>OX243820.1:27497895-28090395 GCA_945859605.1 Lumbricus rubellus | reverse complement strand
CAGTATGCCACATTTACACCTCATTTTGTTATAACAGTAGACTACAACTGCAGCCAAACTTTTCGAGCTAATAAATTTATATTCGTATAAGCTTACCTACTTTTGAGGACAAAAAATAATATTTTGGATGCTTAAATACTTTAATTAGTAAGATGTAAATTGCCATAACTATGACTAATTTCATAATAGTTGTTATGCTGGCTGCAGGACAATAAATTGAATTGAAGTGAATACCAAATTTTGGAAGGCATTCATAACAAGTAGGACATTCGCCGGTCGGAAGACATTGTTGGCCTTCAGGACATCCCTCGAGCTGTAAAACACAGAGACAACGTTTCCACATCAGTTTCCTAATTAGATTTTCTTATGCCAATAATATGTTGTTTGATCCTATTTTGGATTGCATCTCTTTTTTGTTCATAGTCAAATCTGCAGCCTACACTTTATTTAACCATCATGGAACTCAAAACCAAACTCCAAGTTAGTTGCATGTTGCTTGAATGCATGCATACGCATAAGGAACTTTATTTAGTAACACAAGTTTATATCACGCCGGTTCGTAATTGATCGAATCTCCAACCAAGGCTTTAAATAAGCTTTGAGCTTTCCGCGGTAACGGTATGTTTGTTGTGAATAGCCGTTCCAGACGTCCATCCTACTATTGTCTGTGCCCTTATTTTCGGATTGCAGCTACCATGGATATAAAATAAATAAATAAATAATAATAATTATTATTATTATAATAATGCATGTTAGTTGCCTATTTATTGTGATAACTTTTAGCTTTCAAAGCTCTAGAAATGGAAAAATTGCATAAATAATGTAAAAAGCCAATATTGCCCTACAATCCCAACCAAAATCAATGGCGTAGCTCATTCTTATCCAGAAAGAGCAACGAATACGACATGGACGATAAACCTATGAGTGGATGGATATCACACATCCTCTGTTGCATCGGCTATTTGGGGATTACATTTTTTGTGGGATGCCATCAAATTTTAAAACGAAATAGGTTTAAATTATGCGTAAATGGACCGCTTACAGCCACAGTACCTATCATATTTTCACAATTATGTTCCACATGAAACGAGTTCGTGATGCAAAAAACCATACAATTGTGTTAACCGCCTTTCTCTTGGTAGGCTGAAGGTTAATAATAACAATAATGACAATTCATAAAATTATGGCGCCGTAACACCGCCAGGCCGTTTCAAGGATGATTAAGCACTAACTCCATACAGAATAAATTACTACAGTTACATGTATCGATTAACTTCAATGCGACATTCGCTAAAAGGTGCCATAACTAAATGTATTGGCGCGTAAATGTGCATCTGAATGAATTTTTTTTGCAATCTCTGTGATAATAAAAATGCGAAGAAAAGCGACCATAGCAAAGATGGTTTTAGTTGGTTCATTTTTGATGAAGCACGTGTTGCTTACCATGCATTTGGGGTCAACGCAGAGACACACGCAGTCCCCAAAACTGTTATCAGGGAAGCAGAATGGACCATCACCACACCAGATGTCTGAACAAGGTGAAGTTGTTGGAGTCGGTGTCGGAGTCGGAGTCGTAGTATCGTCTAAAACGAAATCAGACGCTAATAAATTTATATTCATGTAAGACTTACGCTTACCTACTTTTGAAGAGATAAATAACATTTTGAATGCTTAATTAGTAAGGTGTAAATTGCAATAACTATGAATGATTTCATAATAATTACTATGCTGGTTTCAGGACAAGAAATCGAAATGAAGTGAATACCAAATCTTGGAAGGCATTCATAACAAAAACGACATTCGCCTGTCGGAAGACATTGCTGGCCTTCATGAGGACATCCCTCGAGCTGTAAAATACAGAGAGAACATTTCCACATCAGTTCCTTAATTATATTTTTTCTTATGCCAATAATAATATGTTGCTTGATCCTATTTTCCTAAATAATAATAATTAGACCTATAGTGATGCATATTATTTGCCTATTTATCGTGATCACTTTTAGTTTTCAAAAGTTATAGAAATGGAGAAATTATATAAATAATGTAAGAAACAAATACATTGCCCTACATTCCCAACAGAATGGTGTAGCTCATTCTTATCCAGAAACAACAGTGAATACGACATAGACGATAAACCTAGGGGTAAATGGATATCAATCATACTATGTTACCTCGGCTATTTCTGGAATACTTTTTATTGTGCGGGACGCCATCACAAAAATAGGCGCATACGTAAATGGACCGCTTACAGCCACCGTAGGCCTACTTAGCATTGCAAAATTAAATTCTATATATAACAAGTTTGTTATGCAGAAAAACGTAAGGTGGTGGCAGCCACCAATCCCTATAGTAGGCCTAAGGTTGAGGGTTAACAATACCAAAGACAATAATAATGGCGCGTATCTCAACCAGGCTGTTACACGGACGCCTAAGCACTAACTGCATGCAGAAGAAATTGCTACAGTTATCGATTAATTTAAATGCGACTTTCGCTAACCAGCACCACTGCCACCATGATAGGTAGCCTATTCACTAAAATTTACGCATTGCTATGCCCTACGGCCTACGTGAATGAATAATGAACTGAATTTATGATTTGAGAGATCTTTATGGTAAGAATGAAAGAACAGCGTTTATAACGAAGATGATTTTAGTTGGTTTATTTTTGATGAAGCAGTGTCTCTAACCATGCATTCGGGGTCGACGCAGACACATGCGCATTCCCCGAAACTGTAATCTATGTAGCACAATGGACCACCACACTCGGTGTTTGAACAAGGTACGGTAGTTGGAAACGTAGTCGTAGAAAAGTCTAAAACGAAATCAGACGCGACTTTATAAATAGCTCTATTTTTTGACAAATTGCGTTTAATTCTAACGGCTTCGATTTTTACAGGGCCCGTTCATATAGGCTACTACGTATTTCTATTTTCTACCTATTCTCTTTGTTGCACCTAGTAAATTTTGTGGACCTCATGCGTAGGTAGGCTACAACTAAACATTTATACCCCGGTACAAAAGTTAATTAGGCTACCTAAAGTCATTTTTAAAACATCTAAAGCGCCTCAAAGTAAGAGACCGCTTAGTGTCCTTTAAAGGGACATAAGAGGCATGCAGTCCCAGTCCATAGGGAGAATCAAAACCTATTAAGGTGCCCGAAATGGAGCCAGTGCATTGAAGAGTCTGTGCTTCCACCTTACGTACGCCATTAGCAAATGATAGCCTTTGATAGGGCGGAGGCCTGCTTCGTTACAGAGTCGCTATAGCCTATTGTGTAGGCTATACAAAAAATAACCTTAAATTATTAATATGAAATAAATTGTGTAGATTTGCATAAATGTTTAACTTTCGTTTAGTCTAATATTATATACATGTATGACAATTGCCTTGGGCGACTGAAAGTTATTACAATAGCTGAAAATAAGCTTAATCGATTAGCTGAATTAAATTGTTATTTGGATTTAACCGAGACAATGGAATTTATAAGACGTGTATCATAATGGAAGTAATTTTTACCATCTACATGCATGCAGGAGTAGCACCTTCCAAAATAACATATGTTGTTTTGGTTACATTCTTCATCTGAAGCACATGTCACGACCTGCATACAATAAGCCAATTTTTATGAACATTTCTCTAGTGACAGATGTCTAACAACTTCTTTCACAATTCGTGTGTTTGAACTGGAACAGTCTACTCTTGTTCATTATCAACTCTCTGCAATTGATTCAATCATCATTCCGCTCATAGGTGCAATCACGTCCTAAAAGTTGGGGGGGGGGGCATAATGAATCACGTCCTAAAAGTTGGGGTGGGACCATAATAAAGTTAGGGGACCACTCAAAAGTTGGGGAGACGCGTCCCGTGGGTCCCATAGGGAGGTTGCGCCTATGATTCCGCTTGTTGTTTGAGAACTCCTATTAACATTCTTGAGGCAAAACCTATAGTTTTTGACTCAAGAATGTCTCTATTCTGTAATTTTAATCTTTCTTTTGTCAGTTGCGTCTATGTCAGCTTATTATAATTAAATAAAAACCAAACCTTGTTGGCGTCATTGAGGATGATCAGAAGTCAAAAAACGCTTAACCCTGTCAACTTGCCCCACTTACCCTATTGATTGATTGACCAAGCACCAACAACCAATAACTACAAGTTACATGTAGCTGTATGTTGTGTGCTATAAGCTCACATTAATTTTTGACGTTATATACATGTAGTTACGTGTCTAGTCAAAGTCGATGAGCAGATCCTGAATAAGGTCAACTTGATGGAGGGTAAGATACAGGAGAATTAATATAAAAAAAGTTGACCTGGAAGAGTAACATTCAATCAATGGAAAGAAATGCACAGTTAATCTACAATGAGAGAGAAAGCAGGAAGTGTAAAAGACAAGTGGGAAATGGGAATGTCTTAGCTGATCAACCGATCACAGATTCAGGCTATAGGTCCTAAGTGTAATAAGAATTACGGTAGGCCTATACATGTACATAAATCTAATAGGAAAAGCGTTCTCACAGATCGATATAAAAGCGTTAGATTACTGTGTTTCATTTTAAAATATATATACCTAGCCTACAGTACTGGTAATAAAGTTGCCAATGCTAGACCTAGCACAATTTTGCATATTTATTCTATATAATAATAATTATTATTATTGAGCAGTGACACGCGTAGGTCCAGTTATGCCGAATTAATTCTTCTGATATATAGCCTATATTGTATATAATATTATGTCTTTCGCTTTCTTTCAAGACGTTCTGGGTTAAGAGTTTAAGTGATGAGAATCTATGCAGCAATAAATCGACATCTAGATCTACAGTGTTTACAGTTTACAGATGCAATTGTTGGTCTTTGCAAACTTTGAGATATAAATGAATAAATAAATAGTTTGAGCTATCGTTGTATTAAAACAATTCGAGGTCGACGATAATGAGGAAAGTGGTTTTATTTCGTTTATTGTTAGTGTTTCTAACCTGGCAGAACAAGTCAGGACAGATACAATTCGGACATTGATCTGAACTGAAATCTAATTGGCAATCACCAGAACACCACCACACTTCTGGACAAGGTAGTGGTGGAATTCGCAATGTAGTCGTCTCTGTGGTTGTCCAAGTAGGCGTCGGTGTGGGTGGCCCTGCACATGTAATGGAGATATAAATAAAACAATGTCAAGAACTTCCAAGCTTCTTTAAACAAGAATGTCAAGAAATATAGGCCTACAGTGACATGTCTTGGCAAAGAACTCTCGCAGAGGTAAAATAAAAACGTAGCCGTGGCACACATAATTTTATTTACTTTTAGTCAAGGAAAATACGTTGACCCGAATTCTACATAGCCTATAATAGAACTACACTGTGTCCGGTTAAAAAGTAGCCCCCACAAAAAAGTGTCATAACTCGGTCAAAACGTTTGGGATTTGTCTGAAATTTCAAACACAGCAACAGCGACCATATTTACACGAGATTCTAAAACCGATTAGAAATATACCTGAGTTTGTCAAATTTATAAGTGTTTGCGTTGGAGCACCGACAAATTGAACTTTCCAACATGGAAAACCTGAAAGGAAGTGAAATTCAGCTAAATATAGTGTTCAAAATGTCCATCTTGTTCACGGACACACGGCCGTAAACTTAGACGGTACTGTTTGATGGTCCTGTCGATGATCACCTGGTTAAGCAACTGCCAATCTTCAAACAGACGCGCCCTACGGTTATCGATGTCATGAATACGCGGCTACGCGCGAACGAAAAACACGCTCCTCCAGTACATGTACTCCGGATCAAAGTCTGGACTGCTGGACGGCTACAGCTGCAGGATTTGAAGCCGAGTGTCTCCCGGGATAGCTATTAACCTACTACGTCTACGATCGTGTGTCCGAGAACAAGAAACACATTTTTTGGCACCATAATAGCTGAATTTCACTTCCTTTCAGGTTTTCCATGTTGGAAAGTTCAATTTGTCGGTGCTCCAACGCAAACGCTCATAAATTTGACAAACTCGCGAATATTTGCAAACGACTATGGAATCTCGTGTAAATATGGCCACTGTTGTTGTGTTTAAAATTTCAGACAAATCCAAAACGTTTTGACCGAGTTATGACACTTGTTTGTGGGGGCTACTTTTTATCCGGACACAGTGTAGATTATTATTTAAGGCGCTTATAAATTTCTAATCAGTGGACTGGGAAGAAATGAACATTGTACAAAGTAGGCCTACGCAGTGACGCTGCGCGGTAGTAGAAGACATGCGTTTTACAGAACATTAAAACCTTAATTTAGGCATAGCAAAATGCAACTTTAAAATGCTCTGCAACTCACCTGCTGGTAGCCTATCTACATTCTACATTCTACAATAGGCCTATCACTTAGCCTATAATATATGCGCGAAAGGTCACCAAAGCCATATTTAATAAGCAAGTGGGATATTTTATGTGGCTGTTTAAATTGTGTTGTCAGTAAAAGGCCTATATTAGACTAAATGAACATAGAAATATTTTATATTTTGCTAGTTTACAATGAATCCGCCTACCGTACCATCGTATCGCATGCAAGTCGGCACCGGAAAACACCTCGTTTCATTGCATTGGACGTATTGCATGATACATCTCTCATCCGGATCACATGTCACGTCCTACAAAACAAAAGACTAGACCTGCACTAATCTCCACACGCATTGTACATCCCAATTGTCCATATTGTCGCTTTTTTAAAATCGACAAATAAGTTCATGGTCAACTATTTGTAATCAATTATGTCATTACATAGTCTATAATATTATGTGCATCAAATGCCTAGAATCGGTCAACAATGCGGGTCCCAGCTCCTCTTTACCGGGAATAATTAAAAGTCCTGGCGTGCCGTCTATCTTCCAAATGACAGTTTTAGCCAGCGCAACACTGCTATTTGCATCAACACTGCTATTTGCATCAACACTGCTATTTGCATCAACACTGCTATTTGCATCAACACTGCTATTTGCATCAACACTGCTATTTGCATCAACACTGCTATTTGCATCAACACTGCTATTTGCATCAACACTGCTATTTGCATCAACACTGCTATTTGCATCAACACTGCTATTTGCATCAACACTGCTATTTGCATCAACACTGCTATTTGCATCAACACTGTTATTTGCATCAACACTGCTATTTGCATCAACACTGCTATTTGCATCAACACTGCTATTTGCATCAACACTGCTATTTGCATCAACACTGCTATTCCATCGAACATGCATTCTAATAATTCAGCGATACAATTGCCAATTAGTGTGTCACTCCAAAAACTTGATCATTGTAACTCGCTGAGGAATAATGCGTTAGGTACTGGAGAAACCGGTTTTGCTACAAAAACTGTTAATAATAATTGTTGCAACAGCTCGAGTATAGTCAGAGCGATACTAGAGGCGAAAACGACAAACATAATAATGATAATAATTCTTAATCGGTTTATTGTTGTCAAAGCAGTGTTTCTAACCATACAGGTCGGATGACAGTCGCAAATCGTGCAACCATCTGTGTCTGTGGCATATCCGCAGTTATAGCCACACGTTACCATTGGACAAAACGTGGTCGAGGTTGTGGGCGTTTCTGAAGTTGTGGGCGTCTCTGAAGTTGTTGTGGGCGTCTCTGAAGTTCTCCCTGTATAGAAGAAATTTAAGATTGATATATCGAGCAATGCAATGACTGAACAAAGTTTGTCCTTTCACCCCCACTATGCGGCACTATGCCGCCTCGGTGGTAGAACCCTCATCTAGAATGAACTCCCTTGACTCTTCTCTCCCGTTCAAGAACTCCTTCTCATACATTCCTCACTCATCTTAAGACAGTTGGCGGCGCTGGGGGTTGGAAGCGCCTTTGAGTAATCCCTGTGATTAGGTCCGATACAAATTCATTCAATGAATGAATAAATTATGACACGGATCTTTCAACAGATGGTTAGATGGTTTCAAGTTTACTCTGTAACCAAATTAAGTATTATATATAAGTCGCTATTCCATCAGATGTCTACTTGGAATTTGTCTGTTTGCACAGGACCAATGCCATAGCTGGGCGGGGGTGTTTTGAGTGTTTGAACACCCTCCAAAATGAAATAATGCAAAAATGAAATACGAGTAATGCAAAAATGAAATAATGCATTTACTATACGGTAGCACAACTAGCACATGATGTAAGAACTACAGTGCGTAATGTAAAATCACGGAAAACGTGTTTTTGGACTGCCGTGAACGCATTATGAGCTCAAAAAGTGACGAATAGCAGGCGATGACTAAAAAGGCCGTCACAAAATTTCACCAAAAAGAAAAAGTCGGAAAACACCCTCCCCCAAATAAAATCCTGGCTACTGCCTTGCACATGACACTTGAAAGGGGTTTCAAGAACCACGCAGACAATATTCAATAAGCAAACGGGTTATTTTATGTAGAAGCTATAGGTTTAACCGGATTGTCAATTTGGTGTTTAATAAACATGGAATTTTTTAAAATTGGTGGTTGACTATGAATCGGCTCCTACCGTATCGCATGCAAACCGGCACAGGATAGCACCTCGGCTGAAAGCACTGGACGTCTTGCATAACACATCTTTCGTCCGGATCACATGTCACGTCCTACAAAGCACAATAGATCTTCTAATGCCCTATAAGGCCTTATGTTAAATATCCATGTGTAGGCTACTTGACTGAATATAATCTAGGCTACTTACAAACGAAACTGTCTTCAGCTATAGCGAATTACTGGACAAATTACTCGTATTGTCATTCAAACAGTGGATAATTGTATCAGTTTGAGACTTAGAGTAGATCAATTCATAATTTATCAGAAGCGAAAAAGACAAAATATTAATGATAATATTTTTTAGTTGGTTTATTGTTGGGATAATAGTGTTTCTAACCATACAGGTCGGATGACAGTCACATCTCGGACATCCATCTATTCCTGAAATATATCCGCAGTTAGGGCCACACGTAACAATTTCACAAGACGTGGTCGTCGTTGTGGGCAGCTCTGTGGTTGTGGGCAGCTCTGTAGTTGTGGGCAGCTCTGTAGTTGTGGGCAGCTCTGAAGTTGTCTCTGTTGAAGGAAGTTAAGATAAATGAACCATTGCAACATGATAGCATACCTCTATTCAACAGTATTAGGTACAAATCATAGTTGTTTAAAACGTTTTTTTCACCGTTCTAATTCTAAGTTTCTTGAGCGTTAAATGTTGAACATATTTAAACAAATATCAGACGGACAAATAATATTCATCATCTTTAGAGGATCACCAAACACTGTCCAACACCTAATTGCATTTTAGGCCATCTGACCACCAACCTGGATAACCTGGATACGCCGCGGTTCGATGTATCATCAGAGCAGTCATCATCATCATCACTATGACAGCTGATCTCATCATGACTGGCTCCATTCGTTGTTTGTCTTCTTATGGACACTCCACGCGTGGCTTCACCGACAGACAACCTGTAAACAGACAATTTGTGAGTTTATGCAGTTATGATTGTGTCTAAGCGAAATTGGCGAATATATAGGCTACAACTCTTAACAAATTTACCCTCCCAATCTGACGCCTCCCTCCTGGCTCCTCTTTCTGGTCTCTCTGACAACCGGACTCAGACCTCCACTTTAATTAGGCCTAGATCACGGTCTAACTCGCTGATACGATGCAACGCTCCTGAATAAACTTGCGCCCTTCTGTTATCAATTGTGAAACTTTCAAAATTATAGGCCCCTACGTCAATCTCTCACGATATGGAAAAGTTTCCATAGAGAAATCTCGAGTTTCTTCTGCTATACTTACAGCAGCTGTAGCCTATTATAACACGAATTGAATTCGCCGAATGCTTTGCTGATCTCTGCAATGTAATGGTCGATACGAATACTTAAGAATCGAAATGTCGCGAGCCTTAATTGCAGCGCTACTGACGTCACGAATCGTAAAGCCTGCAAAACAGCATGCACATCAATTTAATCGAATGTGAGACATATGGTAGACAATAATATATACACATATTATTATTATATATAAAATTATGTGTGTGTTTATGGCAAATTCAAAAAGTATACATAGGGATGATGTGGTATCAGATAATAGCCTACATATTATATACACATATTAGGCTATACATAGATCTGTATATTATATATACATATATAATATATGTAATATAATATATATATAATATAATATAATATTATACATATATATCCAGATGTAAAATCTTATGTCTATGTTTTGGAATTTGCAATCTATTCGATGGCTGGTCGTTAGTTTAATGTGATTCTTCGTGGCTTACTACTTTTTAAAGACGTGTTTGTGCAGCCTAATATTGACTTTCTATAGGCCTAGATATGATCATGACAATGTGTGCCAGTATACTGCTATTGCTCGTCGTTCGGCTATGATGGGCAAGCTTTCTTGTTGAAACACAGAAATGAAGGCCATGTAGGCTTATATTTGCGTTGTACTTTTAACAGTCTCTAACTAGGTCGCAGAACTATAACGTTATGACTTATGACCCTGTTTGAGGAAAGGAAACTAGTTGCTCTTGCAGCCTACAGGGAATATTTACTCGAATGTGATCGTGGCATAGGTGTATAAAATTGAAAAAAGCTGAGATAATTCCGATCACTAAGTCGAGTCTGCAATAATTCCAGACTAATTTCTATAATATTATGGACTCAAAATAAAAAATTGTCGAAATATTTTGTCTCACTTCGAATTGTTATTGAATTAACCTAATATCATTAAAAAAACATGCGGCCTGCGCGCCATGTCTATTGTCATTCTCATGCTTAATGCTAAGAAATAGGCTAGTGGGATTCCTTGCATTCCACAATAAAACATATTCTGTAGCAGTATGCTAACTTCAATTCAGTCGTTAAATCCTCGTGGGTCGAGTGAGCTAAGTATGCTACTCCATTGGCCTACGTCCGCATTATTGCTGTTATTATTATTAATTGTCTTCTTGTGTGTAGCCTACTTATTCCCTTCGAGAAGACCCGCTTTAGGTCACTGAGTGATTTCTGTTTCCTGTTATCGCGGACATAAATAATTATAATGATGACGTCATTTACTAACAATGTCTATTATAATCTGAGACTGCATTAATTAACCTAGCCTTGATCGTCTAACGCAGTGGTTAAATAAACCGCAATCGCGTAAAATGGCATAGATAGGTCTATCTCTGATATGATGTAAATTTGAGGTAATATTCTAAATTGTTCGCCAAAAGCAGCGTCGTTATTTTCATCAATCCGACTTTTAGTTTGGCATGCATCGCTGGGTATTGGGTAATCAATCCAGCTTCCACTTATTAGACAAGAACTCGTTAAGGGTCTAATCAATCCCGCTTTTATATGAGCAAAATCTGACGTCTATTTAAATATCAATTACTGTTCATCAATCCAGATCTAATTTAAGCAAGGCTGTTTTCATCACTTCCACTTTAGCACTTATATTAAAGTTAGAATAATAATTATTATTTTATAAAACCAACTTCTATTTAACAAGAACTCTCTTCGTCAATTCAATTTGCGGGCATCTGCTGCCTACACAAAACCCATGCAGTGGTGAATTCTTTAGAACGTGAGAGCGATAGGGATAGATTACCTAGAATTATTTAAAGTTAGAATAATAATAATTATTTTATCAAACCAACTTCTATTTAACAAGAACTCTCTTCGTCAATTCAATTTGCGGGCATCTGCTGCCTACACAAAACCCATGCAGTGGTGAATTCTTTAGAACGTGAGAGTGATAGTGATAGATTACCTAGAATTATTTGTGTGATCACCAAATCCCAACTTGCGCGTCAGATTCATTTTTATGGGCTTAAATGTCAAACACAATGTGATCAGTACAGCATCCACAGAAACAATAATTATTTACGTCTGCTTCGTTCAGACATCACCGAAGAATATTCTACAGATTAATAATGTTTCAGCCAATCCACATGAATGCGGTCAACAGAGAGCGTATAATTTGAAGCGATTCCAATAGGCCCTACGTCAACTTAATTATTAACTGCAGTTAATGAATTGCTTTAACTGTCTTACAAAATCTGGACTGGCCAGCCTACGTAGGGAGGGATCTGGTTCATTTCGGGCTAATCTGCGTAACGCCTACTCGTTGGCAATTAACGGTCCACAATACTATCGAATCAGTTGCAGAGATCACGATGTGTTGTCTTATTGTCTTTTGACACCTTATAATAATAATAATTACATTGCAGTATCAGATACGATAGGTTCACATTCATTCATGTAACTGACAAAGGTCAAGTAGGTTTAGCGACAACAAGTCGTCCAGATTCTTAGAATTTGCTGGCCCGTTGGGTGGAAATTGAGGGAATAACTTCCGCTGAGGTTGTCAGATCTGCAGTGATTCTTAAAGACACCTTCGTTGGTTTGCATGAGGATGCTAAAATGTGCCTTGTTTACCTCCCAGACAAGTCTTACGTAAGCCTCTAACACGATCGCTTTTCTGTCTTTCCGACTATTTCGTCTTCGGAAATCTATCGTTAAGTTTCTTTATTAATCTGCCTCTTTACTTCACACAAAGGGTTCAAACGAATAGCTTATACATTTATAGGCCTATATAATAAATATAATTATATATATATAATGCATAATTGCATATAGGCCTATATAATTATAATGTGCACTGATCGATCCCTTGGATCCTTCTCTGATTGCACTGCTTGGGTTTGAAAGTGTGTTTGTCCAGTTCGAGTTAGCCCGACTGAGCTATAATGTATGAAAAATAATCCAGAAAGAGGGTCAAGGCTAGTATGAGCTATTCACTATTTTTTTTATTCAGCTGCACAGGGCTTGCTGATATAAACAGCAGCACCACACCACTATTATTGTTTTGCCCTTGATAGCATTGATTTTAACTGGAATTTTTATTTTGTGCAGTAAATCAACTCAAATCCAGCGCTTCATAAGGTGTTTATAATATAATTCGAGTTAGACTTTTGAACCAGCGTTCATTCCACAAGTCGGTTGTTTTAGAATTTAGATTCAAGAACTCAGTTCTTCCAAACAATCGCAGAGTTGTCATCCGTTTTAATCCATCCTCAAACAGTAGGGATACACGCTTCGGATCAGATTTCTGCAATGACATCAAGACAGTTTTTATTTTCAAACTGCTAAACCAATTCCCACACTCATTCGGAAATCCTGAAATTAACAGATTTGGGTATTGGCAGGGCTTTTTTAACGTGTACAGTTCTAAATGGATTTGTGCAGTTGTAGAAGCACTTATGTAGGCCTACAGTTAAAACCAGCAAACAATAGTCATTGTCCTCCGATTGGAAGTAATTTACCATGGAGGATGGGAAGTAAAGGAAGGAGTTGTACAGTTCTAAAAATTCCTTAAAAACAGCCCTGGGTATTGGTTTTGGCTTAATTTATTTCAGATGACTATAAGTATTACTGATAATTCCACCATTACGTCACCCTGCATTCCTACAATGATCGATTGACATTAATTTAATCTCAGAGTAGACTTAGAAGCAATTGAGTTAATATTTTAAACTATTTATGCTAATCTTGAACGTGATAATGTTGGTCGATGAGATAATTATAATATTATTATTAATAGGATATGTTTGAAAGTTGGAGTTACCACAAGACATTGAGACACAGGTATAGCCAGAAGGATCATACTCGTTCGGAACACATTCCTCATCAGGACCACAAGAAACGTTCTACAACACAAAAAGGTGTAGGCCTACTGCCATCAGATATTTTCATTTAACGTGCCTTCATCAGATGTTTCCAATCTAATTTTGAATTGAATAACTCTCGCTCACAGTCAGCTTTGTGCACTTATCTGCTTCAGATCAGGACTCAAAATTTGTTTATTAAATTTTATTTTGTAAGGCCTATCCTGTTGATAGTTGTCTGTGAGGCCCTGTTGCATGGCTGTGCTATATGTCGCCTTAAAATTGTCATTGTTATTGTTATTTGCATTAGCCTAATGTTTTTTTTATTCTGTTATTATTATAAAAGGCAAGAAATGGGTATGTCCAGACTCCAGAATAACAATAATAATAATAATAATAATAATAATAATAATAATAATAATAATAATTTAGAGGCACTTTTGGGCACGACGTTGGAGAAGAGAACCAATAAACTGATTTTAATCTTCTTTTACAGCCCGAGGGATCTTTACTACCTCGGGCGAAAAAAATAAAATAAACAAAATAATAATAATAACTTCTCTTCCGAAGAGTAATAAATTATTATTATTAGCCTATTATTACTATTATTATTATTATTATTATTATTATTATTATTATTATTATTATTATTATTATTATTATTATTATTATTATTATTATTATTATTATTATTATTATTATTATTATTATTATGATATTGTGTGAGCTTATGCCACATTGATTTCTTCACTTGTATTTTCTTTAAAAGATTCTACTTTCTGTTTATATCTCTAACCTATTATTATTATTATTATTATTATTATTATTATTATTATTATTATTATTATTATTATTATTATTATACAACAGATGGGTCCGGAATTAGTCAGGCCTCGTCTTCAGGGTTTGAACAGAAAGAGCCTCGGAAGGCTATTATTATTATATTATTATTATTATTATTATTATTATTATTATTATTATTAGGCTAATAATAATCACCAGAATCATGTGTGTGCGTTTATGAGAGTTAAATTTCTGGTTCAATGTCTGTAATTACTATGCATTACTATGTGCCAATAGAATGGTGACAGTATTCAACTACTGTAATTTGCCAGAAATAAATGCTTTGTAAACCATGAGCCCCATTTAAAAACAAAATCCTCTTTCAGTCACCTGACTCTTATATACAGGGTGCGACAGGGAAAAAAATTACGAAAATTGCGATTTCTCGAAAACTTCTGATTACTTTGTTACGAAATTTCGCCAGTCTATTTGACACATATCTACACGTATCTTAGTCTACAGTCTAACTTCTTAGTCGCCTCAATCTCTAATCACTTAGGCCTACATGTATCCTGAAATGAACCTGGAATGGGCTCCCTGTTGCAATCCACCTTGTGCCTAGAGGTCAGACCACAATGTTCTTTTCTCGCCTAAAAACTGCCGTATTTAGCCATTGTTAGACTGTGAGCGCTTCTGAGCAGTTTACCTGGTAAGTGCGCTATATAAAAAGTCAACAATAATAATAATCCGGGCCTTTTAATTGCCTTCTACCAACCCGTGGGCACTGTGATAGATATATGAGCACTAACTGTTAATATATCAACTTTATGTTCCCAAATGACTTTAAGTCCACTTGATCTATAGCTGCAGCAAGTTTTAAGAAATAGCCTACTAAGCGTCATGGTACTTAAACGGATTAGTAAATAAAACAACTTGAGCGAACGTTGTGATTATCACTTTGCTCTCAAGTTGTTTATTCAGCAATCCTTTTAAGTTGCAGGACTCTTAGTACAGTACATTGTAGGCCTACCTCTTTAAGCAAGCAGCTAGCTCAAGTGGACTTACAAGCTGTTTGAGAATAGGCTAGCAAGTTGAATTGTTATTATCGTGGGCATCGTCATCGCAGTAGGCTTATACAGGGCATTTTTAACGTGCAGTTGTACACAAAATTTGCAGTTGTAGAAGCATTTCTTTACACTTAAAACTAGCAAAAAATGGTCATTGTCCTTCGATTGGAAGTAATTTACCATGGACGATAGGAAAGAAAATAAGGAGTTGTGCAGTTCTAAAAAATCCTTAAAACAGCCCTGGGCTTATAATATTAAAGCCTACAAACTACGAGGATGATACTCATGATAACTATGCAGTATGAATTATCATTATGTTTATCCAATGTCGATCTTATACGATCTTAATAATTTGGTTTAATGCTGTTTTTATCAGCGTTTCTAACCATGCAAATCGGGTCATCACATATACACTGCGTTGGACATCCATCGGGTCCGTATTCCAAGAAGCAGTTTGAATCGTCACACTCGATGGTTGGACAATCTGTGGCCAGCTGCAGCTCTGTTTTTGTCTCAGTTGACGTGTCTACTGGAGGTTAAGCAAAACAAAAGAAAAAATGCTAATTAATATCACGCCTCTTTCAACTGCAATAAGAACATTTAATTACAAATATTGAGTAACCTGAGTTCTAGTGTGTCACAAGTAGCCTACTCATCAAACTTTCTCATTAACTTAACCAGACTCGAACGTGAGAAGCGAGGATAAGCGCTTCAGTATACAAGGAAATTACCATTTTGACGTCCATTTGTTATTATTGATTTCAAAGTTTACATTATGTAGCAGTGCCGTGAGCGCACTTCATAAAATGTAGCCAGAAGTCTGTTCTGACCTAATGATTTAAATAAACATTGGAAACCCATATAATCCTATATAATATATAGTAACAACAACTTTTAGGCTACGTGCTTAACGCTTTTCTTAGTATCATATTGAACCAGCAGGAGCACGAGAAGTAAAGAGTAGCCAAAGTAGACAAACGCATAAGTTGTGCTGGTTAAAAACCTTCAAGTCCTTTACAAACCAGAGGCCGCGCCTGTGTTCGTAGTACAACCAGAACAATCACCACTGCTACGCCAACTGATCTCATCGCGCCTGAGTCCAGATCTCACTAAAAAGCAGTTGTACTGCAACGAATTAAATAGCCTACTCAAATAACTATCGCCAACGGTCAGTCCTGCGCTTTATCTGTTGCTAGCGCTGATATATCCGAACAGGACTTCTTCAACAACTGCTCCTGATGTCCGGAAAGACTTAGGCTACGACTCGCTCTACCGAAATCATAAAACTGTCCTTTAGAAGTCTACAGGTGGGGTAGGGGTACTCTTGAGTAGAAACTTTGAAGAGGCGCATTGTAATTCCTCGTAATGGACGAAGGAGTGAATATTATACGATACGAATATCATTTCGGTATCGGCAGCCAATTGAACAACAGTTAGCACAGACGCAATTAACGCAGAGAGTTTAACAGTAAATCAGTCTTCACGCTCCGTCAATCGACAGAGCTCTCAAGTGAGAGTCACCGAGTTATAAAACCTGTGTAGCATCAAAAGAGACTACAGTGCAGCTAAACTGACAAAGTGATCAACATAATTGGTAATGTCACTTTACACTGTAACGGCCTGCTGCCCCCTCGTAAGAAAACCAAGTGACCTCGGGTCCCACCCCTGGTGTCGCTCTTCAGCCTCCCAAGTGGTAGGTGCCCGCCCTAGGTTTTTAAGTGAGGCGCCGCACTGTTGAAGGGGTTCTCTGTCGTCAGGTAACTCTACAGGTCCATCTAAGTAGGTAAGATCCATGGCAGCCAACGCTTTCCCTGTGGTAAAGTTATAGATTAGGGTTGGGTCTTCCGCCTCAGGACAGGGATGTCTCTCATTGGTACCAGGAATGGCTTCGGTCGAGTGGCGACATATGTCTGCGGTCCTCGGTCTGAGGACGACGGCTTCCCCTAACGGAAGCCCATCAGGGTTCAACTCCCCTTCAACAGATTCTTTAAATGCCCCAGCCTTCGGTGCGATCGACCCTTCCCTTCTCTTTTCCTGCATTACCTCACCTTCCTCGAGTCTGTCAGGGGTTCCTCCCTTCTCCCGCTCGGTTATGTATTCCTCTAAATCCTCATCAGAGTCATCCTCAGGCCTTATAGACGTTTCCATCATTCAATGATTTATTAACGTCTGATTTGATATATTTAATTAAGCAATTCAACTGATTATAACTGACAAACAGGGTTAACAGTTAACATACGTGACTAGGCCTAAATATTGATCTTTACTAAGTGTTCAGTGTCTTTTTACTCCAGCGGAATTAAAGCAGATAATCAACAGGCGTGCGTAACCTTGTTTCTAGTAATCACGCTCGATTATTAACACTATGCTCAACAATGACATTCCGGTTCGATTCGTATCGACCGTTATTCCACATCAACATAAATTTCAATTTTTATCATCAGTTATCGAATATTATCTTTAGTTTCAATTAATTAACTCTAATTGGTTTCGGATTCTGTTATGGAGCAATTAGATTATTTTATACTTCCCTTCCTTTCCGTGCAATTTTGAATCAGAGTCGAAATTCGAATATGTAAAGAAGATCAGGTCACTTCTTGCCGAATATATGCATATATGTCATCAAAGATTCACAAAGAACCAGTCGCAAACGGTGCCAAAACCCGTTGCTCCGTCAGCGATATCTTCTTATTCATAAAATCAGGCAATCAGCCCCCAAACTAACAATTTCAGACCCAAAAACTGCACAAATTCTTGTCTTCACGAGCCGACTTCCTACCCTGATGAAAACCTGAGATCGACTACGCTTTTCGGCGGTTGCAGCGGTCACGTGGGCCGCATCGACCAATCAACGACTACCTCGCAAAAACGACCGTCGGCCGCAAACCTCGGCCTCTGATAGGACGGACAATCTACTGCGATTGGCTACCACAAGAGGACTCAGAAGCCTCGACAGAAGCCTCATACAGTAGTTTCCTACCGAACACGGCTCCGGCCTTCGCAAAAATATCACTTCTATGTAATGATCTAAAAATAGAACCGCGATATCTAATAAAATCAATTAGCAAGTAAGTACGCCAAGCGGCCTAAAAGGACGTTAAATTGTAGCGGCCTCATAGGACGCTACAACACTACGGTCAAAACTAAATTAATGACTGCAAGGATCTAACAATCGATGAAGTCCTCAATTGACACATTCAAAAGATTTTCTCCAATTTTCAAAGTGCCAGACATGTAATGCCGCAGGGCACTACAACGAACACCAAAAACCTATGCATTCTCGCGACCAGCTTGACACACCTACGGGAGCTTCGCCCCTCCCTATTCGACCCATGATTGAGTTGCAGCTGATTTCACTATCGTCAACTCCACTAGATGCTTGCTTGCTGTAAATAATTGTTTTCTCTGAACCTCGAAATCATAAATTGAGTGTCCATAACTCATAGAAATTCACACGTCCAAACCGACACCTTCCAAGTCTACTCGTCCACGGCGAAACTGACCTTGACGGCTTTCATCAGACCTTCGCAGCTAATCGATCTCCGACTATCCCAATGATACGACATGGCGCTCGTAAATAAGCTAGTGCTCTTTGCTTAGTTTTATTGTAGCTCTTTAAAATGCGACGATTCCGTCAATGATAATCTCTCACGAGTTGACACCAGTTTTCAATGTCGCTCACTTTTTTCTTATCATACTTAACCACTGTAAGAAGCAGAAGTTTTCGGATTTGTGGAAAAACTCTTAAAACTTCATAGTGTAAGCCACGCTTGTTGTATATTTACAATTCTGAAGTAGACTCGACCCGACCAATATGCGCATGCGCACCCAAAATAAGCTTATTGATGCTGCTTGTTATATTTATCAGTATAGGCTACTTGTAGGGCCAATGTAGGCCTATCTGAATAATACTATCATTCATGTCATAATGATGCAAAAATACATAGCCTACAACAGGCCTATAAAATTCAAGAAAGAGGGGTAAAGGTTAGTAGCCTATAATTTCTGTCGCTTATATGGCACCGGACTTTCTAAATTCAATTGCAACTGGAATTATAGGCCTGCTTGTTTTAAGTAACAAACAACAATTCAACTAAGACCCAGACTGTTGTCTGCAAACAACGTTTTTTAATGCGTCTAAAATATTCGAGTTACGTTGAGAACGTTCGTCAATAATTATTATTCCATTGATGATCGGCAGTGCTTTAGTTTCAACGATATCGTTCAGTCAGACATTCGCAGAGTTTACATCCGTTGTCATCCGTCTTCAAACCGTACTCGCACCTTATGCCACACGGTTCCAGAGGTGGACAGGAATCTGCGACTGCAAGACATTCAAACTCTTCGTTTATATAGCGCCAAATTAGTTCCCACTCACATTAAGAAATATTGCAATGAACAGTTTCAGTGGTGTTATTGACTAAACTATTTCCAGATGATTCCTACAACTTGATACAGAGTAGGTCTACTAGAGTAGGTCAAATGTCCAACAGTTGATTTAACAGCAGCTCATTCGTCATCAAGCTTTTAACGACAATACTCATGTAGGTAACAGTTCATAATAAATATTATCAGCCTAACACTATAGCCTATTTATAAATGAGAAGACGGAAAACGTCATTGGATTTGACATCGACCCAAACCAAGTGGATGATGTATGTGACTGGACCGGACTATCACCTGTGGACTGAGCCAGACGGGCACAGGACAACGAGGGATGGAGGAAGCTGCTGTCGTTGCCTCTGGTCTCCGACCCACAGGAATGAGGATGGACGGCATCATCATCATCATCAAACCAAGTGGAAATTACGGTCACAACATGGGTTTTATAGTTGGCATGATCATCAGGATGACGAATGCAACAATCTTAGATTCAACCCCTCTTATGTCTCTTTTCTCTCCAGTTTTCTACCAATTTCTCCCCCTTTCATGTTGCACCTCTTTCTAGTATTTTACCAGATCATAACTTCCTCGATGTTTGAATATATTTAAGGGACAAATTCAACCAAAGATTTATGCCGGTCAATCAATCAATCGTATTTTATATAGCGCCCCTTCAAGGTACCTACTCAGAGGCGCTCCCGGCCGAGATCAAGCAAAAAAAAAGTCTTTAACAGTGTGTGAAATTTAGAACAGCTTGAGAGGTGTCCCATAGTCAAAGGAAGTCCATTCCAGGTCATTGGACCAACTACAGAGAACGAACGCCTATGTATTGTTGCAGAGCGAAAGAAAGAAACCATTAAGTCACCATGGACAGCAGAGCGCAGTGCGCGGCGGCTTATGCAAGTGGAAAGAGGGAGGCAAAGCTCACACAGATAAGAGGTTATAAGTTATGCATGAATGCCATAGATTATAGTAATAGGAGTAGAGCAATATAGGCTATCTTTCTAGATTTTTCTGCTGGTTCAAATCAACGACGCATGAAGCCTATTATAATTCGAGCAAAGTGGCTTTATGCTGTGTGTACACGATATAATATTCGGGCTAACCTGTTGTAGGAACGCATATAGCCGGAGGTGGACATGGATAGGTACCACATATTTGTAGCTCGCATGTTGTACCCTCGCCACACGGTGGTATATCCTACAATAGAGTTTAAGAGATTTAAAAGTATATTTAAAGGACGAGAGACAAAATAGATTGCGTAAAAATAGTGTCAGTGGCATTCCGTTGTTTGAGACCCATGCCTGATCATAACTCTAGCGACGCTGTAGAGGTTCAGAGTTTACGATTACGATAACGATTGTGATGTATTATGCTACAGCGGCTACACCATCGGGTAGCATATAATTATAGTACGGCTGAATTACAATTATAGCCTACCATTTTTGCAGAATGGGGACGACAGGAAAATAAAACTACTGGTTTTCGGCAAAATGGAGGGGACAAATTGGAGAGGAAGACCACACAGAGAATGGTTGGACGACATCATCGGGTGGGGAAGAGCATCACTCCAGGAGCTGAGTCACATGGCGATGGACAGGGAGCAGTGGAGATTTTTGGTGAAGATGGCAGTGGACACCTACGGGCGTTGAGCCCACGGTGCCTCATGATGATGATGATGATGATGAATTAGATTTAGAGTTTAGACCACTACATTCATGCACGTTCGTGTGCGTTTTTCGTAAGTGCCAGATTGTGTAATTCAGTAAATGCTTACATCGCATGTAAAGCAACCAGCTGTGATGCATCCATCTGAATCTTCATAAGCAATGCATCCTGGAGCACGATGGTACAGCGGGTAGGGTGGACATGTTGTGGTTGGTGCTGGTGTAGTTGTCGTCCATGGACTCGTTTCTGAAATACAAATCGACACTTTGCGAAAAGAAACATGTCAAATTAACATGCGATGAGGCAACATATTGTTTGTATGCTTGTATGCATTTGCACTTGTTAAAGCATCCTTTTAAGCTCTCTTCTCAGAGGCGCTCCCGATTACAGCGCGGACACTGCATCGGAGTTTCACGTCGAAGCGCTGGGCAATTGCGAGTGAAGGACTTGTCCAAGGTCTCTACGCGGCGATTTGAGGTGAGTTCGAACCAGCAACCCTCCGGCTGCAAGGCAACGAACATGCATGCCCACTACACCACTGCGCCCTACATGTTGAACAAGTTGGCACGCTGCCGTTCGGCACGATCCTGCAGATACGCGACTTTTTGACGTAAATTTTTAAGGGACTTAGAATTTCTATAACCGCTGCATGCAGTCTTCGACTAAACCGACATTTATTGCAGCTGGAATATGCGCTGCATTTAGGCGAAAATGACTTTAACTTCGCCTCTCTGAATCAACCAATCATACTTCTTTAATCTTTATTCGCTCAAACTCGTAGGCCTACCGTTCTTTTGATGAAATTTTAATAGTAAGCATTTGTTCCATAGGCCTATAGGCCTACTGCCCTCCAGATGATTAGCCTACTACAACTTGATACAGAGTGCCATAGGTCGTAGCCTATATCCAACAGCTGATTTAACAGCAGCTCATTCGTCGTCAAGCTTTTAACGACAATAATATTATAGGGTATACAAATGCCCTATAAGCTTATGTAGTTAACAGTTCATAATTATCAGCCTAACACTACATGAGTGGGAAGACGGAAAAGGTCCTTGGATTTGACATCAACCCAAACCAAGTAGAAATTACGGTCACAACATGGGTTTTATAGTTGGCATGATCATCAGGATGACGAATGCAGCATTCTTAGATTCAACCCCTCTTATGTCTCATTTCTCTCCAGTTTTTTTTACCAATTTCTCCCCATTTATGTTGCACCTCTTTCTAGTATTTTACCAGATCATAACTTCCTCGATGTTTGAATATATTGAAGTGACAAATTCAACCAAAGATTTATGCCGGTCATAATTCTCTGAGCAAAAATGTACATGTAGAATTCTAATATTAGACAAGACTTTTCTAATGCAATGGCTACATTTTTGATACATCCACTCAGCCATACAAATTAACAATAATATTATACGGTCTGGGGGAGTAATGCGAGGAATAAAATTCTCTTTTTGACAGTTCAATCAATCAATCAATCGTAATATGCATAGCGCCTCTTCAAGGTTCCTACTCAGAGGCGCTCCCGGCCGAGATCAAGCGGAAAAACAGTCTTCAACAGTTTGTGAAATTCAGAACAGCTTGTGAAATTCAGAACTTGAGAGGTGTCGCATAGTCAAAGGAAGTCCATTCCAGGTCATTGGACCAACTACAGAGAACGAACGCCTCTGCATTGGTGCAGAGCGAATGAAAGAAACCATTAAGTCACCAATCAACAGCAGAGCGCAGTGCGCGGCGGCCTATGCAAGTGTATGTATGTGCACTTGTTATAGCGCCCCTTCAAGCTCTCTCTACTCAGAGGCGCTCCCGATGCAGAGCGGACACTGCATCGGAGTTTCACGCCGAAGCGCTGAGCAATTGTAAGTGAAGGACTTGCCCAAGGTCCTTACGCGGCTTGAGGGTGGATTCGAACCTCGGACCTTCCGGCTCCAAGGCAACGACGCCACCACTAGACCATCGCGCCACACAAAAAAAAAGAGAGGAAAAGCTTACACAGATAAGAGGCTGTAAGTTATGCATGAATGACATAGATGATAGTAATAGCAGTAGAGCAATTTAGGCTATCTTTCTAGATTTTTCTGCCGGTTCAAATCAACGACGCATGAAGCCTATTAGAATTATAGCTATGTGACTTTATGCTGTGTGTACACGATATAATATTGGGGCTAACCTGTTGTAGGAACACATATAGCCGGAGGCGGACATGGATAGGTACCACATATCTGTAGCTCGCATGTTGTACCCTCGCCACACGGTGGTATATCCTACAATAGAGTTTAAAAGATTTAAAAGTATATTTAAAGGACGAGAGAGAAAATAGATTGCGTAAAAATAGTGTCAGTGGCATTCCGTTGTTTGAGACCCATGCCTGATGATAACTCGAGCGACGCTGTAGAGGTTCAGAGTTTGCGATTGCGGTAACCATTGCGATGTAGGCTTAATACGCCATCGGGTAGCCTATAAGTTTAATTATAGGCCTAGTAGCCTACGGCTGAATTAGCTTTAGACCTTTACATTTATGCACGTTCGTGTGCATTTCTCGTAAGTGCCAGATTGTGTAATTCAGTAAATTCTTACATCGCATGTAAAGCAACCAGCTGTGATGCATCCATTTGAATCTTCATAAGCAATGCATCCTGGAGCACGATGGTACAGCGGGTAGGGTGGACATGTTGTGGTTGGTTCTGGTGTGGTTGTCGTTGGACCAGATGTTGAAACGCAGGTGTAATCGTCGGAATTATACTCGCTCGGAACACATTGCTCATCAGGACCACAAGAAACGATCTACAAAAAACCAAAATGATGTGAGTCCGTCAGAAGAATTTTTCATCCAGAGCTACATGTAGGCCTATGTCTGGTGTGCTCTTTATTTTTTTAGATTGGATTGCTTTCGCTAACAGTCAACTCCATGCACTCGATTAATTTAGCCTACTGTAACACTCACAAATAAATACGATTTAAACTCAATATTAAATTAAGAGCTATTCGTAGGCCTGCTTTATGCGCAATTCGCAAGTGAATATTAGCCTAGTAGGCCTAACTTGTTTTGCGCTAGTTTCGAATGCGCGAAGCATCAAACCGCTGAGCACAGAAACAAATTCATAGGCTACAGATAGTATAAGATTTCTATAATATCGAAAGACAGTTTAGCCTATGTCAATTGGAGTCTCGGTTTTAAGACTGCTCTAGGCTAAGTCATAAACTGTTATCGCAATGGAACGTTGCCAAAATAGGTTACATGAATAAATATTTTGAGCAGACGCTTTGGTATTAGGCTAAATGGGTGGACGAGGATGATAAAAAAAATCAAGATGGTGACGTTCAGTTGTTTTATTTTGTTTTTATCAGTGTTTCTCACAAAACAGATCGGATCAGCACAGATGCACTGTCGTGGACATCCATCTGGCCCGTTTTCCACGAAGCAGGGATCGTCACACTCGATTGGTGGACATGTTGGCGGCGCTGTGGATGTCTCTTCAGCTGTCCATGTAAAAGAAAATGTAGAAAAAATAGAAACATTGCGAGGTAAACTTCGCACGCCACCTTCAGCAGACTTGAAAACAAATCGACCCTAATTGTTTTGATAAGAAAAAAAATCATTAATCTGGAATGATAATTATCAATGTTGTAGCCTATTTGTGCAATTGTTTGGCGATACTCTGTAGCCGATAGGACTTTTAATACATGTCATAACCATAGCCATGACCAGTTTCTTTTTTATTGCTTATTAAAGTGACAGTAGGCTTAATTAACAAGGCATCTTTTTACACGCTATAGATAATTATAGAAGCTAGCAAGAAAGGAAAAGAAGAGAACCCTTAAGGAAGTGCAGTGTATGCCTACATCTTGATTTGAATAGGGTACATTCTGAGTGTAGGCTACCTAAAGTAAAAATTGACCTTCTTGCAATTTAAAAAAATATCCTAATAAAACTCTTTAGTTGAATAAATAAAAAAGAAAATTGGATTAGAATTGAATTAGATTCATAAAAATTGACATTCTCTATCAGTGTCTAAATCGGAGCGTTGTTGGTGTATGGCATAACTTTATAACCAAGATTTTTCGGAAGTAGAATTTACCATATCTTGGAATGCATGTGAAATCCCAAAAAGAGTCGTTCTGGACACATTCTTCTTCGGGACCGCAAGGATTGTACTACAAAAGTACAAAAAATATTTCATAACCTTTTTAAGACTGAGGTTTTTCTGATGCGTTGATCAATCTCTGTTAAATATCCGTTCGCTTTCCCTTATATTCAACACCGTGCACTTCATTAAGAAACTCACAACAGAAAGCTCTACGTTCATACATCCTAATACATCTTATTCGACCGGGGTTAGACTTGGAGCGCTCCTGAGTAGTAACATTGAAGGAGCGCTATATTAAATTCTCAGTAAATAAAAATAAATCGGTGAATGAATCATTTGAACGGTCAAAGTGGCAAACCAATGCGAGGACGAAGGTCACGAGGAAGATGATATTTGGGTCCAATAATAATAATAATTATCAGTGTTTTGCAGTGCTTCTAACCTCGCATGCGGGACGAAGACGCTCCTCACAGATACAATTCGGACATCCAGTAACAGTGTCAATGTCAGAGTAGTCTAATTTGCACGATGGATCACACCACGACGTGTCGCCGCAAACAGGTAGCACAGTCGTTTCAAAAGGCGGATCTGTGGTCGTCTCTTCGATGGCAGTCGCAACGGTCGTCCCTGCGGATGTAACGTTATGCGATGTTAAATTAATTTTAAAATGTCTTTGAATCGTCAAAAATCAGTGGATGGACTCACTAACGTGAGTCGGTATTGTCCAAGAACACGTCAACTGAGTTACTCAGTTTATTTGACCATGAATAATAATATTAAGAACAAGTGTAAACAGTCTTAAGTAGTTGATGCAAAAGGAGTTCAAAACATTTTTTTCTATTCTCGCGCCTATTTCGAAATGCGTAGACTGCATCATTATAATGATAATTATTATTATACGATGCATTTATTCTATAACAATTAATGGCATGATCAGCACTTAGTCTAGGCTAATTCTGATCGTTGTCTAACGGTCTAACCAGTGCGTGTACACTGTACAATAGGCCTAATGTCAAATCAAAACAATCAGCTTTCATGACTCAAATAGAAGTGCCCTTGTCTGTATTAAACAAGAAACGCACCCAATATTAATAGTCATAGTTTGAATTTTTGCCACATGTATTATGTATAACTATTATCACGGTTTTTTATTCAAAGAGTTTTCATTGTAAGTTTTGCCGAATACCAAAGAAGACATAATACCTGGTAGTTAGGCCTATTTACGATAATTAAGCTTACACTGAACAGCTTAAAAAAATTAATGATAGTAAACTTGCCTTTTGCGGTGGTGATCGGTCCTGTTGTCGTTTCTATTGTCGTATCTATTGGCGCCCCTACTGGATGCAAGACAAAGCAAAATGGAATAATGCTAGTTATTTTCAGCAGAAATAACTGAAACATGATTAGTCAACATTGAGTTTTCAGATCGCTTCCAGGTAGCCTACATGTTACATGTAAAATCAGATTGCTTATTACTATCATAGTTCTCATAAGAAAGGTTCGCTTGCTATTCTCTATAATTATAAGGCTCCTACCTTAGCACGAGCCTAGAGCTGCATATAAAACTCAGGCTAGGACCAGTGATGGACAAAAGTCAAGTAAAAAGTTGAAAACTTTCAGTTAACTGCAAATGTTTAGTTGAAGCATCTTCTTTAAGACCATCTGCCATATGACCACTGACCTGATAGCTTGGCTGTTTGAAGCACAACCAGAACAAGGACCACTGATATACCAGCTGATCTCATCGTGACTAATCCAAGACGTCACTAAAAAAACAATATATAATTAGTCACTCAGTAGTCGAACAACTGTAGCAATTCAAATGCTCATTATTATGCATGTACTAATTGTACTTACAGCTGTAACGCCTGCGTATAACTTGACGGTGCGGCTTCCCGTCGCCATAAAAGTATTGGATCTGCCATTTTTTCCGACGAGGAGAGTAACCTCTGGCGGTCGCATTGTCGATCAGACCGACATTCTGTTGATCGCCTCTGTCAATGGAGTCGGCTACTTAAAAAGACATGGGCAAGACTAAGTTCAACTCGGTCGCCTTCAAGTTTCGAAGTCTAGTCAAATGCATTGGCGATCGTCACAGGCAGGGGTAAGGAGAGCAATACTGAGATGGAGCGACATATATTTTCGTCTCGGACGGTGTCGGACAGCTCACCTACCATTGTGGTCTTAAAAATGCTCATATGACGAATCGTCCAGAGACGAATAGTCCTTAAACGAATCGTCCATGTGACGATTCGTCCATTAACGAATCGTCCGCTTGACGAACAGTCCGTGACGAACAGTCCATGACGAATCGTCTGTTGACGAAGCGTTTGCAAACCCTTTTTCTGTCATTAAGCTTATACTTACATTTGTAGTATTCTGTAAGAAGCAAAGGTGCTGAACCGTTAGCAAAGCTCTGAAATAATACTCTTCGACTGACCTATGCGATCGAAATGATGCGTGCTATAATAAAATTATTATTATTGCTGATCTGCTGCCGTTTCGAATTGCAGAGTCTATAAAAAAGCAGTGGCAGAATCAACAATTTGATTTAATCGAATGTGAACCAGATGGTATAGGCAATACGACATGATATGCGTGGAGATCGATATACGTACTTATGAGACGATGTATAATTTATCTGTGTGTGCGTTTAGGGCATATATATAGGCCCTACATGTATATATATATATATATATATAATTATATATATATATGTATAGTATATTGTGTGTAGGCCTATAGACTATAGACCTATGTAGCCTATTTATAATCAATGCGCAAAGTCCTAGGTTTGCATTTATAACTTATCAACACACTCGCTAGTTGCCCATGATCGATATCAACAGATTCAACACCCAAACATATTTCCCAGACTTCCTTGGGTGAAAACTGGACATGTACATGTAGACCTGAACTAGGCTGCTCGTGGATTGAGCGCAAAAGCCAATAAACGACGCTTAAGCTATCGGGGCTGAACGCCATGGCCCACCTCTAGGGCCCTATCATGCTGGTTCGGAGAAACTGATGTTTTTAAGGGCGCCAGGCTTATATATAGGCAAGAGGCTTTCCATTTTGATTAGGCCTATGTAATTATCGAGTCTATCCAGGCATGAGGTCAAAGTCATCTTGTGATTCCTGTCCAGAAAGGTGAAAACCGATTTTTGCGGGTGACAGATGGACTCAAGCCGAGGTGAACTGCACATTATCCATTAACTGACAGATTCAGTATAAGACCATGTCATAATTTTCAGCTAACTCACCTCCAAGACTTCCAAATTAAGCTTCCTTCACATGGAATACCCCACACGCTATGACAGCCAAACTCTTCTGCCAAAAAGGTTTAACTAAATAAATGCTGTATTCCATGGAAGATTAGGTAGTTTATTTTCCAACTAAAGTTACACTAATTTCATCATAATTATTGAAGATGCATCTTACCGGCAACCGAATCAACCGATTTACTTTACAATTATAGCCTAATAGGCTAGTTCTGTTCCCCCGCGGCGACACAGCGACGATTAGCCTATAGGTGCCGTTCCAGATGTTTGTTTTATTCTGTTCTTAATTAATATTTAAGTCCATGAGGGATCCTAAATACCTCGGGGCAAAAAAATTATTATTATTGTTATTGTTATTGTGCTTATTTTTAGAAATAGGCTTATTATTATTATTAGGCCTATTAGACCTATTATTAAGAAATGCTATGACTTGTGTAAGTTTTTGATAATGATAATATTGAGATGCCGGACTGATGCTAGGCCTATAATAAGCCGTTTAGACATCTCATTAATCGATGTCGGTCAGGTCACGTCTGCCTAGAGTGATCTTGGTGTTGCTGGATCAAGCATATATGGAGAGTAGTAATGCTCGAGGAGTTTATGTGGTTTAAAAACGTTGGATCGTGGATGGATCATGAAATTTTGGCCGGAATCTTAAAACTGCGTAAACTTGAGTCATCCGTGTTATGTTTTTACAATTCTTGAGTAATAATAATAATAATAATAATAATAATGATAATGGGGCAAATCTAATTGCTTTGAGGAAGAAAGATGGAGGAATCAGACCAATCGCTGTGATTCGGAAAAGCACCTCGCATCGGCAGTTGCCAGCAAACTGGAAGATGGTAACTACAAGGCTGCCATCCGCCTCATCTGCAGTGATGACGAACCAGCTCCCGACACTCCTGAGACGCTGGCTGCACTAAAGACGAAGCACCCGCCAGCTCCGACAGACAGGAGACCAATAGATCGGCCTTTGGAGGCTGCATATGTGACCCAAACCTTTCAGATCGGTTTGCTCCGTTACAGATCTCAGAGCGATCGATCGTCGAGGCCATCTCTTCGTTTCCTGCAGGCTCGGCCGCTGGTCCAGACGGTATCACTCCACAACACCTCAAAGACTTAATCTCTGTTGGAGTCGACTGCAAACTCATTCGCCACCTGAGTGAACTGGTTAATCTTATGCTGGAAGGAGCCTTGCCGATCGAGGTCAACGAAGTCATCTACGGGGCAAATCTAATTGCTTTGAGGAAGAAAGATGGAGGAATCAGACCAATCGCTGTCGGATACACGTTGCGACGCTTGGCAGCCAAGTGCGCGAACGCCCACGCTGTTGCCAGACTATCAAATATACTCGCCCCGGTTCAACTGGGGGTTGGAGTACCTGGAGGCGCTGAAGCAGCAGTACATGCAACCCGACGCTGGGCCACTTCGATGCAGACGGATGATGATGTTCTGGTCAAGCTAGATTTCGCTAATGCTTTCAACACTCTTCGCAGGGACTCACTTTTGGAAGCAGTTGCAAAAGACATGCCGGAACTTTACCGCTTCGCTCATGCTTCATATTCATGCAGTCCGATGTTGAAACATGTTTCAAATGTTCTACGATCAGAAGAAGGAACCCAGCAAGGCGATCCGTTGGGTCCACTAGAATTCTGTTTAACATTGCACCCACTCTTGCTACAGTTGAAATCAGAGTTAAGAGTGGCATTCCTAGACGATCTGACACTGGGAGGCAAGATTGATGTTGTTGCCCACGACGTTGAGCTAATTGCAAATGAGGCAGCTAAACTTGGGCTTATACTCAACCGCGCGAAATGTGAGGTCATTTGTCAAAATCCCGACAAAAAGGTTGACGATCCCTCATTCTACGGCTTCAAGAACACGCCACTAGAAGAAGCGACGCTGCTAGGCTCACCTCTTATGCCTGGGCCGGCAGTTGATAAGGTAGTGAATAAGAAGGCAGAAGACCTGGAGCGAGCGATAGGGAGGCTGTCCATGCTTCACTCGCACGATGCTCTAATCCTATTACGTAATGGATTGAGTGTACCAAAGCTCCTCTACACAATGCGCACAGCCTTATGCGTCGACTGTCCTAGTCTCACTAGATTTGACTGCTTGTTGAGAACAGGGTTATCAAGAATTCTTAATGTGGAGCTATCGGACGAAAAATGGCTTCAGGCATCTCTACCGGTGAAGGATGGTGGCCTTGGAATTCGCTGTGCTGCAACGCTTGCACTTTCTGCCTTCTTGGCATCTGCTGCGAGCACTAGCGAACTCCAGGCAAACATACTGCCACCAGAAACAGCTGCCACCTCAGACGACCTAGTGGACGCAGCGTTAAAAGCATGGACAACACTCACGGAATCCGAACCACCATCCGGATCAGCAGCTAATCGTCAAAGAGAATGGGACAACCTCTGGATCATAAAGGCATGGACAACCCTGAACGAATCGTCTAATACAGCAATAGACCGGGCTCGTCTCTTAGCCTCTCAGGCACCACACGCAGGAGATTGGTTGCTAGCACCTCCGGTAACTGCTCTGGGTCTGCGCCTGTCCGATGAGGTGATAAGGATTTCCGTTGGAATGCGACTCGGGACAACCCTCTGCGAACCGCACGTGTGTCATTGTGGCGAAAGAGTCGACGCCAGAGGACTCCACGGTCTGGCATGCAGAAAAAACTCTGGCAGACAACAACGTCACAATATGCTGAACGATATTGTGTGGCGCTCCTTAAGAAGGGCCAACATTCCATCTCAGAAGGAACCGTTAGGGCTCACAAGGGAAGACGGAAAACGGCCGGACGGCGTGACGCTCATTCCATGGACATGTGGAAAGTGTCTCACTTGGGACGTGACGGTGTCAGACACCTTTGCGGCATCGCATCTGGCAGCAACATCAGCAGGAGCAGGGGAGGCCGCAAACCGAGCAGCCGCTGCCAAAAGGACCAAATACGACGCAATCACCCGGACACATGACTTCGTGGCGGTGGCATTGGAGTGCAGCGGATCCTGGAGTACGGAAGGACTGGACTTTGTCTTAGACCTGGGACGAAGGTTGACCGAGGCGACACAAGACAAACTCGAGACAAGCTACCTCCTTCAAAGAATCTCGATAGCAGTCCAGCGGGGCAACGCCATCTGCTTCTCTTCCACATTGCCTCTGTAACAATACTATATAATCCGACTGTTGTTGTATAATAATAATAATAATAATAATAATAATAATAATAATAATAATAATGATAATAATAATAATAATAATAATAATAATAATAATAATACGACACCGGGGACGAGGACCATGAACCATATTAAAATTATTACTCTTCGGAAGAGACGTTAGAATAGGCACTTGTCTGTTTTGCAATAAAGGAAGTTGATAATAATAATAATAATAATAATAAAAATAATAATAATAATTACGACGATTTATATGGCGCAGTTACAAGGGCGCCTTACAAAGTAGCTACACCGGATAAGCCCTAGCCAACAAGTGTGATTTTAGCATGGCTTTAAAAGAGTCCACAGAGCCGACTGATCGGATAGCGAGAGGTAGTCTGTTCCAGCACCAAGGACCAGCGACCGAGAAGGCACGATCGCCGAAGCGCGTTCTCATTGTCCGCACACGCAAATCAGACCTCTCGGATGATCTGAGCCGAAGCCCAGCCGCGGAGGAATGAGTAAAGTAGACTCGACTTGACCAAATGCGCAAGCGCACGGCATATCGATCCCGCTTATTGCATTCAGCAGTGCTAGGCCTTAGTATTTTAATATATAATACTATCACTTATGTCGTAATTATTAAGTTACAGAATACATAGCCTACTTAAAGCAATAATCAGGACAGAGGGATCAAGTTTAGTGTAACCTCCTTGGCTTCTGTTCAGCCCGATTTTATTATTAAATAATAAAATCGGGCTGGACTGATTGCAACTGAAATAGGCCTACTTGCTTTATGCAATAGCCACAATTCAACTCAAACCCATAATGCAATGATTTTAATGCGTTTAAAATATTCGAGATCCATTGAGAACGATTGTCAATTCCATTGATCAGCTGCAGTGCTTTTAGTTTCAAGGAGTTGGTTCTTCCAGACATTCGCAGAGTTGACATCCGCTCTTATCCGTCTGCAAACCGTACATGCACCGTTTGTTGCACGGGTCCTGAGGTGGACAGGGATCTTCGACTGCAAGACATTCAAACATTTCATTCACATAGCGCCAAACTAATTCTGACACACATTCATAAAATCCTGAAACGAACTGTTTGTGCGGTCGTATCGACTATACACTGCCACTACTGCCCGATGACTACTTGATACAGAATAAGCCAGGCAATCGAATAGTTCGTTACACTGTACAGTGTACACAGTGTACAGCTGTTGACTCAACAGCATGCAGCTTATTCATTACCAAGATTTTAACGACAATAATTAGCAGCAGGCCTACATATCAGCCTAACACTACATGAGTGACAAGACGGGAGAGGTCGCTGGATTTGACATACATGTACATGTAGGCTAACGGTTACTGCCCCAACTGTTTGACAGAATTTAAGTGTGGATCATGATGATAGTTCATAAATCAACAGTTGAAACAATTTGTTTTAATGAATTTTGTCCAGTGATCTAATTGAATTTTCTCTGGTAGCCTGAAGAAATAGAAAATTATTTTTAAAATAAACAGGATAAAATAACTAAAATTGTAATTAGTGGATTTTTAAATTTAATTTCGGGTGCGAAACATTCAAATAGAGTAGGCTATATCGCACAAGAGCCAGGCGTTTTTGCACAGCCTTTTGTTTGGAATCAAGGAGGCTCAAGTTATGAAGGGCCCACCATCAAAGCATTGCACAAGGGCCCCCGAAACCTTGCTACGCCACTGACGTGAGGAATAAAATTCACCTTTTTACTGTTTTGCATGAATTTCGTAAATGGTAGTAATAGTATATATTAGGGAATTTTACGTTATGAAAAGGGATCCGTGACGGACGGGTGCCATCTCATGGCAGTCGCAACTTTATTACATTAGCGTACTATTACTAAACTTTATTATTACTTCTGTGTATTATTTTACATCTCTGACCTGTAACTTGGAGCGTTATGTCACCCTGATTGTCTTAGGCTACTTTGAAATTAAACGAACAATTATGCTACTATTACTACCGTATCGTCCAATAAGTGTGAAGCCTAAATATGTCGTCGAACAATAACAGACTGACTCTAATCTCAGAGTAAATTATGCAGTAATTGATTAACTTTGAAAATATTTTATGTGAATCTTGTTATATCTGGGGGTCGATTAGATAAATTCCTTAATAGAAGTAGGCCTAAGCTTTACCAGAATCTGATGTTGTTGTGGTACCGGTAGTTGAAACGCAGGAATAATCGTAAGGATCATATTTGTTCTCAACACATTCCTCACCAGAACCACAAGAAACGAGCTATATTTTTTAAACACAAAAAAGATCAACAGTCATCAGAACTTTTCATCCAGAGAGATTTTCTGACGGGCGCTTTAATCTAATTTTAGACTGGATCCCTTTTGCTAACAGACAACTAACTGCACACACTTGATTCATTCACCGCAACACTAACAAATAAATAGGCTACGATTTAAACTCATTAGTTAGAACTATTCGTAGGCCTATATACTTTATGTGCATTATCAAAGTAATTACTTAAGCTTATAATTAACTAGTATATAGGCTAAACTCATTTTGCGATAGTTTTGTTGAATAAACCGCTGAGCACAGAAATAAACTCATACGCTATGATTAAGAAAAAAATTATGATTTCCATAATATCAGTCTTACTAAGACCAATCGAAAACCAGTTAATGCTAATTTAAGCCTCGATTTTAAGACTGTTATGAGTCATAAACTGTTAGCGCAATGGCACTTTGCCAAATACAACAATAAATATTTTGAGCAAAAGTTTTGGTATTAGCCTAGCCTAAATGCGAGATCGACGGTGATAAACACATTCAAGATGGCATTAATTTGCTTTAATGTTGGTTTTATAAATCTTTCTCACCATGCAGATTGGATCACCACAGCTACAATATGCTGGACATCCATCTGGTCCGTATTCCACGTTGCAGTATGGATTTGAATCACAGTCGATGGTTGGACATGTTGGAAGCTCTGTGGCTATGTCTGGAGATGTCCATGTAAAAAGAAAAATGCAAAAAATAAAAGTAATGCTAGGTAGACTTCGCACGCCTCATTACACTGAATTAAAACAAATCAACCCTAAATGAACGACCCCCAGTTCATACGGATATGTTTTGACAACGAAATCAGATTTCTGGAACGGCCTTATTTCAGATTTTAATCCTGGTCGATGATTAGAAAGGCAAATAGGGTCTTCACTATGGAATGAAAATCATTGTTGCATGTTGCTTTTTTTCGGCAATAGATCTATTCTGTTGCTGATAGGACTTTTAAAACATGTTTTAAACATAGCCATGATCAGTGTTTTTACTGCTTAAAAGTGACAAAACATCGTTTTACACGCTATAGATATAGAAGCCAACAAAAAGAAAAGAAGAGAATCCTTAAGGGCCTGCAGTGCACATCTATGTTTGAGTAGCCTACATTCTGAATGTTCTTAAAGTTAAAAAATGACTCTGACCGCCGAGGGCCCTTCTACAGCCAGAGCCCATGTGCACTGCACACTGCACACTGCACAGGCTGCACGACCAATTGCTACGTCACTGGGACTTCTGTCTCGCTGTCAAGGGCACTCAAGTGTAAGTGAGAATAGAGCGACAGGTTACACTACACAAATAGATTAATTCATCCCCCGGATAGCTTTCAGGGGGATACTCCTTTTCGTGTCACCGGAATCATAAAATAAAGTCTTCTCCACCCCGATACAAAAGTCTCTTCCCGAAGCAGAGTCTCCTCTGGCTGAAAATCTGTATCGGAAACATTTTTCTTTTCTGAAAGTACCTTATTTATTATTATGTTCGTGTTAAATGATATGGCAACATAAAATAACGGTTTAATATGCACATCTATAAATCATGGGCGCCCGCAGAAATTTTTTGCAGGAGTGGCAAAACACGATGGTCACGGTAAGTTTTTTTTATAACAAAAGCTTGAAAAATGCAAGACAGAAAATTAAACGCATGTTTTTTTTTATTAAGGCTTCTAGTTTGACGTAGATTTAGTAGCTTTACTTTGTGCTTCATTAGTATAATTAAGTTTTAAAGCGAATAAATTAGTTAAAACCCCAAAGTAGGTCTATTAGTTAAAAATAGGTGTCAACTGTCCAGGGGGTCAAGTGCCCCCTCTTGCCTCTATGTGCGGGCGCCCATGCTATACCGTAAATGTTATGCGACTGTAGCCGATTTCATGCTCAATGGGGAGACTTTATTTCGTAGGCAGAGGAAATAAAATTATTCTCTCCCTCGGAGACTTTATTTCAGAATATAGTCTCCGGGGAGCGAATCTATTCTGGAACAGATCCACCGGAAGGGGGGAATCTGCTTCGAAATGAAGTCTCCGGTGGGGAGACTTTTAGGGAAGACTCTGTCACGCGACACCGGCAACTGGCAAGGTTTTTGGGGTAAATTTCTGGCGAACGATGTCAGACATTTTTCTGCCATTGTGTCACCAGATAAAAAATGTTGGTTGTGCAGTTGAGAAAATTCCTTTCAAAAGCCCTGATTTAAGTCACAAGAAAAAAATAGAGCACAGCCTAGGAAACTGCGCGAGAAAAATGCAGCAGCGTTAGGAAATTGTTGTCATCTTTATTTAAAAGAAAACTTTCTTCAGCGGCTGCGGATGATCAAGACTCAAGGGCATGAACACAACATGATATAATAGGCTACATGGTGTTTCGCCAGACCGTAAAGAGATTGAGACTTATAATGTCAGAAGAAAGTTTGTAAGCAGGCTCAATTAATTAACTTCATAAATATACTCTGTCGGTGTCTAAATAGGAGCGTTATTGTTGTATGACATAATTTTATAACTAAGATGTTGTTCGGAAGTAGAATTTACCATATCTTGGAGCGCATGTATAATCCCAGAAATAGTCGCCGTTCTGGATACAGTTTTGATCGGGGCCGCAAGAAGCGTACTACAAAAGCACATAGAAATGTTTCAGAACCTTTCTAAGACTGAGTGTTTTAGATGCGTTGATCAATCCCAAATAAAAGACAGTCGATGGACTCACCGAAAGAGGTAGGCCTATGACTTTTTTATATTTGAAATTTGGCTTTTGTAGGGGCTAAGGGGCCTACGTATGCTACGACTTTATTCTTAAGCCTGAAGAATGTGTGATATTTAGAAATTCTAACTTCTAGCCAAGATTCTGACTAAAACCGTAGGGGTTTCTTTATGGCCCACTCTGTACTTACTATGTCTACACTTTCACAAGCTTGCATTTAAATGAGTGGGTCAAAAATTAATGATGTGCAGGCGATAATTGCCATCTGAATGTTTTGGGTATGGCCTCAAAGCTGCCTTATTGGAACCCACACCTCTGAGTAGAGAGAGCTTGAAGGGGCGCTATAACAAGTGCACATACAAACACCGCTCTGCGTAGGCTACAATAGGGCCTACAATGGCCCTACATACATCAGTGAATGAATAATTTGAATGGTCACTGTGGCCAAAAATGCGAGGACGACGATCACGATGAAGATGATTCTTAGGTCCAATAATAATTATCATTGTTTTTTGCAGTGCTTCTCACCTCGCAGGGGGACCCCCAATAATCAGCACAGATGCAAGTCGGACATCCATAGGTCAGGTAATTGTAACCGTAATCTAAGTAGCACGATCCTGTACACCACGACAAGTCTTCACACGGTGGCGCAGACGTTTCTATGGTCGGATCGCTGGTCGGCTCGAGGGTCGTCGCTGCAGATGATGTAACGATAGGAATCCATGTATTGAATGAAGCATAATATTTCAAGCATCTTTCAGCACGAATATCAACTACTATTATTATATTACACGATGCAGATAATATGAATGAATAATTTTCGCGTTGACCTTAAGATTTTAGCCTAATGCTTAACTCTTTAAGGCCGAGATAGAAGTAAATGGTATGGGAAATCCTACATGTATACCCTCCGGCATTAAAGGGTTAACTTACATGCGTAATTGCATGCTTTACTTCATCGTAGTTTAATCTTGAATCGTTAAAAATGGCAATTTTGTTTCTGTTAAGTAGCCTGATTAATATGATAAGTCCTGAATCTGGTTTTGCTCGATTACGAACACAGTGGGGTGCGGTGGCGTAGTGGTGGCGTCGTTACCTTGGAGCCAGAGGTTTGAATCCACCTTACCACGTAAGGACCTTGGGCAAGTCTTTCACTCAAAATTGCTGAGCGCTTCAGCGTGAAACTCCGATGCAATGTCCGCTCTGCATTCGGGAGCGCCTCCGAGTAGATAGAGCTTGAAGGGGCGCTATAACAAGTGCACATACAAACAAGTTAAACAAACAGTTATGACTCTACTACTGAGATAATTGTCTGACGCAGACTTTACCATATCTTGGAACGCAGATATAACCCTCTGGAGATTCGTTGGTCTGAACACAGTCTGCATCAGCACCACACGAAACGAGCTATAATAGAAAACAACTAAAAGGTAAATATTGCTTGCATGTCTGCATGCCTTAATCAATACAGTATTAGTGATTTTCATAGCGTCGGTCTCCAAATGCATGAAGCATTAGCGGCTGGAGCAGCAAAGCAGCGGTTATCAGACGACGTTTCGCGAGATCGGTTTTCACTTATATTAATTAAGACACAGCCCATGATGGATAATCAATTTTAAAATGGTAGATCTGTTCTTAGATTGCAAACGAAATTACATCAGTTACTATGAAGGATATGCAGAAGTTGACAGGTCTTATATAGCGCCAGTAACCAACAATGTCTCGTTTAGCATTGCACTATTTTTGTGCAATAATTGACGTGACTCGTTGCACAATAATTATTATAACTAGGCCTACAAGCCATACATATTGTATCTGTATAACTGTATATTGTATATAATTGTATATTGTATATAATTGTATATTGTATATAATTGTATATTGAATTGATATGCTTCAGTGGAATGATGCTGAATTTGAGCATCGCACTGGACCAGCGTTGCCATCCTGAAAAATAAAAAAAAAACAAGTTGGTCGGTCAAAAAACCCCAAGAAAACCCAAGTTGCCCAAATATTCCGAAATTTTCACATTTTTTGTCCGAAAAATTTCTGATGACTTTTTTAATTCATCCGGCCAAATTTTTCGGAATTTTTTTTTATCATTTTGCCGTCCAAAAAAGTTGACGACCTTTTTTGTAGTCATTTGGCCCGAATCTTTCAAAGATTCACAAGCAAAACCCCAAGCTTTTGCCCGAAAAACCCAAGTTTTCCCCGAAAAAAACCCATTTCCCAAGTTCGAAGAAAAAAACCAAGATTTTTTTGGCCGAAAAAAAAACAAGAAAAATCCCAAGTTCTTCGCAAAAAAACCCCATTTCCCAAGTTCGGATAAAAAAACCCAAGATCTTGTGAAAAAACCCAAGGAGTGGCAACGCTGCACTGGACCAGAATTCAATATTGTTAAATAAAACCACGAACCACATTTTGAAGCAAAGCCTCTTTCAATCCTTTGTCTTCTTAGGCGCACCAATACCTAATCAATCATCGTCTGTGTTCTTTGATTGCTTCATACTAAGCATGAGCATAGTGCTACATAGTTATTATGAACATTGAACGTTAATAGACGAGCTTGCTGCTTTTTCAAATGATCCAGTTTCATATTTGAACGAACGGTTGCATTTAGATGTGCCAAGAGTCGTGGTATTTAGGCTACATAAAAAATGTGATCCGATCTAGCAAAACTAGGCTTACGTCGCACGATAGCATTTTGAGATATGATTTGAGCGCGCGTTGTCATATAGGTCTACACGACGATGATCATGGTAATAATAATCCATCGTGTTAGTCCTAAGATCTTTTATAAGAAATTAATTTGTTTAGATGTTGTATTAGTTGTGTTTTTTCTAACCATGCAGATCGGATCACCACAGATGCACTGCGTCGGACATCCACCTGAATATGTGTCCAGGAAGCAGTTGTCGTCACACGTGGGTGGTGCACAGAATGTGGTCGTCTGCACAATCGTCGAATCTACGCTCGTCGGCACAACTGTCGTATCTATGGTCGTTGGCACAACTGTCGTATCTATGGTCGTCGGCACAACTGTCGTATCTATGGTCGTCGGCACAATTGTCGTTTCTATGGTCGTCGGCACAGTTGTCGTGTCTATGGTCGTCGGCACAATTGTCGTTTCTATGGTCGTCGGCACAACTGTCGTATCTCTGGTCGTCGGCACAATTTTCGTATCTATGTTCGTCGGCACAACTGTCGTATCTCTGGTCGTCGGCACAATTTTCGTATCTATGTTCGTCGGCACACCTGTCGTGTCTATGGTCGTCGGCACAACTGTCGTATCTATGTTCGTCGGCACACCTGTCGTGTCTATGGTCGTCGGCACAACTGTAGTATCTATGGTCGCATCTATTGGCGCCCCTACTGGAGGTAAGAGAAAAACAAATGGAGTACCGTAAAATGGGGTAACATTGGCACTGCGGGGTAACTTTGGCACAGGGTACTAGACTACGTATTAACATAGAGAAACATGTTAATACCCGTATATAATCAAAATCTTGGAGTCATCGCTTCGTACCACCCATGCAACCCAGAATTTGTCCTTAGGGGCCGTCCATAAATGACGTCACGCAATTTTGGACGATTTTTGACCCTCATCGTCACGTGCCAACCCAAAATTTATAATTATGATATTTAGTATGGGACCGGCACATCGTCACAAATGTCTGACCTCCCCTAAGTGAGTGAGGATGGTCCCTTGAACGTCTACCGGATGGTGCAGAACCAGTATGAGTCGCAAGAACCTTGGATGCCAGCTTGATTGAAATGATCCGAGAAAATCGTGGTCAAGGTGATTTCAGACATTTACATTGTGTCTGTTCAAGAGTATCTAATCAAAAAGTGATGGGGAGAAGAAATTGGATACTGCAGGAAAGCAATGCAGGTTAATGAAGTAGACTTGAGAGCTGACCCATGTTGAAAGCGACTGATGATGCAGTTTTTGGTTACCAAGGTGACAGATTTTGTGGTTCCGGACGGTACAAGCTTAACACAGTTATAAAATCGGTCTCCATGGAAGGATTTTCAATTTGTAAAAAGATTTGGGCGTGACACACATGCGCAATACGTTTTAAAAACATGTTCGGATGCCAAAGTTACTCAGGATTGGTCTAAAAGTGGTCTCAAGTTGAAACAATACATGGTGCCAAAGTTACCCCAGGTCCGGGGTAACTTTGTCTTTTTTCCCAAAGATTTTTAAAGTATAGAAATAATGTTTTCTAAATTTTCAAATTCTACAGGGTCGTAGGTACCATCCATAGTGCTCATAGTTTAACTAATCAAGACTTTTGCTCGTCTCGTTTAGGTGTTATCCCACAAAAACCCTCCAAAACATGCCAATGTTACCCCATTTTACGGCAGGTATAATGCTAATTATTTTCAACATAAATAACAACAGTTTGATTTGGTAATATTGGGTGTTCTTGGTTGTAGCCTACCACGGTAGATTTACCTCCATTTGAACCGGCGTAAGATGAAAATCTCCTCTGACCAATAAACTTCTTTTTGTAAATCACTCAAGTCTTCTTGCTTTAACCGCGCTGGGCTTGGAGCGTTTCTGAATTAGGGCCTAGTTCTTTTGTCTCTTGAAAAGGTGCTATAGAAATCCATAGATTGAACGGACGGAATGAATAAATGGTTTACAACAATTATATTATTATCGTACTCATGCGCTTTGGCGTGAAACTCTGATTCAGTGTCCTCGCTGCAGCTGGGTGCGCCTCTGAGTACCGGTAGTAATCTTGAAGGGCGCTATGACAAGTGATTATGTATATACATACAGACATCGTGTTGGAATCGGCAAGTTCTGTAAGACCATCTGACCACTGACCTGATAGCCTGGCTGTTTGAAGCACAACCAGAACAAGCACCACCAATATACCAACTGGTCGCATCGTGACTGATCCAAGATTTCTCTAAAAAACAATGATTAATCGCTCATAAATCGATCAGTTGTAGCAGCAATTGCATTAAATTATTTAAATTGGCTACCCATAATCATAACTACAGTTACCGATCAGCCTCGCGCCCTTATGTTGCCGGTGTCACGAAATAAAGTCTCCCTAAAATACAAAGTCTCCCCCAAAACAGAGTCTCCCCTGGCTGAAAATCTGTTTTGGAAGACATTTTCTGGTGTAAAAGTATATATACACTGTGCCCCATAAAAAACACACCAAAAAACTTTTCAAAAATCTTCTATAAAACTATAAGCCAATTGTAATAAAAGTTTGCACGTTGTTTCTCAAATAATTTTGCCACAAAATATTTGCATTTTACTTACTCACAGAAGTGGTTGCTGTTGGAGGCAGTGACGCAGACTAGGCGTATTTGGAAACATTTAAACAGAGATTAGTAACTTATAGGACAGCGCCCCAGCACATCGCGCAAAGGACACCATTGCGTTGCTGCGACGTGAAACACCAAGCTTCATTGGATCGGAACTCTGGCCAGCAAACTCACCAGACCTCAATCCCGTTGACTACAGAATTTGGGGTCTAATACAGGAACGCGTCTACCAAACAGCAATACGGGACATCAACGAGTTGAAGGAGCGCCTCATCGTTGTGTGGGCACAGTTGAAGCAGAGTGTCATTGACAAAGCTATTGAACAGTGGCGGCCAAGGCTGAGAGCCTGCGTTCAAGCGAAGGGACATCACTTCGAACATCTTCTTAAATGAAACATTACTTTTTCTTATTTAGCATTAGACTTACATGCGTTTCATGACAAAGTTTTTGGTGTGGTTTTTTTATGGGGCACAGTGTATATTGTTATAAGTCCCGTGGCTCTATGGTTCGAACTCTTAGATACTCTAAGGGAAAAATGGATTCTCGCTAAAACAGTCATAAAAAGACAGTTTCATAAAATATAAACGATATAATGAAACAAAAACATACACGATAAAATACAAGAATTGGAGAGAAGATTAACATACGTGACCCTGACGTTACAGTAAAACCCGAACGCCGCACGGCAGAAGAAAACACGTCACCGAACACGACTGACAGGACTAGACATGGTTCGAATCTGCAAACGTCTTCAAGAGGAGAATTCGTCTTCGACGCCAAAAATGATCAACGGGATCACGAATTCGCCTCCACAATTTCTACAGCCCAATTCCGACGGTTACAAACAGATCCATGCCTTTTATCCTTCGACAGCCACTCCTCCATCTCACATGATTTGGAGTAAATAGGTCTCATGACCTTTACACGTGTTAGAGCTGCTATCAAATATATATAGTACAACTTACTATATATAGCAGAATCTAACAATATACATATTCGTGTTAAATAACGTGTTATCGTGTTAGCAACGCAAACTAACGGTTTGATATGCTTATCTATTAATTTTATGCGATTGTAGCCGATTTCGCGATCAACGGTGGAGACTTTGCTTCGTTGGGGGAGGAAATATTCTTCCCCCGGATACTTTATTTCAACGGGCTCCCTCCACAGCCTGCTGCTCTTTGTTCCCCCAGAAAGCTTCATCTTGATCATAAAACTGTTCTTTAAAAGCCCGGGTTGGATACAAAACTGAGTAGTGGGCTAACCTTGAAGGGATACATTTTTATGTCTCGCAAAAGATACTGGCTGCGGCCTTGCCTCCTCTCTAAGATCTATTGATAGTAAATAATTCTCTCTACCTCTATCTCGAAACCACAGAAATAACTCATCAAAAATTCACTCTCCTAATCCGACGCCCTCCAAGTTTGCTCGTCCTCAACGAAATCCACCTTGTCTGGACCTCTGTGATCTGACTCCACTCTCTCCTCCTTCTGCTACCGGACTCAGACCTCCGCTGGAAATTGATCCCCGTCTACTCCTGCGCTCGAGAATAAATTGGTGCCCTGCACTTACATTTAAGGTCGCTCTTTGGAAATGTGAAGCCTACGACTATGAGGATTTCTGCCGAGTTATCAACAGTTTCCAAAGACGTCGCTTTCATTTTCTATCCTAATACTTACATCTGTAAGAAGCAAAGATGTAGAACCGATAGCAAAGCTCTGATTTATTATAATGGTCGAATGGAATACCAATAAGACCGAAATGATGTGTGCTATGATAATCGCTGCTCCACATTGATGATGCCGTCTCGAATTGCAGGTCTATAAAAGCAGTGACAGAGTCAACAATTTGATTAATCGAATGTTAACCAGATGGTAGGCAATGCGTCAATGCATGCGCAGAGATCGATATAGATCTATAAGGCTATGTAAGATTTATCTGTTTGCGCATGTATTGTATATAACTATCATGCTGCAAGCTTAGAATCTATATGTTATTATGTGTATAGGGCATAAGCCTATATATAGACTAATATTCATGCGTCAAATCCTAGGCCTACATTTAAAAATTGTCAACAGACTCGATCGTTGGGATCGATATCAACACCCAAACAATCCCAGACTTCTGTGGGTGATGACGGGACACGTAGATATGGAATACTTGTAATTCGACAGCAGATATCAATTATTACCAACGCTTAAGCCATCGCCATCGGGCTGTGCGTCATAACATATTATTATGTGCACCTACTGTTTTCGTAGAAACTGATGTTTTTAATCCTCTAGTGCCCAAGGGAGGTCCGACCGGACCCCAGGCTTGTTTTTCCCGTATAACGTTTTAAAGGCTATGAATCTGCAGAAATGCTTTTAGGTATTCCTAGACCAACCATTTGGGCATAGAATGGTATATTTTGCGTGAGTATATTGTCCTACCCTGTACCCCACAACCACAGCATATACTAAGGGTACCGCAAGACATACGGCTGATATTCATACAATCGTATAGACTTCCTTCTGTAAATAACGCAAACAGCATAAAATGTATCACGAGATTTTTACACTATTATTTTACACCAGGTGGTGCTATTGTGATATAAGATACATCAATCGATTGCAAATTCATTTGGGATTACATAGAACCAAATTCTGTTACGATATTCCAATCCCTTCTCAAGAAATTAGCATGAAACGCTGGGGTCCGCGCGGAACCCCCTTTGGGCCTTCGTGTACCAAAAAATACCTTGGGCACTCAAGTGTTAAGGTTGCCAGGTTGGCTCCATTAGATTCATTCATTCATTCATTTCAGGCATTTATATAGCGCCTCTTCAAGAAAATCTACTCAGAGGCGCTCCCGACCCAATGATAGGCATGATGCTTACCATATCGATTATATCAGTGGTTCCCAACTCGTGGCCCACGGGCCAAAAGTGGCCAGCCAGGCCTAAACATCACTCAAAATATTAACAAAAATATATGAAAAAATTGCCAAAATCGGTAACCTTCTTCTTTGAGTGCCCTGGCTATGCTCTGGTTAGAAGAAAACGTCTGGCCATGAATCACTTTAATATTCTTAATCGGTAAAAGATGTATACTTTAAAACTAGATTGGAGTAGCCTTTTAAAAGACCTGTTGATATTGTAATTATAGAAGTAATGAATCTACAATAGACGAATTGTCGTTGAATACGACACGTTTTGTGGGTCATTTTCTCGTGCTTCTGCTAGGTTGGGGCCCACAGCTTTATTGAACAGGGCCACCACATTTGTTAATCCGGCGCTATGATGAAGTTATTATTCATTTTTATTCTGATTTATTTAGTAATATATAAGATGTTATCAAGAAGGAGGGTCCTGGTTAGTAGGCCTATAAGCTATTCGCTCTATGACTTCTGTTACACCGGACTTGGTAATTCATGATTGTAGCTGGAATATCTGTTTTATGCAATAAACAACAATTCAACTCATAATACTGTCTTGCAAGCAATGATTTTTTTAATGCGTTTAAAATGTTCGAGTTCCATTTCTGATCATCTGCAGTGCTTTAGTTTCAAGGATTTGGTTCATCCAGACATTCGCAGAGTTGACATCCGTTCCTTTCCGTCTTCAAACCGTACACGCATCGTTTGCCACACGGGTCCTGAGGGGGGGAGGTCATGGATCTGCAAGAAATTCAAACATTTTCTTCACACGACGACAATCGATTACCATACACAATCAGAAATCCTGAAATGAACAATGTGAGTAAGTCTTAGTGGCATTGACTAAACTATTTCCTGATGACTAAGGCTATTTCATACGGAGTAAGTCAGATATCCAACAGTTGATTTATCAGCAGTGCATTCATCATCAAATTTTTAACGGCAATAGTTATAGATGACAGTTCGTATCAACCAAACATGCTTGAGTGACAGGACGAAAAAAGTCCCTGGATTTTACATCAGCCTTTAGCCAAGTGCAAAATGACAGCTGCAACATGGATTTTATAGTTGGCATGACCATCAGGCTGACGAATGCAACAACCTCAGATTCTATCGTTCTTTTATCTTTCGATTCTCTTCTCTCTTCGGCATTCTATCACTTTCTTTCCAGTTCTGTTGAACCTCTTTCTAGTAGACTAGCCGAACAAGACCAAGTGGCGCTCCGCCATGTCAACCCCGACCCAACACGACTGCAGCATTTCTATCGAAACTTATTTCTATAAATAAATCTGTGATAAGCAGAAGATCAAGATCACTGGTAACTCCTTTTCTCTGTATTGACAGTGCATCTCTCGGACGAATTTCACCCAGTCAGCATGGTCGGTAAAAGTCTGCAATACGTTGCCGGACAATATAGGCCTAGTAGTCTGTGTGTACATTATGCAACAATTGATGAACTTTTCTCAGAGTAAGTTATGCAATGATTGTTGAACTACTATAATATTTTCCGTGAATCTTAATTGTGGCGCTTGTGGTCGATTAGATGAATTTATTAATAGAAATAAGTTTTTACCAGATGTCGAAGCGCAGGTATAACCTGCAGAATTATCCTCGAAGTTTGGAATACATTTCTCATCAAGACCACAGGGAACGAGCTACATAAAAAAGATATACCGCCATAAGAACTTTTCATCCAGAGCGATTTCCTGATTTGCTTCTTAATCCTACAAGACCTATGTTGAACTGGATCGCTTTCGCTAACAGTAAACTCCATGCTCTTGATTTATTCCCCACAGGACTCAAAAATAACTATAGCCTAACTATTTCGACTCATAATTAAGAACTACTCGTATGCCTACGTTACGGCGTGTGCGCATGTGAATACTTAGAATTAATTAGTTAGGCCTACTTCTTTTGTGCTAGTTTCGAATGCCCAAAGCATCAAACCGCTAACGTGCAGAAACCAACCCACATTCATTCATTCATTCATTCATTCATTCATTCATTCATTCATTCATTCATTCATTCATTCATTCATTCATTCATTATTCATGTTCTGATCAAGATAGGCTATTACCAGATTATCAGTTTACCTATAAACCGAAAGGCAGTCGGTGTTGGAGTCTCGGTTTTTCAGTAAAACTTTTTGCATTAAATGTGAGGACGACGATGATAAGGGTGATGGCGTTCATTTGTTTTATTAGTGTTTCTAACCGTACAGATTGGATCAACACAGATACACTGTCCACATCCATCTGGTCCGTATTGCAGGAAGCAGTTTGGATCTGACACGTCACACGCGACGGGTGGACATGTAGGCGGCTCTGTGGATGTCACTGGAGATGTCCATGTAAAAGAAAATGTATGAAAAAAAAAACGTCACACGTCTCCCTCAACAGAATTATAAACATCTTGACTACAAAATTTACAAGCAACCTTAGGTTCCGGTGGACATGGTTTGATAACTAGCTCAAATTTTTCAATTTGCAAATTCATATTTTAATCCAACGTGATGAAGGTAAAAGAAAAATGTACAATGGGTAGAAAGGTGACCCGTCAAAAGAGTGACCGACAAAGTGCGCCGACAAAAGAGCGACCGACAAAAGATCACCGACAATTTGACTGATAGGTCCTACGCACTGAATGTAGCCTACTGGAATCGCTGGCTTTTTCTGAACCTGGCAGTGCCACTAGACTAAATTGCAACATCTAGGTTTTTATAGCGCTCAAACAGGTTGAGTCGCAAGAGACAAATTCTTCACAGGCACATAGGCCTACATGTAGCAATAAAACGATTCCCGGGCGGTTGGTTCAGGCAAAATAGATGGGCTGACGCGGTCAAATTCGTTCCAGGTCAAGCTTCATCACATGGTAACTAATAAAGTTAGTTATGACCATCACGCTCTTCCTAGTGAAAAGCTGAAGAGAGTGAAGGTCTGATGGAATGGTGGTGTAAAACAAAGATGAAGTCTCTCCTTTTAAATTTGTGATGAGTCGCATACGATTAATAGACTATAAGTGTCTACGTAATTAAAACATTCTTGTCGTCCTATAAGATAAAGTGTGATGCCTAAAATGTTGTCTGGCAATGACTAATGGACTGTAAATTCAGAGAAAGTTTGTAAATACGGCTAACAGATAGGCCTAATTTTAAAAAATTGTAGATTGATCTGAATTTTGGTTATTGGGGATGCTTTGTAAAATTAATTAATGCGGTATATGAGGATTGAGGCTTTACCATATTTTGAAATGCATGTATATACCCAAGGACGATATTCGTCCGGAACACATTCTTCATCCGGACCACAAGAAGCTTCCTACAAAACACAAAGGGTGTAGGCTACTGCTATCAGATAGCTTCAATTAAATGATTTTCCTTATAATTATGCTGTCTAATCCAATTTTGGATTGAATCGCTGTCACTGACCGTCAACTCCTTGCACTTAATTAATTCACTCATTCGTTAATAAAATACTACGTTTGTATGTAGGCCTACGTGTATGCAATGAATACTTTTAACTAATCATTAGTGACTTCTCTCGCTCCTGTGCATAATAAAAAAAGCGTCAAAGAGTACATAATAATATAATTCTAGGCAGTCTATGCTGGAGCCTCAGTTTTAGGGCGGTTTTAAGTTTTTAATTGTGAAGCAATGTTATCAATGACTGAGCAAAGCAAACAGACATTGGGACAAAGGACAAAAACTGCCATCAATGAAAAACAGTTTCTGCATGGATGTGCAAAATTACTACGATCATAGAAAGATATTTACGAACCTGCTCAATTACTATAATTATTATCCATTACGATATCATCAGATTCACATAATAGTAGCCTAAAATTCATAATGATAAACTTTTTTATACATAACACAATAATATGATATGATACTATAGGCTATAGGCCTATATAAAAGTCAGGAAAAAATTCTATTTTCACCGCCAAAAAGTTGATGACTTTTTTTTAGTCATCCGGCCAAAAAGTCAGAAAAATTCAATTTTCACCGCCAAAAAAAGTTGATGACTTTTATTTTAGTCATCTAGCCCAAAAATAAGAAAAACTTATATTTAACCAAAAAGTCTTGAAAAAATGCGTATTTTTCACCGCCAAAATTCCCCCTTTTATGGAATCTTGACGCTCAAAGATTGGAGGGAGACCAATGCACGGGCCGTCCCCCAACACTTTTATTTTGGGGACCGTTTCCTCTGTCCCCCTAGGTTTCCGCCCATGCTTGCAGCCAAAGGGTTGCAGGTTCGAATCCACCTCAAGTCGCCGCGTCGGGACCTTGGGCAAGTCCTTCACTCGCAATTGCTCAGCGCTTCGGTGTGAAACTCCAATGCAGTGTCCGCGCTGCATTCGGGAGCGCCTCTGAGTAGTGAGAGAGAGCTTGAAGGGACGCTACAACAATTGCACATACAAACAAACGTACATCAATAAATGGCTGGAGCGACAATTGCTATAGGCGCATTAAGTGTGAGGACGACGATGATCAAGATGATGGCGTTCATTTTTATGATGTTTTAATGTTTCTCACAGTGCAGATCGAGTCACGACAGATACAGTCTCGTGGACATCCGTCTGGTCCGTTTTGCACGGAGCAGGTTATACCGTCACACCCAATAAATGGACATGTGGGCAGCAGTGTGGTTGTCTCTGGAGATGTCCATGTAAAAGAAATGCAAAAATAAACAATGTGCAATAAATAAAGCACTACAATGTAAACTTCACTCGCTTCTTCAACAGAATTAAAGATAACGACTACAATTATTGTGCGAGCTTATGCTCAGGAGGACATAGTGTGGCTGCAACCAACTCACGTGTTTTTCGACTGGCTAGGCCCTACATAAATTTCACACGACTACTTACAGAGCAGTAAAATTGTGGAGCGCAGTGGTGTAGTGGTGGGGTCGGTGTATTGGAGCCGGAGGTTCCAGGTTACAGGGGGGGGGGGATACAAACATTTTTGAAGGGCCAAAATATTTTGGTCCTGAATCGTGAGTCTTTCGCCGAAATATCTTATGACCTTTTTTATTTTTAGCTAATGCTACTTCTTCTCTCTCATCTTTTCTTGTTCGCTGCATTGATTGCAAGCTTGTTAAAACCTGAATGAGGGAGGCACGTCCTATGCCAATCTCTGAATGGGGGCATGGCCGGATTGGCCCCCTCGATCCGCCCCTGCCATGTTAGGATTCCCCTCAAGCAGCCGCGTAGGGACCTTGAGCAAGTTCTTCAATCGCAATTGCTCATGCGCTTCAGCGTGAAACTCCGATCCAGTGACTGCGCTGTAGTCGGGGAGCGTTTCTGTGCAGTGAAATTGAAGGTGCTATATAACAAATGTGATAAATAACTAACTGAATAAATAAATAAAATGAATTTGGCTACAAGTGTAAGAAGACTTCGGGTTCAAGACGACAGGACTATACTATTATTATAGACCCTATAGCTTAACAACAAGCTCTAGAATCCCACTCGATAATGGGAAAGACAAATTCACTATCAGAAGAAAATTATTAATATATATTTTGCAATTTTTAACTACAATATTCTGGTGTACGCACAATATCTATTGGTACACGACATAACTTTTTTACTAAGATATTGTTCGGAAGTAAAGTTTACCACATTTATAGTCAGCAGCATCATAGTCGTTCGGGACACATATCTCTTCAAGACCGCAAGAAACGAACTATAGACACAAAAAACTATTTCAGAACATTTCTAAAACCAGAGATGGATCCGAAAATTTTCGAATTTTAGGTCTCAGGTAGGCAAAACTGATGACTTTTTTTATTTTTGTAGTCATTTGGTTGAACTTTCCTTGAAATATTATATACAATTTTCCCTGCTCAAGAAACCGTCGTATAATCGAACTTGCCTTGAAATAATTTTCTGGAAAACAATTATAAATGTCATTTAAACCTAATGGGCATTTCTCGCTTCATTGATCGAAAGCTTGTTGAAGCCTAATGGGGGGGGGGGGTGGTGCACGTTCTGTGGGCTTTTATGAATGGGGGATGACTGGATTTGCCTCTGGATCCGCTCCTGTATAAAACTGGCATAATTTTCTGTGCATTGATATAGGCTATAACTTTCATATTTTTTTAAATAATCAAATGACTCACAATAATTATTAAAAGCTATCAGCATGTTGTACGCGTGTAGGCATGTTTTCATTTGGCAGTCATTCTATGTCTAAAGATAGGCCTATTATAGTAGGCCTATATGTACAAATATTAACAGTAGGCTAGGTCAGACTCATTGTGTAACAATAGTAGCGTATATTATTATAAAAATAGTAAAATAATAACTTTACAATTATTATTTCTTTCGCGCTGCTTTTTACGCTATGAAAACCAGGTCTGTCTATGATCAGAAAATATGTCACGAAATCGGAGTACGTTTTTCGTAGGAAATCAGCCAATGTTCGATAATCAATTTTAAAAAGGTAATCAATTCCGGACGTTTAGACATCTGCGACTTTGAGTAACAAACAGACGCAGACATAAATTGGAAGAAAAAAAACAGGTCCTGCAACCAAAACGCCTGTAGCCTACACTTCTAGCCAAAGACAAGCACTATCCATAAAATACAATTCCAATAGCTTGTCTAAATGATTGTAACTGACTTCAAAATGATTGGTAGGCGATAATTTCCATTGGAACGTTTCGAGTCCAATCTCATTGGAAAGGTTCGACTTTTCCCAAGGGCTGAAATTGGTTTGGAAAAGTTGCCGGGTCTGACTTTTGCGGACGAGCCAACGCCTTTGACCCGTAAACTGTTATGACGACTTTTTCCTATAGTCATTTGCCAAAATTATCCAAAATCCTATCATTCTTACCTAGTCTTGGCACCTGGCGCCCTTTTTGCGACCCTGCTGAGACCCGGCAACAGCAGGTCTCAAAATCGATGCCGGGTCGCAGGCCCGAACCGCCCCGATTCTCTTTCAGCCCTGACTAGGCCACATAAAAAGGTGCGCCGGTGTAAAATATTCTGGGGTTGTTTGCTGAAATTCGTATAACCTGCTCTATTTATGAGATATCTTTAAAAACACCAGAACCTTTTAGATCTCACTTTGCTCTATAATAAATTGTTGTCAATAATATTCCTTTGCTGCTCTTAGTGCTAGCCTAGTTCAAGCATCTTATCGCAGTTAAGAATTTTTAAGGCCCCACGCTAAGAGTAAACCTACTAACTACTCAGAATCCCTCTCAGTATGGTTGCTCCGATGATAAATATTAATAGTCATCAAGTGATCATCGTGATAAAAAAAATGCGAGGACGACGATCACGAGGAAGATTTTAAAAATTCAATTATGATTGTTTTTGCAATGCATCTCACCATGCAGATGCTGTCGTAACAGATGCAAGTCGGACATCCGGGGTAGCTGTAATCTAAGCTGCATGAACCTGAACACCACGACATGTCATCACACTCTGGGATCGTCGTAGGCCTACCTGGAGATAGAACGGTAAGATAAATGAAACAGTGACAATAGATTTCACGCATACATGTACATTGTTCTAGTTCCTGATAACCGCCTGTCAAAGCTTCGTCACCGCCTCACCGACCATGCACAACTACCATGAGCACCACCACCACCATCACCACCATCACCACCACCACCACCACCACCACCACCATCATGGCCACCACCATCACGACCAACACCACCATCACGACCACCACCACCACGGCCACCAGCACCACCACAACCACAACCACGACCACCAGGACCAAAACCCCGACCACCACCACGACCACCACTACGACCTCGTTTCCCTTGGTTGCTGACGGTAGCCTATATATGCACATGTAGGCTATATATGTGTCCGATTCCTCACTTCTCCTCTCGTTCAGCTCAATCCTGCGACGATTCTCTGCTCTAGTGTAGCCCAACCAGGCTATATATAGGCGCACAAAAGAGTCGGGCCATGGTTGTCACCCTCAGCACTTCATGTAGCGCTATTGTTTGTAAGTTGTAACCAGCGCGCAATTAACACTGAACGCGTGGAATGAAGCTGAACTGACAGCTAGGACTTCATCGACATGGGAGATTGGACAGTGGACACGCATATTCTATAAGCTTATACATACATAATAATTGTTATACATGTATATGAGTAATTGAGCATGCACGCATACAGAGTTTAATAACAAGTCAAACACTCGTAAGTCGTGTTGGAACCCATAGGTTCTCTATGACGATCTGACCACTGACCTGATAGCCTGACTGTTTGAAGCACAACCAGAACAAGCACCACCAATATGCCAAATGGTCTCATCGTGACTGATCCAAGATTTCACTAAAAAGCAAAAATTGGTCCCTTAGTAGTCCATCAGCTGCAGTAGAATATCAAATAGGGACCTACTCATGATGTTATAACCATAGCAATCAGAAGGTGGCGCATCTATCGTGAAAGCAACAACTCGGTCCGGGCTGCTTATTTCGAAACACAGGTGTAGGCCTAATTGTAATTATTATTATTATTATTATTATTATTATTATTATTATTATTATTATTATTATTATTGTTATTGTTATTGTTGTTGTTGTTATTATTATTGTCATTGTTATTGTTGTTGTTGTTGTTGTTATTATTATTATTATTATTATTATTATTACTATTATTAGGCCTATTATCTCTACCTCCGTTCAAATCTTTATGGCTGTAAATTCTCCCTTCCTCTATCTCAAAACCTACTTGTCAAAAATTTACTCGCCTAATCCGACGTCTTCCAAGTTTGCTCGTCTTTAACGAAATCCACCTTGTCTGAACCTCTGGGCTCTGGCTCCGTGCACTTTCTCGTACCTTTGACAACCGGACTAGGACGTTCGCCGGAAATCGAACTTCGTCTAATCCCTCTGATACGACACAGCGCTCGAGAATAAAGTGGTTCTCTACACTAACTTACCTTCATATATTATGGTAGCTCTTTGGAAATGTTAAGTTTGCAGCTATGAAGATTTCTCACGAGTTATCAATTCAACAGTTTCCAAAGAAGTCGCGCTAATTTTCTATCATTTTACATGTACTTACCGCTGTACGAAGCGCCGGTGTTAAACCGTTTGCAAAGCTCTGAAGTAATATTATAACGGTCGATATCTGACCGAAATCGTGCGTGCTATAATAATTTTATAATTAATCGCTGTTCCACATTGATGATGCCGTCTCGAATTTCAGGGTCTATAAAAGCAGTGGCAGAGTCAACAATCTGATTTAATCGAAAGTGAACCAGATGGTAGGCAATGCGTCAATGTAGTCTATGCACAGAGATCGATATACGATTTATACCTGTTTGTTTGTATGCGCACTTGTTATAGCCCCTTTCAAGCTATCTAACCAGAGGTGTTCCCGACTATTATAGCGGAGACACTGAATCGGAGTTTCGCGCCGAAGCGCTGAGCAATTGCGAGTGAAGGACTTGCCCAAGGTCCCTACGCGGTGACTTGAGGTGGATTTGTACCTGCAACATTCCGGCTGCAAGGCGACGAACTATATCACCGCGCCCCACAATGAAATACCTATAAGACTATGTAAGATTTATCTCTGTACATATAGGCTATATAATAATTATTTTATACATACTATATCGCAAATAAATATTATATAAATACATCCATGTGTAAAATCCTAGGTCTGCATTTTATAATTATCAACAGACTCGTTAGTTGGGATCGATATCAACACTCAAACATTATAACATAGGCTATCTCCCAGACTTCTGTGGGTGATAACTGGATATGTAGACATAGACTGCTCGTGGCTTAAAAACAGAAACGCCAATAATTATATAATCGATGCGTAGGCTATAGCTATCGGGCTGTACTTTAAACGCCCACACACTGTTTTTGTAGAAACTGATGTTTTTAAGCGCGCCAGGTCAGCCACATAGGCACCGAGACCTTTCATATCGATTACGTTATCGAACCCATTTGTCCAGAGTGTTGTGCTTGTCGGTCATTTGATCTGAATTGATTCGGAAATGTGAGCACTGCCATGCCGTTGTATAATAGTCCGAACACAGACATTAGTTATTCTTCTATGCGTTTTATTTAGAATCCTGAGATAAAGAACAGAGAGGATCGGTGGCTTAATATGAATAGCCTACTCCAAGAGGCAGCTGAAAGTATCTGTTTGTTAGGCTTGGCATCTGGAGAGGATGGCTATCCCAGTAGCCGTGTCCCTCCTTACAAATATTTTTATTTGAAAACAGGGTCGCCGAGAGGGACAGCAGGGGAGCAAAATAATGCCCAGGGACCCGACTACTTGTAGGGTCCCGAGCTACATGTAGGTACTTATGCAAAAGAGTGCATGATCTGTGACTTTTTGATACAGTTTAAATATTGTAGAGAAAAAAACTACGATCAGTTTGAGCATGTATAATCTAAGCGACAATAAATAACATTGTCTAAAGCAAAGTACAGTCCACCTTTATAAACAATTCCCTTCACATAGTATCGATTAATAGGTGCGATATTAAAGCAAGCGGAGTAGGCAACACGTGGAAAAGGAATTCTATTGGCTATTGCCTAATTCTTGTAGACTGCATGCTTATAATTATGTTGAGATTAGTGACAGTTGTCATTATGAAACTCTGCTTATACAATAACACTGATCAATCAATCAGTCAGTCAATCAATCAATCAATCAATCAATCAAAAAGTTTTATTTTGTAACCAAGTAAAATCAGAAATCAGGTTTACATAATTATCATGGAACTATGTTACAAAACACGGAAACCCTAAAGGAATAGAAAAGGAATCTCCATAATTGGAGACACGAAATATTCGATTGAATTTATGATGATGCATGCGTGGCCTTAACTAAACTTTACCATAGTGTCCTGGGTATGACGTTCTGGGTATGACGTTAAACAACATCTGGCTATGGGCTAGCCTAAAACAACCCCCCCTGCTTCAGGGTCATGGAGTGAAGGCGGATGACTGAGGTAGAATACGCCGAGACGATCAGCCTGCCCGGTTCTGATCTACTCGCGTTGGAGTGGCGACTCAACCGAAGAACACTTAGCTTTCGAAAATGATGAGCAACAATGGAAATTGTTGCCGCATCATGCAACGCCCAAGGAGAGCATGCTTCATGATGACAAATGCAACGCATAGAGTGGGTAAGGAAAAGGAGCAAGGCCAAAGTAAATAACACAAACCAGAATTAGGCAAACAAGGCAAAGGAAAACAGAAGCACTCAACACCGTCGAGTCAATAAATTACTTGAAAAAAGAGAACAAGACTTTAACTACTATTGATAGACCATACTACAATGCACATAAAGGACGAGAGGTGTGGGTTTAGGCCTGCTTTATACAGTAGATGATAGGCCTAAGTTTGATAACTTATGTGGCCCATCGTAATCGACTAAACTTTTGCTTTATGTAGTAGCAACTATTTTAAACAAAACGTCACACTGCTGAGAAACCTTTATAATAGAGGTACTCGTTTTGAAGTCTTTGTCCTCGCTTATGAGTTTGGTCAGATGGAGCAAAAATAATATAATTTTACCTAATATAATGGTAGTCTGACACATTCGGTCTTAACACTTAATTAATTACGAGAGGCGTATCGTGGAAGCAAAAGTGAGAATTTCCAACAGATACATCATCATAATAAAATTGTTGAAGAGCGCAGCGTCGTTTGAAATGGTTTAGGGGTTCAATTTTTGTGCAAAGTTCAGATTAATATTTTCACCAAACACCTACTTAGCCCATCCACCAATTAAAATGTGTGATTACATTGCAACCTATAGTGATTACAACAAGCATTGTTTTCATGCGCTTATAATTATTTGAGTAACATTCTGAACCAGCAGCAATTCCACCGATCTGCTCCTTTAGTTGTCAGAACGTGGTTCACTCAGACATTTGCAGAGCTGACATCCGTTTTTATCCTTCTTCAAACCGTACATGCAACGTATGCCACACGGGTCCTGAGGGGGACAGGAATCTGCGACTGCAAGACATTCAAACGTTTAATTTGTATAGCACCGAAATAATGCTATGCACAAAGAGTAAGCCTGAATTTTTCACCAGCTATTCGGGTGGTCAAAATGGACGTGTCCGCCCCATACCGGTTCGAAGCAATTGAGGAAAAGGTGATAGTGAAGAAAGAGAGAAGAAAAGTAGCGTATGACTAAAAAAAGTCACCAGCAATTTTGACGGGAAAAATGGTAACTTTTAAAAAGGAAATGGTAATTTTTGCAAAGATTTCGACGTTTAATGACATTGGGTATCCAAGAACATCGTTCACTGTATACGCTCTGCTGAAAAGGGAACCCTCTTGGTTTCTGAGTGTTCACCGTTCATATAATCAAGGTGTCCTAAGAACTTTAATTTTTATTCATGTGTACTATTTTCCTTTGCTGTCTACGTTGGTTATTTGTTTGTTTTGTTTGTCTGTTGTTCATTCTCAGAATAAACTGATTTGATTGATTTGATTGATTTGATTGATTTGGTTCCTTTTGCTCGTACTGCTACCACGAAGAATCGAGCCTTCTCTATGGTTGGCCCGCTGGTCTGGAATAGTCTTTCTCGTGAGCTATGCCTACACCATGGGACTGTACTAGGATCTTTTCTTACTAAACCTAAAAGTTTTCTTTTTATTCGTGCTGGAGTCTGGAGCGCTTCTGAGTAATTTGTTTTCTTGAAGGGGCGCTATTTAAATTTCCGAATGAATGAATTAATGTAACCTGCTAATGAGTGGGTGGCCTAAGAGTCAATGGATTGCATTATCTGTTGTTTATTTCCAAATGTGCATGGTAATAGAGTCCAGCGTATGCAAGCAATACCAAGGATGTCAACTCAGCAGACTCGAACCCGCAAGCGTTAGGTGCTGCAGATTCAGTGCGTTAACTGAGCAGACGCAGTGTCTAAAGTTCTAAACACTTAACACTGAGTCGACAATAACTTCAACTGCTTCGAATCACTCCACTTTATAACCACTGGGTCTAAATAATCTTTTCTTATCTATTCCTGTGGGGTTATCACAATACAGGCCCATTGACTATATAACTTTCTGTAACTAATTAAGTTTTCGCTTTGATTATTGCTTGATTAATTTGTGATACTTGTGATGCTTTGTGTAACCTTAGGCCTATTCCTGCCTTAGTGTGCTTGATACACACACGGACCAATAAAAAACTGATTGATTGATTGCATCTACTTTCTAAACGATATGTTGGAACTGTGGGGTCATACTTTTAGCGCAGAATGGCCTTGGTTCTTTGTCGCATTTTCTTTGGCGCATCTTGCACTCGTAACCTCTGCGACATCTGAATTCCTAAAAATTATCAGCAAATCATCAGTTCAGTAAATATCTCAAGCAATTTACGATTCGTTGAAAGACAAAACCAGAGAATGACTAACACCAGTTAGGCAACTTCAGGCCGGGCTTCTGTGTGGTTATCGAATCAGTATATTTACAGTATATAGCGTCTGTGATAACCTCCTTGTGATCACCTCCTCCTATCAGTCTCTTCGGAAGCTTCTTCGTATAAGTTCGTGGTAGCATAGGCCTATCCCTAGATAACTGTTTCATTAGCTAAATGGCTAGGTAAAGAATCTACAGACTTTCACTGTTTTGTAACCAACAACGACGACGTGTTTAAGTCTTCTTATTATACTCCAAAATCCGATGTAAAGTAAAACGATCAGCAACAACACAACAATGACTACACTTGCGTTATCATAACAACTACACGACTACTACCTTCATCAGTCTACTCTATCGCAACTCAACAACAACTATTACAGCCTATCTCAACAGCTCTCAACACACAACACTCCTTCTTCACTTCCACTCCCTCCTTGTACACTCAACGTACGCTCGTCTAGACATCACGCGCTGTCCAGACAACCACCTGTCCAGACGCCGCGCGCCAATTTGCAGTTGGCCTACCTGCGTCGCTGTACGACAATCGTCGTGCACTGATTAAATTAGCTTACATTACCTCCTTCCTTTCTTTTGAAGAGAGCTAATTAATCTTAAAAATTAGCGAACGTATAATGCTTAAACTAAATACAAACAATTCCTATACTAAATGCAATCACAAAATATCTTATACTACAATCTCGATAAGCAGTCCGCTACTACATTCAGCTTTCCCTTCTTATAGTTCAACAGAATGTCAAAATTTTGCAATGATAAAGACCATCGGACTAACTTAGCAGACTTCGACATTGACTCAGTCAAATAAACTAAAGGGTTATGGTCAGTGAACACATTAATCTTGGAACCAATAATAATTTCTTTCAATTTGTTTAAAGCCCATATGATTGCATAGGCTTCCTTCTCAATCGTCGCCCATCTCCTCTGGGTATCTGTCAGCTTCTGGCTGATAAATGAAACGGGACGTTCTATCCCCTCATCGTCCACTTGTGACAGCACAGCCCCCACAGCAAAATCACTGCTATCACAGTACAAATTAAATGGTTTGCCAACCTCGAACATGTATAAAATCACATTTGATAAAACAATTTCTTTAAGAGAATCAAAAGACTTCTGGTGGTCCTCAGTCCAAACAATGTTCTCAGGTGTCTGCTTGCTAGTTAAATCCGTTAATGGTTTAGCAATTTCAGCAAAATTACAAATAAATTGTCTGTAGAAACCAAAAAATCCTAACACTTGCTTCACTTGCTTCTTCGTTTCAGGGTTTTTTAAATTATTCACACTGTCAATCCTATCTGGATTCATCATCTTCTTCCCTGATCCTATGAGGTGACCGATGAATTTCACCTCACTCTTACCAAACACACATTTCTTCAAGTTCAAGGTTACATTATGCAGTCTTATTTGTTTCAAAAACAATTCTAAATGTTTCAAATGAATGTTCCAATCATCAGAATGTACTGCAATGTCATCAACATAGGGTTCAGTAAATGTATTAATCGGTTGCAAAATCATGTTTATTGCTTTTACAAAAGTCCGTCCAGAGTTAATCATGCCAAAAGGGACACGTGTAAATTCGTACAGTCCATTATGGGTAACGAATGTGGTTTTCCATTGGTCGGATTTCTTCACAGGACAAGTCCAGTAAGCACTGCGACAGTCCAAAACGGAAATGAACTTGGATTTCCCGACTTTGCTCAGCACATCGTTGACGATCGGCATGGGATATCGACAATTTTCAGTATATGAATTCACGTACCTGTAGTCGCACGCGAGTCTCAAGGATCCGTCCTTCTTCTTGACGATGACCAGCGGACTTGCCATTCTGCTCGACGACGGTTGAATGATGTTTGCTTTCAGCATCTTTTGTATTTGTTTGTCCACTTCTGCGCGGTATATCAGCGGTATTCGATAAGCCATGAACTCCTTCTCTCGAAAGTCCGGTCTCAGCACCACTTCGTGTTCTACCAATGTACATAATCCAGGTTTGTCCGAAAATCTGTCTGCATAACGGTTCAGTACATCCAGTAGCTGTTTCTGTTGCTCGCTCGTAAGATGTCCAATCTGTTCATAGTCCAATTGCAGCGATTTCTGTGTCGTCTCTGCATGGTCTTCTTTCAATGGTAGCTCTACCACTGATCCGAATTCGTCGTCCTCTTCCACGATGAGACCACACGATAATGTTCTTGCGATGAACTTCCTCATTTTGTTGGCATGGACGATTCGTCGGCCGTTTTCATTCATGTCCACCAGATACGAATACTTGGATCTTCTTTGTAGCACTGTACATGGACCATGCCATCGTGAGATCAATTTATTGGTTGACGTTGGATACAGGACGATGACGTTTTCTCCTGGTTCGAATTCTTTATCCTTGGCCCTCTTGTTGTATTGACTGGCGTATTGTTTTTGCTTTTCCTCTGCACAATTATCAGCAAATATCAAAGCTTTCTCCATGTCTGCTCTTAAGTTCTTCAGGTACTTTGCTGGTTGTACTCCAATGTTTGGCGGTAGATTTATTTCTTTGGTCCAGCTTTCCTTTAAGATAGTTAATGGTCCTCTTGGCATTTTTCCATACACCAGCAGATATGGTGCCACTCCTGTCGTTGCGTTTGGAACTTCTCTCAATGCCCATACAGTAAACGGAATGATTTTATGCCACTGTCTTGGATTTTCCACAATGACATGATGTACCATCTTCTTGAACGTCTGATTCCATCTCTCGACTAATCCGGCTGCCTCTGGATGCCCTGGTGAATCGAATCGTGGACAGCATCCCATCAATTTAAAAAATTCCCTTGTAAGACTGGCTGTAAAATTCGTGCCTCTGTCGCTGGTGATCACAGATGGCACCCCCACGTCAATGAATAGCTTCATCAAAGCTTCGCACACAGCCTTAGCAGTCAATGACTTCAGCAAAAAGATTGTCGGCCATCTTGTACATGAATCCACTATGCACAAGCAATACTTATGCCCAGCTGCTGACTTCGGTTCTATTGGGCCTACCACGTCCATAGTCATCCGTCGGAATGGTACATCTTCCCTTGGAATTGGTGTAATCGGCACTCGATCCATCACCAAACTTCGTGCCTTCAGCTGACACTTCTCACAGGACTTACAAAATTTCACCACGTCTCGACGCATCTTTGGCCAGACAAAGGACAACTTGATTCTCTCTCGTGTCTTCTCTTCTCCCAAGTGTCCGCCAAATACTGACTCGTGAGCTAATTCCATTACTTGAATTCTTCTCTCTTTCGGTAACACCAACTGGTACACTAGCTGATCCAGCATTTGATGTTTCTTATACATCAATCCATTCACCACGCTAAACTCTGATCCTTTGTCTTCAGCGATCCTCCACCACGATTTCAGTGACTCGTCATTTCTCTGCTGCTCCTCGAATTTCTTCGCATCTTCCAGCTGTCTTTCATCGTTCGAATTCTCTGTGAACAAGTCCCTCATACTTGTCTCCAGTTCAGCGTCGCTTCCGGAATCTTCACTATCATTTCGTTCACATGCAGCCATCTCTTCTTCAGTTTCATTGTTCTCAGATGTTGTTCTTTCGTCATCTTGAATGCTGAGTTCATCTTCGCTGTCCGTGTCATCTTCTTGCGAACTTTCGTTTATCGTTTCATCTTCTCCGCCTTCGACTTCTGCTCTCCGACTTTGTGCTCTTGTAGTCACATTCGCTTGTAGTTCCCCTTGCAATACACTCACTGGTGGAATCTCTTTCAATTCTGCAATTATCTCCGGATGTAGCAAGAACTTTTCTCTGTTTTCTTTGCACAGATCCGCTGGAATGCTGGCACACACTAAAGTTAAATATGGCGCGATATTTATTGTCCTGTCCTCTGTAACTGCTCCTTCGTTACGACCGCTCATCCGCACTTCGATTTTCACCAACTTAGCTGGAATCGGCTCTCCAGCTACACATTGCAAATGAACTCTGCCGATTTCTTCTACTGTCGTTCCTTTCAGTAGTTCCTCGTTGATTACTGGTATCTCGGTCCCCGAGTCAATCAACGCCTCGACTTGCACAGGCTGCCCATCAGTCCCACGTATCTCCACATTTACATGCTGCAACGATATCTTCTTTATGCGTTGACACTCCTCTTTACTTTTTGTTTCTCGACAAATTTCTGCAATGGAAGTAGTCTTTATCGCTTCTTTCTGTATGGTGAACTGCGGCGTACACTTCATTACCGACTTCACTTCTGTTTCACGATCGTCCGATTCTTCAAACTGGTCTGGTGCATTCATCACTTGTATCTGGTTTACTCGAAGATTTTCTGCACTTCTGCTAAAGTTCTTCCTCAGATTTGCCGCTCCTGGTGCTTGGCAATGTTTTATTAGGTGTTTGTCAGAATGACAGTTGTGGCAACGTTTCTTTATAAAACTTCTTTGCTCATTGTTCTCCCACTTGTTGTACGGCGTGTATGATGCATTACTTTCTGTTGGGCGTCCCAGCGGCGGAGTTCGATTGTAGGCTTGCCTGTCCCACGTTGACTCTTTCTTATCTTGCCAATACTGCTTTCCAGAATAATTATCTTTCTTTGCATCATTACTCTTGGCTTGGCTTCCGGTGTCTTTGCTATCCTTGTTCCACTTGAATGGCTTTGAGCTATTTCCCCATGCTTCAAATTTCGGTTTGTCTTGGAACATCACACCAATTCGATTGTTTACATGTATGTCTGCGAGGTCTGCAACATTACTAGCTTCCAAGCATTCTGTGCCCTCTTTTGCTAAGACAAACTGTAGTGGACCTGGTGGTAAACATTCTTTCAGCTTATCCGCCACTAACAAATCAAACAGCTTCTCGTAGTCTTTGCCCACTCGTCTACTCCGGACATAATAATTCAACAGGTTCTTCAGCCTAGCCGTGAACATCGTATACGTTTCTTCGGCTGTCTTCTTGGCATCTGCAAACCTTGACCTGTACTCACGAGCTGTTAATTTGAATTCCTTCAACAAGTGCTCTTTCACTGCATCGTATTTATCTAAATTCTCAAATGACAATCGATTCAATACCGTTCGCGCTCTCGGGGTCATCAATGGCAACAACAATTTCACCCAATATTGCTTTTCCACAGCGAAGCTATTGAATGCATTTTCAACTGTTTCAAAATATAATGGCACTTCCATCATATCATACGGCATCTTCGGTAACACATGCTTCATTGCGTCACCTATCTTCTTAATCTTGGACACCATTGTCTCACTTTCTTTGAGCCTAATCTGTTCTGATACTTCCCGGCTCTTACGATCATCTTCGTCCCTCTTCTTCAGTCGATCTTGATCTTCGATTCTCCGCAGTTCTTCTTGTTCAATCTTCTGCTGCAACAGTTCTAACTGCTTTCTGCGTTCTTCTTTTTCAATGGCCATTTCTTTAAGTTGAGCCTCCTTGATAGCAAGTTTCTTTTGTTCTAACTGCATCTGCTCTTCTCTTTCTCTTTCTGCTTTTGCCAAATTGTCTTTTCCGGCTTGAAATTCTTCCTGACGAATTTCTTCTGCTCTCTCCAGTTCTTGTAAACGCATCTTTTCTTTTTCTTCCTCGCGAGCCTTTTTGTCCTCAATCTGCTGCTTTCGTATTTCTTCATCGCTTTTTCTTGCTTTTTCGTACTCTATCATTAACTCCATCCTTCGTCGTTCTGATTCGTCACGATCTATTTTCATTTGTTCTAACTGAAGCTGGAACTGTTGCTTCTGCATGTCTATCTCTTGTTGTCTTATCCTTTCTAATTTTTCTGCTCTTTCCGCTCGTTGCTCCTCTTTCTCTTTCTCCTCTTGTTTACGCTCTTTCTCCTCTTGTCTGCGCTGCTCTTCTTTCTCTTTTTCTTCTTGTTTACGCTCTTTCTCCTCTTGTTTACGCTCTTTCTCCTCTTGTCTGCGCTGCTCTTCTTTCTCTTTTTCTTCTTGTTTACGCTCTTTCTCCTCTTGTTTACGCTCTTTCTCCTCTTGTCTGCGCTGCTCTTCTTTCTCTTTTTCTTCTTGTTTACGCTCTTTCTCCTCTTGGCACCGTCGCTCTTCTTTCTCCTTCTCTTCTTGGCGACGTTCTTTCTCTTCCTGTCTACTCATCATCATGAGTTGTAGCAACGCCTCTATAGACATAGGTGGCTGTGGCTTCTCAACTGGCTTCTCCGCAGCGCCTCCGACAGCACCTTCTTCTTCTTCTTCTTTCTTAGCCCAAACCTCGGCTAAATTTCTCATCAAACTTTCCCTCGACATCTGTCCGACTTCTTCTGCATCTAAACCTGCTTCGATTAATAATTTTATTATTCTTTCGGAAGCCATCTTCTTAATAGTCGCTTGCTTTTGCTCTGTAAGTTTCTCCATCTTACTTCTTTACTTTACTGATGCTAGTCGATAAATAGTAGGCTACTCTTCAAATGTTTGCAATTGACTGACTTCAATTCTTTATGCACACTTCAATAGACAAGCAAGTTTTTCTACCTTGTAGTCGTTGTGTTGTCGTTTCTCACTGACGTACGGATGCTCGATGTATCGTTGCTTCTCCCGTGTGCTCGGCTCCTCGATAAATGCACAGCGTCCGTTCCTCCGCAACGTCTGTTGATTGGATAGAATCCCTCCGTTCGTAACTTGGCACGTAGACCCGCCGTTCGTACTTAGGATCGTTCTCCTGCAACTTGGATCGTTATCCCACCGCTGCCACCAAATGTGATAACCTCCTTGTGATCACCTCCTCCTATCAGTCTCTTCGGAAGCTTCTTCGTATAAGTTCGTGGTAGCATAGGCCTATCCCTAGATAACTGTTTCATTAGCTAAATGGCTAGGTAAAGAATCTACAGACTTTCACTGTTTTGTAACCAACAACGACGACGTGTTTAAGTCTTCTTATTATACTCCAAAATCCGATGTAAAGTAAAACGATCAGCAACAACACAACAATGACTACACTTGCGTTATCATAACAACTACACGACTACTACCTTCATCAGTCTACTCCATCGCAACTCAACAACAACTATTACAGCCTATCTCAACAGCTCTCAACACACAACACTCCTTCTTCACTTCCACTCCCTCCTTGTACACTCAACGTACGCTCGTCTAGACATCACGCGCTGTCCAGACAACCACCTGTCCAGACGCCGCGCGCCAATTTGCAGTTGGCCTACCTGCGTCGCTGTACGACAATCGTCGTGCACTGATTAAATTAGCTTACAGCGTCCATAGAATACCTCTCTATCAAGTTTATCGGCAGCCTCGATGTAAGCAGAAATGCAAATGTGAAGTGACAAATTGTGATATTAGTATAATATTATGAAATGCCGCTACATACATGTAGCCTACATATATCTAGAAGACAATTATAATAATTATATGCTGCTGCAGATTTTTCTCAATTTTTTTACAATGATTATAGCATAATTATGTATGTGTATACAAAGGCGCACACGTAGGGTAGAGGGGGAAGCCCTGGAAGCGTCCGTTTTTACGGATATGGTTAGTTTACATCTCAATAGGGTACATCCGCGGAACAACAAAACTGTACATGTAAAGCACAAGGGATAAAAGCTAGGAGGGTGTTTAACCTCGAAGGGCGTTTGGCCCACCCTGTGCCATGTCGTATATTCATATATAATAGGCAGCCTGACAACATGTCAGGCAAATGTGTAAATTAATTAATTTAACATTATTTGGTTCGAAGCAGACAAGAAACACATTAAGAATGACAAGAAGAAGAACTAGAGCGACAGCGAGCAGGAACAGAAGCAAACGAAGCAAATAAAGACAAAGTGAGGCAATAAGTTTTGTTCGCATTAAATTTTATACCTTGCATGGGTTTGGACAGATGCATCTTTGACACTCGTTCCTTCTCACGAACGTGTAGCAATCGTCCTCACAAACGAAGTCCGGACAAATGATTTGAGAATTTCCATTGCATTTATTTCTGCATTCCTTCCGAGAGCGGAATGTGTTGGGACTCGGAGTGCAGCCGTAGTAGCGGAAGCTCTCACAGGTGTCAGTCAGCGAATTGTACGTCCATCGGGTTTTGGAGCCGCGACCACAGCGACCGGGGTTTGGAGTTCCCGTGCACGGATCTAAACAGTCACATTGGACAACAACGATAACTCACTTATTAAGCTACATGTATTGCATGATATTATTGACAGCAAGGTTTGTTGTAACCCATTTCGTCAAATTAGCCTACATCAGTGTTATTAACACAGGGCCTAGTGATTTAATGAGAGTACGAAAGTTGTGTTAATTGCAGATTTAGATAAAATTGCACAAGCAAGGTTATTAAGCTTAAAATGAAGTTTCAGATGTAACAAAGGCAAATTATTTTTCGTTTTGGATTTTGTCGTTTTTTGGCTTTTATTTTTTCGAATAAAACGACTTTTTTTTCGTTTTTTATTTTATTTCCATGTTTTTTTTACATCTAGTTTATGGACCCAACATTAAAAAACCGGGAAAGGGAATGTCGTGTCGACATTTAATTTGGAAAATGTTTTCACAAAGTTACTTATACTAATTATTGGTAAATTGGACAGCCATTTTCTTTGACAGTTTTCTAGTCCAAAAATTGTGAGGCATTTTGAAGATGTGGAGGCAGGTCTGTGACGAAAATCTGTGTTGCTCAGTAATGAAGCATGCATCTAATTATTTTATAATTATCACAGCCAACTGTCAGTAAAAGTTGCAGCCAAATAAAATTGTATTAATGCATCATAGCCTAATGATGATTTATGAAATTAAACGAGAGATTGAGTTTTTTATGCTCACCTTCAAGCTGAACGCACTGCGGTTGTGGAAAACACGGGTATCGAATACAGGTAACGTTAACCAATTGGCATTCATGACCAGCGGAACACCTGACAGTCTACAATAATAATATTATTACGGTAGTCGTGTCTTTTAGGATGAGACAATGTAAGATCAGGTATGGCAATACAGAGAAAGACAAGCAAGGAAAGGGTTCAACGTTTACAGATCCATTGTACGTGCTTTCTTTTATGGTGTTAACGTTCTTTATTTATTGCCAAACACAGACACAGCAGCAGCAGTAAGCCTAGTCCAATACAAGAAAAAGCAACTGATGAATTTGATGTTCTTATCAGTTTTAACATCACCCGCTGGAATCAGCGCTGTGCAAAGAATGTAACCTCTTTAAAAAATTTAATACACAAAAATATTTGTTACTTTACACTTTAATTAAACAGCCTTTTCTAACCTCGCAGGTTGGAGGACAGGCACATATCGGACATCCATCTGATCCTGTATCCGGGACGCAGTTAGGAGCACACTTGTACATTGGACAGCCCTGCGTTGTCGTATCTGCATTAGGCACGACAACACATTAAGCATTAGGCTATAATAATGTTTTCTCAGAGCGCCTCTGAGTAGTTTCCTTGAAGCGGCGCTATATAAATATTTGAATGAATGAATGTTAGATTCTTACACATGTCTTTAAAAAGGATGAATCATCAGAGTAGCAGTAAGTTGTATGACTGAATATTATTTTCTCAACTAACTCAACTTTTCATAGGCCTAGCACATTATTTTGCGTTCAAAATAAGTCGTTGAAATAAATTGAAAACTCAGAGTACGGTCAGCGGCAGAGCTGAGCTCCTGGTCACTTTGTTTTGTAACCTTAAAGCCAATTTTTTCATAAATAACCAGGGGTGTTCTTCGATTTTTCAAATCTAAAATAATTTCCGACACACTACACTATCATGAAGCCCAGAAAACATTAGAATCTAATTATTTTCATCAAAATTCCACGGGTTCGTTTAACATCTCGTTATGCTGTATTTCAGTTCAACGGCAACAAAAGCCTTGCGTACAAAGAATTTATATATTTTTAACTTAATAAATATTTATGAGATTAAAATAGTGATTGAGTTTAGAATGCTCACCCTGGACCGGTACGCACTGCGGTTGTGGAAAGCACGGATCCCGAATACAGGTGACGTTAACCAATTGGCATTCATGGCCAGCGGAACACTTGACAGTCTACAATAATACAGTTGGCATGTCTTTTAGAATGAAACTACATAAGCTCATATTATGGCAAAGTAGGGTACGATAAGCAGAGAATGGGCTCAACTTTAGCTCATTCATGTAGCCTACATCCTTCGTTTGGAGTGCTAACGCTCTTTATTTTGGTTCCTTGCACGGATCCAAGGGGCCGAACATAGATATGAGGGATGCCGCTGATTAAATAAGAGACAGTGTGAGTACCGTACTGCCAGTAACGGTGCTGTTGGAGACGCCTTGAAGCTTCATCGTTGGCATATATAAAAATGACCGTACGGATTTTGCTAATATCTTGGTCAGACGTAAGAATTTCGAGCTGCAATTTTTTTAAGTTTTAAGAACAATCCCATCTACACATGAAGACCAGATTTCATAAAAATATGTCAAACAGAACAAAATTTATATCACTTTTAGTGAGACCGCCCACTGTTTTATACGCTTAAAAAACGTAACGAAAAGTATCCCGCATCTAAACTAATCGGTGTGTTACCAATGCCCACTTATAACAGTAGGCCTACTGGTATATTAAAGATGGCCCTACTTAGAGTGGGACTCTGGTCCATTTAGTCCTTCTTTTGCATCCCAACTTAAGACTGACTTGACGTTGTAAGTTGCTGTGTTTTTAGCATTTAGCAATAAGCAACCCATGTCAGTAAAGAAATATTAGTTCTTTACTCTTTACTTGAGCAACGTTTCTTACATTGCAGCTGGGAGGACAAGCACAGAACGAACATCCGTCTGATCCAGTATCCGAGACGCATTCTCGGGCACACTTGATCTGTGGACAAGGCGTAGTTGTTGCTGCAGAAGGTGTAAGACAATGTACATGTAAGTATATCAATGTCAATTTATTTCACACGCCTTTTACAAGGATGAGTCATCAGAGTAGCAGTTGTATGATTGAAATAGGTCTATATGTTCAGTTATACCAGCAAAAACATGCTTATAATTAATTATTGGTATAAACAGTCTCTTTAAAAGTTAACATAAGCTTAATTATGAGAATGATATAGCCTACTGACTCGTTTACTGAGTCAAGAAATTCATTATTTTCCAACAAATGATTTTATTCCCACAACTTAGGCTACTCCAATAGTAAGAACGGTCTTTCAGATCCGAATAAATCTGGCAAGTCACCTAAACGATTGCCTTTAAAAAGAAACATTATGTTGGATGAGCAAATAAATTACTTGTCTCTATAATTAATTAAAAGTGTGCTGATGAGTCTCTACCGTGAACGCAGATCGGTTGGAAAGGACAAGGGGGATGATCCGAAGGACAATCGTCTTCCATCACACATTCTTCGCCAGGAGGACAAGTCACGTTCTAACAATAATAACAATAATTATTATTATTGTTGTTTCTTTAATTCAGCACCAGCAAACGCACTGCGCTTCACATGTAGGCTAAAAGTTATGCAGTAATATTAGGCCTACTTAACACTAAACGTAACTACTAACTGAACAACAGTGAACATACAGCCTATATACAATATTATTATACACGGTGTTAATAGCAGCCTACAAAGCATGTCCGCCCAGCGGGGGCTCGAACTCGTACCTCTCGCTCTCTACGCCAACGTGTTATCTATTACTCTATACCGGGCTCTTCACAGCAAACAAGACTTGCCTCATTGCCCTTATTCAACGTATTTCTTAATTCTTATTTCAATCTTTTTATGCCACTGTCTTCACTCGTTAGATTCAATTCAGTCATTAGATAGAACGCTCAAGAGTCTAGGACCAGATAAACTTGCAGGTCGAACGTCGTTTTAACAGGGAAAGCCAATTCAGGAATCGATGCTATGGTGTGCACCCGACTCGACACTGACATTTAATCAGAATGTCGCTGCTATCAGATTCTGTAAACAACTCTGTATGTCTAAACGAAAGCCGTGCGCTACAATCGATCATGCGATCTAAACTCACGGGGATAGTTGGTCATTAGTCTAAACTAATCTAAGCTATTCTGCATTTCGAAATAAATAGCGTTCAGAATGTCTCTGGACGCAAGCGATGGCAAGGTCATATTACTGTAGAGTGTAGACCTACTTCTTACCAGATAGGCCTACACCCGCTGGCTGTCGAGTCCTAATTAATTTAAAGATTCACGCTCCTAGCATACAATAAGCCTACGGTATTCTGTCAGTTATTTAATTTATTTTCTTTCCCTTCTGTAAGGTGCTTTCATCCATCCAAGTCTTTGCAATCAGCTACATATAATGTCGTTTATCTGTAGGACTAACTGGCATCTGAGGCTTCAGTCTGAATTTTCGCACCACGGATTCAGCTATATAGCCTATAGCAGTGATTTTCAACCGGGGTTCCGCGGGCGTCGGCCAGGGGTTCCGCGGCAGTTTGGTAGAAATTTTAGTTCACCGACTGAAATCCTAAAAGTATCAGCAATGAGTAGATTGTTTCTCAGCCTTCAGTCATTTTTGCTTAAAAACATTATTACGTGAATACATTGTTGTTTTCTATAGGCTAATTATATCGTTAATTAAATACTTGTTTTTCGGAAGGCACATTCATCAAATGAGAATCTATAGGCTTAGGCCCTATAGATTGCCTACGTTTCCTACTGTCCAGTTGGACAAAGCATTTTTATCATTGTTTAAAAAAAAACTATTTGGACGCTCGATCGCGATCTGTTTTGATTAAACAGAATGTGCTGAGCACTAGGCCAGATACATGTTTGGCTTGTTCCTCTTTTGATCAGTTCATTTTGAATAGCCAGTGATTAAATTTCTCATCCATAGGTAGCGGATATTCTAATTTTGCACATCTCAATATTACAATGTACATAATTTCACAAATTACAACTGTATACGGCTATGTCGGCCTTTCTTGAAATACTGGATGGGTGAAACACGAAGGGTTCCGCGGGCGAATATGTGCTTTGAAAAGGTTCCGCCACTAGAAAAAGGTTGAAAACCACTGGCCTATAGGCTTAGTTATCAATGGTCACTTGGAGAATCTGCCTCTTGACATCGCTCAGATCAACCACTAAACATTATTAGCCTATTATTTTGACAAGCAGCTTAAGAAACTTTCGACCAAATCGATTATCTGATTGAATGTTGTGATCTATCTATTTCTATATGATTTTCTCTGTTTTTTCCATGTATATTTTCGTTTATTTGTGTTAACAGGTAGACTAGACATAGAACTGTCATAGAATACTGTTCTTAAAATGCCTCTGACAGCGCTGCCATCCGGCTCATAGCTTTTCCTAGTGTATGGTGATAATATAATGGCATCATGTCGGCTAACCTGGCAATTATAGTCTGGACAGACACATTTCAGACAACCGTCAGGTCCTTCAACCGGAGGGCATTCTCTTAGGCACAGCGGCATTGGACATATATGTTTTGTTGGTGTAATCGGAGTCGAGTCTGTTGGAGTAGGAGTAACCGATGTTGTGTCTGAAACACAAATTAATAGACACAATCATGTTGAAGACGAGCCAAACAATTCATAAAAATAAATCTGCGGTTTGGCTTTCTAGTAATTCGTTATGATGTTTTTCAGTTCAACTGGAACAAAGCGTTGCGGAAAAATACATTTAATATATTTTTTTATAACGCGTTAAATATTTATGAGAATAAAACAGCAATTAAGTTTCGAATGCTCACCTTGAACCGATACGCACTGTGCTTGTGGAAAACACGGGTAGCGAATACAGTCGACTTTAACCAATTGGCATTCATGACCAGCGGAACACTTGACGGTCTGCAATATAAGGTCGGCATGATTGTCTTTTAAGAAGAAATAATGTAAGAACAGGTATGGGGAAAAGAAGGGTGAGACAAGCACTGAAAGGGCTCAATGTTAATTTATTCATTGTACTTTCTTTCCTTGGGTGTCATTGTTCTTCGTTTGGTTCTTCGATCAGACCTGAGGGGCAGAACGTGGACATAATCAGAGACAGGTCGAGAATTATGTAGAGAAGAAAAAGACAGAGAGAGACAGAAACAGAGAGACATAGAGACAGATACACAGAGAGTGGGGGAGAGACAGACGGATGAACGGAAGACACGGACAGATAGCTGTAAGCCTATTAGGCTAGTTCAAAAAACAATAATTGCTGCGAAAAATCTAGTTGTTTTCGTCAAATAGGACATCGCCTGTAGGCCTATTACTCAGCGCGGTGTAAAGTATTTTACTTCCATAAATATATTTGTTTTATGTAGCCTATATGCATACTAACACCCATAAATCCTCTACGTCGTCTACGAGGATTTATCAGGTTGTTTGAAAGAAACTTCATACCGATATCCACAGCGCGACTTATCTCCTCCTCTTTAGAAAACCTTTACGCGCAAACCTGCTCACTTTGAATGTGGGCTATAGCAACTGTTATTTTAATACTTAGTTCGTTATTTAAAACTTTACAGCGTCAGACAAATGTCAATTGTGTTATTACTTCATATGAAATTTAAATGACTCCCACTCCTAAACATCGATCGTGTTACCAATTTCCACAGTATAAGGCTCCTGGTACATAGGCCTACATGTAGGTGTCCCTGCTTAGTGGGCCTCTGATCCATTTAAGTCCTCTGATCCCTTTAGGTCCTCTGGTCCCTTTAGATCCTCTCGTCTCTTTAGGTCCTCTGACCTCTTTAGGTCCTCCTTTTGTATTGCAACTTAGGACTGACTTAAAATCGTGAGTTGTTGTGTTTTTCAACAATAAACAACCCATGTTAATAAAGAAATATTAGTTGTTTTCTCTTTATTTGAGCTACTTTTTCTTACATCGCAGCTAGGAGGACAAGCACAGAACGGACATCCGTCTGATCCTGTATCTGAGACGCAGCCTCGAGCACACTTGATCTGTGGACAAGGTGTAGTCGTTTCTGCAGAAGGTTGGACAATGTAAATATTGTAATGCCAATTTATTTCACATGATGAACCATCGAAGTCGCAGTTTTATGATTGAAATATGTTCAGTACCAGCAAAACCACAGTAATAAAATAATGGTATAAATTATTATAGACCGTCTCGGTAAACGTTAAAATACGAGTCATGTTGAGTTAACAAATGCAAAATTTTCCAACAGATTCTTTTATTCCAATAAACAGACAGTTAGACTAGCCCATCAGAGTGCCAGTATAAATGGCCTTTCAGATCCGACTAAATCTGACAAGTCGCCTAAGAAATTAACTCTATTAAAAGAGATATTAATTTTTTGACTTAGCACACTACTGGTAGTCTAGGCCTTCCACATGCCCGTATAAACAGTCTTTATAATTCGAGTAAATCTGGCAAGTCACCTAAAAGATTAACTTTGTTAAAAGACATGGCTGAACAAACTACTGGCCTAATAATAAGTGTGTGGAAAAGACTCGAAGTAGGCATTACCGTACGATTGAACACAGGCCGGCTGGGCAAAACAAGGTCTCGGACCCGGAGAACATGCGACGACCTGTAAGACACATTCTTCACCAGGAAGACATATCAAGTCCTACCACACACACACACACACACACACACACACACAAACACAAAACTTTTTTTATCATTGCCTCATTCGTCGCATTTCTTAATTCTTCTTTCAATCTTTATGCAACTACCATCACTCGTGATATTGAATTAGGGCCTACGTAATTAGACAGAACGCTCAACAGTCTGAGACCAGATAAACTTTCAGGTCGAACTCCTTCTTAACTGGGGCATTCTGAAGTCGGTGATATAATAGTAGGCCTATTATGCCTACAGTCGACTCGACGCAAAAAATTTTAACAGAAGGCTGTTGCTATCTCGATGCTGTAAACGACTGGCTACATACCTAATGTCGTTTGTTTGTAGGCCTAATAACAGACATGCGAGGTTTTCGGTCTGAATATTCGCAACAGGATTCAACTTTTCATCAACGGTCAGTAAGAGTTGCCTTTTAACATCACTCAGAGCAATCACTAGACATAATTATTTATTTTGACAAGCCAATTTTGGCCAATTTGATTTCCTGATTGAACGTTGTGATCTGTCTCTACGATTCCTCGATCAGCCGCGCCTTTTCATGTATATGTTTTCGTTTATTTTTTCAACAGGTAGACTAGAAACACCCCTCTCAGTCCTGCCTATCAGTAATCGCAATCGTAATCTTGAGATGTCAACATCACCCACCAAAGCGAAGCCACAGGCACCATTCACAGTCGCTTGGGAACCACCTTATTCAGTAGGTCTACTAGTACATAAAAGGCCCTGCTTAGTGAAACTCTGGTTCTTTTAGGTCCACCTTTTGCATCGTAACTCGGGATTGAATAAAAATTGTGAGTCGTGTTTATTCAAGCAATAAGCAACCCATGTTCAGAGGCGTAGCGACCGCCCTCCGTACCCTCCGACCGAAAGGGGCTCCCGAAAGGAAGGGCCCCTATAAAGTCACCAAAAAATGAATGGTATAACGGTGATTGACATTAATTTTATTGAAGCCATTGTTGCTACGGCCCTGCCATGTTAATGCAGCAATACTAGTTGTTTACTCTTTATTTGAGGTAGTCTACTTTTTCTTACATCGCAGCTGGGAGGACAAGCACAGAACGGACATCCGTCTGATCCAGTATCCGAGACGCATTCTCGAGCACACTTGATCTGTGGACAAGGCGTAGTTGTAGGCCTATCTGCAGAAGATAAAACAATGTAAGTAGAGTAATGATAGTTTATTATAATACGCCTTTAACAAGGATGAATCATTAGAGTCGCAGTTTTATGATTGAAATATTTGCAGCGCCAGCAAACACATGGTAGGCCTAATAGGCCTATATGTTAGGCTATAAACACTAACAGTCGCGTCAAAATGTTAAAATAAGAGTCATATTGATTCAACAAATCAGCATTTTCCAACGGATTCTTTTATTCACGGACCAGACAGTTAGGCTAGGCCGTCAACGTGCCAGTACAAACGATCTTTCAGATCCGAATAAATTCGGCAAGTCACCTAAGAAATTAACTTTATTAAAAGAGATATTTGGCTGAACAAACTACTGGCCTAATGATAACTGTGGCAGAGTCTAAGACACTCGAAGTAGGCTTTACCGTATGACGGGACGCAGGTCGGCTGGGCAAAACAAGGTGTCGTATCCTGTGGGCATTCGACTTCCTGCATGACACATTCTTCACCAGTACGACATGTCAAGTTCTGTCAGACACACACACACACAATACTTTCCTCATTGATCATATTTATAGTATTTCTTAATTCTTCTTTCAATCTTTTTATGCAACATACTTCACTCGTTATACTTAATTCTGTCATTAGATAGAACGCTCAAGGGTCTGAGATCAGACAAACTGGCAGGTCGAACTCCTTCTTAACCGGGAAAGTCAATTCAGGAGTCGATACTATGGTAGGCATAGTTATGCACACAACTCGACGCTAAAATTTAATCAGAAATGTTGCCGATAATTAATCTATATGTAAACGACTTTGCATTTCCAACGGAGACCGTGCGTTAAAATCGACCGTGCGATATTAAAACTCACGAAGACAGCTGAGCTAAGTCTATAGCTTTTAGTTTGAACTATTCTAAGCAACTGCAATTCTAAATAGGCCTACACAGCGTTCAGAATGTCTCTGAAGCCAACCAGTGACAAGGTCTGTGTTTCTCACCAGTGGCTGCCTATCCGGTCCTGATTAATTGAAGGAGTAACGTTCTTAATATTGGATATTCTGTCAGTTATTTACTACCCCTTACTTCCCCTTCTTTACTGCGCTTTAATTATGCTATCATCCATGCAATCTATGCGGTCAGCTACACAAAGTAGTTTTATTTGTATAAGCTTAGGCCTATAACTGACGTTCTGGGGTTTTCGGTTTGAATTTTCTCACCACGGATTCAACTAGTTTTTAATGGTTAGCTGGAGAAATCTGTCTCTTGTCCTACACAGAACAATCACTAGACATAGGCTAATCATTGTTTTGTCAAGCAGCTTAAAGTTAATTTTCACAAATTTGACGATTTTCTGATTGAACGTTGTGATCTGAAAATTATGATTCCTCGCTCAGTCACATTTTTCATGTAGGCATTCATTTATTTACGCATACAATTATACATTATACAACCAACATAGACTGCCCTATAGATGTCTCCCAAGCGCTACCTATCCAGGGTATGACCTGTCGGCCAATATCCTCTGCAACCCAAGCATACAATGCCCCTTCATGTACGGCGTTGTGCGCACTATCATGCGTATAATTATACCAGTGGTTCCCAACCTTTTTGGACTTTAGGGCCACTTTTTCTAAGTTGGAGGACACGAGGGCCCCTTTTTCTGGACATTAGGGCGTTCAGGGGCACAATTCTAAAATTTAATAAACAGAAAACATAAAATTGCTATAATTGATTCAAAATAGAATGTTTGATGTTATTTATAGACGTCAAAATAGAATAATTTGTAATAGAAAATAATTATATGTTCTATCCTGTCCAAATTGTCAAATTTTTCATATATTTTTGTTAATTCTTTGACAGATGAGGGCCATTTTTGAGGCCTGGCGGGCCATTTTTTGAGGCCTCGCGGGCCACTTTCGGCCCGCGGGCCACGGGTTGGGAACCGCTGAATTATACTATACTACAAAAGCAATTTACATAATAACTAATTAATATGTAACCTCGCAAGTATAGTTTGGACAGACACATTTCGCACATCCGTCAGGTCCATCAATTGTAGTACAGTGTATCCTGCAGATCACCAATGAACACATAATATGTGCTGTTGGAGTAATCGGAGTGGAGTCAGTTGGAGTAACAGTCGGAGTAACAGTAACTGTTGTTGTCTCTGAAACATATATTAATAGACTTTTTAAAGTTCATTCTAGTACATGTAACTCCGGTGGTTGAATCGCTCTTTCGAATGGAAAACCTATAGCTTAGCCTTAGCCTATTTGACAATTCGTTAATCGATATGTTTGCTCTTTGGAGTCCATGGCATTCGGACATTGTATTGTATTGTAGCTATAAATTTATAAAGCGCCTCTCACAGTGCACGCCAATCAGAGGCGCTCCCAGTACGTTAGACCAAGAGAGAAAAAATAGTCTTGAGACACCGAAAAGAGGCATTTGGCCCACCAGTTAATATGGAGGAACGCGTTGATAAGCGTAACATGGCATTGTGTTTAACAGGTTGCGTAGTATGATCGATCATTGTAAGAGAAATATTTTAATGACAGGTCGACTCTTTATTAGGTGGCGGATCTCATAGTTTATTTGGGGGAATATAGAATCCGAAGGGCCGTATTCCAGATCCAGTAGGATCCGCCTGAATAATATTTTATCCAATGAACATCGTCACTTTTTGTTTGACCTGCATAGTGCATACGTACCATGCGATCTAGAAAGATTTGTTATGCGCCCTTTTTTGCATCTGTAGCTCATTAATCAAGAAAACTAATTTGCCGTTGGATCATAAAGTTTAGTTCGCATGACATTTAGTTGGTTTTTTGATGACGGGTTCGGTAGGCATAGATGTAGGCTATTTGTCTGTTGTTATAGTAGCCGGTAGCCTATCTTCGAATCACCGTCATAGGCTACGCTTTATGCAAATATAGCCTACAACCTTGCAACACTAATTTATAATGTAGTTATAAAATAGACGTGTAAGGCCTCCGCTGATTGACATTATTGAATTAGACTGTTGCATTCTTTAAAAAAATTAATCTTTGGTAAATTAAATATTCGGCATAAACTGTTAGGCATAGGCCAACTAAATAAATCTCTGTGCTACGATGGAAAAGAAAGTCAAGTCTGTTATTCATAATAAGCCCATGGGCGGAAACCTAAGGGGGCGGGGGGGACGGTCCCCCCAATAAAAGTGTGGGGGAACGGCTAATACATTGGTCCACCCACAATCGTTGAGCGTGAAGACTGGAAAAAAGGCATAATTTTTTTGCCGGTGAAAATAGGCATTCTTTAGACTTTGGCGGTGAAAATAAAAAACTTTCTTGACTTTTTCGGCCGAATGACTAAAAAAAGATCATCAATTTTTTGGCGGTGAAAATAGAAAATTTTAAAATTTTCGTGACTTTTCGGCCAGATGACTAAAAAAAAACTCGCGTCTCTCTTTTGGCCACTCGTTCGCCCCCCCCCTAAGTCCCCGCCCAGGTTTCCGCCTATGAATAAGCCAACAGTTCAGAGTAAAATAATTTCCAATCGGCTGGCTGTGTTTAGGCCTACATGTATGTTTAGTTGGATTGCTAATAAAGAGAAGCTTGATGATTAAATAACTGCCATGGCTTGAAAGGAATTGTCTAAAAGCTGACTTCACCATCTATTAGAACGCATGTCGCCAGTGGAAAGCACGGTGGACATTGCAAATGGAAGACACATTCTTGTCCTGGATCACATGATATTTATGTGAACCTGTTTTCATGAATATTTTAATGTATTAAAATAATACGTTGAATAATAATCGGATATGTCTGGACGTAGACTTTACCAGGAAAGCATGCATAACCGTATTCAGAACCGGGGCTTGGGAGGCACTCTTCGTCTGGACCACACGTCAATATCGTCTAAAACACAATTAGTCAGAACATGTCGTCTATTATTATTATATTCTATGATTCTTGTTCAAAATAAACATTATAAAGAGACCCTAGAAATTGTTGCCCAGATAACGGTCATGCTAATAAAATGATGCTAGGCCTATTAAGATGCTTCTAATGAGATGACACTAATAAGATGATAAAAATAAGATGATGCTAATACGATGATACTAGTAAGATGTTAACAATAAGATGAAATTAATAGGGTGATACAAATTATGCTAATGAGAAGATGCTAATAAGATAATACCTAAATAGGCAGTGGCGTAGCAAGGTTTTTGGGGGCCCTTGTGCAGAACTTTAGTGGTGGGCCATTCAATGCTTGAACCCCAAGATTTCAAACAATAACCTAAGACTGTGCAAAAGCGCCTGGCTTGTGCGATGGACTATTTGCATAGGCCTAACCTGCACAACCTATTGCTATACGCCACTGTATATAGGCCTGATTCGTTTCATTATTGCTTTAGCAGTGTCTCTAATTCCATAAATTACTTAGAATCGTTGCTAGGACAAAGAACATGAGTAAGATGTGGGTTTTTTTAACGTGCAGTTGTACAAAATGTGCAGTTCTAAATGGATTTCTGGAGTTGTAGAAGCACTTCTGTACAGTTAAAACTAGCAAAAAGGCCATTTTCCTCCGATTGGGAGTAATTTGCCATGGAGCAAGGACCTGGATGGGAAAAGAAAGGAGTTGTGTAGTTTTAAAAATTTCGTAAAAACAGCCCTGAGTAAGATGATGATTGAATAAGATGACTAGTTAGTTCGTTTATCGTGGCCGTAGTAGGGTTGTATATTATAATGTCGCTAACCCCACAAATCTCGTCCACACAGAGGCATGACGGACATCCATTTGTACTGAATTCAAAGGTGGGTCCACATGAACCTGTACACCACGACAAGTCTTCACAGGCTAGCGTAGTCACCTCCGTGGTCGTATCTGTGGTTGTCTCTGTGGTCGTCCCTAAGTTTATTCCAACAGAAGTAACGGTAGGATATAGGATACAATGCCTACACATGTGACAGTGACGCATCTTTCAACAGGTAAGCTACATGTATAATCATAATAACGGTATTAGAGAATTTTATAAGCCTTTGCAAAGTGAACTGTCATGGGAACCCTAACGGAGCTGCGGCCACAAATCTCTTAATCGCCTTGGGCAGTGTTTAATCTAGTCTCCATCCTCTGGGAGGGGATTTCAGGTTTCTGTAAGAGGAGGGGATAAAAGGCCGTTTTGGACGGAAGGCAACCGCTTAGCCAGTCACCAACGACACCCTTTGATCGGACATTTTTTGACGACCTTTTTTGTCTTTCTCGGATAATTTTCGAAAGGCTGTGACTAGCGGACCTCCAAGCGGCCGTCGAATCTCAAATACTAGCGGACCGCCAGTGACGTGTAACCTGTCACATGACTGGCGGCCGTCCAATACGGAATACTAGCAAGCCGCCAGGCTTTCTATTTACACCAATCCACAAGAGTTTCTAATGGCTAAACAAACCCTAAAACTAATCCTAACCGACCCTCACGACGCCTAACCTGAACCTAACCAACACTCACGAAAAAATTGGTTGCTTACTCTGTTTCTAGTAATTTTATAAGTCATTAAAACAAGAAAACTTTTGTCCGACATAAAACCAACTATCGGTAACTGCCGCCATTGTAACAATATTCAAGAATCAAGACTCGTCATGTGACAGGTTACACGTGACTGGCGGTCCGCTAGTATTTGAGATTCGACGGCCGCTTGGAGGTCCGCTATTCACTTCGTTTTCGAAAAGCATACCCATTCCAATACTGTGAAATGTGATCACCATTTTTCTTAATAGTAGGCTACTTCGATGCTGCGCTCTCGAATTAATTGTTTAATGTAGCTTTTTTCTGTGGAAATGGTATTCTTCTGGGAGCAAAATGTCATTCCTCATGGGACTTCCAGCCAGAGACGTCTAGGCCTGGGTGCCGAGTTGCAAAGTGACAGAGGCGATCGTGTGCACCTAAACTTAATCTTTTAAAAACATGTTAATTTTTAGGAATGATAACAATCTTGAATCGAATTATATTAAATTTCGCATTAAAGATAGGTAGGTACATGTAGGTAGGTAGGTAATCAGACAGAAAGATAGACAGATTACTAAGAGACCTGCTCATTTACGGTTGAATGACATTGTTAGTCACTGTCCTATTTAACTACAAAAAAGAATTTTATTAAGTAGAATTGGTATTGTTAACCCAATGGTTTACATTTCGAAAACATTTATGTGAACCTCTTTTCATGACTATTTTGACGGATAAAAATATTACGTTGAATAATAATCGGATATGACTGGAAGTAGACTTTACCATATATCGAAAAGCAGGCAAAACCATATTCAGAACCGGGGCTTGGGAGGCACTCTTCGTCTGGACCACAAATTACTGCAAACTAAAACACAAAGAATTTAATCAGAACATCCTGTATAATATTATTATATTCTATGATTTTTATATCAATCCTTGCTTGAATCTTATCGCCCCGGCTAATAGTCAAATAAATGCATTATAGGCCTATTAATAATAATTAGGCCTATACGAAAGACGTTAAAACGCTTCTTCCAGCTCTCAACCGCTACTCAGAGGCGCTCCCGACTACAGCGCGGACACAATATCGGAGTTTCACGCCGAAGTGCTGAGCAATTGCGAGTGAAGGACTTGCCCAAGGTCCCTACGCGGTGACTTGAGGTGGATTCGAACTTCGAACCTTCCGGCTTCACGGCAACGACGCCACCACTACACCACCGCGCCCCACATTGTTTGTCTGGGACTGTCATTTTGTCCCTTTTTGGAATGGCATTCCCTTTTTCCGCTGCTAGATTTTAGCCTGGGTCTCACCCCGTGAGCCCGCTGATTGGAGATTTCTTAATTCTTAATTTAACACAGTACTGAGAGAGTCTTAGAACAGCCTATACTGTAAGAAACAATTTGCAAATTTTAAAAGACAATGCATTTAATTGTTTCTGGTGGTTGCCAAATGACAATAAGAGGAGGAGGAATTAAACGTCTTAGAACCCAAACATATAAAGAGACTTGAGAAATCGTTGTCCAGACAACGGTCATGAATAAGATAATGCTAATAAAATGTTGCTAATGAGAGATGACACTAGTAAGATGACACTAGTAAGATGATGCTGATAAGATGATACAAATAAGATTATGCTAATACAATGATACTAGTAAGATGACGCTAGTACGATGATACTAGTAAGATGTTGACATTAAGATGAAATAAATAAGATGATACTAATAATATTATGTCAGTGAGATGATGCTAGTAAGATGATACATTATAGTTCGTTTTATTATTGTTTTAGCAGTGTCTCTAACCTCACAAATTACTTACGAAATCGTTGCTAAGATAAAGAACACGAATACGATGATACTAGTTAAGATGATAAGTTAATTCGTTTATCGTAGCCGTAGTACGTTTGTATTAAATAACGACTCTAACCCCACAAATCGGGTCCACGCAGAGGCATGTCGGACATCCTCCTGAACCGTCGTAGTATGGGGAGCATCCTCCTGTGCACCACGACATGTCTTCACAAACTGGTGTAGTTATCTCCGTGGTCGTGTCTGCTGTCATTCCAACAGAAGTAACGGTAAGATAAAATTTGTGATACAATGCTTGTCACAAGTCTTTTCCCTCTTCTTCTCTACGTGTGACCTTCAGTCTCTTCGGAAGCTTCTTCGTATAAGTTCGTGGTAGCGTAGGCCTATCCCTAGATAACTGTTTCATTAGCTAAATGGCTAGGTTAAAGAATCTACAGTCTTTCACTGTTTTGTTAACCAACAACGACGACGTGTTTAACTCTTCTTATTATACTCCAAAATCCGATATAAAGTAAAACGATCAGCAACAACACAACAATGACTACACTTGCGTTATCATAACAACTACACGACTACTATCTTCATCAGTCTACTCTATCGCAACTCAACAACAACTCTTACAGCCTATCTCAACGGCTCTCAACACGCAACTCTCCTTCTTCACTTCCACTCCCTTCTTGTACAATTAACGTACGCTCGTCTAGACGTCACGTGCTGTCCAGACAATCACCTGTGCAGACGCCGCGCGGCAATTTGCACCTGGCCTACTTACGTCGCTGTACGACAATCGGCGTGCACTGATTAAATTAGCTGACATTACCTCCTTCCTTTCTTTTGAAGAGAGCTAATTAATCTTAAAAATTAGCGAACGTATAATGCTTAAACTAAATACAAACAATTCTTATACTAAATGCAATCACAAAATACCTTATACTACAATCTCGATAAGCAGTCTGCTACTACATTCAACTTTCCTTTCTTATAGTTCAACAGAATGTCAAAATTTTGCAATGATAAAAACCATCTGACTAACTTAGCAGACTTCGACATTGACTCAGTCAAATAAACTAAAGGATTATGATCAGTGAACACATTAATCTTGGAACCAATAATGATTTCTTTCAATTTGTTTAAAGCCCATATGATTGCATAGGCTTCCTTCTCAATCGTCGCCCATCTCCTCTGGGTATCTGTCAGCTTCTGGCTGATAAATGAAACGGGACGTTCTATCCCCTCATCGTCCACTTGTGACAGCACAGCCCCCACAGCAAAATCACTGCTATCACAGTACAAATTAAATGGTTTGCCAACCTCGAACATGTACAGAATAACATTCGATAAAACAATTTCTTTAAGAGAATCAAAAGATTTCTGGTGGTCCTCAGTCCAAATAATGTTCTCAGGTGTCTGCTTGCTAGTTAAATCTGTCAATGGTTTAGCAATCTCAGCAAAATTACAAATAAATTGTCTGTAGAAACCAAAAAATATCAATCAATTAGTTAGCAAGTGTTAGGATTTTTTGGGTTCAGCACCACTTCCTGTTCTACCAATGTACATAATCCAGGTTTGTCCGAAAATCTGTCTGCATAACGGTTCAGTACATCCAGTAGCTGTTTCTGTTGCTCGCACGTAAGATGTCCGATCTGTTCATAGTCCAATTGCAGCGATTTCTGTGTCGTCTCTGCATGGTCTTCTTTCAATGGTAGCTCTACCACTGATCCGAATTCGTCGTCCTCTTCCACGATGAGACCACACGATAATGTTCTTGCGATGAAATTCCTCATTTTGTTGGCATGGACGATTCGTCGGCCGTTTTCATTCATGTCCACCAGATACGAATACTTGGATCTTCTTTGTAGCACTGTACATGGACCATGCCATCGTGAGATCAATTTATTGGTTGACGTTGGATACAGGACGATGACGTTTTCTCCTGGTTCGAATTCTTTATCCTTGGCCCTCTTGTTGTATTGACTGGCGTATTGTTTTTGCTTTTCCTCTGCACAATTCTCAGCAAATATCAAAGCTTTCTCCATGTCTGCTCTTAAGTTCTTCAGGTACTTTGCTGGTTGTACTCCAATGTTTGGCGGTAGATTTATTTCTTTGGTCCAGCTTTCCTTTAAGATAGTTAATGGTCCTCTTGGCATTTTTCCATACACCAGCAGATATGGTGCCACTCCTGTCGTTGCGTTGGGAACTTCTCTCAATGCCCATACGGTAAACGGAATGATTTTATGCCACTGTCTTGGATTTTCCACAATGACATGATGCACCATCTTCTTGAACGTCTGATTCCATCTCTCAACTAATCCAGCTGCCTCAGGATGCCCTGGTGAATCGAATCGTGGACAGCATCCCATCAATTTCAAAAATTCTCTTGTGAGACTGGCTGTAAAATTTGTGCCTCTGTCGCTGGTGATCACAGACGGCACCCCCACGTCAATGAATAGCTTCATCAAAGCTTCGCACACAGCCTTAGCAGTCAATGACTTCAGCAAAAAGATTGTCGGCCATCTTGTACATGAATCCACTATGCACAAGCAATACTTATGCCCAGCTGCTGACTTCGGTTCTATTGGGCCTACCACGTCCATAGTCATCCGTCGGAATGGCACATCTTCCCTTGGAATTGGTGTAATCGGCACTCGATCCATCACCAAACTTCGTGCCTTCAGCTGACACTTCTCACAGGACTTACAAAATTTCACCACGTCTCGACGCATCTTTGGTTAGACAAAGGACAACTTGATTCTCTCTCGTGTCTTCTCTTCTCCCAAGTGTCCGCCAAATACTGACTCGTGAGCTAATTCCATTACTTGAATTCTTCTCTCTTTCGGTAACACCAACTGATACACAAGCTGATCCAGCATTTGATGCTTCTTATACAGCAATCCATTCACCACGCTAAACTCTGATCCTTGGTCTTCAGCGATCCTCCACCACGATTTCAGTGACTCGTCATTTCTCTGCTGCTCCTAGAATTTCTTCGCATCTTCCAGCTGTCTTTCATCGTTCGAATTTTCTGTGAACAAGTCCCTCATACTTGTCTCCAGTTCAGCGTCGCTTTCGGAATCTTCACTATCATTTCGTTCACATGCAGCCATCTCTTCTTCAGTTTCATTGTTCTCAGATGTTGTTCTTTCGTCATCTTGGATGCTGAGTTCATCTTCGCTTTCCGTGTCATCTTCTTGCGAACTTTCGTTTATCGTTTCATCTTCTCCGTCTTCGACCTCTGCTCTCCGACTTTGTGCTCTTGTAGTCACATTCGCTTGTAGCTCTCCTTGCAATATACTGATTGGTGGAACCTCTTTCAGTTCTGCAATTATCTCTGGATGTAGCAGGAACTTTTCTGGATTTTCTTTACACAGTTCTGCTGAAATGCTGGCACACACTAAAGTTAATTATGGCGCGATATTTATTGTCCTGTCCTCTGTAGCTGTTCCTTCGTTACGACCGCTCATCCGCACTTCGATTTTCACCAACTTAGCTGGAATCGGCTCTCCAGCTACACATTGCAAATGAACTCTGCCGATTTCTTCTACTGTCGTTCCTTTCAGTAGTTCCTCGTTGATTACTGGTATCTCGGTCCCCGAGTCAATCAACGCCTCGACTTGCACAGGCTGCCCATCAGTCCCACGTATCTCCACATTTACATGCTGCAACGATATTTTCTTTATGCGTTGACACTCCTCTTTACTTTTTGTTTCTCGACAATTTTCTGCAATGGAAGTAGTCTTTATCGCTTCTTTCAGTATGGTGAACTGCGGCGTACACTTCATCACTGACTTTACTTCTGTTTCTTGGTTGCATTGTTCTTCCCAACCAGGAGGTGCATTTATCACTTGTATCTGGTTTACTCGAAGATTTTCTGCACTTCTGCTAAAGTTCTTCCTCAGATTTGCCGCTCCTGGTGCTTGGCAATGTTTTATTAGGTGTTTATCAGAATTGCAATTGTGGCAACGCTTCTTGATAAAACTTCTTTGCTCCTTGTTCTCCCACTTGTTGTACGGCGTGTAAGATGCATTACTTTCTGTTGGGCGTCCCAGCGGCGGAGTTCGATTGTAGGCTTGTCTGTCCCACGTTGACTGTTGTTTATCTTGCGACCACTGCTTTCCAGAATAATCATCTTTCTTTGCATCATTACTCTTGGCTTGGCTTCCGGTGTCTTTGCTATCCTTGTTCCACTTGGGTTGCTTTGGACTATTGTCCCATGCTTCAAATTTCGGTTTGTCTTGGAACATCACACCAATCCGATTGTTTACATGTATATCTGCGAGATCTGCAACATTACTAGCTTCCAAGCATTCTGTGCCCTCTTTTGCTAAGACAAACTGCAGTGGACCTGGTGGTAAACATTCTTTCAGCTTATCCGCCACTAACAAATCAAACAGCTTCTCGTAGTCTTTGTCCACTCGTCTACTTCGGACATAATAATTCAACAGGTTCTTCAGCCTAGCCGTGAACATCGTATACGTTTCTTCGGCTGTCTTCTTGGCATCTGCAAACCTTGACCTGTACTCACGAGCTGTTAACTTGAATTCCTTCAACAAGTGCTCTTTCACTGCATCGTATTTATCTAAATTCTCAAATGATAATCGATTCAATACCGTTCGTGCTCTCGGGGTCATCAATGGCAACAACAATTTCACCCAGTACTGCTTTTCCACAGCGAAGCTATTGAATGCATTCTCCACGGTCTCAAAATATAATGGCACTTCCATCATATCATACGGCATCTTAGGCAATATATGCTTCATGGCATCACCAATCTTCTTAATCTTGGACACCATTGTCTCACTTTCTCTGAGCCTAATCTGTTCTGACACTTCTCGGCTCTTACGATCATCTTCGTCTCTCTTCTTCAGTCGATCTTGATCTTCGATTCTCCGCAGTTCTTCTTGTTCTATCTTCTGCTGCAACAGCTCTAACTGCTTTCTGCGTTCTTCTTTTTCAATGGCCATTTCTTTAAGTTGAGCCTCCTTGATAGCAAGTTTCTTTTTTTCTAACTGCATCTGCTCTTCTCTTTCTCTTTCTGCTTTTTCCAAATTGTCTTTTCCAGCTTGAAATTCTTCCTGACGAATTTCTTCTGCTCTCTCCAGTTCTTGTAAACGCATCTTTTCCTTTTCTTCCTCACGAGCCTTTTTGTCTTCGATCTGCTGTTTTCGTATTTCTTCATCGCTTTTTCTTGCTTTTTCGTATTCTATCATTAACTCCATCCTTCGTCGTTCTGCTTCGTCACGATCTAATTTCATTTGTTCTAACTGAAGCTGGAACTGCTGCTTCTGCATATCTATCTCTTGCTGTCTCATCCTTTCTGCTTTTTCTATCTCTTGTTGTCGCAGTTCTTTCTCTTCTTGCTTACGTTCTTTCTCTTCTTGGCACCGTCGCTCTTCTTTCTCCTTCTCTTCTTGGCGACGTTCTTTCTCTTCCTGTCTGCGCTGCTCTTCTTTCTGCTTCTCTTCTTGTCTACTCATCATCATGAATTGTAGCAACGCCTCTATAGACATCGGTGCCTCAGGCTTCTCCACTGGCTTCTCCGCAGCGCCTCCGACAGCACCTTCTTCTTCTTCTTCTTTCTTAGCCCAAACCTCGGCTAAATTTCTCATCAATTCTTCCCTAGACATCTGTTCGACTTCTTCTGCGTCTAGATCTGCTTCAATTAGCAGTTTTATCAGTCTATCAGTAGACATTTTCTTAATATTTGCTTGCTTTTTCTCCGTAAGTTTCTCCATCTTACTTCTTTACTTTACAGATGCTCGATAAATTAGTAGACTACTCTTCAAATGTTTGCAATTGACTGACTTCAATTCTTTATGCACACTTCAATAGACAAGCAAGTTTTTCTACCTTGTAGTCGTTGTGTTGTCGTTTCTCACTGTCGTACGGATGCTCGATGTATCGTTGCTTCTCCCGTTTGCTCGGCTCCTCGATAAATTCACAGCGTCCGTTTCTCCACAACGTCTGTTGATTGAATAGAATCCCTCCGTTCGTAACTTGGCACGTAGACCCACCGTTCGTAACTACGATCGTTCTCCTGCAACTTGGATCGTTATCCTGCAACTTGGATCGTTATCTCACCGCAACGACACCAAATGTCACAAGTCTTTTCCCTCTTCTTCTCTACGTGTGACCTTCAGTCTCTTCGGAAGCTTCTTCGTATAAGTTCGTGGTAGCGTAGGCCTATCCCTAGATAACTGTTTCATTAGCTAAATGGCTAGGTTAAAGAATCTACAGTCTTTCACTGTTTTGTTAACCAACAACGACGACGTGTTTAACTCTTCTTATTATACTCCAAAATCCGATATAAAGTAAAACGATCAGCAACAACACAACAATGACTACACTTGCGTTATCATAACAACTACACGACTACTATCTTCATCAGTCTACTCTATCGCAACTCAACAACAACTCTTACAGCCTATCTCAACGGCTCTCAACACGCAACTCTCCTTCTTCACTTCCACTCCCTTCTTGTACAATTAACGTACGCTCGTCTAGACGTCACGTGCTGTCCAGACAATCACCTGTGCAGACGCCGCGCGGCAATTTGCACCTGGCCTACTTACGTCGCTGTACGACAATCGGCGTGCACTGATTAAATTAGCTGACAATGCTTATAATACATGTGACGCATATTTCAACAGTAATCATAACAACGGTATTAGCAGTGCTTATCGTTCCAAAAGAAGTGCCTGGATGCCCCTTACCTTTCTAGTTATTTCTGGCCAATAAGTGGCTGGACGGCGTTCAGATTTTGAAATAAGTGCATGTACGCCGTCCATGACCGTCCAGCCACACTTTAAGCCCTGGGTATTAGACAATTTTACAAGCCTCAGCAAAGTGAACCGTCGTGCGAACCCAAACGGAGCTGCATCACAAATAATTCTCTTAATTGCCTTGGGCGGTGTTGAATCTATGACTATTTTGACGAATAAAAATAATACGTTGAATAATAATAATCGTATATGTCTGGAAGTAGACTTAACCATATATCGAAAAGCAGGCAAAACCATATTCAGACTCGGGGCTTGGGAGGCACTCTTCGTCTGGACCACATTGTATTAGCCACTAAAACACACAAAGCATTTAATCAGAACATGTTGTCTAATATTATTTTATTCTATGATTTTTCTATCAATCCATGGCTAATAGTCAACTAAGTGTGTAATAGGCCTATTATATCAACATAATATGTTATATATATTTAGGCTATATATTTTATATATACAAAATAAGTGATTTGGAGCAATAGTTAGACTACTATGGTGGAACGTGTAGAAAGATGGAGCTGGTTAATCGTGTCAGACCAGCAAATACAAAAGCTCGGGTTTTGACCATGACACTCTTCGCTCGCGAGATGAAGGAATCATGCCGGACATGTGAGCATATATGGCAAGAAAAGAAAAGGCTGGATAAGGTCACCAAGCTTCTTTGGTGCTGGCCCAGAATGCAATCAGTAAACTAGAGTTAGAGTCTTGATCTGAATGGAGCACTAACAGAAATTTAGTGATTGTATTCGAACGTGATGGATATGAACCAGGTTGAGGTTCCCTATGAAGAATGGGCTAAGAAATGGTTTCTTATTGGAGACTAAGAGATCAATAAAAATACTGAACAAGTGCAAAATACAAATTCGGCAACTAGGATAATTGCCCATGCTTCCTCACGTCTCTCGTATTATTTTCAACTTTCATGACTGATGAACTGCATGGGGGGGGGGGTTCCGTTGATTCTCTAATCTGGAACAAGATTTTGCTTATGGTTTTTAGGATTCAGCACGGGCGGACTCCCAAATACCTTTGTGACTTTATGTACAAGTCCACATCTGTTGCTTCTCCTTCTCCTTTCCTCTCTCTCTAAAACGCCTTGATCTCCCTTGTTTCGCTGTGAGATTTTTATTCGGGTCTCACCCGCATAGAAGATTTGTTTCAGTTCACACAGAACTGAGAGTGTCTTAGAATAGCCTGTACTGTAAGGGCTATTTTAAAAAACTTTTTAATGTACCATGCAATTAATTGTTTTCGGATGATACAGGATCAGAAGGATGCATGCTCGTTCTGTGCCTGTCCTCCCACCTGCATCTAGATAGAAACGCTTCTTAAGTAAAGAGCAAAGCGATTAATTTTTTTTATAAATAAGCAAAGTTGATAGGATGACGTCTTTAACGTCTTAGTACAGAACATATATATTAAAAAGAGACTCGAGAAATCGTCGCCAGAACAACGATTATGAGTAAGATGATGTTAATAAGATTATGCTAACTAGATGTTGATAGGCCTAATTAATAAGATGATACCAAAAGGATTATGCTGATAAGATTATGCTAATGAGATTATGCTAATAAAATGTTGCCCATAGTTCGTTTTATTATTGCTATAATTATGGCAGCAGTGTCTCTAACCCCACAAATCGGGTCTCCGCAGAGGCATGTCGGACATCCTCCTGAACCGTCGTAATATGGGGAGCATGTGCCTGTACACGACGACAAGTCTTCACAAGCTGAGGTAGTCGTCTCTGTGGTCGTCTCTGTGGTTGTCTCTGTGGTCGTTCCTAAGTTTATTCAGAAAGAAACAACGACAAGAAAATTACAATGTGAAACAATACATTTCAAGCATCTTTCAATGGTGGGTATAATCATAAAAAATAATGGTGCTGGTCATTGGTCAATGACATAAGCCTCAACAAAGCAAATTGTCGCGATAAACCTAACGGAGCAGCAGTCACACATTTCGTGATTTTCTTGACGGTCGGGTTGCCCGAAGTTTGTCTGCCTCAGAACTAGCCTCCTTCAATAGCCTATTCAATCATTGTGCCTACTTATCAATACTTTATTATTTATTGATAACAATATTGCCTGCAAGAAAGCAATTTAAACATTCACGTAGGCTTACGATACGATCAAATGAAGTATTTGGTTATTGTCATAATATAATTATTATGTGTCTACATTTGAGAAATTTACCAAGTAGATTTATTGAGCCCATTGATCTACATCGCGAAGAAATTTATGCGAACCTGTTATCATGACAATTTTGGCTGACTAAGTAAGTTGAATAATCGTATGTGTCTGGATTTTACCATATATCGAAAAGCAAGCATAACCAGATTCAGAATCGGGGCTTTCGAGGCACTCTTCGTCTGGACCACATTGTACTCGCCACTAGAACACAAAGATTCTTACAGTAGTCAGAACATTATTTTTCTAATATCATTATTTCTGTGATACTTAAGAAATCGTTGCGGAACAACAATCGGGAAAATAAGGTGATGCTAATAAGATGATGCTGATAAGATGATGCTAATAACAATGACTTCAATAAAATGATGTTATTAAGATAATACTAATAAGATAATGCTAACGAGATGATAGGCTACTAGAATGATGATACTAATAGGATGATGCTAATAAGATGACACTAATAAGATGATGCTATTAAGCTGTTGCTAATAAAGCAATAGGCTACTAACAAAGTAATAGGCTACTAATAAGATGATAGACCTACTACATGTAATAAAACGATGTTAATAAGATGATGATAATAAGATTATGCTAATGATATGATGCCAATAAGACGATGCCTATAGTTATAGTTCGTTTAATTATTATCGCCTTAGCAGTGTTTCTAACCCCACAAATCGGCGGGTCCACGCAGAGGCATGTCGGACATCCTCCTGAACCGTCGTAGTATGGGGAGCATCCTCCTGTACACCACGACAAGTCTTCACAAGCTGGGGTAATCGGACCCGCGGTCGTCTCTGTGGTCGATTCTGCGTTCATTCCAACAGAAGTAACGGTAAGATTAATGAAACCATGCTTATAAAATATACAACTATACTATACATGTGTCACGTACACGTATTTTTCAACAGGTATAGCCTAGTATACATTATAAAAAGCAATGTTATTATACAAATGTGCAAGCCTCAGGAAAGTTATGTGTCGTGGCGACCCCAACGGAGTTGCGGTCATAAATCGCATGAATTTCTTGGCTGCCGAATTGCAAAGAGACCAGAATGATCGCTGTTTGTCTAAACTTAAACATAAAACTTCAGTTAGATCTAATACATGTTCTTCGATGGAACGTTTGAAAGCTAAGATGATAGTATTATAGGGCAGTATTTTATGCATTTTTAAAGATATAGCCTATACAGTATACATTAGAACATAGGCTACTAGTGTTCGGCTCATGACCTTCAAAATGTGCATTAGCCTCGGGTCGGTGGACTCACTAGAGTCGTGGTTAGTCCAGGTCTGACGATGGTTGGTGCTAGCCTACTGCACATGGGTTAGACTGTATGATAGACGTTAAGCTGCTGATTCGTCACAAAAACGGTGGGTGGCCTCCCTAAACGTGTTTGAAATATTTCGATGAAATCTGGCCATCTTGTGTAAATATGAATTGTCTTTAAGTCTGAAATGTTTTATTTTGAAATTCTTACTTTTGGGCAAGATATTGGCAAAAACCTAGGGGTATTGTTTTGGCTCTCCATGTAAGCTTACACTACTTAATTAACTATATTTTATTTAATCCTATAACCTTGTTTCGGTTTGTTAACTGATTTCTATAAAACGAACATAATTATATACCTATAGGGCCTATAATTATATGAAAGCCAGTTAAGCAAACAAATGCATGCTGAGAAAAAAAAGATGCAATATTGGGATTGCACAGATAACTCGTGAGTTCACAGTTGGAGTCTGCAGCATGGTGGGAAATCGACACGTCAAGCTAAACGTGAAACAACTGAAAAATGTGCGAAGAACAGCAACAATAAGGTCTTGTGTCAACCGTTAAAATATCTCACCTGTGGTTGTCTCCGTGGTCGTCTCTGGGGTCGTCCCTGTACAATTCAAGGAGAGTTAGTAAATCAATTATTAATGAAACATTATTTGGTTTCACGCCCTGCTAACAGGAACGATAATAATCTTGATTACAAGTGCATTTCAACTTTTAACTGTACAAAAGCACTTCTACAAGTTACAACTGCACAAATCCATTTAGAACTGCACATTTTGTGTACAACTGCTGAAGAATAGTCTATCGTTATGGCATGGTAGGCTATAAACGACGATGGGCATCTTTCATTTTTCTAGCTAGATTGTGTCAAATCAACAACGGTTGAATAATTATAACTATGACTTTATGCTATGTGTGTGATATATTGGGGCTAACCTGTTGTAGAAACGCAGATAACCGGAGGCGGACATGAAGATTCATGACATACTTGTAGCTCGCATGTTGTACCCTCGTCACACGGTGGTATATCCTACAACAAGTAGATTTTTTATATTATTAATCTGTCTGGCGTCCAATTTTGTACAAACTAAGCCCTAGACAGAACATTCATTCATTCATTATTAGAATTTATATAGCGCCTCTTCAAGAAACTACTCAGAGGCGCTCCCAGCCCAGCCACGACCAAAGAAAAAAGATTTAAGAGACTTGAGAAATAGAGATTGACTGGTCAGATGGAGGAGATGGAGGTTTGAGGGGAGGTCATTCCAGATTGACGGTCCCACAACCGAGAAGGCTCGGTGCTGTCTGGTAGCTAAGCGAGCCCGTGGAACAAGCAGTTGTCCCTTCGCAGCGGAGCGAAGGGCCCGACGCGCTTCAATGTCAGAGACAGGACGACAGAGGACGCGCAGATAAGATGGAGCACAACCAAGAATACAGCGAGAAACAAGGGCAGCAATGCGGTAATTGATGCGTTGGGCTATTGGCAGCCAATGCAGCACATCACGCATGTAAGCAGAGACAGGCGAAAATTTAGGAATTCGCCCGATGAGTCGGGCAGCAGAGCGTAGAACCCGGTCTAACCGTCCCAGAACCCCAAGGGGAAGGCCAACAAGGATTGAGCAGCAATGGTCAATACGACTAGTTACAAAAGCGTGAACAAGCACAACTAGCGCATCATGGGAGAGAGAGCGAGCAATCACTCGAAGTTGACGAAGCTGATAATAACAGAACATGTTATTGGTCTGTAGATCTATTGAACAGAAACTTTAAGAACCTAAGGCAGATCCTCACGGACAGCTTTCATTCAGCCAGAAAAATCTAAATCGACATTGTATTATGCATGCTCGTATGCATATTTCGTAAGTCAGATTGTGTATTATTCTGCAGTAAATACTTACATCGCACGTGTAACATCGAACTCTCATGCATCCATCTGGATCGGGAAATGCGCCGCATCCCGGGAGACGTGCGTACGGCGGAATAGGTGGACAAGCAGTGGTCGTCGTTTCTGAAATATAAAATTGACAGATTGTGATCAGAAAAGAATACAATGTATGTAGGCTATGTCGTATAATTAGTCAGTTTTGCTACTCTGGAAACAAATAACTTTTGGGCAGTCGAACGTTGGCGAGACAGCAAGAAGGGCTAGTTGGTTAGATTCATAGTTTGTTGTCTTTCTGCTCGTGAGTATATGCAGCTTGACAAAATCATAAGATATCAAAGAACTTGACCGTTTTTATCGCTGTAATTGGATCGTCTTTGCCGTATAGGCTACTCTAGGGTAACAAAGTAATACTGTTTCTTTTTCAACACTTTAAAGAGGAATGACCACAATTGGATTAGCCATTACCACTTATTTCTAAGCCGAGCATTGGCAAGCAACAATAATTATCGATTGGGAAACTGAGTAGCCGTAGTGGATCAGCAAACTCATCAACCAGTCATCGATCTAGGATTGTAAAAAGCAGTTAGGCAAACAAATGCATGCTGAGGAAATAAAGATGCAATTTTTGGACAACACAGATGATTGGTGAGGCCACGTGCAGTTGGAGTCTACACCTTGGCAAGAAATCGATATTCCAGAGCGACGTTTAGCAACTGAGAACAGTGTGAAGAAATCAACAAAAATTATCTGGATATAGTGTTACAAGAGATAAACAGCAATAAAACGATTTTTGGCTAATGTCACAAAGATCTCACTTGCGATTGTTTCCGTGGTCGTCTCCGTGGTCGTCCCTACAGAATTCACGACAGAATAATTATTAGTGAATCAATTGATCAGACATTAATTAGTTTCATTCATTCATTCAGAGCAATTATATAGCGCCCCTTCAGAAACTACGGAAGGCAACCGCTGAACCCAGTCACCGACGACACCCTTTGACCGGACTTTTTTCTGACGACCTTGTTTTTTTAGTCTTTCTCCCAAAATTTTCGACAAGCATGCCCATTACAATACTTTCAAATCTGACTACCATTTTCTTTAAAGTACTTCGATGCTGCGCTGTCGATTAATTTTTTCATGTAGCTTTTTCTGTGGAATGGTACATTTATACACGTGATCAACAGCTCGGAATTTTTTCTGGGAGGAAATATGATTCCTGAGGGGACTTCCCGCCAGAGACGTCTAGATTAAACACAGGCCCGAGTGGCGAGTTGCAAAGTGACAGGGCGATCTTATGCATTTTGACTTAGTCTCTTAAAAGCTTATTAATTTTCAGCAATGCTAACAATATTGATTACAATTGTATTAATCTGACGAAATTGTAGCCTACATGGTATGGTATACCGTATATGAGCATTTATAAAGCGCCTCTTACAGCGTGACAGCCCCAAGGAAATAAAACAGACTTCAAGTAGCGAAGGGCTGAAGATGACACACCCGAAAAGATCTTACTGCGGATAGTGGGAGGGAGGTCATTCCACATAGATGGGCCTACAATGGCAAAGGCACGTTGTTGGGCCGTGGCAGTCCTTGTCCTTGTAACCAATAGATCAAGTCGAACAGCAGACCGGAGAGGCATGTGTGTCAAGCGAGCTGCTTTGTCTCATACTCGAAATGATTTGCTATCATAAAAATTATAATGTTGCAAATGATACCCTGTGTAAATAATATCCAATTTAAGAAACTATAATCTGCTCGCTCTGTGCTCATAGCATGCGCTGCATAGTGATAAAGCGATGGTAGCCAATTAATGGCGGAGAAGAATGGAAAATATCAGCTGGACAGAACATAAAACAAGCGAAGAAATGCTGAGAATAATTATTGGAGAAGAGAGAACACTGCTAAAAATGATAAAAGAAAGGCAAAGAACATGGATTTTACACACACACTAGGAAGAGATTATTTGCTAAGAATAAGGGAACTGGACGGGAAAAGAGCAAGAGGAAGAACGAGACAGACGATGCTGGACTGGGTGATGGAGGACGTCACTAAAAACTCGAGAAGGCACAACGGAGGATGGAGTGGTGGCATTTTGTGTTCGAACCTGCCCAATGGCAGAGAACTTGAAGAAGAAGAAGAAGCCAATCGGAATTCAACTTGTGCAATTGAAAGAAAGGTGCGACGCAGGGTTGATTTCATAGGTCTCAATTTGTGCTGAAAAAGTTAATAATAATATATTATTATGGAATGGGATAAACGACAATGGGTATCTTTCAAGTTTTTAGCAGCATGACATTGTGTCAAATCAACGACGGTTGAATAATAATAATGTAACTATGACTTTAGGCTATGGGCGTGATATATTGGGGCTAACCTGTTGTAGAAACGCAGATAACCGGAGGCGGACATGGAAAGCCCCAACATGTCTGTAGCTCGCATGTTGTACCCTCGTCACACGGTGGTATATCCTACAACAGATAGATTTATTAATTTATTAATCAGTTCGGCGTTTAATCTTTACGGTCGCCAGATGGGCTGTGGGATCCACGTTAGATTAATAATGGCAGAACTTGGAACTCACAGCACTTGGATCGCAAAGTTTGCGATGTATGGCGTCCAATTTTGAACAAGCTAAAACTTAGACATAACATGCTATAGGCTAGGTCTAAAATAGAACAGAATCTTTAAGAACCTAAAAGAGATCCTCACGGACAGCTTTCATTCAGCCATAAAAACCTAAATCGACATTATATTATGCATGTTCGCGTGCATTTTTCGTAAGTTAGATTGTGTATTATTCAGTAAAATTACTTACATCGCACGTGTAACATCGAACTCTTATGCATCCATCTGGATCTTCATAAGCACCGCATCCCGGGATACGTGCGTACGGCGGAAGTGGGGGACAAGAAGTGGTCGTCGTTTCTGAAATACAAAATCGACAGATCTGATTGCGGCAAGAAGACTAAGTCTTAGTATGTAAAACTCGAAATTCGAAGTTTCTGCAGCACCCACAAAAGTCAAGTCGGGGGAACCAGTTTATTCACATGCAGGAGTATGTATACGCAATGTATTATATAGTCTTTTTGTATAATTAGTCAGTTATGACTGGTGAGGCCACATGCAGTTGGAGTCTGCACCATAGTAAGAAATCGATATCCCAGAGCAACTGATTAAAGTGTGAAGAAAAGCAACAACAATTATCTGAAGATAGTGTTAAAGGAGAAAAACAGCAATAAAAAGTTTGTGGCTACTGTTATACAAAGATCTCACCTGTGATTGTCTCCGTGGTCGTCTCCGTGGTCGTCCCTATAGAATTCACGACAGCATTAGTGAGTCAATTGATCAGACATTAATTAGTTTCATTCTTTCATTCAGAGCATTTATATAGCGCCCCTTCAATAAACTACTCAGAGGCGCTCCCAGCCCAACCACAAACAAAGAAAAAAGACTTGAGAGACTTGTAGAACCCAGATGGACTACAAGCAGAGAGCGAAGCGTAACCGGGAGGTTGTTCCAGACAGTGGACCTAGGCCTATATGCCCCACGACCGAGAAAGCACGGCGCTGTTAACACGTTTCACGCTCTATTACCGGTAAAAGAAAAGAAAACAATCTTGATTACAAGTATAAACTTATTCAACCTTACATTATAAGCAACGAACTTTAAAATCTAGATAAACTCGGCGTGCAGGATTTGCTCGGCTTCTCTCCTTTCTATCAAAACTACCGTACTTTCTTTTGCTCTGCCATGATCTGGGTCTTCTTCGCTGTGATTTATGTGTATTGTGAGCGTCGTACACAATACAATCGCAAAATGTCGCAATGACATTGACAAACATACATGTAGGGCTGTAGGCTAATCAGAGGGAAATGTAATATTTTTAATCATCATTGTTAATTATCACTTACGCCTAATTCTTTTAATAATACATGTAATAGCCTATGCTTATTATACTATAAATGGCTATTAGCATAGCGCACATTTGAGGAACAATTAGTGCAAACAATAATTAGGCCTATGGCGAAATTATAGGCATAGGCCTACATGTGCTCGAAATGATTAATTATCATTATACAAAAGACAGTATAGTGTAGTAAATAATACTCTGTGTAATTAATATCCAATTTCATACACTAGGCTACTTCTGTTCACTTTGGGGTGCATCGCTTGCATTGCATAGAAATAAAGCGATGGTAGCCAATCCGAATTCAACTTATGAAATTGAAGGAGAGGTGTGACAAGTGATGAAGATCTCAGAGTTCTTATTTTGTGCTATAGCAAAGTTTATCGATATGGTGTAAACGACGATGGGTGTCTTCATCTTTTTAGCTGCAGGTGTCAAAACAACAAGGGTTATATGACCTTATAACTGTGCGCATGATATATTGGACTAACCTGTTGAAGAAACGCATATAACCGGAGGCGGACATGGATAGGTATAACATGTCTGCAGCTCGCACGTTGTACCCTCGGGACATGATATTTCCTGCAACAGATAGATTTTCTGTTAGTCTATTCGCCGTTTTCGCACACGACGTCCCATTGCCACGATTGGGACGTGGTATGGGAAAACCCGCTTTACATGTAGGTCTTCCTCCTGGAATAGGTCGCATTGCCTGATATGAATATATAACTATGGCATATATAACATCTTGAACAACCAGAAACCCTCATGTCACTGGTCTTCTGGAGTTTATAAGAACACAGGTCATGTATTTCTTTCTCTAGCCCACATGCAGTATCTGAATATAATTATGCTGTCAGTCTATAATTACAATTATTTATATTCATATGAAGACGTATAAGCTACATGTAATATTGTGACTATAATATATGTGCATGTATAAGCGCAGAGCATGCCTGTTTTTTAGTATGTAAAGGCAGCCCTATTATGCGAGAAAGGATGGTTAGCTTATAATAATTATACATGAATGCATGCAGGCTATATATAACAGCCCATGTGTCCATTAAATGGACACACAGGCTGTTATATGCAGGAACAGACAAATTTTGTCTGTTCCTGCATCTTGCATACTTATAATATACAGTCCACAAAGGCCTACTGTAAAAACAAAACGATACGTGAAGACAGAGTGATAACCTTGAAACAGTCATCATTGCGGACGTGGTATGCTCCTAACCGAAACCATTCAAGAGGCTTGGGGTGTAGGGTATACCAGATTACATGCACTAATATTCAACCTGAAAAGCCGATTGTATTTCTGCATACCGGAACGCGACTAGCACAGGATCCCGCATATTTCACCACATTACCTCAATGCCAGCAGACCTCGACTTGTATTTTTCTGGTCCATGATACACAATTATAGTTCAGCCTTAGCGACGGATTACGTTCTCTCAGTTGGTCAATATTCCCGTCTCCTTACAGCACTCTTAACCAGGGCCGGATTAAGGCGTGTTCAACATGTTCGGCGGAACAGGGGCCCCACACTTTAGGGGCCCCCACAAATGTGAGAAATTTTTTTAAAGCAAATTTCGGCCAAAGGACTATTTTCCAGAAAATGTCGCCAGATGACTAAAAAAAAGGTCATCAACTTTTTGACGGATGAAATGGTATGATTTTCCGGAAAATGTGGCAAATTTTCCGCAAAAAATTTCCGAACAGGGCCCCCACAAAAATTCCCGAACAGGGCCTCCACATTGCTTAATCCGGCCCTGCTTTTAACCATCTGGATCATGGAACACCAGTTAAGCAACCATAATCATACTGTTTATCTGCTTGCAACATCACCAACACCTGCTGAAGTGAATTGCAACACAAATTCCAAGATAAATCCGTCATACTTGCATTGTACCCGCATGACTTGGCGGACAGAACGTTATGCCAAGACTCAGTGATTTCTCACTATCTGAGAATAATCATTGATCATAAACCTTTTATCGTTCACTGAGTGCATAAACCCTAATTAAAAAATAATGTACATCAACATGTGCCTTAAATCTTTACATATAGACCTGTACAGTGTAGGCTACATGATCTTTTAGATTTTTCGGGTCTGCTAAATTGTAATAATCAGTAAGTTGCCTACATCGCACGTGTGACATTCAGCCCTGATGCATCCATCTGCACCTTCATAAGCGCCGCATCCTGGGTAATGTGGAATCGGCGGAGGAGGTGGACATGAAGGCGTTGGCGTTCGCGTTGGCGGTGGCGTTTCTGAAATACAAATCGACACTCGACAGGCTGCGATAAGAAACGAGTCTGATAAGGAAATCACGTGCTATTCGGAAAAGACTAACCTGTGGGGCATCTGAAAGAACGTGAAACAACAGGAAATATACGAAGAAAGATCCAACGTAGGCCTATGTCTCTTTATGTTAATGAGCGCAGTCTGGGTGGGGGGGCTCAGATATCTTAGAATTTGTGACGCATTAAAATTTTGTTGTTGCTAATGCATGGGGTCACGTCTGCAGTAGGATAGGGCGATGAAGTAATAGGCCTAACGCTTCATTTAACACTTCTTTGAAGTGGTACTACAATGATTTGATTAGCAATTCTGAACTGTTCCATGCAAGTACCACCGCCACTACATCAGTTGGTATAATCATTCTGAGCATAGTTTACCACTAGTTTGACAGATCTCTGACAAGCGGATAGGCCTAATTATCGATTAGGAGATTTAGGAGCTGTAGCGAAACAACTGACAATTCAATCAGTCGCTGATACGAAATGAAAAGCAGTTAGGCAAACAAAATTATCGCTTGCATGCTGAGGAAATGAAAGATACAATGTTGGAATTGCACAGATAACTTGTGAGGTCACAGTTGGGGTCAGTGGCCTTGTAAGAAATCGATACTGCCTATTTCACGTATGATGTAAAGTAGCCTAATTGAAGAAAGTGGGAAGAAGAGAAATTAGAATCATTATTTTGTGGCTACTGTTACAAAGCTCTGACCTGTGGTTGTCTCTGTGGTTGTCTCTGTGGTTGTCTCTGTGAAGAATATACGCCAGAGTTAGTGGAATATATAGGACATTTATAATCATCTTCAGACAAAAATTGTATGGCAGCTTCATGAAGAGTTCAAAATAATCATCTTCAGTTTTATGCTATTGAGTTCAAACTCAATTGAATTTTAAGTTATAGCAAAGATGGTTTGTTGTCACACGTGTTCTACACACAAAGTAGGCCTACTTTGGCGGAGTCACCTCAGTGGCAGACCTTTTCTAGTCATCTCAAATACCCTTTGTCCTGGTAACTGGTATAACTGGTAAACCAGTTATACCAGTTACCAGGACAGAGGGTATTTGAGATGAATACGGTACAGCGCAAACATAATTATTGGTGGCCGCCTTTTTGGTGGCCAACTAATCTGTCTTTACCACGCTCGACATTACTAGGCCTATGGATGGCTAGTCAGAGTTCAAATGGCGAAGTCTTAATTTTTTAAAGCAAAATGTGCATTGGCAGTGAACTTAGTGAAGCACAAGAAATTCTCGTTTGAGTAGGCCTAACAGCTAAAGCAAGAAGACTATGGATGTCTTGAGGAAGGATGAATTTTGTCTTATTTTGTGTAGCATAAATGTTTATCGTTATGATATAAACGGTACATGGTAGCCTATCTTCACGTTTTTAGCTAACGGTGTTAAATTATTAACGATGGTTTTACATAACTATGATTGTATGCTATGAGTTTGATATAATTAGGGCTGACCTGTTGTAGAAACGCAAAAAACCAGAGGCGGACATGGAAAGTCGTAACATGTTTGTAGCTCACATGTTGTACCCTCGCCACACTGTATATCCTACAACAGACATGTATAGATTTATCATTAATCTGCTTGGCGTATTATAGCCATTAAACCTGGAGGGGCTGTGAGATCCACGTGAGATTGATCATGGAGAAGTATCTGCAATAGGTCTCACCACCTCCATGTGATAGGTTGAATGTTAAACAGAACAGAACTTTTAAGAGCCTAACGGAGATATCGATGGACAGATTACACTCAACCAGAAACCACTGTGATTTTCCTTTTTCAGGAATGTGCCGACGATGAGGCTATAGCAAAACGGCTCCAAATCGTCCTGCTACTACTTTTATCCACGGCTTCTCTGCTGTGTATTTAGATATTTCATCACTTTCATCGTCCATGTCTTTGTCTGTCCACACACCAATGTGGCGGTACGTGACGTTTTGGCGCTGCCGTTTTGGCGCGACCGTTTTGGCGCCGCCGTTTTGGCGCGACCGTTTTGGCGCCGCCGTTTTGGCACCGCCGTTTTGGCGCCGCCGTTTTGGCGCCCATATAAAAATTGATCTCAGCAGCTTATTTTTGGTTTAGTTTACAAATACATCAGTACGAAGTGTAATATTTATTTTTCAAGTTTCATTCAGTGGTGTAATAATTAACCGTAATATGTACCTATACGGGACCTAATGACTACAATAACCCTATACCTAACCCTAACCGACCCTCACGACGCCTAACCTGACTCTAACCGACCCTCACGACACATGTCTTATACATACATTCTTAACTATTTCGGGCATAACTTTTGAATGGCGTGGAATATCATTACAAAATTTACCTCAAAATGTGCGTAAATGAACCTCCTACGGTTACCTACAATATCATAATTTTTATATTCTAGAACGAGGGCGAAAAAAATTCCGGCGCCAAAACGTCCGGCGCCAAAACGGTCGCGCCAAAACGGCGGCGCCAAAACGTCCGGCGCCAAAACGGCGGCGCCAAAACGTCCTGCTTCGCCAATGTGGTGCATCTATCTAAATCGACATTAATATGCGTGCTCGTGCATAGATCTATATTTATTTATTTATTTATTTATTTACTGAGAATTTGATATGGCGCTCCTTCAGGTTAATCTACTCAGGAGCGCTCCCAGTCCAACCCCGGTCGAATAAGACAGTCTTTGTGTGTGTATAGGAATGTAATCCAGTCAAAATAGCTTACATCGCATGTATAGCATCGATATCTGTAGCATCCATCTGAATCGAGGAATCTACCGCATCCTGCATCGTAATCTGAGAACTGTGGAACAGGGGGACAGGTTATAATTCCTGAAAAGAGTACAAACCGACAGACTGCGATCAGAAACATGTATAATTAACTAGTTAGCAGATGCTGTTCGGAAAACTATTAACTTTTTGGCTGCCGCACGAGTGAGAGACAGCACGAAAGGCCGAAGAATAAGATACAAACTTTTTCTTCTTTTCTGTGAGCTCAGCCCGATAAAATCATAACATATCAGAGGGCGTTGCCGTCTTTGTCGCTGCTATTGGGGTCGTTCGTGCAGTATACGCAAGGGTACCGTAATGACGCAAAACCTGTCTATTTCACACGTTTGAAGAGTAATATTTAACAACAATTTGATCAGCCATTCGCAGCTGTTCGCCTGTTCCAAGTGGTATTAGGGCAACAACCATCCGTCACTACACCAATTGATTTAAATCAATTCTGAGCATAGGCCTAATTTACCTTTTTACAAATCAATCACGAGCGAAAAATTATCAATTAGGATATTGAGTAGGCTAGCTGTAGCGGATCAACTGACAATTCAACCAGTGTTCAATACGAAAATATGAAAAACAGTTAGGCAAGCAAAATTAGTGCATGCATGCTGAGGAAATTAAAGGTGCTGTATTGGGTTTGCACAGATGACTGGGGAGGTCACAGTTGGGGTCAGTGGCCTTGCAAGAAATCAATTGATATCTCAGGTATGACGCAAAGCAACTGAAGAAAGTGGGAAGAACAGAAACAAAATCATTTGAGGCTACTGTTACAAAGAACTGACTTGTGGTTGTCTCCGTGGTCGTTTCCGTGGTCGTCTCTGTGGTCGGACCTACAGAATAAACGGCAGAGTTAATGGATCAATTGACCATAATGATTTTCGGTACGTGACGTTTTGGCGCCGCCGTTTTGGCGCCCATATAAAAATTGATCTCAGCAGCGTATTTTCGGTTAAGTTTACAAATAATTGTGGGACATCTGAAAGAACGAGTAACAGCAGGAAAATCGACGAAAGAAGATCTAAAGTTTGTCTCCATCTGCTGATGAGCGATGTATGAAGTCTCAGATGTCTTTGAATTTTTACGCAATTTTGTCGTTGCAATTGGAATCATGCCTGCCGTACCATTATAGGGCGATGAAGTAGGCCTAATAATGTTTTATTAAACACTTCTTTGAAGATGAATGACAATAATTTGATTAGCCATTCGCAGCTGTTCCAGGCATACCATTAGAACAACGATCATCTGTCACTATATCAATTGGTATCATCCCTTCTGAACAAAATTTACCAGATCACTGACAAGCGGAAAATTATCGATGATAGGAGATCAAGTTTGGCTAGCTGTAGCGAATCAACTGACACTTCAACCAGTCACGGTAAGAAAATGAAAACCAGTTAGGCCTAAGGCAAACAAATAGGCCTACTTATATGCTTAATAAAGAAAAAAAGAAGACAGTTGGAGAATTTAGTTTGATGAGGAATTGATATATCAAGCATGATGTAAAACAACAGAGGAAAGTGCGAACAAAATGATTCGAGAAGATTATTACAAGGTTCTGACCTGTGGTCGATACTGTGGTCGTCTCTGTGGTCGTATCTACCAGTGTTATTTTAGTTCCTGAGAATAGAATAAGAATAATAATTATTTTAATTTCGTTCCATGGAACGAGAACTGGAATAAAAAATAATTCTGGAACGAGAATAGAATAGGAATAAAAATTTCAATATTTTTCTGGAACGAGAACGGAATAGAAATAGAAAATATTGAAATTTTTATTCCTATTCTATTCTCGTTCCAGAAATTTTTTTCGGACTGAAGGCGGCTCCTGATTTGTCACCACGCGGCGCTATGATAGTAGCTTCTCCGTATACAGTCAACTCTATCTCTGCATAATGCTTTATGGTCATTTCCGCGTCAGCCAGTTTGTTTACGAATCGAGCTACGGGTGTCACTTAGCTAGAATTAGAAGTGAAAAAGCGTAAATATGAGTTTGTCTAAAAGTTTGGCGGGTAGAAAAAAAGAGTCTGGCGTTTGGCAATATTTTTCCTATTCAGAAGGAAAATATATTAGTCAGTGTGAAGTAGTAGATGCCAATAGCGGTGAATGCTGTGATAAACAGCTCAGCGGGAAGAATCCAAAAAATTTGAAGAAACACGTGCGAACTTGTCACCCGGAATAATTGACTGGTAACTTTTTAGTGTCTGTCTGCCGAGAAACTTTTATTATAGTCTGACTTTTTCTTAACAGTCGCATTCACATTGTCCGCAATTTACTAATCTTATAAATAGGTCGAAAGACTCGAGACACTGTTTTGTGTGTTACTGTGAACATTTATGTTAGACATAACTATGAGAAGTGGAAGTGGAAGTGGAAGTGGAACTAGAAATAAAAATTTTCTGGAACTGGAACTGGAACTAAAATTATTTCTAAATAGGAAGTGGAACTAGAATAAGAACGAAATTTATTTATAAAGAAGAACTAAAACTAGAATAAAAATTACAACAATGGAATAGAATAAGAATAGGAATAAAAATTAATCCTGGAACTAAAATAACACTGGTATCTACAGAATGTACGGCAAAGTTAGCGGATCAGTGATATTGGTTAAAAATTAATTAGATTCGATCATCTTTTAACATGAATTATTGCAATCCTGATTACAGGAGTGTAAACCTCAGCATTAGCGCAACAGATTCACGTAAACTCAATAAGCTTTGGGCTAATTAATTAATTAATTTCTGCTCTCTTCTCAAATCTAGCCTACCTTCTTTTTCTCTGAGTCTTTCTCAATGGGAGCGCTGTGTATTGTAAGCGGTGTTTTATTTAAAAAAATAGACAAAGGCCTATATGCCTACACATTACAATTCGACCAATGTCGCAACGACACTGACAAACATATCAGCGAGAAAATAAAATAGTTTTAAAATCGTTATTGTCAATTATCACTTTTTAAAAATAAATTATGGTCTACGCTTATCATAGTTAATGGCTAGATAGTAAATGGTAGGCCTACTCTGTGTAAGTAGGCTAATATCCAATGTCAGGCACTATTTTGCTCACTTTGGGCGCACGCTTGCGCTACATAAAAATAAAGCGATGGTATTTTGTAGGCAATCGGAATTCAACCGATGAAGATAGAAAGATGCCACGAACGATGGAACTAAAAGGTCACATTCCGTGCTGGGGCGAAGCTTGCCGTTATGGTGTAAATGAAAATGAATATCTTTCGAGTTTTTAGCTACAGGACCTGGTGTCTAATCAACGGCGGCCGTACATGTATACAATTTAGTACTTACAGTGGATAATATCGATATGATACCTAATAATTATGGCTAACCTGTTGAAGAAACGCATATAACCGGAGGTGGACATGGATAGCTCCAACATGTCTGTAACTCGCATGTCGTACCCTCGGGACATGTTATCACCTACAAAAGATATTAGGCTAGATAGACTCTAATCTTTATTTCTTTAGTCTATTCGCCGTATATCCATAAGGCCTGCATTGGGGAATTGGGTGAATCATTGCATGGTGAGAATATCTGCCTGTATACGTTTTCCATGCCCCCCTGGGACAGGTCGCAAAAGTCAGATGGCCCATTTTCAGCAAAAAGAAACCTACTTTCGTGTTACTGGTCTTCTGGAGTTCATCGAAGTGCAGGCCATGTATTTCTACGTATGTAATAGGGCCTAGCTTCGGCCTATCTTTATTCATGTAACGAGTATATAGCGTCAGGGTCGCTATAGCTCAGTCCAGATCATTTGCTTACATCCTCCCACTATGGAATGGCTTCCACCATCAATTCGCTCTGCCATTCTCTCTGGTAGCCTGTCGTCATCTTTCTCTTTTCTAAAAACCTGCCTTTTCCCTCGGGTTGCGCGCACTGGGAGCGCTTCTGAAAGGCTTTTGCTGCGAAAAGCTCTTTATAAGTTGCTAGATACATGGGCGGAGACATAGGGGGACGGTCTCCATGTTTGTGGTGGGGGACCGTATGTGTGTGGTGAGGATCGTTTCCCCCAACACAAACTCATATAGGCCTACTCATATCCCCACCCAAAGTTTCAAGAAATGGAAATATGCGTTAAAAGATGAATAGCATGGTAAATTTATCTCGGAAGGCAAATTGGTAAATTCTGCCAAAGAATAGAAGCAAAGACTTTAAAAAAAGAAAAAAGGGTCGTCAGCTTTTTTGCAGAAAAAATGTCGTCAGTCCGAACTAAGCCGTCCGCCCAAAATGTCGCGCCTCGGCAATCGTCTTCAGCCGCTCGTTCCTCCCCCCTAAACTTTTGGACCAAGTCTCCGCCTATGGTCAGATACATTTCCATACAATACAATGCAATACAAGACAATATAGGCCTGGATATAATTGTGTAGGCCTATCCAAATGAAGATATATATATAGGCCTATGCATAATTATATATAATATATGACTAGGCCTATATCTTTCACGTTTTATATATCTATGCATGTAGCCTCAAAATGAATGTGCATGTTTTGGGAAGTAGTATAAGCGTGGATACAATGTATGCCTACAAGAAAGGATGGTGGTGTAGGTAGGCCTATGCAAAATAGCGTGTGTGTCCGTTTGTTTGTTCACGCATAGATCTAATTATGATTGCTATCTAATATATAAAGCAAAACATTCGTACCCCTGTCTGTATGTTCGGACCCATAGGGTCCCAAGGAAGGTTCTGAAACAACAATTTGCGGTTGAATAACTTCTAAAAGTAATTCTTATGCAAATTTTTAGGTTAACGTGACTATTTCAGCTCAAAATTCACTTTAAATTCCGAGTTATGGACATTCTAAATTTCCAGGCGGCAATTAACGCGAAATTAAAATAATATTGACAGTCGTAGGCTATGGATTATTAGCCTTTTTTTATTCAATTTTTTTTATGATGTCATTTCTGACATTTCTGACGTCATCTCTAACCGTGAACTTGGCCAATGTCGATAGACACATATCAAGCCGATTAAATTGCAATAATAGGCTAGTACTTATTATATTAATAAATGATGATGTCCACAGTGAACGGAAGATCGCAACATAAGAAAAAATAACCACAATAACAACAAATGATTATAATAGTATCTCGACATTTATGGAGCGCCTTTTCAAAGGCAGTCTCAATGCAGAAACCAGCGATGGCGAAATGCAACGAGTAGGTACAGGCGAGGGGAGACTCGAGACATAGGTCTAAGCAAATAGAGAACTCGAAGTTTATTCAAGGCAGGGGCAACAGGGAATATTACTTTGATTGTGAGAGGGTGAGAGGTGGTGCGATGCAGGGGCGAGTTGAGATGGGGGTTGTGCGGTGGGGTGAAAAGCATAAATTTACCTGGCAACGAGGAGAGGGACGTGGTTGGAGCGCGGTGGGGTTGCGGACGAGCTAGGTGGGCGAGGCGGAGTGGAGGAAAGTGGGGCGGAGTGGGGGTGCGAGCGGGAAGGTGCGAGGGTGAGGCGGAATGGGGTGCGGGCGGATTGGGGGTTGAGGGCGGAGTGGGATTGTGGGCACGGTTGGGTTGGGTGACACGGGCGGAGTGGGTGGCGCGGGGTGGAGACTCTGTCTCTCTGCCTCTGTCCCACAATTGATCATCTGGCTTTGGATCGTTCATCAAGTGCACGGTTACAAAACTGAATATTGTACAGCTACACACATGTAGGCTAAGCCTTTAATACCTGAATTACGCATAGGCATGTTTAGTGTGTGCACTGTGCACTGCTGTGCAAGGGGTATAGATATACAGTAAGTTACTTACGGGACATGTATAGCATTCAATTCTGATGCATCCATCTGGACCTTCGTAAGCGCCGCATCCCGGGTAATGTGGAAACGGCGGAGGAGGCGGACATGAAGGCGTTGGCGTTCGCGTTGGCGGTGGCGTTTCTGAAATACAAATCGACAGGTTGCGATCATAAACATGTCTAATAGTCCAGTTACGTAGCCTACTATAAGGAAGAATACATAACTGTGGTTCATCTGAAGAAACAGGAAACATCACGAACTGCAGCTGCTGTCAGACATTATAACGACTGTAAGCTTATAGAAAATTTAGTCGCTAGATTATTGTATAGAAATAGTCGCTATAGTGAGAGTGTTGACACTGGAAAGCAGATTCCCATTTTATTGTTTCTTTCTACGAATGGCGAACATAAGAATCACATAATAATTATATGTCTGTCTATAGAAGTTCTTTTAAGTTAAAAAATTTTCTTTTTGCGTCTAGCAAATCTGTCTAATCGTTGATTTCTCTATCAATTGCTACATTAGTAGATCGATAATTTTTTCTCTGTTTGTTAGCTAGCGCAGTCTGGAAGATGATGGGATATTTTAGATTTTTGAGGCATTTGTCGTTTCAGTTGGTTTCGCTCCTGCTGTAGCCTACTAGCCTATTATACCTATTTAACAGGGTGATGAAATAATACTGCTTAATTAACACCTTTTACCTATTAGTATTTGATTACAATCGTATAACCTTCTGCCGTTGTTTGAAGTAGGCTACCCGAAGGGATCACTACACCTATTGGTTGAATATAATTATACGCATTACCATTGTAGACTACGTGTCACTGACTGCAAAAAATCAGCGATGAGTAGACTGAGCAGCTGTTGCGCATGCGCAAACAAATCAACCCGTCACAGATGCGAAATATAAAAAAACATTTAGGCAAAGAAATGTATGCTGTGAAAATGGAGAAACAATTAATAATATTCATATAATATAATAATATTATGTTGAAGAGATCATCGATAGGGTCGCAGTTGCAGTCTGCAGCCAAGTAAGAATAATAATAATAATAATAATTACGATGATTTAAATATGGCGCAGTAACACAGCCATGCCGTTACAAGGGCGCCTTACAAAAAACAGCTACACCGGATAAGCCCTAGCGAACAAGTGTGATTTTAGCCTGGCTTTAAAAGAGTCCACTGAGCCTGCTGATCGGATAGCGAGAGGAAGACTGTTCCAGCAACGAGGACCAGAGACCGAGAAGGCACGATCGCCGAAGCACGTTCTCATTCTCCGCACACGCAAATCAGACCTCTCGGATGATCTGAGCCGAAGCCCAGCCGCGGAGGAATGAGTCTCTATGCAGCAATCGCGCAGGTACTCGGGCGCAGCTCCGTGAAGCGATTTGAACACGAGCAAACAGAGCTTGAATTCGATGCGAGATGGAACAGGCAGCCAGTGGAGGACATCACGGAGGAGCGGAAATTGATATCTCAAGGGCGACGTACATCAGTGGCGGATCCAGAACTGTTTCAAGGGGGGGGGCCAAAATCTTAGATTTTGGACGGGAAAAGGAAAAAAAATTCGGAAAATAGTGATCGGTCGTTGAGGAAAAAAATAACTTTTCATCCGCCGAAAAAGTTGATGATTTTTTTAGTCATCTGCCAAAATTTTCCGGAAAATCATACTATTTCATCCGCCGAAAAAGTTGATGACCTTTTTTTTAGTCATCTGCCTGAATTTTCCGGAAAATCATAGTATTTCATCCCCGGAAAAAATTGATGACTTTTTTTAAAGTCCTCGACTTGAAAACCGAACGGTGGGGGCCACGTGCCATGCAATTTTCATAATAGGGGGGCCAAAATCCAATACACCCATATTCGTATTGCTAATTTCAGACCAAATGGGGGGGCCACGTCCCATGGCAGTTTTCAAAGGGGGGCCATGGCCGGATTGGCCCCCCCCCTGGATCCGCCCCTCACTTACATGTATAGCAATAATTGGAGAAAGTAGAAATTAGAGTATGCCCCCCCCCTAAATGATTTGGGGTTACAAGGATCTCACCTGTTATCCCATACGTACAAAATTTATGACAGGGTTAGTGGAGCCTCAATGGTTATGCAAATAACAGTGAAAATAATAATTGTGTCTTGACTACGTACGTAAATCCTCAGGTAATAATTATCCCAAGGTGATGCAGTGTGTCCACGTCATCCAATTGGCAACTCTATAAGCTTGAATCAATTGCAAGTATTGGCAAAGCAGTAAAAGTTGAAAGACTGTATGATTTAGCTGATTTATAAATGATGCTCTGAAGCTTATAAGAAGGCAGATTTCGTCAAGAGATTCTGAAGCTTGCGTATAAGCAAGGTGAAACAAGGAATTCCAAATAGGCTATGTGTAGGCCTATAATATTATTATATATATATCATATATAATATTATTATATAATATTATTATTTATTGTATATAATATTATTATATAATATTATTATATATTATATATAATAAATTATCTGACCAATTGGAAGTGTGTTGACCTACCGGAAGTTTGTGTAACGCACGACGGTTCAGATAAACACGTTGGGTAATTGCATTCGCCGACTTTCATGACACACTCCTGACCAGGATCACATGTCACATTCTATAAAACGCATTAGACATAAATATCATTCTTGATGTGTCATGCCACCAGGGCCGGATTAAGGCATGTTCAACATGCTCGGCGGAACAGGGGCCCTCACACTTTAGGGGGCCCCCACAAATGTGTAAAAAAAATCTAAAAAAATTTCGGCGGCCACACGACTATTTTTCCAAAAATTTTTATGAAATGGTATGATTTTCCCGAAAAATGTGAAAACTTTTCTGCAAAAATTTCCGAAAAGGGCCCCCACAAAAATTCCCGAACAGGGCCCCGACATTGCTTAATCCGGCCCTGCATGCCACAGTGGCTCACTTTTTTAATTTGTAAATTTTGTTTCATTGTATTTTGGGACTCCTATAGCGCCTCTTACAGTGTTACTGCACACACAAATCGGAGGTAGGCCTACCCCAAAGCGTAAAGCTTGGTTCCTTCTATATTTTGTTTCCGACAACCCAATAAGTTCATGGTCGACAATAATTGGTAATGGTAGGCCTATACCTGTCTGTATACGGTAATTAAAAGTCGACGAAGAACCTCTAAAAAGTCAGCATTGCAGAAGTGAATTCCTCTTTACCGAAGAGCCTTGCAGTGACGAAACGCTCCCAAATGACATTTAAATGATCGTGTTTCATGTCATGTCATGTCATGTCATGTCACTACGCCGACGTCGCTTCGCGACGGTTTCACGCTGAAGCGCTTGGGCAATTCCGAGTGAAGGACTTGCTCAAGGTCCTTACGCGGCGAGGTGGATTCGAACCTGGAACCCTCCGGCTCCAAAGCATCGAACACCACCGTGACACATAAGATATTGATACAATGATGATGGTGTTGTATTGTCACTGTAGGTACATAATTATATTGGAATCCACTGATGTATCCGCAGTCACATAATTCCCTTCGACAGTTTCCATTGTCAGGGACTGTTGGCCTACAAATAAGTGCTGGAACCATGCACGTGGATAATTATGTACAATGACGGGGAACTTAGAAATTAGAAAATAATAGGCCTATCATAAATGTAAGTTTCCGCGCTGTAATCGGGAGCGCCTCAGAGTAGAAACCTTCTTGGGGTGCTAAAGCAGGTGCTCATAATAATAATATATGCATTAAAAATGTAAATTTTCAGTGCTAGAGGAAACTTAATGTGCAGCAGTACGGTAGTAAAATTCAAATAATTTACATCACAATTGTAGGGCGAACAATCGCATGTGAGACACCCATCTGTTCCGTTAACTGTCCGGCACTCGATGAGAAAGCAGTCTGCTATTGGACACTCTGTGGTTGTTGGAATCGGAGTTGTCGTTGTTGTTGGAATCGGAGTTGTTGTTGCTGTTGTTGTTGTTGTTGGCGAAGGCGTAACGGTTGTTGTTTCATCTGTGGTACATGTGGTTTCCGGAGGTGGTATAGGCCTACGTCCTAAAACATATCATACCATAAGTCTTAGGTATCTCCAAAAACCAACTCAGTTTAGAACTATGTTTTTAAGCTCCTGAACTCATCGGCAAGTTTTTCACCACCAAGAAAGACGGACCACACCGTCACACGAATTTCTAATAAATAATTATATTCAACTGGTTTTCCGTCATTTGCAATCTGCGTAAAGTCAGAGAAAGCTGCGACTTCAGATAGGGGGTGACTTTGGATCTCATGCAATTCCTGAAGTTTCGTCTAACCGTGGTCACATCATGAGGAAGTTTCTCTGAGTTATAATGACTTAGATCTATAGTGACTTGATATCATCTTAAAAGCATATTCCTGCTTTTCACTGTTACTTCAAGTTTCATGATTCTTGGACATGCACAAATAGAAAATACATGTAGGCCTATAAGCTTAGTAGTCCTAAATTGAAAAAATTATTATCCGTAGGCCTATAGGATCATCATTCATCAAACACTGGCCAAATCTTTACGTAATTATTTCTTTTATATCATTTGACCACCAACCTGAGATCGCCGCTGCTTGAAGTAACATCAAAACAACCAACACCTGTCCTCCAGCTGATCTCATCCCGTCAGATTACGACTTGCCCTCTAAAAATGTAATTGAAAAGCAAAATTATTCATCGATCATTCGAATGTAACCTATCCATTCATAGCTACCGAATACCTCAAAATTATTAATGTTAGGTTACAAAACAAGAAACTCAACTAACCCAAGTGATTCACCCTCAAATCAGTCTTATCAAGCAATCAAGCAATCAAGCAATCAATCGATAGCCCAACGGACGATGACCAAGTCAGGAAAAGTCAGGAAATCCGATATAGCATCATAGAATTTCTATTCGACGAATACTGTGACAACGACCATGCAACACCAATTAAAACCGTTACAATAGACACCCTGTAGCCTACAGTTAAAACAAATTCTAACAAAACTGGAGGCTTCAGCTGAAACTGCTAGGAACTTGTTGCATGTGATCACTGTTAGTACCAGATGCCTATTACTAAATCCCACAGAATTCTATGCGGTCTGGCAACTTTTTCAACACAGGCTATATGTTAACTTTTTCGTTATACTTACAACTGCACGAAGCGAAGATTTCGAATCGAAGCTCCGAAGTAAAAATGTCGGCATGCGAATGCTTATAAGATGGATTTTGATGCGTGTTGTAATTGCCGCTCCATTGACGTCAACCATTGCTGGGTCCATTAAGATGGAGTCAACACCACGATTTAATCGAATGTGGACCAGATGGTAGACAATGCGTAGATATATGTATAGCCTATATATATATATATATATATATATAAGACGCTTAAAGAAATATTATGCATGTGGTAGCCTATACACATACAAATAATTTATTATAAGCTTAGCCTACGCGTAGCCTAACTGTGAATAGCTTATTATTATTTTAGGCGTGTGCGTCTAATTTCAGCAGTGCGTATATAGCCTACAATGTACAAGTGCTTATAATTATAGCCTATACGTGTACATCCATAAGAAACATTTTAGGCCTATAGACTTATAAATAGACCTACCAGACCATTCGTTAGTCGTTAGGTTTTAGCGATTATTCGCATCTATAAGCTTAGGCTCTACGTAGGCCTACTATTTTTTTTAAAGACTTGTTTGTGCAATGTGCAATATTGACTTTCCTACAGCTTTGATGACGCGTGCCATTTCTGAATCAGTCATTATTGCTCTTCGTTCGGGTGGCTACAATTATGGCTCAATGTAGAAAAACACAGAGATGAGGTTTATCGACGTTTTATTTGAAGCATTTTCAAACTAGACCGCAGGTATAAAACTTTAGGCTAATCGACCCTGTTTGTGGAGATCAGGGTCGGATATCTTGCAGCCTGCAAAATGTGTTTACTCAAATGAAATTGCAGCTGTATTCAGGACCGGTTTAACGGAGGTGGTGATCGTTTTTAGTAAAACAGTGGGCCCAAGGCTGAACAGAATCCCAACAACAGGATTAGCTTAGATTTATAGGTTGCATGAAACATGTTGTATTCAACGACGAAATTTAAGAAATGCCAAAAAGGTTGTGAAAACGAGTAGTGCCAAAGAAATTGATTTAAAAAAATTCACATTAGAATTAATAAAAAGCGATAATTGACAATTAAAAAGCCTATATTAATTTTTTATTTTGCATCTATGGACCCCTATAAAGTGTGGAGCCCCTGTTTGGTCGAACATGTCGAACAGGGCCTTAATCCAGCTATGGCTGCATTCGGACGCTAGATGCATATGCCAGAGTGCTTTGTTGCCTTTCCAAATTAGTCATTAGACTAATTATAATATAGGCCTAAGATCAACTTAACCAGGTAAGTGGTTTGCCAGCACGCACAAGCAGTTGAACACAAGTTGACTGAAACAACAAGGTGTTGTGAAACATCGAACTGTTTGCAACTCGCCGATGGTCACAATGAACCGTCACATAACACAAGAAGTGTTGTACATTCTCTTCTGCGTTGTGTAAGCTTATGTGCGTTTCTGCCCGTCTGTGTTAGGCCCTACTTCTTTTCTTGGTAGAGTCTACTTTCATTTCAAATCTGTATGACTAAACAAGTGCGATTGTCCTTATAGGCCTACATGTAGTGTCCAACATAGAGTCTGCATAATTTTATGTCGTCTTTATTTGTCTGTCTCCTACAAACAAGTTGTGTCAGCGTGTTAGAAATTTTTAGTTTGTATCCATGCCGCATATCAACACACATAGGCCTGCATGCGTACATCTATTGATAGGGCCACACGTACATCATCAATACGTAGGCTGCGTACATACGTAACATTGTACATACATGTACATAGGCATACATAGCCTACACCAGTGTTATTTTAGTTACTGAGAATAGAATAAGAATAAGAATTATTTTAATTTCGTTCCATGGAACGAAAACTGGAATAAAAAGTAATTCTGGAACTAGAATAGAATAGGAATAAAAATTTCAATATTTTTCTGGAACGAGAACGGAATAGAAATAGAAACTTTAAAAAAAATTAATAGTTTTTCGGACTGAAGGCGGCTCCTGATTTGTCACCACGCGGCGCTATGATAGTAGCTTCTCCGTATACTCTATCTCAATTTACTAATCTTATAAATAGGTCAAAAGACTCGAGACACTGTTTTGTGTGTTACTGTAATCATCCATGTTAGACATAACCATGAGAAGTGGAATTGGAAGTGGAACTAGAAATATAAATTTTCTGGAACTGGAACTGGAACTAAAATTATTTCTAAATAGGAAGTGGAACTAGAATAAGAACGAAATTTATTTATAAAGAAGAACTAGAACTAGAATAAAAATTACAACAATGGAATAGAATAGGCCTAAGAATAGGAATAAAAATTAATGCTGGAACTAAAATAACACTGGCCTACACAGTAGTTGACACATACTTACATGTACAATGTACAATTGTACATGAATAGGCCTACATGTACATATTACATTATAACGCGTAGGCTGCACGTTGTTTGAATTGTAAACTATGGTCCTTTTGAAGTTACTCGTCGAAGTGCCATTTTCTTTGCTGATCTGCTCTTCTACTGTAACCTAACATCGACTCTCCAAAGAATTAGGCCTATCTTCCTTCCCATAATGACATTTGTTAGCAAGTAGGCTAGGCCTAAGGTAAGTGGTGAAGTCCACAATTTCAATTTTTTTGGTGCTGACATTATTATGTCTCGGGTTTTAAGACAATGCTCTGAGTTATGACTTTAAAAGTCTGAAAATAAATTTCAGCAGTCGTACGAGCGCTGTATACTGCTTATAGACACTAAGTGTTCGCACAATTTTTTTGACTTCACTTGCGAATGAGAGCGCTATAAGAAGTAGATAGTAATTAATAAGTCATCATTTTGTTGCTAAAGAGTAAACATTCTAACCTTCTTACATCTCGCAAAACAGTCACATAATTATGTTCGTCATTGTAGGCCTACATCTGATCATAGAGATGCTGATAATGAATTTTGCATATAAAGTTTGAGAGGTCTGTAGTGGCGTGTTACAGTTGTGTTTTCTAGACCAGAAAGAGGATCTTATAGTGGATGCAGGCAATGATAGGATGTTTAGGTTTTCAGTACAAGACCTAAGTAAGTAGAGATAGGCCTACATGTATTTTCAAAGCGAGGGAGTCGAGTGTTGAGTCTTGCTAAAGCATTTCAAAACCGATCAAAGAGGAATACACTGTTTTGGAAGTCCCATTAGAAGTGAGCTAGAGCCTAGAGTAGTCTAAACATACGCACAAACAATGTACCAAAGCCTGGGCAGTGGGCATTATATGCATGAAGTCGGTTCTATTGTTTTGTTGATTAGAGAGTTGCATGTATAACAGCAGGGTAAAGAGAATGCAGAGGATGGGGGACAATATGCACCGAGCCCTAAAGGTGACCAATTATTGCTCGCTGCGTAAATTCCTTTTCACCCTTCAGATTGTCTCTTCTGGGTAACTTCGTCACGAAGCAAAAGAATGTTTGGATGGATTATTTTAAATTTTAATGATCAATAAACGACTGTTGCATAGCTCAACAGAATATATTTTATTATTAAGAGTGTAACTTCGCTCTGGTAATTAGATCCACAGCTGCAATAATTATTGTAGGCCTGACTTGTAAATTCTATTGAACAAATAATTATAATTATTATCAGTTAGTTGATGACACACCAAATCAAGGCGTAATTAGGTCGAAAGATCATTCAATATACGACAGAGAGGTTTAAGCTATGTCTTTGGATGGCGTTACCTGCAGCGATATGGCTACGTGAAGCATCTTATAATTTAAGTTTCTATCACATGCATGACATTATTTTAAGGTAACTGGGTAAGGTAGGCTTCTTCTGATTCTGATAGGTCCACTATTATCATCAGGTTCTAAAGAACCTTCTTTCTTCTGAATTTGAAATATGTTTTAGAATTCAATCTCTTGGCGAAGTAGTTGCCCTCTGCTCTGCCTAGACACAAAATAAATATTTTGAAGAACTTTATTAGATCTATACCATGGTTAAGCTTGTGGCCCTTTCTTAACTTCAGACTTAGCGCTTTAGATATATTGAATTAACTATTAGGATTAAAATCAAGCAAATCAAGAATGTCAAATGCGGACTTTTCTGGCTTTATGTTATTCGTGTAACGTTGACATCTACTTTCCAGTCGACTGAGAGGCTCTTCCAGTTGAATTTTTAGTCTACTCTTCTTCCAGACATTCGCAGATTTGACATCCGGATTCATCCGTTTTTAGGCCACCGGATGGGCACTCGATGGTACACTGCGGCTCTGGGCATTCGTCTGCAATACATCAAAGGAAAATAAAAATGTTCCAACAGTAAACATTTATATTCACATGGTAGTCATCATGTGCACTTTTACAAATGATAATAATGAATAGAGAAAGCTTTTAAGCTGGTTTCGCCTGACGCTAATAGAAAGAGACACAGTCTAAAGTCAATAAGCTGACGTTACACTCAACGACTGAATTGAACCGAAGATTTTTCATTAACGGTCATGCAAATAATCGCGCCTAAATACTGCAGCGCAGTACATCAGCTCGGCGTTGCATGCAAGCACATAAAAAAGGAAAAGGACTTATCCCGTGATCGTCACTTTTTCACAAAAAGAAGCTAAAAGCGCCTCTGAGTAGATTCCTTGAAGGGGCGCTATATAAATTGCATAGATAGATAGATAGATAGATAGATAGATAGATAGATAGATAGATAGATAGATAGATAGATAGATAGATAGATAGATAGATAGATAGATAGATAGATAGATAGATAAACAGACAGACAGACAGACAGACAGCCAGACAGACAGACAGACAGACAGACAGACAGATAGATAGATAGATAGATAGATAGATAGATAGATAGATAGATAGATAGATAGATAGATAGATAGATAGATAGATAGATAGATAGATAGATAGATAGATAGATAGATAGATAGATAGATAGATAGATAGATAGATAGATAGATAGATAGATAGATAGATAGATAGATAGATAGATAGATAGATAGATAGATAGATAGATAGATAGATAGATAAACAGACAGACAGACAGACAGACAGCCAGACAGACAGACAGACAGACAGACAGACAGACAGACAGATAGATAGATAGATAGATAGATAGATAGATAGATAGATAGATAGATAGATAGATAGATAGATAGATAGATAGATAGATAGATAGATAGATAGATAGATAGATAGATAGATAGATAGATAGATAGATAGATAGATAGATAGATAGATAGATAGATAGATAGATAGATAGATAGATAGATAGATAGATAGATAGATAGATAGATAGATAGATAGATAGATAGATAAACAGACAGACAGACAGACAGACAGCCAGACAGACAGACAGACAGACAGACAGACAGACAGACATACAGATAGATAGATAGATAGATAGATAGATAGATAGATAGATAGATAGATAGATAGATAGATAGATAGATAGATAGATAGATAGATAGATAGATAGATAGATAGATAGATAGATAGATAGATAGATAGATAGATAGATAGATAGATAGATAGATAGATAGATAGATAGATAGATAGATAGATAGATAGATAGATAGATAGATAGATAGATAGATAGATAGATAGATAGATAGATAGACTAATAGTTTATTATGTTTTATGGATTCCAACGAGTGGATGGTTTGGACCGAAGCATCAAGCACATTAACATAAAACCGACCACCATTATCGTATCAAAACTTACCCTCCTTGAGCTTCGAAACGAACAATTCGGAAAAATCCGTCAAGACATCGTCTTCTGAAAATGAAAGACTAATGCGGAGACAGTTTTCACAGGATCAACAACAAAGAGAAAATGTCGGTAACCTAGTAGGCCTACATGTATGCGTCACGAGACGTCGCTGAGCTCGTTCTCCTGTGAGCCTTCATCACACAAGTAGCCTAGTCTAAATAGCTTGAAGGAGTTTACCATATAAAATCAAAACTGGTTTAGCTTAAGCCTATATTATAATTATAATTATATTGCTTTATTAGAGCCTGTAGGTATAATTATAATTAACTCTCTTGTGCCAAGAAACCGATATTTAGGTTCTGCGAAGACTTACCACACGGAACCTCTCCATCAAATTAGTTCATTAAATGAACTGAAATTTTCATCATCACATTTAGTAAAACCTCAAACAATTTTTTTTCGAAGCCATTTCAAGGCATGAAAGACGATTCATTATATGACTGCAACCCTTAATGACTAGCGCCGTTTTATGGTGACTCGGAGTTAGGCTAGTTTAACAGCCCATTGAACGTAGCCTATGGCGTTCTAGATTAAGCTTACTAACTATAGTCGGTGGAGTCAACGATGGCGATGTCTATTTTAATTGCCTTGTACGGTATATCTAGAGGCCCACTTGCATGGTTTTTGGATATGAAGCTTCTCAGCAACTCGTAGGTCTATGTCCATCAAGAAATGTGAATCTGCAACGAGCTTAGTATGTCAAACACCGACGGATAGCCACAAGGCGACCGAAAAATTGGCAGTCTATAGAACCGTCGGTCGTCCTGTAGCAGGCAGCCATGCAGTTGAATTCGGTTCCAGTCACACTTACTATCTTCTGTTGCTACCATAGCATGCAACCTTAACGAGTAGGGGTAAGTGGTGCAAAAGTGGCAGGGTAGGGTAAGAGTGGCATCCCCACTTTCGAAGTAAGTACTTATTTTCTGAAACCTTTACCTAGTGCGAACATAGACTATCATTAAGTGTTATGTTTTCATAAGACAAAAGTTTCCAAAAGTTGAATGGCAAAATTTTTATATCATTTTTTCGATTTTTCGCGTTATTTGCAACTCTCGCTAGTATCACAAATATGTTGCTCACGTTCAGTATCAAGATCGCACTTATTAAAGTTTTTTTTGTACGGTGCAAAAATGTGTGTTCTTTTCAATGCTATAAGTTTTAAGAAAATAGGCAACGCAAAAATGCTGATAGATCCTCGTAATTATGAGCACCCAACTCGGGGCAAAAGTAGCACTGTATGCCTGTCTTGCCCCCGTTTTACGTGCCACTATTGCCCCATTACTGACACTTTGCCCCAGCGGTATGCCAGTTCTGCCCCAGCGGTATGCCAGGTCTGCCTCAGCGGTATGCCAGTTCTGCCCCAGCGGTATGCCATGCAGTTTTCCCACAGGTAGCCTACTGGTATATTCTGTTAATTGGCCTTGTGAATAATGTACTAAGTGGTTATTTAAAAGCGTAAAACTCGGCGAAAACTCACACTGACGAAGTATTGTGCCATGCCATGAAAATGGTGGCTAGTGGAGATTTTTCGAAATTCCAGGCAATGATAAAGCAGGGAATTTCAAGCTATTGACCTACGCCATTAGCATCCTGCCATGGCTTTGTGCATGCCTATAGGCCTATTGACGTTTCAATAAAGCGTCGGGACATGTGTGTGACTTGGAGATCTGCTAGACCAGTGCTGCAGGATGAAGTGAAGAAGGTAGCCAACGTTAGGTAGGAATCGGCCAATGACACAGAACGATCAGACAAACAAGAAGTTAAGAAACTTCAACAAGATAGTCATTCATTAAATGCATTTGTATAATAGCCTACCTCTTCAAGGAGACTACTCAGAAGCGCTCCAAACTTCAACGCGGCCAAATAAAACTGCCTTAAGATGTGAGAGGAAAGCCTGAGAACGACTTTTAGAAAGGAAGCAGAGTGTCAGAGGAAGGCCATTCCAGGTTGACGGCCCTAACACCGTGAAAGCATAGTTCTGCATATATAGTGGAAGTAAGCCACGAGCAAAGACTGAGAACAGACTTTTCAATCGAACGATGAAGCGGAACTGGCGAGCACTCAGAATAGGGTTACAGAGCTCACACAGGTAGGAATGAGCAAGGCCTAGTAGGTAGCGCCAGATTAGGGTAGAGATCCTATTCTCAATCCTCCGTGCTTTTTAGCCTCAGGCAAGCATAGACAGAGCAGCAGTACTGTAGTCAAGTCTGGTGGTAACGAAAGGATGGACACGGGTAGCAGCAACAATAGGAGCAAGCGAGCGAGCAACAGTGCGTAGTTGACGCAGTTGATAATAACAAACACGCAGTGATTGTGTGAAGTACAATTGAGCTCTTGGTCCAGAGCAAGTCACGGACTTTGGTTGAGAAGACAACATGAGGAAAGGCAGCACCAATAGCCCATATACAGGAGCAACTTTAAAACAGGACACGAAGGTGAAAAGGTTGTAAAGGCTTATGATGAAAAGAAAACTTGGAACATCACCAGAATTCAGAGAATCTGTAAGCTAATTTAATCAGTGCACGACGATTGTCGTACAGCGACGCAAGTAGGCCAACTGCAAATTGGCGCGCGGCGTCTAGACAGGTGATTGTCTGGACAGCGCGTGATGTCTAGACGAGCGTACGTTGAGTGTACAAGGAGGGAGTGGAAGTGAAGAAGGAGTGTTGTGTGTTGAGAGCCGTTGAGATAGGCTGTAATAGTTGTTGTTGAGTTGCGATAGAGTAGACTGATGAAGGTAGTAGTCGTGTAGTTGTTATGATAACGCAAGTGTAGTCATTGTTGTGTTGTTGCTGATCGTTTTACTTTACATCGGATTTTGGAGTATAATAAGAAGACTTAAACACGTCGTCGTTGTTGGTTACAAATCAGTGAAAGTCTGTAGATTCTTTACCTAGCCATTTAGCTAATGAAACAGTTATCTAGGGATAGGCCTATGCTACCACGAACTTATACGAAGAAGCTTCCGAAGAGACTGATAGGAGGAGGTGATCACAAGGAGGTTATCACATTTGGTGTCGTTGCGGTGAGATAACGATCCAAGTTGCAGGAGAACGATCCTAGTTACGAACGGCGGGATTCGATCCAATCAACAGACGTTGCGGAGGAACGGACGCTGTGCATTTATCGAGGAGCCGAGCACACGGGAGAAGCAACGATACATCGAGCATCCGTACGTCAGTGAGAAACGACAACACAACGACTACAAGGTAGAAAAACTTGCTTGTCTATTGAAGTTTGCTTAAAGAATTGAAGTCAGTCAATTGCAAACATTTGAAGAGTAGCCTACTATCAGTAAAGTAAAGAAGTAAGATGGAGAAACTTACAGAGCAAAAGCAAGCAGCTATTAAGAAGATGGCTTCCGAAAGAATAGTGAAATTATTAATCGAAGCAGGCCTTGACGCAGAAGAAGTCGGACAGATGTCGAGGGAACATTTGATGAGATCTTTGGCGGAGGTTTGGGCGAAAGACGCGGAAGAAGAAGGTGCGGTTGGTGGTGCTGAAGGAAAGCCAATTGAGAAGCCACAGGCACCGATGTCTATGGAGGCGTTGCTGCAATTCATGATGATGAGAGAGGAGCAACGAGCAGAGAAAGAAGAACAACGTAGACACGAGGAAAAGGAGAAAGAAGAGCGGCGCAGGCAAGAGGAGAACGAGCGTAAACAAGAGGAGAAAGAGAAAGAAGAGCAGCGCAGACAAGAGGAGAAAGAGCGTAAACAAGAAGAAAAAGAGAAAGAAGAGCAGCGCAGACAAGAGGAGAAAGAGCGTAAACAAGAGGAGAAAGAGAAAGAGGAGCAACGAGCGGAAAGAGCAGAAAAATTAGAAAGGATAAGACAACAAGAGATAGACATGCAGAAGCAACAGTTCCAGCTTCAGTTAGAACAAATGAAAATAGATCGTGACGAAGCAGAACGACGAAGAATGGAGTTAATGATAGAATACGAAAAAGCAAGAAAAAGCGATGAAGAAATACGAAAACAGCAGATCGAAGACAAAAAGGCTCGTGAGGAAGAAAAGGAGAAGATGCGTTTACAAGAACTGGAGAGAGCAGAAGAAATTCGTCAGGAAGAATTGCAAGCTGAAAAAGACAATTTGGAAAAAGCAGAAAGAGAAAGAGAAGAACAGATGCAATTAGAACAAAAGAAACTTGCTATCAAGGAGGCTCAACTTAAAGAAATGGCTATTGAAAAGGAAGAACGCAGAAAGCAGTTAGAACTATTACAACAGAAGATAGAACAGGAAGAACTGCGGAGAACCGAAGATCAAGATCGACTGAAGAAGAGAGACGAAGATGATCGTAAGAGCCGAGAAGTGTCAGAACAGATTAGACTCAGAGAAAGTGAGACAATGGTGTCCAAGATTAAGAAGATAGGTGATGCAATGAAACATGTGTTACCGAAGATGCCGTATGATATGATGGAAGTGCCATTATATTTTGAAACAGTTGAAAATGCATTCAATAGCTTTGCTGTGGAAAAGCAATATTGGGTGAAATTGTTGTTGCCATTGATGACCCCGAGAGCGCGAACGGTATTGAATCGATTGTCATTTGAGAATTTAGATAAATACGATGCAGTGAAAGAGCATTTGTTGAAGGAATTCAAGTTAACAGCTCGTGAGTACAGGTCAAGGTTTGCAGATGCCAAGAAGACAGCCGAAGAAACGTATACGATATTCACGGCTAGGCTGAAGAACCTGTTGAATTATTATGTCCGGAGTAGACGAGTGGACAAAGACTACGAGAAGCTGTTTGATTTGTTAGTGGCGGATAAGCTGAAAGAATGTTTACCACCAGGTCCACTACAGTTTGTCTTAGCAAAAGAGGGCACAGAATGCTTGGAAGCTAGTAATGTTGCAGACCTCGCAGACATACATGTAAACAATCGGATTGGTGTGATGTTCCAAGACAAACCGAAATTTGAAGCATGGGGAAATAGCTCAAAGCCATTCAAGTGGAACAAGGATAGCAAAGACACCGGAAGCCAAGCCAAGAGTAATGATGCAAAGAAAGATAATTATTCTGGAAAGCAGTATTGGCAAGATAAGAAAGAGTCAACGTGGGACAGACAAGCCTACAATCGAACTCCGCCGCTGGGACGCCCAACAGAAAGTAATGCATCATACACGCCGTACAACAAGTGGGAGAACAATGAGCAAAGAAGTTTTATAAAGAAACGTTGCCACAACTGTCATTCTGACAAACACCTAATAAAACATTGCCAAGCACCAGGAGCGGCAAATCTGAGGAAGAACTTTAGCAGAAGTGCAGAAAATCTTCGAGTAAACCAGATACAAGTGATGAATGCACCAGACCAGTTTGAAGAATCGGACGATCGTGAAACAGAAGTGAAGTCGGTAATGAAGTGTACGTCGCAGTTCACCATACAGAAAGAAGCGATAAAGACTCCTTCCATTGCAGAAATTTGTCGAGAAACAAAAAGTAAAGAGGAGTGTCAACGCATAAAGAAGATATCGTTGCAGCATGTAAATGTGGAGATACGTGGGATTGATGGGCAGCCTGTGCAAGTCGAGGCGTTGATTGACTCGGGGACCGAGATACCAGTAATCAACGAGGAACTGCTGAAAGGAACGACAGTAGAAGAAATCGGCAGAGTTCATTTGCAATGTGTAGCTGGAGAGCCGATTCCAGCTAAGTTGGTGAAAATCGAAGTGCGCATGAGCGGTCGTAACGAAGGAGCAGCTACAGAGGACAGGACAATAAATATCGCGCCATATTTAACTTTAGTGTGTGCCAGCATTCCAGCGGATCTGTGCAAAGAAAACAGAGAAAAGTTCTTGCTACATCCGGAGATAATTGCAGAATTGAAAGAGATTCCACCAGTGAGTGTATTGCAAGGGGAACTACAAGCGAATGTGACTACAAGAGCACAAAGTCGGAGAGCAGAAGTCGAAGGCGGAGAAGATGAAACGATAAACGAAAGTTCGCAAGAAGATGACATGGACAGCGAAGATGAACTCAGCATTCAAGATGACGAAAGAACAACATCTGAGAACAATGAAACTGAAGAAGAGATGGCTGCATGTGAACGAAATGATAGTGAAGATTCCGGAAGCGACGCTGAACTGGAGACAAGTATGAGGGACTTGTTCACAGAGAATTCGAACGATGAAAGACAGCTGGAAGATGCGAAGAAATTCGAGGAGCAGCAGAGAAATGACGAGTCACTGAAATCGTGATGGAGGATCGCTGAAGACAAAGGATCAGAGTTTAGCGTGGTGAATGGATTGATGTATAAGAAGCATCAAATGCTGGATCAGCTAGTGTACCAGTTGGTGTTACCGAAAGAGAGAAGAATTCAAGTAATGGAATTAGCTCACGAGTCAGTATTTGGCGGACACTTGGGAGAAGAGAAGACACGAGAGAGAATCAAGTTGTCCTTTGTCTGGCCAAAGATGCGTCGAGACGTGGTGAAATTTTGTAGGTCCTGTGAGAAGTGTCAGCTGAAGGCACGAAGTTTGGTGATGGATCGAGTGCCGATTACACCAATTCCAAGGGAAGATGTTCCATTCCGACGGATGACTATGGACGTGGTAGGCCCAATAGAACCGAAGTCAGCAGCTGGGCATAAGTATTGCTTGTGCATAGTGGATTCATGTACAAGATGGCCGACAATCTTTTTGCTGAAGTCATTGACTGCTAAGGCTGTGTGCGAAGCTTTGATGAAGCTATTCATTGACGTGGGGGTGCCATCTGTGATCACCAGCGACAGAGGCACGAATTTTACAGCCAGTCTTACAAGGGAATTTTTTAAATTGATGGGATGCTGTCCACGATTCGATTCACCAGGGCATCCAGAGGCAGCCGGATTAGTCGAGAGATGGAATCAGACGTTCAAGAAGATGGTACATCATGTCATTGTGGAAAATCCAAGACAGTGGCATAAAATCATTCCGTTTACTGTATGGGCATTGAGAGAAGTTCCAAACGCAACGACAGGAGTGGCACCATATCTGCTGGTGTATGGAAAAATGCCAAGAGGACCATTAACTATCTTAAAGGAAAGCTGGACCAAAGAAATAAATCTACCGCCAAACATTGGAGTACAACCAGCAAAGTACCTGAAGAACTTAAGAGCAGACATGGAGAAAGCCCTGATATTCGCTGAGAATTGTGCAGAGGAAAAGCAAAAACAATATGCCAGTCAATACAACAAGAGAGCCAAAGATAAAGAATTCGAACCAGGAGAAAACGTCATCGTCCTGTATCCAACGTCAACCAATAAATTGATCTCACGATGGCATGGTCCATGTACAGTGCTACAAAGAAGATCCAAGTATTCGTATCTGGTGGACATGAATGAAAACGGCCGACGAATCGTCCATGCCAACAAAATGAGGAAGTTCATCGCAAGAACATTATCGTGTGGTCTCATCGTGGAAGAGGACGACGAATTCGGATCAGTGGTAGAGCTACCATTGAAAGAAGACCATGCAGAGACGACACAGAAATCGCTGCAATTGGACTATGAACAGATCGGACATCTTACGTGCGAGCAACAGAAACAGCTACTGGATGTACTGAACCGTTATGCAGACAGATTTTCGGACAAACCTGGATTATGTACATTGGTAGAACACGAAGTGGTGCTGAGACCGGACTTTCGAGAGAAGGAGTTCATGGCTTATCGAATACCGCTGATATACCGCGCAGAAGTGGACAAACAAATACAAGAGATGCTGAAAGCAAACATCATTCAACCGTCGTCGAGCAGAATGGCAAGTCCGCTGGTCATCGTCAAGAAGAAGGACGGATCCTTGAGACTCGCGTGCGACTACAGGTACGTAAATTCATATACTGAAAATTGTCGATACCCCATGCCGATCGTCAACGATGTGCTGAGCAAAGTCGGGAAATCCAAGTTTATTTCCATCTTGGACTGTCGCAGTGCTTACTGGACATGTCCTGTGAAGAAATCCGACCAATGGAAAACCGCATTCGTTACCCATAATGGACTGTATGAATTTACACGTGTCCCTTTTGGCATGATTAACTCTGGACGGACTTTTGTAAAAGCAATAAACATGATTTTGCAACCGATTAATGCATTTACTGAACCCTATGTTGATGACATTGCAGTACATTCTGATGATTGGAACATTCATTTGAAACATTTAGAATTGTTTTTGAAACAAATAAGACTGCATAATGTAACCTTGAACTTGAAGAAATGTGTGTTTGGTAAGAGTGAGGTGAAATTCATCGGTCACCTCATAGGATCAGGGAAGAAGATGATGAATCCAGATAGGATTGACAGTTTGATTAATTTAAAAAACCCTGAAACGAAGAAGCAAGTAAAGCAAGTGTTAGGATTTTTTGGTTTCTACAGACAATTTATTTGTAATTTTGCTGAAATTGCTAAACCATTAACAGATTTAACTAACAAGCAGACACCTGAGAACATTGTTTGGACTGAGGACCACCAGAAGTCTTTTGATTCTCTTAAAGAAATTGTTTTATCAAATGTGATTTTATACATGTTCGAGGTTGGCAAACCATTTAATTTGTACTGTGATAGCAGTGATTTTGCTGTGGGGGCTGTGCTGTCACAAATGGACGATGAGGGGATAGAACGTCCCGTTTCATTTATCAGTCAGAAGCTGACAGATACCCAGAGGAGATGGGCGACGATTGAGAAGGAAGCCTATGCAATCATATGGGCTTTAAACAAATTGAAAGAAATTATTATTGGTTCCAAGATTAATGTGTTCACTGACCATAATCCTTTAGTTTATTTGACTGAGTCAATGTCGAAGTCTGCTAAGTTAGTCCGATGGTCTTTATCATTGCAAAATTTTGACATTCTGTTGAACTATAAGAAGGGAAAGCTGAATGTAGTAGCGGACTGCTTATCGAGGTTGTAGTATAAGATATTTTGTGATTGCATTTAGTATAGGAATTGTTTGTATTTAGTTTAAGCATTATACGTTCGCTAATTTTTAAGATTAATTAGCTCTCTTCAAAAGAAAGGAAGGAGGTAATGTAAGCTAATTTAATCAGTGCACGACGATTGTCGTACAGCGACGCAAGTAGGCCAACTGCAAATTGGCGCGCGGCGTCTGGACAGGTGATTGTCTGGACAGCGCGTGATGTCTAGACGAGCGTACGTTGAGTGTACAAGGAGGGAGTGGAAGTGAAGAAGGAGTGTTGTGTGTTGAGAGCCGTTGAGATAGGCTGTAATAGTTGTTGTTGAGTTGCGATAGAGTAGACTGATGAAGGTAGTAGTCGTGTAGTTGTTATGATAACGCAAGTGTAGTCATTGTTGTGTTGTTGCTGATCGTTTTACTTTACATCGGATTTTGGAGTATAATAAGAAGACTTAAACACGTCGTCGTTGTTGGTTACAAATCAGTGAAAGTCTGTAGATTCTTTACCTAGCCATTTAGCTAATGAAACAGTTATCTAGGGATAGGCCTATGCTACCACGAACTTATACGAAGAAGCTTCCGAAGAGACTGATAGGAGGAGGTGATCACAAGGAGGTTATCACAGAATCAATGCAAAGCTCAATTCGACTAGGAAAACCAAAGCTTCGTGCTCAACCAGTGTGCTGTCTTGAGGAACCTGCGAGCACTAACAACTAAAAAGTCAAAACACAAGATAGTGATATGAATATTGTTGAAGTTTGGGGAGGCTATTCTTAGCCTAGCGACCCAAGGGGGCGTGGCTTAACGACCCCGACCCCAGGAGGCGTGGCCTAACGACCCCGACCTCGGAGGCGTGGCTTAACGACCCCGACCCCAGGAGGCGTGGCCTAACGACCCCGACCTCGGAGGCGTGGCCTAACGACCTTAGCCTACGACCCCGACCCCAGGAGGCGTGGCCTAACGACCTTAGCCTAGCGACCCCAGGAGGCGTGGCCTAACGACCCCGACCTCGGAGGCGTGGCCTAACGACCCCGACCCCAGGAGGCGTGGCCTGACGACCTTAGCCTACAACCCCGACCCCGGGAGGCGTGGCCTAACGACCTTAGCCTACGACCCCGACCCCAGGAGGCGTGGCTTAACGACCTTAGCCTACGCTGGAGGATATAAGAAGGGTCGCTGCTCGGGTCGTGTGTGCTTGAGGCTCTTGGGTTGTTGCTGTTGCTGTGTGTGTGAGACGCAACGCGCAGGGAGATAGAGATAGAGGAAAACGAGGAAGCCGAGATATTTCGAGATAGAGATAGAGGAAAACGAGTAAGCCGAGGTATTTCGAGACGGAACTGACGGTCCGTCCTGCCTTCGACTTCGACTACGATCCACGGTTGGTGCTGCAGGGACGGAACTGACGGTCCGTCCTGCCTTCGACTTCGACTACGATCTGCGGTTGGTGCTGCAGGGACGGAACTGACGGTCCGTCCTGCCTTCGACTTCGACTACGATCTGCGGTTGGTGCTGCAGGGACGGAACTGACGGTCCGTCCTGCCTTCGACTTCGACTACGATCCACGGTTGGTGCTGCAGGGACGGAACTGACGGTCCGTCCTGCCTTCGACTTCGACTACGATCTACGGCTGGTGCTGCAGGGACAGAACTGACGGTCTGTCCTGCCCTCGACTTCGACTACGATCCACGGTTGGTGCTGCAGGGACAGAACTGACGGTCCGTCCTGCCTTCGACTTCGACTACGATCCACGGTTGGCGCTGCAGGGACGGAACTGACGGTCCGTCCTGCCTTCGACTTCGACTACGATCTGCGGTTGGTGCTGCAGGGACGGAACTGACGGTCCGTCCTGCCTTCGACTTCGACTACGATCCACGGTTGGTGCTGCAGGGACGGAACTGACGGTCCGTCCTGCCTTCGACTTCGACTACGATCCACGGTTGGTGCTGCAGGGACGGAACTGACGGTCCGTCCTGCCTTCGACTTCGACTACAATCCTCGGCTGGTTCTGCAGGGACCACGGTTGCTTCTGAACTAGTACGCTCAAGCCTAGTCGGCTAGTCCTTGGTCTACCGCCAAGGCCTTATCCAGCGGACAATTCTACGATACCCGAACGACTGGGGCTGGCTCTCGGATCCTGGTGAACTTTCGCTCAGCCCTGGTCCGTTACAAACTGGTACCCGCAAGTGGGGTAAGTGGAAAAATTCGCTGAACTTTTACGAACTGGTGAAACTTCGACAGAACGGCAACAATGTGGAATTCTCTGATCGGGGACATGCACGGAAACGCCGCTGGCTTTCCAACGACGTCGTCACCCGCCGCTGGACGAAGAAGGGACGTGTTGGTCGACTACGAGGTCGAGTCCAGCCAATTCCTGGAGAAAATCGACTTCGAAGACGTCCCGAAGAAGGATCGCAAGAGCTTCCTGGTACCGGAGATGGACGTCGGTAAATTGGAATCGAAGGTCATGGAGAATGTCAGTCGCATGGTCGGTGAAAAGAAGAACCCAATGAAGCCCGGAAGATTCGATGGAACCGGATCCCTCGAGTCGTTCCTGGCCCAATTCGACGTGTGCGCAAGGCACAACCGATGGACTGCAGCCGACAAAGTCGACTTCCTCCGTTGCTCCTTGGAGAAGGCGGCAACGCAGCTGCTGTGGGACTTCGGAGCCAGCACCGAAGTCACGTATGAACAGCTCGTCGAGAGGCTACGCCAGCGGTATGGATCGGAGGGTCAGGCCGAGACCTTTTGAGCTCAACTCTACTATCGCCGACAGCGAACTGATGAAACTCTCGGCGATTTGCTGCACGATATCCGGAGACTCGTCGTCCTCGCCTACCCTGTTCCGTCCAACGAGACGACGGAAATTCTTGCGAAGGACGCCTTCCTGGAAGCAATCCGCGACCGGGAACTGTCCCTCAAGGTGAGAGAACGGGAACCGAAGACCATCGACGAGGCGTATCGAACAGCTCTACGCCTGTCCGCGTATCGACAGACGTCGGACTTGGAGGACCGCCAACGACCAGCCAACCGGGTGAGAGGAACGCAAGAGGGCGACGCTGGTAGTCAGCTGCAGTCGCAACTGGACGGCTTCTTCGCTTCGCAACGCAAGTGGCAACAAGATATGGAAGGAAAGATCTGCCGACAACTGGACGAACTCCGAAGCTCGTATCGGACGAGTTTCGACGCCGAACGAACGGTTCCATCTACCGTTCCAGCTCCTTCTTCCCCGCCTCGAGGGAATGCTTCAGGTGGTCCCGGACGCGGGATAACCTGCTTCAACTGCGGACAGGTGGGCCACGTGGCTCGCCGGTGTCGCCAGCGCCAGCAGTTCTCCAACCGCCGTGACGACACACGCACATCGGACCCGCCGATGTCGGAACAGAACGGAACAACCGTCACGAACCACACGACGAGAGTCAGAGCTTCGGGTGTGACGAACAACGCGATCTACATCCGCGGAACGATCAACGGACAACAAAGAAATTGCCTAGTGGACACTGGGTCGGAGGTAAGCCTAGTTCCCTCTGCTGATGTTGATGGTTTGACGCTCCAGCCTAGTGCTCGCATTCTTTTGGCTGCTAACGGGACGCAGATTAGAGTTTTGGGTCAGCTTGATACCCCGATTGTGATTTCTAGAGGATTTTCCATTGGCACTAGTTTTCTTGTCTCTGACCAGATTGGTGAACCAATGCTTGGCATGGATTGGTTGAGGCAGCATCGTTGTCGCTTAGGTTTTGGCCAGGGCGCACTTTTTGTTGGTCGACGCCGCATTCGTTTGGTTAGGGGCAATGGCTCGCATTGGTGTCGCAGGGTTATAGTTGCTGAGGAGACAACTGTTCTTCCCCGTTCCCAGTGCGATATTCCTTGTAAGACGCAATATCGCGATTTGACGACCTCCGCGCAAGCCTGGATGACTGAGTCCAAAGAGATCCCGCCTGGTGTGCATGTAGCCAGAGTTGTGTTGGATGATGATGCTGACGATGCTTGTATTCGTGTGGTGAATCTGAATGAACAACCTGCCCCGTTGGCAACTAATCAAATGTTGGACGAAATCACTGACGACAATTCTTTGATCGGAAAGTTATTGGACGAAATTTCCGAAGATGACTCGACAGATGTGAAGGAACGACTGAAGGAGTTATTGGCAGAACCTGAAAGCATTTTCCCGACGACCGACCAGGACTTGGGAAGGACTATGATTTCCCAGCATACATGTAGAATTGATACTGGAGACTCTCATCCGGTGAGACAACCTGTGTGTAGACAACCGCTTCCGTATCAGGCTGCTATTGACGCACAACTGTTGGCAACTGAAGTTGTGGAGCCTGCTGTTAGTGAATCTTCTGCGGATGTTGTGCTTGCCAGGAAGGGAAGTTGGTTCTCGCGCTTTTGTTCTGGGGACCTCAATTTGATGATTCGGGCACGGAAGGATTCCAATCCTTTTCCCAGATTTGTTGCCTGTCTTTGGGTTCTCTGTGGCATAGTGTGTTTCTGCACAATTAATTTGCATTGCGGATACGTTCGGGGAAGGATGAATTGTTGTCATGCCAAGGAAACTGGTTTGCCTACTTATGTGTTGATCTTCAACGGTCGATTTGTGTACTTCGACCCCGGAGGGTTTCGATCAAATTCCAATAGACTGATTTGGGAGGGACTCGTCTATCTAGCTGAACTGTCGGGAGGATTCGAGAAGGCAGCAGGGGTGAATAACAGACCTCCCGCTGAAGCAGCGAGCGATGCCACCGCTTCTTCGAGCCGTCGGCCGCGACACCGACGGAAAGAAACGCCTGCCATGGAGGAAGGCAGAACGCCCGAAACCGGAGAAAATTCGCATGATGGAAGTTTGGACGGATCGGCGGCACCTTCGGGCCGACCTCGACGCCACGTCGGCCGTCCGGTCCGGTTCCAGTAGACGGCGCTCTGCCCCGCGCGCGATGGCGTACAGGCTCCACGTCTGTGTACGTTTCAACGTCGGCGCACATGTCTCGACGGCACGCAAGGTCCGCATCTACAGTTTCTACACGCTCGTCTGCGGAAAGAAATTCTGAGTGTATAGTTTTGATGAAAGCGCTTTCCTTATTGCACGACGACAGCGACCTCGGTCGCTGCGGACATTCCGTGCCTAGGTAGAAAGGGATAAATTTTTGGTTAAAAGCAGTTCTTTTTATCGCCAAAAAGAGGGATTTTTCATTTCAATTGACGAGGGAAATTGTTATGCATTTTCTTTGTGAAAAGCACCGTTTTTATGAGCGCTTCTAGTGTACAAATGAAGCAATTTTTATTAAGGAGAGAAGCATTTTCTTGTAAAAACGAAGCATTTTGTCTTTAGACTAGGATTGTGCTGTCTGACTGGGCGTAGGCCTATTCGTTATAATCTTTAATTAATCGTTATATGTTAATCGTGGCTAGTTTTGCTAGCATTCTGTGTAAACGTAGGTCTAGTGTTTTGATTTGATGTAATGGACACTTTTGCATTAGGTTATCCCATTTTGAGATGTTTTGTCCAATGACTTGTGAACGGGTCTAATACCCCGTGGCCCTTAGTTAAGTGTTAATTTTTGTCAATGATGTCGTTCTTTAATGTTGTCAAAAAAAAAAAAAAAAAAAAAAAACCAGGGGGTTGTGCTCAGACAGGCACTCCGCACCCAAAGTAAAAAAAAAAAAACAAAAAAAAACACAAAACAAAACAAAAAAAAACAGGGGGTTGTGCCCAGACAGGCACTTCGCACCCAAGAGAAAAATAAACAGGGGGTTGTGCCCAGACAGGCACTCCGCACCCACAGTGGCGAACTTTGTGCCGCTGCGCTTAATTGCGCGAATTCGAATAGCAGGATTCTGGCTTTTCATTTCTATTGTGATAAATCCGTTTATGTCGCTGTCTGATTTATTTTTGTGACTGCAATTATTGTAAACGTCGTGTTGTTTACTGTTCAGTTTTCATGCCGCACTGGTTCTGTAACGTTTTGCTTGGTCACATCCGAGCTGCGGCGGATGTCTGTTTAATTAAGCAGTTGACTGATAGCGTTGTTTACATGGCGCTACGTGCGCTATGTAAATGCAGTACTGTATCGCTTGCCCGATTTACGCGCTTACTATGCTTAATGATGAGCGCGTACACGTCTGACTTTTTACTAGCTAATGTTACCAGGCGCTAGATAAATGTTGTATAGGCTCTTTAGCGCTGTGATTCTGCCAGACCGTAGCAGCGATAAAATTATAGGTTGCATTGATTAATGCCGTAGGCCTATGTTATCCCTCCAGCCTAAATTTTTTTTCCACGGGCCAACACTGTCCGTTTATTTCTTATTTCCTCCCTTAGGGCGGGGCCCCTGCTTACTTCGAGGGGACCTCGAAAATTTGGTCAGGGAGGGGTGTTGAAGTTTGGGGAGGCTATTCTTAGCCTAGCGACCCAAGGGGGCGTGGCTTAACGACCCCGACCCCAGGAGGCGTGGCCTAACGACCCCGACCTCGGAGGCGTGGCTTAACGACCCCGACCCCAGGAGGCGTGGCCTAACGACCCCGACCTCGGAGGCGTGGCCTAACGACCTTAGCCTACGACCCCGACCCCAGGAGGCGTGGCCTAACGACCTTAGCCTAGCGACCCCAGGAGGCGTGGCCTAACGACCCCGACCTCGGAGGCGTGGCCTAACGACCCCGACCCCAGGAGGCGTGGCCTGGCGACCTTAGCCTACGACCCCGACCCCGGGAGGCGTGGCCTAACGACCTTAGCCTACGACCCCGACCCCAGGAGGCGTGGCTTAACGACCTTAGCCTACGCTGGAGGATATAAGAAGGGTCGCTGCTCGGGTCGTGTGTGCTTGAGGCTCTTGGGTTGTTGCTGTTGCTGTGTGTGTGAGACGCAACGCGCAGGGAGATAGAGATAGAGGAAAACGAGGAAGCCGAGATATTTCGAGATAGAGATAGAGGAAAACGAGTAAGCCGAGGTATTTCGAGACGGAACTGACGGTCCGTCCTGCCTTCGACTTCGACTACGATCCACGGTTGGTGCTGCAGGGACGGAACTGACGGTCCGTCCTGCCTTCGACTTCGACTACGATCTGCGGTTGGTGCTGCAGGGACGGAACTGACGGTCCGTCCTGCCTTCGACTTCGACTACGATCTGCGGTTGGTGCTGCAGGGACGGAACTGACGGTCCGTCCTGCCTTCGACTTCGACTACGATCCACGGTTGGTGCTGCAGGGACGGAACTGACGGTCCGTCCTGCCTTCGACTTCGACTACGATCTACGGCTGGTGCTGCAGGGACAGAACTGACGGTCTGTCCTGCCCTCGACTTCGACTACGATCCACGGTTGGTGCTGCAGGGACAGAACTGACGGTCCGTCCTGCCTTCGACTTCGACTACGATCCACGGTTGGCGCTGCAGGGACGGAACTGACGGTCCGTCCTGCCTTCGACTTCGACTACGATCTGCGGTTGGTGCTGCAGGGACGGAACTGACGGTCCGTCCTGCCTTCGACTTCGACTACGATCCACGGTTGGTGCTGCAGGGACGGAACTGACGGTCCGTCCTGCCTTCGACTTCGACTACGATCCACGGTTGGTGCTGCAGGGACGGAACTGACGGTCCGTCCTGCCTTCGACTTCGACTACAATCCTCGGCTGGTTCTGCAGGGACCACGGTTGCTTCTGAACTAGTACGCTCAAGCCTAGTCGGCTAGTCCTTGGTCTACCGCCAAGGCCTTATCCAGCGGACAATTCTACGATACCCGAACGACTGGGGCTGGCTCTCGGATCCTGGTGAACTTTCGCTCAGCCCTGGTCCGTTACAATATTAAAGTAGCACCTGCCTTTGAAAAAAGTAATATAAGAGTATAAACTGCACATATTTTCTGCGACGAAGTTGAGGTAAGTGACGAAAGAGAAAGAGAGAAATTGTTCCTTTCTGGTCCTTCCAAGAAAAGTAAACATGATAGGATACCAATGGGTCTTAGCCCATCTTCCCTTATGAGGACATTCAGAACAGTGATGTCACTGACTCTCAGCCTATCATGCCTATGTGCTCAATGATTGTTTTTCTGCGAAGAAATTCAGAAAGTGATGGCACTTACTCTCAGCTTATCATCACCTGTGAAAAAATGCAGGCAAGTAGAGCAGTGTTTAGCAATAAAGTTGCTTCATGTGGCCTAAAGGCTTGACGTCTAGTTCTCTTCTTCAGAAAAGCCATCGCCGGGTTCTTCTGCCTACTGCTGTTGGCAAGCGTAAAAGGAAGAGCGAATATTTAACAATGCTTCATGAAGGCAAGTGCGTGCAAAGCAGGCCTATAGAGGAAACGTGCATAAGATGGAGCAAAGAGGAGGCTACCTTCTGCGATGACAGGTACCGATAATGGAATGACAATGGAAGCCGAGAAATATAAAAATGCATTTAAAACGCATAAAATTAAAATTCACAATAGACTTATTTCTTGTGTGCTTTTGTCTTTGTTGTTTACTGACTAAGACTTTTGTTTAGATTTATCAGAAAATATTTAGCATTGTTGTAATTTTGGTGATTCAAGCTTAATACAGAGTGTCAATTCTTTAGATTGCTTAGCAAAACCGATACTTGAGAGATTTCATGGAAGGAATCTTCTCATCACATTATGCATTGCTGTGTGCAATTGTTTCATATAATATGCAAGACATAAATTTCTGCTTATTGTTGTACAGCAAAATTGTTGAATACGTAGCCTATGTTACTGTCTCTGGGGGTACGAAGGGCATGCCAGTCTTGCCCCCAACTAGGGGTAAAAGTGGCATGATATTCATGCCCCACATGGTGGGGCAAGAGTGGCCTTTTGGGTGCCTCCGCCCCAAGCTAGATTGTGATTAAGAAATCGTATCTAGTTGCAATTTAAGCAAATTTATGGATGCACCGATGATCTACCTACACTACAAAACTAGATATGTTGAAAATTGCATATTTTATTCAACTTTTTATGACTTTATGCCACACTTGCCCCTACCTCCCCTACTTGCTGGATGGAATCTTATTGAGTTAGGAATGTGAAGAAGGAATAAGGAGCGTTGCGACCAGAACACAGTAATATCGAAAATGCAAAAATAAACGGAAACAGATAAAAGCACTGAAAAAAGGATGAGATCCGTTCGTAAGCCTATAATATTATATACTGCACACGGATTTGGACAGATGCATTTTTGGACATTAGTCAATCATCTTATTTTATTTACTTATTTATTTATTTATCGCATTTGTTATAGCGTCCCTTCAATCTAGCTGCTCAGCAACGCTCCCGACTACAGCGCGAACACTGTACTGGGGTTTCACGCCGAAGTGCAGAGCAATTTCTCATTGCCCCAGCTCCTACGCGGCAGCTTGTGGTGGATTTGAATCTGGAACCCTTTAAGGCACCGAACTCACCACCAGGCCCGGATCTACAGTTTTGGGGGCCCTGTGCTGATCGAATGACGGGGCCCCTTACAATTTTAAGAAGCCAGGCAGACATACAATAACCCGAAACATAATCTGTTATACTTCACACAGTTTACAGCACATAAGAAGTAGATAGAACAATTGTCACGAGCTCATGACTCACGCACTAACATCATGGGCGGAATTTGATTTCCGTTTTGGGGAGTGGGGTGTAAAAACTTGGACTTATGTTGGGGTGGAAACTTAGTCCAGAGCGAGCGGCATCAAATGTTTTAATCCTCGGCACAAAAAAGTTAATAACCTTTTTTTAGTCATGAGGTCGAAATCTCATAAAACCATGCTATTTTCTCCGTCAAAGAGTGACCTTTTTTAGTTATGAGATTGAAGTTTCGGTTCGTGAAAAAATACTTTTTCAGCATATATTTTCGAGTCTGGGCCTTCTGGGGGGGGGGGGGGGAGGCGATATCATCGAAAGTCCCTCACAGTTCCTTCACAAAAGTTATCAGTGACTCGTACATTTTGAGAGGGATACATCAAAGTGACGTCATCATATACTATGGCATTATTTGGTTATATATTTATATCATAACTCCGCTAAGAAAAGACAAAAGAATTGGGTAGGACATTTGCTAAGAGGTGACTCACTGCATAGAGAAATAATTGAAGGAAGATTGGAGGGAAAGAGGTGCAGAGGAAAGCCTAGACAAAAACTGCTGGACGGGATGATGGAAGAGGGATAGAGAACTGAAGGACATGGCACAACAGCGTGAAACGTGGAGACATTGGACGTTTGGACCTGCCGCTTGGCAGAGAACGTAAAGAAGAACGTAAAGAAGAACGTAAAGAATAAGTCATTGGCCTAGCTATGATTGCTAATTTGATATGCATAATGCATTGCAATTTGCACTGTTTTTTCCTGAATCCTCACTTTATTTATTTTTTATATTTACAATTTGGGGGCCCCACCGAAACTTGGGGCCCTGTGCTGCAGCACAATCAGCACAGTGGTTAATCCGGGCATGCTCACCACTACACCCCCACGCCTCATGAATGTATAACAACTGCAATCACAAGCGACATTAAGGCAGTGGAGTTCATTCTTACGTTTCTCGCATTTGCGTTCGCATGCTTCCGGAGTGCGGAATGTGTTGAAACTCTGACGGCAGAAGTAGTAGCGGAATTTCTGGCAAAGGCCTTGTGAAGAATCATAGGTCCAACGAAATATGTAGTGTCGATAGCAGCGCCGGCGAATTGGCTGTCCACTGCACGAATTGCCTGAAAACATAATAATTATAAACAAGCATGACTACATGTGGCTGACCCCTCGCCAGAGGAAATAATTCTAACCTGAAGGGAAAGAAGAAGAAGAAGAATGACTACACGAGAATCTGTGGCTCTTTTTCACCTTTGCCAATAATTAGAGATACAGTGACATATAGGCAAATACAAGTAGTTAAGATAAGTCATATAGGATTTGAATTTCTATACCTTTCCCGTCAACTACCGGTAGCATCTGTAAAAAATTCTGTGTGAATATGTTCAATGAGTCATGCTTGTAGCAGATACTAGCCTATATCATAATTATGGCAACTGCGATTCTCTGCATGGCTGAAAAGAAATTATATAATGTCTCACCGCGCCTTCTTAGGATGGAGTTTCGTATTGGGTCCGCTAAGGTTGTTTCTTTTGCTGCCATTTTGAAAAGTTCATCTAGTTTATAAAATCGCCGAATCCATTTGTCGTGTCACCTGTTTGAGCACACCTGCGCGAAACCCGCATCTGGGATCCATATAGAGCTTATATATTATAGACTATATATGTTTTTCATTATATATATATATATATATATATACATATGTCCTATCCATAGACTATCATCATAATGGTCGCATACACTTTCACAGAACTAATTCACAGCAAAAAATGAATAGTAAGCTTATAAGGTAGACTTTTGCGGAAACATTTTATGGAACTATAGTAGACCTAATTATTCAACGAAGAAACGTTTAGAAAACTATATACTAACCCACTGGAATGCAGACGGGGCGAGAGTTCAACATCTCGCAAACGTAACCACGCGTACATAACATGGTCTAAAACACAATGTGGTTACTTTGACTCTGCAGGAGACTTACCTTAGAACCTGACAAGGACAAGTAAAATGAGAGAAACAGGGTATCACGGTCTCGGACTGATACAGCCCAGCATCGTGCCTTTTCTTCTGTCGGTCCTTCCCCTACTATAATTCGCACTCAGGTTTTACCTGAAAGCACTACTATTTCTGCGTGTTTCATTAAAACTTTTTTCCAGAGGGATCTTCGCACTGGGAGCGCATCTGACTGTAGGCCTACTGTACTGATTTGTACTGTGAGAGGCCCTTTATAAATCCAAAAATAGTCTAGACTCTAGACTGTCTAGTATAGAGACCGATGTATCTATGTACGTTCGTTTATATGTAATTATTTCAGAAGTAATTCATTCAAGAATTTATATAGCACTTCTTCAATATAGCTACTTAGAAGCGCTCCCGACTCTAGCCAAGCAACAAGCATAGTTTTGAGTTTTACAAAATGCTTCAGCATACAAGAGCCCCAGGAAACAGACGTGGCTCCTGAGGGAGCCCATTCCGGTCAACTGGGCCGACAGCGGAAAAGGTTCGATCATGTGTTAGCCTATGCTATAGATGCAGTTGATGCGAATGGCACCATGAGCGCAGAACGAAGAGAGCGGTGGCCTTACATACCCGTGGAACAACAGAGCTCTCACAGATATTCTGGAGCACTTACTGCATGTCTATCCATATAACGCACAGGTTTGAACCTATTACATTCGTATGGGTATAAGATACCAAAATGTGTATGCGTATTCGCTGGCAATCTATGTACCCAACTGTATTTCTCGGTCGTTTTGTCTGGTTGCCTCCCCCGAATGTCTTTTTAAAGTCACTCTCTGTCGTTTATTTTTTTCTATCCGCGCATGTGTCAATCTCTTCAATTGTATGTCCAAATGTCCTTAAGTCTATAAATAATTAACGTGGACATGCTGAAGTCAATATGACCTTGTGAATATCCCCATTGACAATACTTTTAGTATAACCAGTTTCATACCGCGCAGGTCGGCGTTGGACACTCACAATACGGACATCCTCTCGAATCGTATTTTGTGCAACCAGTGAGACAGGTAATATCGATGCAAGCTAAAAGCAGATCAGTCGCTATATTTTATATTTCACAGCCAAATATAATTCGTCATTATTTTATAACGTAAGCATTTACAAATTAAAGAAAAATATTGCTGAATCTCAATGAAAACAACAGGCTCCATCTATCAAAGTTTTCTGGACCGATGTGCACAGATACAATGCAAGATGCACACGCACAACTATAGGCTACCCGATGCACCGCGGAAAATGTAAGCGAGGGTGGGAATATTAAGTTCAGCTCTATCTAGGTAGGCTATAGACGTAATTTTTGGTACGCAGTTAACTGTGACAGTTATTGCAATGGAGGTTAGTATGGGCGTTGACAGGTTATTACTTAGCAAGTTGGCATGCAGGATAGGTGCTTTCTATTGAGCTATTCATTGTATTTGTAGAGATAATTAGTAGGCCTACAACATTGTGCAAAAGGGTTTCCTGAAAAGAGTTCTGCTATCACCTCAAAAGACATCAGAATATTAAGCTATATACACACTGTGTCCGGAAAAAAAGGGACCCATTTTCTAAATATGAAAATAAATAGTAAATATTCACCGATTTTTACAATTTAAACACCATTTTAATCCTGACATATTTGTCTAACATTGGTGAAAATATAAAAGTTCCAGTTGCAACAACGACGTCATAATGACGTCATTTGCATCAAAATGCATTTAGCCGGCCATTCATGCATGGTTTCGGTTGGTATATTGGCTCTTGGTAAAATGGAAATCCATTTAATAGAACCAGGAATGAAAATAAATGCAGCTTATTACAGGGAATGTCTGCTCCATAAAAAATTGATGCCTGACATTCGGGAATGTTAGGAACAATAGCCTACACATTTCAACAAAATGGTGCTTCAGCTCACTGAGTTCGTCAATATTTTGAACTGTTGACTAAGGAGACTCGGATTTCATTCCTCTTAATCTTTGGCCGCTAAACGACCGTCCGCTTATTCCTGCTGATAATAAGATCTGGAGACTGATGGAGGAGAAGGTGTACAACACAAGGATAAGAGACTCTGAGACACTGAAGAACTCCGTGAACGAATTGTTAATGTTAATGCCTAGGAGGATTTTGATAAGCTGGTTATCGATGCTGCGATTGGCTATTAGCGCGACCGTTTTGAAGCTTACGGTGAGGCCAAAGGTGTACACTTTGACCACAAATTGCAGTCTGACATAATTCAGATATAAAAATAAAATTAAACCTACATTTAATATTGATAAATTAAATCATAAAAATATTGAAATTTTGGATGATTTTGCGCATTTATCTCTTAAATTTGACTTTTTGTGCAAATGACGTCATCATGACGTCAATTTTTGGACTGGAACTTTTATATTTTCACCCATGTTAGACAAATATGTCAGGATTAAAATGGTGTTTGAATTGTAAAAATCGATGAATATTTACTATTTATTTTGATATTTAGAAAATGGGTCCCTTTTTTTCCGGACACAGTGTAATACTAATGATTTGCATCTTAAAATGTATTTGCACTGTATATTGTTTAAAATGTATGTATGTATTTTATATATAATTATATATATATATATATATATATATATGTCAAGCTGTTATAATTGCATGGCAACAAAATAGAATTTTTCATTCATTACTTTGTATTCGAACGCACTGCGACTGACGAAAACACTGAGCTCCTGATTTGCAGAAGACATTATCGACAAACTGACATTCGTAACCAAAACGACATCTGGGCTGCAGTGTAACAATCACAACGTAAAATAAAACAGAATAACGTTACGACAATGATTGTTAGAGCAAGTCACGTAGGCTAATCAAATCAAATCTAATCAAATACCATTTATTAAGGCAACAACCGTAGGACATTGATTAGAAAACAGACTGACAATATTAGCATTAACATTATTGATTAACATAGACTAACAGAAATAATAAACAGTAGATCTATATCATAATAAGAATCGGTATAGTTTTATAATAAAGCAAAGGATCAACATTATACGGTTGGGCAGTTAAAGGGGAGCCCCAAATGGACAAGTTCCGCTATAAGAGGTACCCCAATGTCAGTCGCTTGTGGAATGGCAGATCAGTAGACTATTGTAAACAGAATGAATACATATAGGCCTAGCTTAACTAATTATCTAAATGCAATCATAATGGGTACTGCTAGTCGGGTATGAAATAAACAGAAAAACAAACTTGAGATTTCTAAACTGAAGGGGTCATAAAATTATTGTCAAAAAAGGACAGAACAGCCGCAACAGTTATGGGAAATGGTTGTTAAGAAGGGACGCACTGTATGATACTTGGGTCAAATCATGCACCAGTAACCAGAATTCTTAAAAACAAATATCAAGTTAATACAATTCAATGATCATTTCTCAGTTAGATAGGCCTATAACTTAAGAGCTTTATTGAATGTGCTCAAAGTTGGAAGTGAGGTTACATCCAGTGGTAAGGAGTTCCATGTGATTGGGCCCTGTCAATAAATGGAAAACAGCTTCGGATTGATTCTAGCAAAATCAGGTCGAAAATTAGCTGCATGTCTAGTGTAATGTTGATGCCTGTTTCAAATAATTATTTTATTAAAACAAGGCGGTAACAAATTATTGCGGTACCGATACATGAAGAGGCCAGTTTGGAGCCTATTGATGCCGATATAGTTAATTAGTCCTTGGTACTACATCTCCAATGGATGTGGTAGACAGTTCTTGTAGCCAATCTGTGGAGTACAACCAATTAGTGGAGAGCTTGAGAGCAGTTAACACCCCGGGAGATGTTACAGTATGAAAAAGATGGATAGACAAGTGCATAATAGAGGTTGGTAAGGATATTCAAAGGCAAGCTATGGCATATTCTTCGTAGTATGTCTACCTATGTTCTTAGCTACTTTTTTGGCAATCTGTGAAACGCGTTCTTTCCAATTCAAATGACCTGATGACCTCAACACCTGGTGTCACGTTTCGTAAGTCATCACAGCTTGGCTATTCGTGAAAGAATGACACCTCTGACTAAAGCTGAAGCATCGCAAACGCATGCCAACAATTCTTACAAACTCATTCGGTAATTATCGCATATCTACCGGAGAATGCCTTTTTAATGTGGCTACCAGACGACTCCATAAGCAAAAAGTTTTTACATACCATGCATAGTGGACAGACACAGATCGGACATAGGCCTATGCTGTCTTGTGCAACATCCGGGACGCAACCATTCGAGCATATGGGCGATAGACAACCTACTGGCTCTACGCTTCCTGCAGAAGAAGCGAAAACGTAACAGATGCTCTTCAATCACATAATAATAATGTAATGTCATAATGGGAGTAATAGTCTGATAGGAATACTGATTGCTGCATATAATAAAACACTATAAACGCTCAAGTGCATAGGCGTAGGGGACATTTTAAAAGTGGGGGGGGGGGGGGGGGCAAAAGTGTAACTTTTGCCCGAAAAAAAATTGACGACCCTTTTTTTTAGTCGTCCGGTCGAAATTGCCCAAAAATTCCCGTTACTTTTCCGCCCGAAAAACTTGACGAACTTTTTTTTAGTCGTCCGGTTCAATTTTTGAAATTTCTTTTTACATTGTTTCTACTTTTCCCGGACTGCTTGCCCGAAAAACCAGACTTGCCCGAAATTTGGGGGGCATTTGCCCCCCTGGACCCCCGTCTCCTACGCCTATGCTCAAGTGGCTCACGTATGGAAATTAATGAAAATTTCAGTCAGAAAGTAACTTTGTTCTTGCTGATTGCAGTAGGGCCTACATGTATGCATAACCTTGGAATAGTAATCTACTTCTGTGTGAATTTTGCGCATTATGTTTCAACTGATGATGACTAAGCTTATAACAATTTCAATAATACTGAAAACGTGCTCTGAGAGTTCAGGCAAGTACCCAGAACTCAGTATAGCCTATCCGTATCACCACAGACAACACATTTTACAAGCTTGCTCATTAAGTGAAGAAACCATAGTCTTTGTCCTATTTTGCAGTTTATAATTGCCACGTTTCTTGCATGTAAGTCATCATAGCTGTTCTTAAAAAAATTATAACTCTGACTAAAGCCGAAGCATCACAACTGCTTGCCAACAATTCTTACAAACTGTAGTATTTAGAGCTGCCCTTTTGTGTAAAACTTCCACTAAAAAAGTTCTGGACGAGAGTGTACCAAAATGACTGGGAACCAAGTCACCAACCTAGCTTGTCGTTTAAGTGTCGTAGTGCCTATTAAACTCTATTTGTACATAATATATTATATTGCAAGTATTACAGCTATGCCAAGAGTTTGGAAACGTTGTGTAATACAATACCATCGAGTACTAATAAAAATTGCGAACTGAAAGTGAAAGCAGATCGGCTAATAATTATACCCGCGGGCTAGCCAAACTTTTTGTAAACTACTCAAGGTCTTCCTTTTGGGTCGGGGATGCCTCTATACAATTTTGCAGAATAATCATGTATTTAATCATTTATAAAGCTCTCGTAGAAGGGCGAACAGTTCAGAATTGGTTCCAGTGCGCAAGACCCCGCGAGAAGAAGGAGATTTTGAGAAGAGATCGGGCAGAAGGGAGACTGCCAGACCGAATTGTGGAGCGAAAAGAAAGTGAAAGCGCATTCCAAAGAGAATGACCAATTGAGGCAAAATGATGATCGAGACTGAGCCATGGCAGTTCTAGAGTGAGGAACCAATAGGTCAAGTCTGTCGGTTGAACAAAGTGGACGGTGGGAGGGAGGAAGCTGAGTGAACCCGAAGTATAACGTCAGCCAGATATTTGTGGCAAGATTGAGGCTCAGAAAGAATATCTCAAATTGTATGTGCATGAGTACAAAAAGGAATCCAGTGATGCTCATCAAACATTAAGGTAGAAATGCAGGAGTACATTGGAAGACGGGCAATCAGTCTAGCAGCTGAGTAGAGCAACGACTAAAGCTATGAGAGACGAATTATTGGAAAGACCAATGAGAAGGGAATTGCAGTAGTCAATACGAGAACATAATATTTATAAAGGCCTGAATGAAGGTGGTGAAGATGGAGGAGGAGGAGGAGGAGGAGGAGGAGGAGGAGGAGGAGGAGGAGGAGGAGGAGGAGGAGGAGGAGGAGGAGGAGGAGGAGGAGGAGACAGAACGACGAATAATGATGAAACACTTTCAAATAAAACATGAGGAGCGTGGGAGATTGAAAAAGTGCTCAGCAAAGGTAAACTATAAAGTTCACCACCTAGATACGGCACATATGACGAGAAGGAAACGAGCGGGAGTTTTTCAGAGAACATAACAAGATCAAGCATCTGGGGCTACTGGATGGATGGTAGGCCTACTTAACCAGAAGTATTAATAGGAAAGGCGATTAGAGGTCATGACTAGAAAATATATTTATATAATGTAGGCTTTCGACTGTAATTTAGCAACTTATTTGCTTACATGGGCGGTGTTTGGTTTCCGTTTGGGAGGGAGGGGCGGGCGGCTAAAGAACTTGGGCTTTGGTTGGGGCGGAGACTTAGTCCAGATCGAGCGGCGCCAGGAAATAATTTCTCGGCGAAAAGTTGATGACTTGTTTTAGTCATTGACTTTAAATCTCATAAAACATACTGTTTCCCGGGACAAAAAAGTTTATGACCTTTTCAAGCCCGGAAAAAGATACCATTTACTTGGCAAACAAATCTGAATGCCTTCATGGGGCTTAGTCCCCTTAGCCCCTGATAAACTCATTTGCCTATTTAGCCTACTATTGCGTGGGCTTTGCGCTCAATGCAGGTAAGTCTGAAATTCGAGGTCAGTGCGGGCATTTAAAAAAAATTGTTCAGAGTTCCTTCATCAGGCTCAAACCCTCAATGTCTGGATTTGAGATCAATTGCGCGACTGTACAGACCACCCTTCCACATCACGATTCAAAACTTGATGGTTTTTGACCGGAATTAGTCTTAACTATTATAAGCTTAATACGAATGCAGAAATGCCTCTGACGCTTCGACGTGAAACTCTGATGGAGTGTCCGCGCAGTAGTCGGAAGCGCTTCTGAGAAGGGAGCATGAACGGGCTCTATAATGAAAGCGATAAATCAATAAAATGAAAAATAAATAAAATAAAAACACCAACCATATGTAATCGTCAAGTGGGTGATGATCAAAACCATTACCAACATCACATAACCAATTAGTGGAGAGCTTGAGAGCAGTTAACACCCCGGGAGATGTTACAGTATGAAAAAGATGGATAGACAAGTGCATAATAGAGGTTGGTAAGGATATTCAAAGGCAAGCTATGGCATATTCTTCGTAGTATGTCTACCTATGTTCTTAGCTACTTTTTTGGCAATCTGTGAAACGCGTTCTTTCCAATTCAAATGACCTGATGACCTCAACACCTGGTGTCACGTTTCGTAAGTCATCACAGCTTGGCTATTCGTGAAAGAATGACACCTCTGACTAAAGCTGAAGCATCGCAAACGCATGCCAACAATTCTTACAAACTCATTCGGTAATTATCGCATATCTACCGGAGAATGCCTTTTTAATGTGGCTACCAGACGACTCCATAAGCAAAAAGTTTTTACATACCATGCATAGTGGACAGACACAGATCGGACATAGGCCTATGCTGTCTTGTGCAACATCCGGGACGCAACCATTCGAGCATATGGGCGATAGACAACCTACTGGCTCTACGCTTCCTGCAGAAGAAGCGAAAACGTAACAGATGCTCTTCAATCACATAATAATAATGTAATGTCATAATGGGAGTAATAGTCTGATAGGAATACTGATTGCTGCATATAATAAAACACTATAAACGCTCAAGTGCATAGGCGTAGGGGACATTTTAAAAGTGGGGGGGGGGGGGGCAAAAGTGTAACTTTTGCCCGAAAAAAATTTGACGACCCTTTTTTTTAGTCGTCCGGTCGAAATTGCCCAAAAATTCGAACAGTTCAGAATTGGTTCCAGTGCGCAAGACCCCGCGAGAAGAAGGAGATTTTGAGAAGAGATCGGGCAGAAGGGAGACTGCCAGACCGAATTGTGGAGCGAAAAGAAAGTGAAAGCGCATTCCAAAGAGAATGACCAATTGAGGCAAAATGATGATCGAGACTGAGCCATGGCAGTTCTAGAGTGAGGAACCAATGGGTCAAGTCTGTCGGTTGAACAAAGTGGACGGTGGGAGGGAGGAAGCTGAGTGAACCCGAAGTATAACGTCAGCCAGATATTTGTGGCAAGATTGAGGCTCAGACAGAATATCTCAAATTGTATGTGCATGAGTACAAAAAGGAATCCAGTGATGCTCATCAAACATTAAGGTAGAAATGCAGGAGTACATTGGAAGACGGGCAATCAGTCTAGCAGCTGAGTAGAGCAACGACTAAAGCTATGAGAGACGAATTATTGGAAAGACCAATGAGAAGGGAATTGCAGTAGTCAATACGAGAACATAATATTTATAAAGGCCTGAATGAAGGTGGTGAAGATGGAGGAGGAGGAGGAGGAGGAGGAGGAGGAGGAGGAGGAGGAGGAGGAGGAGGAGACAGAACGACGAATAATGATGAAACACTTTCAAATAAAACAGGAGGAGCGTGGGAGATTGAAAAAGTGCTCAGCAAAGGTAAACTATAAAGTTCACCACCTAGATACGGCACATATGACGAGAAGGAAACGAGCGGGAGTTTTTCAGAGAACATAACAAGATCAAGCATCTGGGGCTACTGGATGGATGGTAGGCCTACTTAACCAGAAGTATTAATAGGAAAGGCGATTAGAGGTCATGACTAGAAAATATATTTATATAATGTAGGCTTTCGACTGTAATTTAGCAACTTATTTGCTTACATGGGCGGTGTTTGGTTTCCGTTTGGGAGGGAGGGGCGGGCGGCTAAAGAACTTGGGCTTTGGTTGGGGCGGAGACTTAGTCCAGATCGAGCGGCGCCAGGAAATAATTTCTCGGCGAAAAGTTGATGACTTGTTTTAGTCATTGACTTTAAATCTCATAAAACATACTGTTTCCCGGGACAAAAAAGTTTATGACCTTTTCAAGCCCGGAAAAAGATACCATTTACTTGGCAAACAAATCTGAATGCCTTCATGGGGCTTAGTCCCCTTAGCCCCTGATAAACTCATTTGCCTATTTAGCCTACTATTGCGTGGGCTTTGCGCTCAATGCAGGTAAGTCTGAAATTCGAGGTCAGTGCGGGCATTTAAAAAAAATTGTTCAGAGTTCCTTCATCAGGCTCAAACCCTCAATGTCTGGATTTGAGATCAATTGCGCGACTGTACAGACCACCCTTCCACATCACGATTCAAAACTTGATGGTTTTTGACCGGAATTAGTCTTAACTATTATAAGCTTAATACGAATGCAGAAATGCCTCTGACGCTTCGACGTGAAACTCTGATGGAGTGTCCGCGCAGTAGTCGGAAGCGCTTCTGAGAAGGGAGCATGAACGGGCTCTATAATGAAAGCGATAAATCAATAAAATGAAAAATAAATAAAATAAAAACACCAACCATATGTAATCGTCAAGTGGGTGATGATCAAAACCATTACCAACATCACATAACCAGGCAAACCCATGATGAATGGCGACAAAGGATGTTTGTGTGTTGCAGCCGTAAATCTCTCCGCTAGGGTTTTTGCTTCTGCTGGAGAAAAACATGCGATCAAACGAAAAGGAAATATAACTTAATAGTAGCCTAGTCCTAGCTATATTAGGTTGATTGTCAACTGTCTGGTTAAAGAGGTGGATAAATTAGTTTACACCTAATATAGGCCTACTAGACACTTTTCATGCAGCATTAAAATGCTATAACAGCTGAACGAATGCATTTAGAGCTGCCCTTTTTGTGCAAAACTGACACACTAGAAAGTCCTGAACAAAAGTGCACTAAAATTACCGGGAAACCCCGGTCACTTGTCGTTATGTGTCAATTAGTCTATTGGCACATATTAGGCTACACTACAACTATGCCAATATTAAACGCAGAGCTGGCAAACTTAGGGTATAGCCTACGATCGAGTGCTAGTGAAATATATATGTAGGCCTACGAACTGATAATGAAAGCAGATAGGGCCTACCGGTAATAGGTTAATTAGGCTATATCCGCGGGTCTTGCCTATTTTTTATAAACTGCTCAAGACCTTTCTTTTTTGCCGTGCCTGGGTCGAGGTAACTCTGAAGAGGCGCTATATTATTTTCTCAGATAGATAGATAGATGATACAATTATTTAGTCGTACCTTTGTCGAGCAGTGGTCTTGCATTAGAAGACACTATGTTACATGTAGCCTATAAACAGACACTGATGTTCTTCATTTCCTTCTTACAATTAGCAAAAATCAGACGCAGCATCTGCTGTTACAATTAAATTTTGTCATTCCATTAAAATTGTTAGGAAGTTAAATTAACCACTTAGCAGCAGCACACGCAGCAATATTGCTTCTCTAATGTGGCAGATGGCGATATTTATGTATGTTTTGGCCAGTATTTTTCTCATCTCACATACTGAATTTGTGTTCAGTAAGGTCCACGAACAGACGTTTATATAAACATGTTATAATAATTAGACTATAGGCTATATAATTATATGTATATGCAAGTACAATGTGTTATAAGCTTATATAAAATAATAGAACCCACTTTGGGAAACGCTGGTCTATTATAATTATACGCTCGATTTTAAACTTTGTTAGCGAGTTTGAGTAAGTTTGCAAGATGCCTGAAGACAGCGTAAACTTCATTCTATCTGTGATTTGTGGAAGGCTTATCTGACATGACATCGTATGATTATAATTGGTGAGTCGTGCACGACGGAGCTCTCGTAGTAATTTCTGCAGCGCCTCTTCAAAAGAAGCTTCTCAATGACGCACGCGAGCCAACATCAACAAACCTCGATCCTGATTGGTTAGGCTAGATCGAAAATCCATCGCAATTTGAGTGCGAAAGTATTATTAATAGAACAGCTTCTGCTGGTTAATTGTATGCCTGAAATGTACGCACATGTATGTGCGTGTGTGTGTGTGTGCGCGTGTGTCAAGACACGTAGGCTAAACAGAGCGCAACTTGAGTAGGTCTAGGCTACTCCACTGTGTCGCAAGAGTGGGGATGAATCAACACACGTTATATAAAAACCATACAAGTGCATGTGTTTGAATATATGGACATTGATTCAGAGACATTTAGACGATGGAGATAATGAGTAGGCCTAGATTTAAATTATGTCTACAGGCTGGAAAGTTTTAAGTGGTGCCTGTGTAAGTGCCTATAGGCCTACACACGATTTGAACGTTGTATAATAATTAGCCTATTCGTGGGTGCATTAACTTCAGTAAATCGATTTACTTTTGATTTGTTTATTACGATTGCGAAAATACAACAGAATTACTGAACTGCATACATAGGCGTACGAGGCGGGGGTCCAGAGGGGCAAATTTCGGAAAAGTCTGTTTTTCGGGCAAGCAGACCTGGGAATATACGAAAAATTGTATTTTCACGACATATTTCAACTTTTTTGTCTGAGAAAATAGTATTTCCCACCACGAGATTTATTTTTCGGGCAGAAGTAAAATCTTTGACCCCCACTGCTGAAATGCCCGTACGCCTATGACTGCATATCGAACGTTATTTATGTTATAATTGCTTTAGATGTTGCAGTAACAAAGAGCTGATGAATTTACTGTGAAAACCTTTTCCCAAGTTACGATATTATAACACAACTGATTAACACGATGATTAAGCGCAAAGAAGCAACAATGAATTAAATTAGGCTATTTACTAGGCTACCTTTGTGATTAGTGATAAAGCATTAAACAAACAAGTGAAGTCAATGTCATTGGCTTGAAATATCCTATGTCAGCTCTTGTGTTAATGCCTTAAGTAAGTTCAGAGTGAGGAAATTTCACCTACGCGAAGTGCGTTGGGTTAAGCTGAAACCTTTGGCCTTAATTATATTTTATAGGCTTTATAGCCAACAACATGGCGGACATATTGTGTATGTTGAATTGCGGTTCTGATAAAAAAAATCATTAATGTCATGAAGAGCAAAATTTCTATTGGAGTTACCTCCTATTTCAGGTTTCAGCCTATTGGTAAATTGAATTGCTGAGGTTAAATTTAATTAATAAGTAGCCTATAGGCCTACTACCCTACGCCAAATATTTATTTGGCCTTACCACCACATAAAGATAGCCGACCACATTAAGACAACGAAAGTTAAATATTGCGAAGTACATTGTTTTATGCGGTCATTAGTATTAAAAATTACATTGTGAACGAGTGTCTGTTGCATTCATTGTCTGTTTAAGTTTATAGTACACGTGGCTCATTCAGATCATCGCAGAGTTGGCATTCACTTTTATCCGTCTTAGAACCGTATCTGCACCGTATACGTCACACGGTCGTTGCTTTTCTGGATCACTGCTTTCTGATGAAAAAATAAATAAAAATGCTTATGCAATATCCATCTAGCCAAGACTGTATTTTAGGAGTGTTTTGGGTATTTGGACACCTTCCACCCAAATGAAATAATGTCAAAATGATACAATGCATTTACTAATACATGATGCGGGAACTATAAATTATGGTGTGTGTTATGACATGAAGTGACAAGGATGTCGGGTGTGGAATATTTAGAAAGGCTGAAAAGAAATGGACAAGCAACACCGGAGAAATGGAGGAAGCGGGGAGACCTTATTGAAGCTTCTTACCGCTGAGGTTAAATTTAATTAATAGTAGGGTAAAGGGGGGTAATTTCGGCATGGGGCTAATTTCGGCACCCCCCAGTAGTCGCGAAAATATCTTGCACTAAAATAGCTCTGTGGTGTGACGTCATACATCTCAACATTACAATCTTAGAAAAGTTTCAAGACGCTTTGTAAATCGCATTTTAAGCACTTTTGGTAAGTCATTTGAACTCATTTCTGTTTTAATGCATTTTCTTAATTGTATTTCAATTCAGAGAAAACGCTGCTGAAAATTTGTTATCGGTTGCATATGTACATGCTGTGATTTTTCTAGAAGTTTGATTATCATGGTGCAGCATGCTGAACGATAATACGATATATAGCTATAGATTATTTATTTTACCCACTTACAGAGTGATGCCTACATATGAGGCAAATTTCGGCACCCAAATCTTGTCTAATTCCGGCAGTGCCGAAATTTTCCCAAGGAGGGTGCCGAAATTACCATTCTGCCTTATTTAACTTGGCGACGGTTTGATTAGCTTGCTTAGTTTTGTTAGTATCCATTTTGCAATTAAAACACACGAGTGTTTATTCAGGAAACATGGAACAGGATCAGGGTCCTAGAACCGGACCAAGCTCGAAACGTGGACGATATTCTCTGTGGTCAAACGATGACATTAGGCTGGCAGTGAAGGCTGTGCTTGTCGACGGGCGCTCAAAAAAAGCTGTTGCGAAACAGTTTCGCATCCCGCGTCAAACTCTCCAAGGTTATGTTGAAAGAGCTATGGTGGACGGCGTTGTAATGAAATGTTGTTCTGGTCGACCAACCACCCTAACTGATGAGCAAGAGAGAGAACTGTCGGGGGTCTTGGTGTCATTGTCCAACAAACTGTTTGGCTTGTCGCCAAAAGCTGTGAGAGAACTCGTACCGTATTTAGTTATTGCGATATCAACGGTATCGAACACAGGTTTAACACTAAAGAGAAAGCTGCTGGAAAGGATCTGGCTGTGGCTTCAATGTCGTCGATTGGTGTTGACAATTCTGCCATTGCAGAATCGTCGGTTAAAAGCATTTCTCGCGATGACACCATGTCCGCAAGTCACCCCACTGACAAGACCAACTTTGGCGATATACTTGGCATGAATCAGAATGCAAACAAGTATCCGAGATGTGGGAGACTTAAACGTAAAGTATGTCATGCAGAAATCCTGACCAGTTCACCATACAAGAGACAGCTGGAGATGGAGGATGCTGAAAAGAAGAAAATTAAACGCACGCCCAGAACACAAGTGCCGGTGAACAAAAGACAGAAGAAGAGTGATTCTGCTCCAAGTGCGAAGACGACTAGTTGTAACGTCGATACAACTCCTTGTCTCTACTGTGAAATACCGTACAACGAGTCGTCAGTTCCTTGGTGGCAGTGCTATCGATGTATGAAGTGGGCGTGCGACAGTTGTGCATGCATCGACAAGCAACAAAAAGTCTTCTACTGTGGTAGCTGCGACTAGATTCATGATAATTAAGCTACGTTGACTTAGGCCTACCAGCGATTTGTTCAGTGTACTGTTTTGGTGTAGGCGCCTATGTCTAAGTACGGATTAACTGTTTTCGTTAATGTTTTTGCTCGTTAGTAGCCTACTGTTGTCATCGTTAAATTTGGATACTTAATTCCATGAAAGAATTCTTTCAAATTGACGATAGCTTCATGAACTGGTCTGCAGAGGAGGCAACAACTGTTCATTTTCACTGTCATGGATGAGTTCTACATGATTTCTTTTTATTAAAAGCTATATTTAAAGGCAGTGCGTATTAAATTGTATGAGTGTAGGGCCTACAGCATAAATGACGAAATTAAAGTGAAGCTACAATTTCCAACTATCTGCTTCATTTACCTTGCTTAAACATATGGTAATCTTCTGTTTGGCTAATTTCGTCACCCGTGCCGGAATTACCCACATGCCTTGCCGAAATTACCCTCCCATATGGGTAATTTCGGCATCTGAACGCCCTCACTTATCATGTTATAACACGAATTTGCGAGAGCCGAGTCACAGTTTAAAGGCGCCATTTCGTAGCTTAGGGATTTAGCAAATTATAGGAACATCAGTGGATCTTATAAACGTAATGACATCACAAATATTCGAAAAACTGCTTAAGGTGCCGAAATTACCCCACTTTACCCTAATTGGACAACAGTGTGTAACGTGAAGGGCCGTCTTAGTCTATGAGAGTCCACGATACTTCTTTAAACCACTTATCAGTTGATTTCATTTCTTGTCAGCTTGCTCAAGATCGAGTAACCCCCACCCATAAAACTAATGAACTATAATGAATAAATGTATAAATGAATAAACAAACAAATAAATTAATTAATTAAAGAATACGTGAAATATACTACCGTTTTTTGGCGATGCAAGTGGGCTGTGGGAAACAATCCTTCTTTTTGTCTTTGCAACGAACGATCTGCAGAACGCATTCTTCATAGTCAGGACAAGGATAGTCCTTAAAAACGGAAAAAATTATTCACGATTTAATAATGTAATATTCTTTCAGAAACCGAAGAACAACAAATGTGAATTTATTGAGCACGTCAATAATTAAACACGTATCGAAATTGAATATTAAAGATTATAGCCATAGTTGATAATAATTATTATATTTAATCAGATGACTTCGACACTGGAAATATGACTACAAATAATTAGGGCTGTTGATTTAATCGCGTTAAAGCGTGCGATTAACGCGTTAAAATATTTTGCGATTAAAAATTTTAACGCATTAATCGTACGCGTTAATTAGATCTGATTAAAATGGAATCAGATGCAGAAAAAAATCGTTTTAAACGGAAGGCTCATACTAAAAAGTAGTGATGCGTATTTTGGCAAATATTCCAACAAAGAATTTGAGTGTTGTCGTAGCAATTCTTTGCTCAATTAGGCCTATCGCCTGCATGCGAACCAAAACATACGTTAAACGTCAAAAATGAGTCTCAAGGTTTTAAATGATAAATGTTTACAGGACAACAATAACTGAGACGAGGTTTGGTAAGAACCGCAACCTCTTGTAAAAAATTGTGACTAAATAATGAGTTTCAAATATAGTAGACCTACTAGACTTTTTGGCTATTGCTAATTAATAAAAGCATCCCTTGAACTGACCAGTGTAAATAAACTGGTCCGCATAATTATACAATTGGTTGAATAAATAATTAATTTAGATAGACAGAAAACGATTGTCTAATTTTCATACTACACTCTCAGAAGAGTTCAGGTAACATATCTGAAATTTCAGGCAACCGGCCTGAACTGGTTCAGGTCCAGATGAGACGGTTGAACTTTCAGGTAAGATGCCTGAAGTTCAGGAATTTCACTGAACCAGTTCAGGTCCAAATGGGACGGTCGAATATTCAGGCACCGTGCCTGACGTTCAGGAATATCTCTGAACCAGTTCAGGTCCAAATGGGACGGTCGAATATTCAGGCACCATGCCTGAAGTTCAGGAATTTTCCTGAACCAGTTCAGGTCCAAATGGGACGGTCGAATATTCAGGCACAATGCCTGAAGTTCAGGAATTTCCCTGAACCAGTTCAGGTCCAAATGGGACGGTCGAATATTCAGGCACATTGCCTGAAGTTCAGGAATTTCTCTGAACCAGTTCAGGTCCAAATGGGACGGTCGAATATTCAGGCACCATGCCTGAAGTTCAGGAATTTCTCTGAACCAGTTCAGGTCCAAATGGGACGGTCGAATATTCAGGCACATTGCCTGAAGTTCATGGATTTCCCTGAACCAGTTCAGGTCCAAATGGGACGGTCGAATATTCAGGCACATTGCCTGAACTTCAGAGATTTCCCTGAACCAGTTCAGGTCCAAATGGGACGGTCGAATATTCAGGCACATTGCCTGAAGCTCATAAATTTCCCTGAACCAGTTCAGGTGCAAATGGGATGGTAGAATATTCAGGCACCATGCCTGAAGTTCAGGAATTTTCCTGAACCAGTTCAGATCCAAATGGAACGTTCAAATGTTCAGGCGCCATGTCTGAAGTTCAGGAATCTCCCTGAACCAGTTCAGGTCCAAATGGGACGGTCGAATATTCAGGCACCATGCCTGAAGTTCAAGAATCTCCATGAACTAGTTCAGGTCCAAATGAGACAGTCAAATGTTGAGTTCCACGCCTGAAACTCAGGAAAAATCCACCATCTGTTCAGGCTTTGATTCTTACCAGAACAGATATGAGATTTTCCCGAACTTCAGACATGGTACCTAAACATTAGACCGTTTCAAATGGACCTGAACTTGTTCAGACGGCCTGGACTAGTTCAGGTGGAAATCCTGACAAGTTTCACCTTAAAAGTCATAGGCAGAGATTACTTGACTCACAACTGTAAACATCTACCAAAGTAACTCAGATAATCTTACATATCATGAAATTGGTCTCAGAATTCCCATAATTATTGTCAACTACAAATAGGACAAGGAACCAAGAGCAGAAATTAATCAGTCATATTATTACAGACATTAAAACGCTTAATAAAAAGCATTAAGACTAACTGCCAAATATTTCACAATTCATTTTACCTCATGTTATAAAATTCTAGCAAGATATAGGCAGAAAATTGTATTTCAAGCTAATGCCAGCCAACAATCATTCTATAATCGATATTGGTTATCACACAAGAGTCCATGAAAATCATTGGAAACATGTCAGATTATTAGACAGTGCTGCTTAAATTTAATTATAAAGTGTTAGACTGTCATTGTCAGAAAAAATTAATTTCCTTGCAGAATTTTAGAAAAACACCAATAGCAAAACATTTGCTTAAATTTCCTTTTACAAATAAGTATGCACATGCATGCCTGATAGTTTTTAGCCTTGAAATGGGCATGTCATGTCCATTCCATCTTTAACTCCAATTGGCAGCATGCTGATGAAACTAGAGCATGAGGAAGCATGAAGATATATAGCCCAGATCCATGGTGAAAAAATTTCATCAGCTTATTTAAACCAAAAAGGCAGTTTCTATGCCATCACAAATATCAATGGCGTGACCTTCCACTGTGACAGACACTTGTTTTGCTGACTACTAATCATTCCATTAATCTATGATTATATCACATAAATGCCACAATTTCTAAAAGAACGTGATTTTTTAATCCATTATAAATATTGTACCAGTGTTATTGTATGGTAAATGGAATTTGATTAAAATTCAGAATTTATAAACCAGACTAGTAAGACATTCCTTTAAAGTCACTAATAATTTTCACAAATAATTGGGCACATGTATTTGTTGAGGTTTAGCCTTTAAAAGGAGTTTAATGTCACATTCTCCCAGTCCTGAAATATTCTATAAAGTAAAGAGATGAGCAGCGTGTCATGTAGACTCCAATTTGAACTCCAATGCAGCATGCTGAAGAAACCAAAGTTTGTGGCAATGGTTTGACCTTCCACGGTGACCAAGACGTACTCCACGGTGCCTCGATTCTACAAGACCATCAACATGGGATGCTTTTGTTCTAAGATGGCTTCCATGGACACCATAACCTGAAAGTCAGCAAGTAAAGTCATAAACAAAAAGAAAGAAAAATTCATATAAGTATTGCTACAAGTCTAAAACATGCATATAAACACAAAGAGAATAAAAGTGTCAAAATTGGTTTGCTACTATTCTAAGAACAATGTGAACGTGTAGCATACCCTAGGGCCTATGGCAATATTTGTGTAGGCAGAATTTTGTATTATATTTATTTTGCATAATGAATAACAGAAGTTCAATTGAAATCCAGACCCTAAAATTTCCTAATAGAACTGTTGTATACAGTAGCCTCTCAGTGTGATACTATGCATTATTTGCATTTAAAAAATCAGATGCTTAAAATCATTGTATTCTTTAAAAGTCAATGTTGCATAACATTATATTTCTCCAATGTAGTCGTGAAGAGTAATTTTTTTAAATATTTTCTTAGCACAAAGAATAATTGTCAGGTAGGATTATAGTACTGTTTTAAAATGAAAAAAATAGGAAAATATCTTCATATCCTTCCTTAGGAAAACTACTCGAAGCCATATTTTATCAAATCAGCATTATCTATAGTGAGCCTACTGACAAGTCTGCGCAGTGTGTGCACAGCACAGTATTATTATTATGTTACATTCTTATTAAGTAATTCAAAACGTATATAACTTACTTAGCCAATGAGTCCATTCCACGGAGTCCTGGGAAGTCCGACCTCATTGCCACGACGAGAATTGCTTTAGCTTTAGATGATGGATTTAACTATTTTAATAAAATATAACAGAATATCTGTTGAAAGCATGAAATACTACATCAAATTATTACAAGGTTCACAGATTTAAAGACAAACGTTTCATGAATGTTTGATGAAGTGAACTGAACACAATAAAGATGAAATTAGTCCCCATCTCAAACTAATACAAAATGAAATGTAACAATAGTAATCTGCACTCAATCAACCCACATGCATAATTTTTCACCGTTTACATAATGTTATTCTGTTTCGTGTCATCAAACCAATGATTCAAGTCCACCATCTTCAGCTCGTTGCCGCAAACAAACAATAACATTGCAATTGCATATTCCAAAGAAAAAACACCTGAAATTATGTCATGTAACTGGGAAGGAGCAGGAGAGATAGGATCAGGAACGAGAAGACACGGAAGGATCTAAGAGCGGAAACGTGGTTTGACCACGTGAAATGAAGGGACGACAATTTAAGTCTACCAACCATGACCCTGGATGACCATGTGAAGAGAGCGAGAATGAGGAAAGACAGCCAAAGACCTGGATGGACAACATAATGGAAGACCGAGTGAAAAGAACGTGGAAGGCCATGGACAACACCAGAGACAGAAATGCCGAGTCATCATGTAAAGGCCTCATTGTTAATGCAAAACACATAAGCTTACTCAAGGAAGAAAGAACAAAAATACTCTGCAATATGGTGAGAATTGCTGGGTGTTCGGAGGGTTCAGCCACACAGTCTTTCTTAGTCACCCACAGTAAAGTCTTTGCACTATCCCTCTACTTGTGAATCAAAGTCTCACACCCCCCCCCCTCACAGTTATATTTAGAATTTTCTTTATCCCACTGGTTTGCATTGAAAAAAGCAAATGATTTAGTCAATAGCAGGTGAAATAACTGAGTCATTAAAGCACTGCATCTATATAAATAAAAATGAAACTTTCCAATAGTTTGTGTAAAGTGTTCTCGAAAAGTACCGCACAGATTGTTTTGAAAATTTAACAAAACCTTCCGAGAGTTTCCATTTTTCTTTTTATCCGAAAAAACGCAATCTTTTCCACAAGAAGTGAACTTTGCATTACGCTCGACCGCCATTTGCAAATTCAACAAAGCCGAAGGGTTGCCAGATTTCCGAAACGCCTTGACAGTGACAGCGACCAGACGAAACATGAATGAGGTCGCGTGCCGTGACGTCATAAGCGAGTCGCATAATTTTGCGGCCTTTCAACATTCTTGGGCTATAGAAGGGACGGTGTGAGGGAGGAAAGGAGCGGAGGGAGCGGGACGAAGGGGAGGGGGAGGCGGAGGGGGAGGCGGAGGGGAGGAGGAGGGAAAGGGGAGGGGGAGCGGAAAGGGGAGGGGCAGGTGGAGGATGGAGGGGAGGGAGGGGAGGTGGAGGGGAGAGTCTTTTCGGCCACAGCAACGCGTGGCCGGGTACAGCTAGTATACAATATTATTACTCATTAAACACACACTAATTGAAAATAATGAAGGCGGCTTACATCATTCCACACTTAAGATGAGGTCAGTCACCAAAAGATGAATCACATAATTTTCTGCTTGATGACCATCCGAAAGATTCATCTTCTGAAACCACTGTCCTTCTGAATAAGTTTCCGAAAAACTTCCCATTCTGTAAAATACACAAATTAAGAGTGTATGACAGAGTAAATAAATTAAACATCCTTCCAATGCAAAAAATTGTGGTGTAAAGTTATATTTATTTCTGTCGCTCTAGTTCCGAATCTTGATGATGATGATGATGATGATGATGATGATGATGATGATGATGATATTCGTTTAACTTAGATCTTTGATTTGTTTGTTTATTGCACACAGACAAGTCAAACCGAATTAACATGAATCACTAAACAGAGTGCAAAAGGAATCAGAAAAAAGCTAACCGCTTATACAGTCCTGACCCCTAGCTTCATGACCAGTTATATAGTGCAAATTAGCATTAATACTTAATTAGTTAATTAGAACCTAACTGAAAGTAACAGGGATAAACATACAACGCAATAATAATAATTAATAATAATGCTGAGAATAATTATATTATTAAATAATAATAATAATAATATTAATAATAAGTAAGTAATAATACTAAGAATACTAAGAGAATAATAATAGATTATTTATAATAATTATAATTATAATAATTTAAAAAATATTAGCAACAACATATTATTGCAGCTGTAAATCATCACAGACTACAAAGGAATTGAGACAATAGAAACATCATAATAAACGGTCAGAATTCTAACAAACTAACCTTTGTTGCGAGGTAATTGCAGGTACAAAGACCAAAAGTTAATCAACATTAGCAATAGTTTGTAAACAAAGCCTTTTAAACTTTTTTCTTGAAGGTACATACACTATTTCCCTCTTCACATCATCTGACAGAGAATTCCATAAACGAGGACCTAGAATTCGGAAGCTATTAAAGTGACAGCAGGTACGGGCAAAAGGAACAACATAATTACTCGAACCACGAGTATTAAACGAGTGAAATTGAGACACTGTCATAAAATAATTTTTAAAAATGGGGGGGTAAGAGATTAATTCCAAATTTGTATATAAGGACGACAATAGACAAATAGCACAGGTCATAAATTTTGAGAATATTAAGTTTACTGAATAAAGGGTCTTAATGACATTCAGCAGCCTTTACAATAAAACAAATTTATGTTTAAACAAATTAAAAAAATAATTCAGTCAAACCGTGCAAGTCATAATTATAGAAAGCAATGGTCTCCCGTATATATATGTGACTTTTCTTTCGCACATCATAACTGACATGATTGAGAAGAAATCTCATAATTTCATGTTGCAACATTGCGTAAAGTTAATGATCATTAAAGAAGGCTCGTAATCCCGAAGTGTGCGTGCCATTATACAAAAACAACATAGATGCCAACGACATTGGTAAAATAGAGCGCTGCGACTTATCAGCCGAACCCCACAATACACTTACTAAGTAAGTAATCAACGCGACATCTACGCAGAACGATCAGGTTAATAAAATTATAAATGAGGGAAAATTTTCAGTAAATACCAGTCAATATAAAATTCGAAGCTTATGCGATAGCGCTCTATTTTAGTGATTTCTTGGGCGACCTTACTATTTACATGTACAGGCATGCAGTCTTAGGGATTACCGAAAGGCTTGTTTCACAACACAAGTGCCAGACATCAAATTAAATGATGCGAAAGAAAACAAGAAATGTATCATAATAGAACACATAAAACAGAACATTTCTTTCATATCACGCATCGCAGCTAAAAGTGAAAAACAATGTTGACAACATCGCTTAAGATTTCACAGGCAAAACTAAAAAGGCACATTTGAAAAATGAAAGTCACGCATTTAAAAGCCTCTTCTACTTAGGGGGTCAACCCGAATCCCCGAAATCGCTGGGAAAAAGAAAAGCCCGATTTCTCGAAAACAGGGTAGATCGCAACCATTGTTACTGTTACCTTGTACCGATATTACAAAAATAAAAATAATAATTATAGTACATACCTTTCAACTTTCGACAGCGCACTTCAAACTATGCCTAGCAAAGAGATTGGCCGTGTTTTTGCAGTTCATACTAGTTATAAATAAATAATATTCGATTTTAAATGAATGTAATTCGCACATGATCATACTTTGCAAGCATGGCCGCATAGAACAAAGACTCAACATAAAGGCTGGATCAACGACCTTATATATATTACTAGACGGAGCTTCCTGTGTTGAGCTGCCCGGTAAATTTGAGGCAGCATAGAAATTATCAAAAAAGAGCAGGCAACAAGAACTTAAGCGAGGTATTAACTGCGGAGATACGCTGCCATAGTGTATTTAAATATATTATAAGGTCGTTGATGTACACAAGCGCACGTCGTTGGTTGCAGAAAAGTCGTTGATTCATCCTATAAACTGCACTAAATTTAGATTAATATCAGAATTTAATTTTAAATTTCTTTACATCCGTACGCAGCGCGATATTTTCGTCTGCACCGTTTGGTTTTCACTTTTGGCCGCAGCAAATCTTTCATATCCGCCATTTTTCTACCTCGCAAGATACCTCAGCAGAAACCACGTGATCCCATCGGCCTGGGCTGGATGCGTCAGTCGTCAGGCGTGGGTCACGTGACTAATAAATTCGCTTTAAATTGTTCCCTTATTGAGCTGCTAATTATTATTAAGTTTCATTCAGTTACATAATAAGTTGTTATTGCTACAGTATTAAAATATTATTGCGAGATCGGAAGTGGTCAACATTTTAGGCTGGACAAACGGTCGAGAACTAAGGCAGCAAGGCTTATAGGCTACTACCTGAACTCTTCAGGATACAGGCCAATACAAGGACCCTGTATTAATATCAGATTGCACACCTTAAGATTCAGGCGACACAACAAACAATAGTCTCTTACGGTCCAGAATGCAGGTCAACCTGAACTCTAGAGGTCATGTGAGGAAACACACCTGGCAGCACCACAACACAATGGTCTCTCACGGTCCAGAACTAAGCAGGCCTACCTGAACTTTAAAGGTCATGTTAGGTCACACACTTGAAGGTTCAGGAAAGATTATTGTAATACTTGTGGACATTTTGTAATCGTCCATTTCACTCTCAGTCATAAATGTCGCCGCACTCAAAACTCCGTTTCTAACGCTAAAGTTTATGCTTTGAATCTCCAAAGACATTTTTTTATTTTGCAAACATAATTAAGCTTATTTGTCAATCTGTCTTCACACATGTAACTGGTTGAATGTTTTTATGTTACAAACAAGATGCAAAATTTCGGAACTCCGATTATCAGTCAAAATTTTGTACAAGGTGGTTAAAGAAAAAGAAAGCATTCCTGGGTATAAACTATAAAGAGTCCTTGGATTCATTCATCCGAGCATTTATGCAGCGCTCCTTCAAGAAACTACTCAGAGGCGCTGGATATAGGCCTAGGGTGGTAGGAATGCACTTTAGCCTATTTGTGTCAAGCAAACAAAGGCAGTAAGCTATTCATCAAACTCCCATTGTTACATGTTTAACGACACTGCCATATCGAAGATGATTAGTGTCGCCACGCCATTTAGGACCCCGTGGACGGACCGTGCTAGCCCGAGATTTGAATCTCTGAAATAGCCACCTTCGGGAGTCGAACCGCGGCTCGCACGCTCTCTTTCACAGAGCAACGTGCATCGACCTTACCGGTGCAGCCAAGCGAGTCAGAAATCAAACTCCCTTTTGATCTAAGCTTATAGGATTAAAGATCGCCAGTTTAGCCTTGTTTACTAAAATTGATAACGCCATCGGTAGGCCTAATAAATGCCTATATTATCTGTCACCTTGAAGCTGTGCTGAGCAACTCCGCCAGTAGCCTGCTCTCCCTTTGGCAGTGCCAGTCCCAATTATTTACACCTGGATAAAGGATGAGGGCGACTCTAATTATGTTTGACATGACTGTTCGAATGTGATAATATTATAGCCTATTCGGAACTTTCGCACGGCCCAGAACTAAGCAAGCGCAGGCCCTATAGCCTACCTGAGCACTTTGGATCAGGTCAGGTTAGGCCTATAGGCCTACATCTGAAGGTTATGGCAAGATTATTTTATTAAGTCTAATAATCAATTTCTATTCTAATGATATAATATTGTCATAATTTGAAATAAAATTCTAACGGGATATAGGCCTTGCGCCTATGGGAAACGTGTAAATTTATTTATTTATCGCATTTGCAACAGTGCCCCTTTGATCTCACTAGTCACTACAGTAACTCACAGACGCTCCCGACTACAGCGCGAAAATTGCATGGGAGTTTCACGCCGAAGCGCAGGAGCAATTGCGAGTGAATGACTTGCTCAGGGATCCTACGGGCGGCTCGGTGTGTGTTCCAAACTGGATCGAATCATCCGACTCCAAGGCACACAACCCACCATTACATTACCGCGCCCCACTGGTTGTAGGACATTATTCTCCCGTAGATATTATCACCCGCGGACAATATTCCCAAGGGCAAAATCCCCGTACAAAATCTCCCCCGTTTTGCGTAGAGCACTACCCCCGTAGGACAAAATCCCTCCCTCTGTGCAATTAGTCTAATTCTTCATGTAGGCTAATCTATCAAGCTTGATTTCCCTGGTTTTGTGCACTGTGTCAACTTGTTAGTGCCGTCACCGATAAGACTTGCTACTGCCATTCAGATGCAAACTAAAGACTTGTTAGTGTCATTTAGTTAAACATTTCTAACGCAAGGAGTACTGTTGTTAGTGTCAGTTAGGTCCACGATTAAGACTTTTTAATGTTGTTTGTGACTTGCAAGTTAAAGACTTGGAAATATCTTTAGCATCAAAGATTATAGTAACGATTATCGACAGCTCTCAGGACCTTTGAACGAGTAGTGCGATAAATTATCTACTATGTATTTTCGTAAGTCTGTGGCTTTGTCTGTCGCTTTGTTTGTGGCTTTGTTAGCTATGCACGGCCACAGTTTTGAAACAATCTACCCCAATCCTTCGCAGGGGGGTTGGGTTAGACCCGGAGCAGGTCAATGGGGTGTCGGAAAATCTCTGCCACCATGGGGGTCAGGGTGGGAGTGCAAAAACCTTCATTTTTCCTACTTTTTTTAGCTGTTTCCATGCATAGTTTCACACTTATTCACCTGAAACGTTACAGCCACACAGATTTTTACACGGGCCACCTCGCTTCTGCCTAAAAAACCTCTGGTTCAAGATTAAATGTCTGTTTACCGCCCCATTATAGGCTTACGTACAGACCAGAACTAAGTAGGTCAACCCGAACTCTGCAGGTAATATCAGATTGCACACCTTAAGGTTCAGGCGGCACAGCAAACAATAGTCTCTTACCAAGATCTATAGACACACAGGTCGCGCCGCTGAGGGGGTTATGAATATGCGTGAATCGGAGTGGGGTGCCGTGACGTCGCATGCCTAGTCGACCAGCGCTGCTGGCATCTGACATGTCTGTTGAAACTATAGCATACCAAGTGTATTCGAAGAACCTAGATAGCGTACATTTAGTAACATCAGTAGGAATTTAAATCTGCTGTCGTATGCCAAATACGTCTTTTGTTGTCATAATTAAGCCGCCATTAAACTCCGGATCCAATATCTAATTAGCCTACATTAATTTAGCAGTCCGAAGTTGCCCACAGCTATCGTTTATTGGAAATATAATTTTAGATGTGAACGACATTAAGAGCAGCCTTAAATGACACTAACAAATCCTTGCATCAGAAATGATTAATCGAATGGCACTAACAAGTCTTAAGTGTACACGTGAATGACAGCCGGACATTCCCCCGGACATACATACAAACATACAAACATACATACATACATACATGCATGCATGCATACAGACATACATATATACATACATACATACATACATACATACACGCAAACATACATAGCCTACATATAAGCACGTCTGTATGTATCTATGCATGTATGCATACATGCATGCATGCATACATGCATGTATTTATTTATATTTTTATGGATTTTGTCTATATACAGGGAATGTTCTTCCTCGGGGGACATGTCCGGGGTGATATGCTCAGAACATATGCGCGCTGTCTTTGCATTAAATGTATCTTTCCGGCAGCACATTGATATCCAGAGTTAGAATAATCCGTCATCTTTAGGAAATTATTGATGAAATGATAAACTTTTCCTATGCACTACGTATTTTTTCAACTGGCGATTGCACAGTTACTATAGGTATCTCTATTTATTTGTTGTAAATACATCTGTTACACTGAATGTGTGGATTAATATTGGGCAGCTACACTGAATGAACTGCATGTAGGTTATACATGAGTCAGATCGACTAGGCATGCGACGTCAGAAACACCCCACCCCGAGTTAATGAGCCCGCTGCCTAAGCCAGCGGGCCAACCTGTGTATTGGAAGAACCTTGGTCTCTTACGGTCCAGAATGCAGGTCAACCTGAACTCTAGAGGTCATGTGAGGAAACACACCTGAAGGTCAGGCAGCACCACAACACAATGGTCTCTCACGGTCCAGAACTAAGCAGGCCTACCTGAACTTTAAAGGTCATGTTAGGTCACACACATGAAGGTTCAGGAAAGATTATTTTTATTAAGTACAAGAAAAATTATTAATATTACAATTCGAGTAATTATAGTATTGTGATATTTTGAAACACATAGATTGTGACAATAATATTATAGTCAATAGGGAACACCAGACTTTCGCATGGCCCAGAACTAAGCACTTTGGATCATGTCAGGTTATACATTTAGGCTACACCTGAAAGCTGTGGCAAGACTATTTTTATCAGGTCTTGTAATCAATTATTATTTTAGTAATATAGTATCGTCATATTTTGTCAGATAACACGCATGAAAGTTCAAGCAGCACCGCAACATAATAGTCTCGCACGGTCAAGAACTAAGCAGACCGACATAAACGCTTCGGGTCATCCAGGTCGCACACTTGAAGGGTTCAGGCAATGCACATACAACAGTCTATCGTATAGTTCAGAACTAAGCAGGCCTACCTGAACTCTTCAGGTCATCCAGGTCGCACACCTGAAGGGTTCAGGTCAATGCATATTGGCCTGAAGGGTTCAGGCCAATGCACATACAACAGTCTATCGCATAGTTCAGAACTAAGCAGGCCTACCTGAACTCTTCAGGTCATCCAGGTCGCACAGCTGAAGGGTTCAGGTCAATGCATATTGGCCTGAAGGGTTCAGGCCAATGCACATACAACAGTCTATCGCATAGTTCAGAACTAAGCAGGCCTACCTGAACTCTTCAGGTCATTCAGGTCGCACACCTGAAGGGTTCAGGTCAATGCATATTGACCTGAAGGGTTCAGGCCAATGCACATACAACAGTCTATCGCACAGTTCCGAACTAAGCAGGCCTACCTGAACTCTTCAGGTCATCCAGGTCGCACACCTGACGGATTCAGGTCAATGCATATTGACCAGAAAGGTTCAGGCCAATGCACATACAACAGTCTATCGCATAGTTCAGAACTAAGCAGGCCTACCTGAACTCTTCAGGTCATCCAGGTCGCACACCTGACGGATTCAGGTCAATGCATATTGACCAGAAAGGTTCAGGCCAATGCACATACAACAGTCTATCGCATAGTTCAGAACTAAGCAGGCCTACCTGAACTCTTCAGGTCATCCAGGTCGCACACCTGAAGGGTTCAGGTCAATGCATATTGGCCTGAAGGGTTCAGGCCAATGCACATACAACAGTCTATCGCATAGTTCAGAACTAAGCAGGCCTACCTGAACTCTTCAGGTCATCCAGGTCGCACACCTGAAGGGTTCAGGTCAATGCATATTGACCTGAAGGGTTCAGGCCAATGCACATACAACGGTCTTACGCACAGTCCAGAACTAAGCAGGCCTACCTGAACTCTTCAGGTCATCCAGGTCGCACACCTGAAAGGTTCAGGCATGATTATTTTATTAGGTCTAATAATAAATTGTTATTGCTGCTATTCCAGTATGCTAATGCAATATTGTCATATTGGACGATAACGTGTTAATGTAACACTGAAGGCTTTTGCACAGTCCGGAAACTAAGCAGACCTACCTGAACTCCTCAGTTTATATGAGGTTGTACACCTGAATTAACGTGTAGGCCAGGTTATTTTAATAAGTGTAATATTAATTTTAGTATTATTGCTCTAGTAATATAGTATTGCCATACTGGGAAACATAATTTTGAACGTGATATAGTACCAACCTATGATCTACATGTAAATTGAACAGAATCAGTTCAGGCACAGCCCAGAACTAGCAGGGCTACCTGAACTCTACAGATCATGTCAAGTCGCACATCTGAAATTTCAGGAAATGCACCAGAAGTTCAGGTGAAAATATATCACCGGAACCGTTCAGGGTATTTCTACCTGAACTCTTTTTAGAGTGTATATCATTTGAATTAAAGGTGGCTCAAATGAAATAATTAACGGATTTTGAAGTTGACTGATTTGAACAGTGTTTCAATTCTGGCTGTCATACCAAGCTGCTCAATAAACTAAATGATGCAGAAATTAAATAGGTCTAAGCCAAAGGTTATTGAATATGTTTGCAATAGAAAGAATGCATTCAGTCATTAAAACTATAGGCTATGCTTCAGGGGTCCCTAGAAAATAGTAAGATTAATATATTTGACGGAAATGTATTGCGATTAATTTAGCGTTAATTGCGATTAAAAAAATTAATCGCGCGATTAATTTCGATTAAAATTTTTAATCGAACAACAGCCCTACAAATAATGGTTATAGACGTGAATAAGTCAGTGCGCTACCTTATTCAAGCTCGAAACGTTTGTGGCTTGAAGACGATGGCAACAACGATGATGACGATGATGATGATGAAGATTATGTGGTGGTGGTGGTGGTGGTGATGACGATGATCATGATTATGATGATAATTATAATTATGATTATGATAATTATGATTATGATAACGATGATGATGTTGATGTTGATGACGAAGATGATGATTTTATGGTGGTAGTGCTGCTTCTGCTGATGATTTTAAAAACATTTTAATGTTTCTGACCTGACAGGTTGGAGGACAGTCACATGACGGACATCCATCTGGTCCGATCCCCGGGAAACACGTCGAAAGGCATTTCACTGCCCGACATTGTTTTGTCGTCGTCGTTTCTTCAGAACACAAAGCCAGAAAACACAGTCAAATTAATCACAATTAAAAGGTCTTATCTGAAACGTGATTATTATCAGCGGCGCCGCCAGGATTTTATTTCTGTACGCACAACTTGCACAAAATAATTGAAGCGAACAGCGATCGATACGAGCTTAGCCTATATTCAGGGGCGGATCCAGGATTTCTGGTTAGGGGGGGGTAAATACTAGGGCCTACCAATCCAATCCCATATATATATATATATATATATATACAGTGCTTAAAGTGTAAAGAAAATGCCAGGACGCTGTATTGTAGGCCTAATTGGTCGTCAGTGGCGGCGCCGAAGGCGGGAAGTTGCGAGTGCCGAAGGCACGAAGCCCATCCCGACTAGGGGGTCTGGGGGAGCGTCGTAAGCTCCCCCCAGCGGGGTCTGGGGCGGAGCCCCAGCGACCAGCGCATTTTTGGCTGTTTCAACCTTAAATGGAGCCATTTTTAGGCTCTTGTTTGCCAGCTATTTGTGAACGACAAAGTCGCGAAATTTTTAAGAATAAGTCGTTTTTCAGTGTCGCAAGCTACCAGGATAACAATAAAAATCAAAATGTTATTGTAAAAGAGAAAGGTTTTGTCTTTACAGTAAGCTCCCCAGCGGGGTCTGGAGGCGGAGACCCAGCGACCAGCGCATTTTTGGCTGTGTCGACCTCAAATGGAGCCATTTTTAGGCAGTCAGGTTGAACCTATATAATATATCTTTCTTTGGGCGCATAACGTATATGTAGGATATAGGATTCTTTCGTGGTAATATGGAAATTCAAACTGTCACCCAATAAATTTAGACCATGTGACAATTATATAAAAGTTTGCGCCCCTAGAAAAATTCCTGCGGACGCCCATGCTAAAGGCTTCAAATTATTACCCCCTCCTAAACATTACCCCCCCCTGCAAACTGTAATTTGCATCAATCGTCGCATTTATTGGACTAAAAATATCAGAAAAATAATCCCGCTTCTTTTTTGGTCTGAAGATTTTCATCCGTTAGCCTATCCCACTTCGTGGTTTGGTTTGTTATAAATATTTTCATCTGTAACTAAAATACTAAATCGCCGCTGAAGTTACATGGAGAAATGGCTTCGAGGCTATTATTTTTTTCCGAGTAAAATATTGATAACAAACCACAGTGAGATGACGGATAAATCTATGCAAATCTAGTGTCCGGGGGTAATCTTAAACCGGTTACGGTACAAGTTGCCGGGGGGTGATGTTTAGGAGGTGCAATTTGATACATTTAGATCGGCATATTGCTATGCTATCGTCGCCTTGAAGCCGGAATTTTCCAGGTTCGAATCCACCTCGCCGCGTAAGGACCTTGGGCAAGTCCTTCACTCACAATTGCTCAGCGCTTCGGACGGAGTAGAGAGCTTGAAGAGGCGCTATAACCAGTGGCGGATCCAGAACTCTTCCAAGGGGGGGGGGCAAAAATCGTAGAACCTGGGATGGGACAGGTGAAACAAATTTCGAAATTTGGTTGTTGGTTGAAAATAAATAGGGATTAGTCTTTGGCTGAAGTACTTTTCATCCGCCAAAAAAGTTGATGAGGTTTTTTTTTGTCATCTACCAATTTTTTTTGAGAAAATCATACCATTTCATCCGCCAAAAAGTTGATGACTTTTTTTACTCCTCCACTTGAAAACCGACTGGGGGCCACGTCCCATGCCATTTTCCGAATAGGGGGGCAATATGCCATTACACCCATATGCATATTGCTAAATTCATATCAAATGGGGGGGCCACGTCCCATGGCAGTTTTAAATGGGGGGCCATGGCCGGATTGCCCCCCGGATCCGCCCCTGGCTATAAAAAGTGCACATAAAAACACATACAAACAAAAATTAAATTTAAAAAAATGTTTTAACGGTTTTACATCCAGGAATCCCAGGATCCATAGACCTCTAGGGCCTAGGCGGCTATAAGACGCTCAATGCCAAGATGGCTCTCTATTAGAGTGTAAGTAAGTAAGGAAGTAAGTATATTCTATAGATTATAAAATTTCAATAGAATTTCATCGCTTACCGTATAATAAATTTACAATTTGTGAGAAAATTTTTTTTGCCTTTCCGCGCTGTACGCACTTGCGTACGTGCGTACGCCTAACGGCGCCCCTGATTATTATAACCATGATCTTGCCAGTTCCCACGAATCAAGCATAGAACTTCATGGGAGCAAAAGATCTGAGATAAGCTTAAAATTTGCCAATGAACTAAATGAACTAAGCAGTATATAGGCTACTATTACGTGTACAAGTACCAATGATCAAATTTATCACACAGTAGGCCTAGTAGCCTATCGAGCGACGTGACTCGGGTGATTGAATTAATCCAAGAAGCTGAATAATAAGCACTATTATAACTACATAATTCAATATCTGATAAATCACCCAAGCACCAACCGAGTATAAAAAATTAAGCCGCTTACACCCACACAATTCTGGCTTTGAATGCCTACCCTCTGTGGAGACGCACTGTGCTTGTGGAAAACACGGATACCGAATGCAGGTGACGTTGACCAATCGACATTCATAACCAGCCGAGCACTTCACGGTCTGTAATAATTCAAATAATTTGTCAGTCTGTAATTCAATATTGATTATCAGGTCTTTCAATACAAAGCCTGCGCTCCAGACCGCACTCTGTCAAACTCCCTAATAGGTCTACAGATGACACTAACTAAAATATACCTACTTTACTTTACAGACAACAACTTTTGTCTAACTCTAATTCTCTGCTTATAATATTCGTCTCTATACAAAAATATTGTCATTGATTGTATTTTATCACTCAAGTTTTTAATAAGCGAAAACACAGGCCTACATTTTATATATAGGCCTACTGTTACATTCAGATGCATATATATATATATATATAACAAGATCGACGACTGGGATGATTTCTGGTTCTTGAACTGATGTTCCAGCCATGTTTCTAACCTGACAAGTCGGAGGACAGTTACATCTCGGACATCCATCTGATCCAGTTTCAGTGACGCAGTCTGGAGTACATCTGATCAAAGGACAAGGCGTTGTCGTCTCTGCAGAAGATTTGAATTAAGGTCGGTAAATTATTGCTGATATTAGCGAAATCTAGTATAATGATGAGAAATTTCAAATAGGAAGTTAGAGCATGGAAAACCAATTGTCTACACTCTAAAGAGAGACATTTTCTTTTCAGATAGACAGACACACACACACACACACACACACACACACACACAGAGGCAAACATACTCTCTCTCTCTCTCTCTCTCTCTCTCTCTCTCACACACACACACACACACAAAATATTATGTCCGTCCATTCGCTCATCCATCCAACCATCCATCTATCCATCTATCCATCCATTCATCCATCCATCCATCCTGGACCATCCATCCATCCATCCATCCATCCATTCATCCATTCATCCGTCTATCCATCTATCCATCCATCCATCCATCCTGGACCATCCATCCATCCATCCATCCATCCAACCATCCATCTATCCATCCATTCATTCATCCATCCATCCTGGACCATCCATCCATCCATCCAACCATCCATCTATCCATCTATCCATCCATTCATCCATCCATCCATCCTGGACCATCCATCCATCCATTCATCCATTCATCCGTCTATCCATCTATCCATCCATTCATCCATCCATCCATCCTGGACCATCCACCCATCCATCCATCCATCCATCTATCCATCTATCCATCCATTCATCCATCCATCCATCCTGGACCATCCATCCATCCATCCATCCATCCATCCATCCATCCTGAACCCATCCATCCATCCTAGACCATCCAGCCATCCGTCTATCTGTCTCAGGCTGTCTGGCCTGTAATATTTTAATGGCCTTACAGTAATAAGCACTCAGTTCTTAGAATAAATTTGTAGGTTATTCTTTATCTTCTATAAAATAATGATTACGATTCAAGTGGAGACTCACAGATTAGATCACTAGTGGTTTAACGAGAGGGAACTGAAAGTAGGCGTTTACCGTATATGATTGGAACGCAGGTCGGCTGAGGAAAACAGGGCGTCGTATCCGATGGACATTGCATGACACATTCCTGACCAGGGTCACAGGCCACCTCCTACGAAAGAAGCAGAGAGTTTCTATAGCCTACTTGCAGTAATTCCATAAACAATTTTTTATATCTAAGCCTTCAACTCTTTCTTTGATTGAGAACCTGAAGATCAGTATAATGCAAATGAAGGATCATACACGTTACGTCGGGTTTTTGAATCGTCCAAAATACGGTGGGTGGCTTCACTAAAAGTGATATAACTTTTGTTCTGTTTGCAATATGTTAATTAAATCTGACCATCTGGTGTAAATATGAATTATCTATAAGACTGTAAAATCTCTTTTCGAAATTCCTACTTTTGGTCAAGATATTGGCAAATATATTAGGTGGATCTTTTTTGGCGCACCCTGTACATAGACCCTACACATATATTTACATCCAATTATTTAGTTATTTGATCTGCATCTCATCTACATCGTATAGGCTAACACAATGTGCTACAGCAACTGCATATATAACTATATATATATATATATGTACACATGTACATACATGTATTGAAATCAATATGATTTTTTAGCTAACCTGGCAGGTTTGGGTCGTACAGTCGCATATGGGACATCCATCAGGTCCTGGCACTTGACGGCAACCCACTGCGCACGGTGGAATTGGACACTCAGAAGTAGTTGTAGTTGACGGAACATCAGTAGTTGTCGGAATAGTAGTAGTTGTCGGAATATCAGTAGTTGTCGTAATAGTAGTAGTTGTCGGAATATCAGTAGTTGTAGTTTCTAAAAGAATGGAATGAGTTTGGGAGTGTACGGTTTGAATATAAACTGTAGCAAATGAAAGCCAAGACAGAACAACCTTTCAACTTCAAATAACTAATGATAATTATATTGTATACTATAGGTTGGTCTAGCGATCATACATGATGGATATTATTTCAGATAGTAATCTAGTAATGACCAATAATAATATACGTCCCACCAAAAGTCACGAGATAATAATGTACTACATCAATTTTTTGAAACACGCTGACTCCATCTATCGATCGGTCTCAACTTCTAGTAGTTTAAATAATTATGCAGGGCAGGGATTAAAATTTAATCCCTGCCCTGCATAATTATTTTTAAAACATTTTAAACAGGACAATAATTATTATTACATCCGGATAATAATTATTATTACCCTTCGGACAATCACTCCTGGACAATTACTCCCCTACCCGCAACAATTACCCCGTGCCAATTAGGCCTACTTTCGGACAATATTCTCTTAATATTCTCTGGACTGTTGGTCTGCGAGCAGCCTATAACTTTGTTGGTCCGTCTTTAAACTGACCTGCCGCACGTCACTATAATATTCAAGGCGCTTATAAATTTCTAACTTAACAATCTTTCGACTGGCTTTTGGTAAAGAGATTATTATAAGTCCCAACAGAAAGTCAAGCAGCGTTTTATCGCCGGCATGCGTTCACAGACAATTCCATAAATATTTTGGCACATGTGGTAAAATGCTGCTTCTAAAGTTGCTTTAAATGACTTTTAAAATGCTCTAAAACTCACTTGTGGGCATCTACAATATGAGACCTTTTCCTGGGGGTAATAGCGTCGAACCTACATTGTACACAGTCTACCACGAAAATAGAAAACTTGGGGCAAGAAGGGCACTTGCACCTGGAAGACTGAAACGTATCTTTTACTACCAAAACTTGTTTTTTCTCTTCAAATTTATTCGAACCGAAGGATTAATGATATAATTGATACTGAAAGTGAAACTCATAAATTTATGTTTGCAAGCCTTCATGAAATATACCGATTTTATAAATTTCCCGACTTGCACCATTCAAACTCTTGATTAACAATTTAACGGTGACTACAGTGTTCCTCCTCTTGCAAAAAATCTGACGATCTAATGAAGGAAAAGAAACGGTAGGCCTAATGGAATGGAGAGACAAGGAATAAGGTGGAAACAGGACGGGAAGGCAGCGAATGATGGACAATAATGCTTAAACTAATTTAACTAATTTTCAATTTAAATTACGATACGTAATTTATTCATCAATCAATTTTGTTCAATGTCTTAAAGCACCTATAGCCTACTGTGCGTGCAAGGTTGGCAAATGACTAGCCTATTTAATAAGCAATCGGGCTATTTTGTGTAGGCCTAGAAGCTGTAATCGGATTGTCAATATTTTAGGTTTTTAATAAGCACAGAAATATTGCACCTTTTGGTAGTTTACTATGAATCGACCTACCGTCTCGCAAACAAATCGGCACAGGATAACTAAGATTTTTATAATATTGGCAAAAAACCTTAGTGAACTATTTTTTATGACCCACCCTATACATTGTCCTATATTATGCGTGCAAGGTTAGAAAAGCACTATTTAACAAGCAATCGGGTTATTTTGTGTAGAAGCTATAATCGGATTGCCAAGTAGGTTTTTAATAGGCACAGAAATATTATAGGCCTACATGTTGGTAGTTTACTATGAATCGACCTACCGTATGGCACGCAAGTCGGCACAGGATAGCACCTCCATTCATCGCATTCGAGGCCTTGCATTACACATCTTTCATGCGGAACACATGTCACGCCCTACAAAGCACATTAGTCTCTTACAATCACCTCGCTTCACGTCTAAATTAGTGATGTGAGAAAGAAATTTCTTGTGTGCATGCGGTAAATAAGGAATTTGCATCACAATATACTTAACGGAACATAGCCTAATCTCCGTAGAAACGAACATTCCTCAGCTAACAGAAACAAAACTTGAGGTAGGCCTAAATAGCACTGCCGAAGATATTACACGTGTGTAATTCAAACAGTTAATAACTAATTATTGTAGCAGCTTAAGTAATCATGATTGCAGCCAATTATAAAAGCAAAAGACGAACATAATTATTAATTATAATTATTTTTAGTTGGTTTAGTGTTGGCATAGCAGTGTTTCTAACCACGCTGGTGCAGGTTGGAGGACAGTCACAAGTCAGGCAATAATCATCTCCGATTGCTAATCGGCAGGAAGGGCCACACGTAACGTATGGACAGAACGTGGTCGTTGTTGGCGGCTCTGTCGTTGTGGTTGGCGGCTCTGTCGTTGTGGTCGGTTCTGTCGTTGTTGTCGGTTCTGTAGTTGTGGTCGGTTCTGTAGTTGTTGTCGGTTCTGTCGTTGTGGTCGGTTCTGTAGGTCTGGGCGGCCCTGCTATCCATGTAGAAGGAAATTAAAATTGATACAGCAATGCATCGACTGAAAAAGTTTTTTTTAAATCTCATACCCTTTTGTTTGTAGGCCTACCTCTTCTTTGCAGGTTCTCTAAGGTAAGCCTCTTGACCTTGAATGACGTACCCTTGACGCCCTCCCCTCTCTAGAACTCCCCAGGCATTACTCCTCATATTAAGCCATTTTTATCTGGCTGCGCTGAGTTTGGCCCAAAAGTAGCCTAGACCATGTGAAGAGGCGCGATATAAATTCATTAACCCTCAGGCTACCAAGCTTTTTTGTAACACTGACTACCAAGGGGGGGGGGTGGTTACCACCCCCCCCTTGGTAGTCAGTGTTACAAAAAAGCTTGGTTACCACCCCCCCTGGATTTTGGGTTTGGTTTGAGATATCATAACTTGTAATAGCTCTATGGTCGTTGGCCAAAATGGCCGACGCCGTGCCTTTCTGTTGTTATGGCAGATTTTTACGTCCGGGACGAAACTCGCTTCTTTTCGTTCGGATTTTCTACTGTTTACTGATGTCGAGAGTCGAGATTCTGACTTTTCTTCATCTGTGTCGTGAGCGTTTGGACGGTAACTTGATAATAAATTTTGACGTTCAACATGCCATGCGTGTTTCGCATCTGGACTATTCCATTATGCTGAACATCAAGGGGTTCCAGGTTCGTCATCATTGTTTCATCATTAGGCTATCGATAGCCCAACGATTACGCACGTGTATGGGAAAAGAAAGGGTTTCACTATATACCAACAACCGAAAACCATGCCGCAGTAGTGCTACGTTTCCAGCGTTGTGCTGCCCGTCGCTGCTCTTCGCACTACTAATGTTTCTCGGCTCTGTAGACACTGAAAATACGGTTAAACTACCATCATCGGGAATCGGTACGAGAAACTTTCGGCTGAACTCTCCGTGTAGCCAACGCGTAGGAGTTTGACGATGGGGTGACTTGTGCTTCTCGAGCGGTGTTTTGCCTAAGGATGACTTCTGTCGTGACGTTACCATCAATAGGCTTTAGAGCTATATGAGTGGGCGCCGCTGATGGCTGCCATATTTGTCTTGTATTTGTTTTTTTATGTCGTGTTTTTGTGCTTGTAAACCAGAGTGCGTTTTGCAGCTGGTACATTAAAGAATATACTTACTTACTTACTTTTTTTAATACACCTTACTTACTTACTTTTTTTAATACACCTATGGATTCAGCATTCATTTCTGCACAAAATGGTATATTTAGGTTTAAAATATATGAAAGCACCCCGAAGTTATGAATTTTTTACCGTAGGCACCCGTCGATTCCACAAAATGTATACTTTCGCATAAGCAAAATATTAGATTCTGTGTGTTTTTAACATAATTTATTTAATTAAAAATAGTTTACATATAATAAAGTCCAATATTCAACTATAAAAACTAGTAATAAGTTAGTTTTAGCTACAATAAAAAAAGAAAAAACATGTAAAACATGCTGAAAAACGTTTACGCAGACTTATCGTTGTAAAAAAAACCCAACATTTTCACACATTTAAATTTATTTTGAGCACTTCCGGTCATCAAATGTCAAATTAATTGGTATCACAAAGTAGCCCTAAATGCCCTCTATAGAATGACATAATTTATTTCTCTTAAAAAATAAATTATGAATAATTTTTAATAGGAAAAACATGAATATTTTATGAAAATAAAACATCTTTATTTATATTTTTTGAGCACTTCCGGTTGTCCAAAGACAACTCACTGAGCATGGAAATGTAGCCCCACATTCCCTCTACAGAATGGTGTAATTCGTGTCTCTTCATGTCAAAGGACGGATAAGATACAGTCGATAATCTAAAAGGGGTGGTATCCACCCCCCCCCCCTGGTGCCTCGGGTATATCGGGTATAACTTTTGAATGGTATGGTATATCATCACACATTTTAGCTCAAAATGTGTGCAAATGAATCCTCTACAGCTACCTAAAACGTCAAAAAATTCTTCCTAACGAAAAAAGTTTAATTTGGGAAAAACCTAGGGGGGTGGATACCACCCCTCCTGGTAGCCCGAGGGTTAAAGAATGAATAATATGTCACGCATGTTTCAATAGAAAGTTCGATGGAGTCAAGTTTTATTCACTAACCGACATAATTATTTTGCATGTAGGCCTATTTAGGCATTACAAAATGGTGCTTCTGAAACTCACTTGTTGTATCTAAAATATCATACCTTTTCCTCGCGTAGGCCTACTGGGGTAATACCATCGAAGCTCCACTGTCTCCCACAAAAATGGAAACTTGGGCGCCCGCAATAATATTAAAGGCAAGAGGGGCACTTGCTCTTGGAAAAAATACGCTTCTTCCTTGAGACGCATCTTTTGATTTACTTCAAATGTCTTCACACTAAAGAACTAATGATGCAATTGATGCACATTGCACAAAGTGAAACTCAGAAATTTACGTTGGTAAGCCTTTATGAAAAATAACGATTTTTTACATTCTTGGCCTGCACCATTCAAGCTCTTGATCAACAATTTAACTGTGACTATCAGTGATACCGCTCCAAAATTTAAGAAAAGCCAAGATGGGGTCTTAAAAAAGCCAAGAAAAGCCAAGTTTATAATTATGGTCTATATGTCACCTATTTTCTTTCAACAGAAGCTATTTTATCCGATAAATTGTGATGTTTATGAAATTATGTATAATTAATCCTGAAATTGATGTATGTTAAATTGTTAATAATTGGTTCCGTTCGCTGATTTTCTAACATACTAACGACATTTTGGAACATAGTGCGCTAGTTTTGAGAAATAAACGTTCAGAGAATAATAATAAGTCGGATAAATCCTAGTCAGTAGATGGAGCCGCTGCCATAGGTGTACTATTACTGCTAAGATTATTGTTATTTAGTGGATTATTGCTTAAATTCTTGCTATTTAGTGGATTATTGTCATTTAGTTGGCAGAAAAAAGCCAAGTAAAAAAGGCAAGGTCCTTTGAAAAAAAGTCAATATCCCAAGATACGATTGAAAAAGCCAAGATCTTGGAAAAAAGCCAAGTAGCGGTATCACTGGTGACTATATTGTTTTCCCCCTCTTGCAGAAATATCTGCGTACCCCATGAATGGAAAAGAAACGGTAATGGAATGAAGAGGCAAGGAATAAGATGGAAACAGGACGAGAAGGCAGCGGACGGTGAAAGACAATAATGCTTAAACTAAATAATAATATTATGTCACGTAATTCATCCATCAATTTATCCAATGTCTTAAAGCACCTATAGGGCCTATTATGCACATGGGCGGAGTTTATCAGGGGCTAGGGGGAGCCCAAGAAGGCCCAGAGTCAGCTTTTTACCATGAAAGTTATATCTTTTTCCGGGTTTAGCCCCCCCTCCTACGAAGGCATTAGCCCCTCCAAGAACGGAAACCAAACTCCGCCCATGATTATGCATGCAATGTTAGCAAAACACTATTTAATAAGCAATCGTGCTATTTTGTGTAGAAGCTATAGGCTAATCGGATAGTCAACTAGGTTTTGAATAGCACAGAAATATTGTAGGTCCTACCTGTTTGATGGTAGTTTACAATGAATCGGCCTACCATATGACACACAAATCGGCACAGGATAGCACCTCCATTCATCGCATTTGTCGAATATCATAACACATTCATCCGGATAACATGTCACGTCCTACAAAGCACATTAGTCTCTTCTAATTCCATCGCGTGTTATATTTCCTCAATGTCCATTCTATCGTAATCGTTATCTTAAAGCCAGGGCTGAAAGTGAGCCGGGTCTGTCAGGGTCTGCCACCCGGCATTGATTTACGTGACCTGCTGGTGCCGGGTCTCAGCCGGGTCGCATGTTTAACAGTTTTGGCCCAAAAATAGGTTAAGAAATTGTAGGAATTTGACAAACTTTGGGCAAATGACAAAAAAATATGGTCAGAAAATGTCTCGACTCAAAGGAGAAAACCCTTCTAGGCTAGTGTGTTATCCATTGCGCTACCAGCCTTCTGTAGAAACGAACATTCCTCAGCTAACCGAATAAAAACTCAAGGTAGGCCTATAGAACGCTAATGGAAAAATTACACGTAGGCCGATTGTTTTTCAAACAGTGAAGAATAAATTTTTTTGTAGAAGTTTGAGTAATCACCAATCATCAATGAATTTTCGTTTGATCAGCAATAATTCAGGCTGACAGAACGCAGCACGTTACATAAATTATTATAGTCTAACTGATTTTATGTGTAAGTTCAGTTTATGTAAGCAACATAAATAAATAATATTTATTATTATTGTGTTTTAATTAATATTAATTGATCTGTGTTTGTTGTAAGGTTTCTCGGTTAAAAAAATGTTTGTGAACACTGAACAGCACTAGAGATAAAGTCGCAATTATCATGATAGCATCCAATGAGAAAAGCAAAAGAAGAACACATTAATGATAGGCCTAATCATTTTTAGTTGGTTTGTTGTTTTTGCATAACAGTGTTTCTAACCATGCAGGTTTGAGGACAGTCACAAGCCGGACATCCATCCATTCCGGTTACAAATCGGCAGTCAGGGCCACACGTAACAATTTGACAAGACGTGGTCATCGTTGTGGGCAGCTCTGTCGTTGTTGGCGGCTCTGTAGTTGTTGGTGGCTCTGTAGTTGTCTCTGTTGAAAAAAGTTAAGATAAATGAAGCAATGCTACGACTGAGAAACAGTTTTATCTCAGTCCCTTTTGCTCGTACGTATACACAATGCAGAACCGTGCCTTCTCGGCGGTAGAATTCTCGATCTTGCATGACATCCCCTTGACGCCCCTCTCCCCTGTCGACAACTCTACACGCATTGCTCCTCATCTTAAGATATTTTTATTTGGCTGCTCTGAGGTTGGAAGCCCCTGAGAGTAGGCATAGTCCCTGTGAAGTGACGCGATACAAATTCATTTAATGAATGAACGAATAATGTCACGCGTCTTTCAACAAACAGTTAGATGGTTTCAGGTTTTATTTTCTAACCAACATATAATTATTATGCAGGTCGTTATTACTTTAGATGTCTTCGTGAGATTAGTTTGTTTATAATTATTATAGAAGACATGAAAGGGTCCGGAAGCCACGCCAGCCAGGGTCACCTCACAAGGCCGTAACTAGGTTGTTTTGGGGTTGTTTTTTTCTGGGGGGGGGGGGAGGTGAGCACTCCTCGAAATGAATTGACATTAAAAATGAAATCATGCTTTGCCTAAATGTAATTGATTATAAATTACAAACTACTTTGATGCAGAACACCAAATTACTAATTATATTAATTACAACTTAGAAGCCTTTTTTGACTTAAGCTGCTTCGCACATTGCCATAGTTATGAATAATTTCATAATAATTATTACGCTGGTTACAGGAAAATAAAAACAATAACTTGAATTGAATACCAAATTTTGGAAGGCATTCATAACAAGTATCACATTCGCCGGTCGGGAGACAATTTTGACCTTCAGGACATCCCTCGAGCTGTCAAACACAAAACACTTTTCGGCATCATCAATTTTCACTGGTTAGATTTTTGATGTGATGCTTTATCTTATTTTGGATTTGATAGGTTTCGATCAATAGTCAAATGTGTGCACTTATTTTCATCATCACGTACCAGGTAGGCTAACTCTCAACATTTAGCTGATTGCACGTTGTGTGTATAGATGCGTTATTCACTATATTCAGTAGCATTTACTGCGTAAGGGATCAATGGTTTACGCTCAGAAAGCAATACGGTGTCATGCAGTATTCAGAAGATTGCTCAAAACTTTAAAAGTGAAAGATCTTTACAGCTGTATGGGAACTGGCCATTTCTAGAATGACCTCGGTTCCTTAATAGTCTCGTTTTCGACTAGCCCAATATAGGCCTACTTGTGAATTGCTTCTATTGCAAACTGACTACCTAGACTAGGTTACTGCACACTGGACTTTTGAATCAATAAAAAAGTTTGACTGATTGACTGTTTATAGATGACTGCTGCTCTCTACTTACTTCAATGCCACCAGAGTTAAAGAGCGCTTTGAGAGGCATAGGCTTATAACGTGGTGATTATTACATTTATAACTGCAGAATAAAAACTTTTAACGACAACTTGTGTGACACAAAAGGTGAACGGCCATTAGGAATATAATTTGTAGATGGTCTATTTTTGTTTATTCAGTGTTCTAACCATGCATTTCGGTTCAAAGCAGAGGCAAAACGGACATCCCCATTGACTGTAATCTGCATGTAAGTGGCACAATGGTGGCTCACACGAGATGCTTGGACAAACTGTGCTCGTCGGCCCAGTTGTGGTCGGCTCAACTGTGTTCGGCCCAGTTGTGTCCGGCTCCACTGTGTCCGGCACAGCTGTTGTCCCTGCAAAGCAAACGGCAAAGATGAATTACATTGTGTTAAAAGATTTCACGAGTACGCCCAGCTATCCTAAAGAAAGGCAATACACAGAGTTTAGATCTACATGTATGTATCACATATCTGGGATGACCACTCAGGCGCTTACACACAACAGAAATTATCATTAATTTTTTGAAGTCTATGCAGGAAGTGAATGCAGAATCTTTAGTTGCATTCAATCATTTGCTCGTGATTTTTATACGCTTTTACAATTATAGCAGAAATGTTTAATCAATTACGTGAAACCTAGATACCTGTAGCCTATGTCTACAGCATGTAGGCCAACCTGCTCTATGCAAATCTTTAAATGATGCGCTAGCAAAGAGTATCTATAGGGCCAACATTGAGCACGTACACATACGAAATGTTGTAAATCAGATAACATTTATCAACTGCATTGACATATAAACGGATCTTGACATGTGTCTTTGAGGTCCATTCTTGATAAGAAAACAAGAAATTCTTAGTTATATCGCCAACCTGTCATTTAAAACGAGTCAAGCCTGGGGAATAATCTTGTGGGAGAGCTAACTTAATCGTTATCTCTAAACTTCTAAAGCGCTACTCGAAAGCCAAGCGTGGGGCACCAGCTTATTCACGGGCGCTGCGTCGAGTTAAAGGGGTTGTCCGTAAGAGTAGTCCGAAGGTGGTCCGGGTCGAGTTACCAGCGCATAACAGAAAAGCCTACTCATAATAAATCTTCAAAAAAGAAGTCTTCAGACTTGACTCAACAATTTCATACGCTCATCATTTATTTTAATGGTATTTTAATGGGTGTGCAACAATTATTATAGTTAAGCGTTAGCAAAGGCTGGATTATAAACGTTAATAATTGTTCTTATGTAAACTTGTGCCTATACATAATTGAACTGACTGTCATACAATAATTATTATTACCCTGCAGAATCCACAATTAGTAAGTACCCAATCAACGAAATTATCCATCTCATCTGGTCTCCCTGTGGCAACTACAGTAACTGTCAATGTTAGGTCTAAGTTGCATCGCAATTGCCGTGACTACGTATAATTTCATAATACTTATTATGCTGGCTATACAGGACAATAGATTGAACTGAAGTGAATACCAAATTTTGGAAGGCATTCATAACAAGTATCACATTCGCCGGTCGGAAGACATTGTTGGCCAGGAGGACATCCCTCGAGCTGTAAAATACAGAGCAGTATGCTTCTAGGTGTCATGATGTACAGCATACATGCACAGGCCGGCCAGGACAGACCGGTGGAGAGAGTCGAAGGAGAGAGCGTGGGACACATACGGGCATTGACCCACGTTGTCCTTCATGCCTCTCTCCCACGATTCTCTTCAATCAGACAAGGTGGTCTAGGTGTTCCAAGATGTTTATGGTATGGAGCAGACCTGCTGACCGTACCGGTTGAAGCTGAGGAGCATGACGCGAGACAGACTCAGACAGAGAGTGGCGTCGGACTCTTACGGGCATTGAGCCCAATGATATTGATGATGATGATGATGATGCTATTTCACTGGATAGTGATACGTAAAATTAATTTGTAACCGAATAAAGAATTTTAACGCTGATACAAAGGATGAAGATCAGTGAAAGGTGATACTTAGTTGGTTCAGTTTTCTTTATTCAGTGTTGTTTCTAACCTTGCAGCGGGGGTCTCCGCAGAGGCAAAACGGACATCCTCCTTGACTGTAATCTAAGTTGCAGAATGGTGGCTCACACGAGATGCTTGCACATTCTGTGATCATCGGTCCATGTGTCGATGCTGCGAAACAAATTCAAGATAAATTTAAAAAAAATGGTAAGAAATTTCACGAGTAGGTCTATTATTGCTATCCTAGAGAAAGGTTTTACATATAATCGATGTAGGCATATCACTATCTAGGATGACTACTCAGAGGCGCTCAACTTCGACATAAATTAACAGTTCTCAAGTGTATGCGGTGAATACATGCAGAATCATTATTTTTATATTAGGTCTATGCATAGTTATACATTCAATTTATTTATTCATTCATGATTCATTCATTCGCTTTTAGAACAGCAGAAATATAATTATGATCAATGGCGTAAACCTAGATACAGCGAATACATGTTTTTTGCAGAACCTAACAAAATGAGCTAAACTAAACAAAATGCAATAATTATGTAGGCCTAGGTCTACATTGAACATGCACACATAATTAGGCCTATAAACATTTACAAAATGTTGTAAATTAGATCAGTTTGGACCAGGAGCAATATAAGATTGTAGGTGTTATCAATCAATTCAGCACGTTGCGGAAAAACAATTAGGGTCTTATCAAATAAGTCGGACACCCTTTTGTTCTGACCGAGGTTACTCCGTAACGGATCGTCACATCTACACGATGTAAAGTTTATTGTATAGCTTATCATCTCATTCAACTAATACAGTCAGTTAAACCTGGCCAATTGTAAATGAATTTGATCAGGAGTGTGCCAAGTACAGCGAGCTGGCGAAATTTTAGTTTTCATTTTTTCGGGTAAAGCTGGACACTTTGGTTGGTAAACCTGGACAATGTTTGCTGAATCGACCTTATTTTGTTAAAGTCGGACAATCGATAAACTGACCGATTTTCATCAAGATCTGTGCCAAATTTAACTGTAAGATAAAATTGAACATTGAAAATAACTGAAGCAAAATCAATCAAATGTCAGTATACTTGCCTACATTCATTGAAAAGATCGCTCTTAGGGGCCTAGTATCAGACTAGCATAAAACCTAACTGCAAAGCAGGCAAATAGACTAGGCCTATGCCTATATAAAACTCGACTACCTAGGCCTACAAAAACCTATGAAATCTAGATCCATAAAAAAGTCGAAAAGAATAAGAACTTTTCTAATAATTATCTGAAACATTCCCAACAAGTAAAAAAACAATCATCAGAGACCCCAAAATTTTATGTCAACGTCTGAACCACACCTATTTTACTAAAATTGTCATGAGGATTGTTAACATTGCCATAGCCTATAAAATTATAGGCCTAGACATAATGCTACACATAAACCAATTTCCTTTGGCCTATAATGTCTCTTTATTCTTTTAAAACTTTTTTGCCAAATTCAAGCCTTGGTTTGCCTATGAAGCATTAGCGTGAACCTAGTTTTGTCAAAGTCGGACACATCACAGCAGGGTGTAATAATGTTGTCCGACTTTGACACAAGCCTATATGGCAAAGTCGGACAGCAAATAGCTCTAGTTTCAACCATGACACTAATTCAATATCCTTCAAACAAGTTACGCAAAACAGATATTATACTGCCATCTATGTGCTAAAAATTCAAACTCGCCCTCCTCGGCAATTAAAATTATCATAAACCCTTAACAGTGAATGATGGATTTCATTATGTCAGCTTGCAAAATGCTACAAATCCGACATGTATCGATAGTAATCGACGTCTTAAAATTAAGTCTACGATCCCTTGAAGGTTGTGAAGTTTTAATCATTAGATGGACCTTCTGCAAATACAATCTATGATACTGCCACCTAGTGATCGAAGTCTCTTCTGCGTGGCAGGTCGGCGAAAATTTTGTCCGACTTTACCTGATGTCCGACTTTATGTTAGGTCTCCCTATGTTGGCATCATCGCAGATGATCAGGAGCAAAATACTGTTAACCCGGCCAACTTGCCCCCACTTCCCCTAATGGTGGCCTCATGCTGGACCAATATTCTCATTCGAGATGCATACTTCATGAGACTCCGTAAGGTTCGTATTAAAAGTGTATAGGTATCATATTTTCGTTTGGGTCCAGCCATCTAAATTAATGTCTTTTAGAACAATCTAATCACTGACCTGAACGCGCCGCTGATGGAAACACAACGAGAACTGCAATCAACGCTATTCCACGTGACCACATGCTGCTCTGTATATGAACTCCAGAATAAGATTTCGCTGGGGAAAAAAGATCGGTAAGTGATGCAGCTGTAGTTCGATCACTAAATCAACCATCCAATCAATTCGAGAAGAAAACATTTTATGAAAACAGACAACAAACAATGCAGCAGTTGAGAAACAATGAAGAGGACAAACCTTGGAAGACCGCATCCAGGTACATTGGCGGATACAGAAATTTTCGAAGGATGGAAAAAATTTGGTATTGGGTCTGAAAAATTTCGTTTGTCTTTGGCCGAAAATCTGATGACCTCTTTTGGTTGAAATGTTGGGGAAAGGATTCCACTTTGCCCGCCGGAAAAGCTGATGACCTTTAATTTAGTCATAGCCTACGTTAGTTTTATCTCTGTCTTCTCTGTCTCCTATTCCGTTGCATTGCATCGAATCTGTAAGGGGCACGTCCATTTTGCCAACCAGAATAGCTGTGGGAAATGTGCAAATTTCTCAATGGGGGCCATGGCCAGATTAACCCCACCCTAGATCCGCCCGTGTACACTGTCCAGGTATGAAATTCATAGTTAGCACATTATTATTAAGGTTTACATAGCCTAAAGCAACTGCATTAAGAGCAAAAAGTCAGTAAAATTGACTTTAATACTTGAGGTGTCTGAGATAACCAGCCTTAGCTAACGCCTAACCATTATTGTACACCCAATAAAATAAATGGTGCATCGAAAAGAGGCGGCGAGCCAAAGAAAGCTTATAATATTTAACCCAGTATGGATTGTAAAGTATCGTCTACATAGAAACGATTTCCCACTAAATGACTTGTCTTCTTGATAGTAAGCTCAGCGGTGAAGAGACTCGTTGTCATACTTACATAGATACATGGCGACAAAGAATTCAATACAATTAAATAGCAATTTTCAAAGAGCCTGCTAACAGTTACTGTCTAGCGTATACTTAGGCCTACTGTAACAGTTATCGGATAGAGCCTCGATTCTTTATCTCACACTGAAAATGTTATGCTTATTTCATTAAATTTTAAACTTCGACCAAAAATGTGCGTTTTTACCTTTCTCTTTATTAGTAAAACCTAGTCACAAGTCGTCTAAATCTCTAGAAATTGCCAATAAACTTAGGCCTACAGCTTGATGTACGCGAGGGTGAGCCAGACGGTAGGCAATATACACATATTATGCTATAGTATACGAATATAAATATAGTACATGACAACGTTGCCTAAAATTTTACGCATGCGTGAACTACAAAAGTTAACGGTAGGGCCTACATAAAACGGAACGAACCACTCTTTGTCATGAGTAATAAATAGGGGCCTAGCCTATTTTGTATTGAATTCTCTGAAAAACATTGTAAACAGACTGTGACCGTGAATTGCTTTTGCTAAGGCACATTTTGTTATTGGCTTGGTTTGGCCTTTCTGCCATGTTCGAGACTTTTGTATAGGCCTACAGATATACGGACCAAGCAATTTCTCCACGCCCATCCTGTTTTGATCTCACAAGTACTCTCTGAGTTACAAACACCTATACGGGCATGAGCCCTGCCCAAATTTCGTTCTTAGTCCACTAGACCCAGATATAATTATACAGACCTACATGTGCTCGCACAAACACATAGGCGCAAACAAACACTGGGCGTTCTTAGGCTCTTGCATATAATGTATAAAAATTATTCTATCTATGTGTCACAATGTTTGTATGTATGTATGTATGTCTGTCTATAATGCACGTATGAATGGATGTATGTATGTATGTATGTATGTATGTATGTATGTATGTATGTATGTATGTATGTATGTATGTATGTATGTATGTATGTATGTATGTATGTATGTATGTATGTATGTATGTATGTATGTATGTATGTATGTATGTATGTAATACTATGTATGCATATATGATTGTATGTATGTATGTATGTATGTATGTATGTATGTATGTATGTATGTATGTATGTATGTATGTATGTATGTATGTATGTATGTATGTATGTATGTATGTATGTATGTAACTATGTATGTATGTATGTATGTATGTATGTATGTATGTATGTATGTATGTATGTATGTATGTATGTATGTATGTATGTATGTATGTATGTATGTATGTATGTATGTATGTATGTATGTATGTATGTATGTATGTATGTATGTATGTATGTATGTATGTATGTATGTATGTATGTATGTATGTATGTATGTAATACTATGTATGCATATATGATTGTATGTATGTATGTATGTATGTATGTATGTATGTATGTATGTATGTATGTATGTATGTATGTAATACTATGTATGCATATATGATTGTATGTATGTATGTATGTATGTATGTATGTATGTATGTATGTATGTATGTATGTATGTATGTATGTATGTATGTATGTATGTATGTATGTATGTATGTATGTATGTATGTATGTATGTATGTATGTATGTATGTATGTATGTATGTATGTATGTATGTATGTATGTATGTATGTATGTATGTATGTATGTATGTATGTATGTATGTATGTATGTAATACTATGTATGCATATATGATTGTATGTATGTATGTATGTGTGTATGTATGTATGTATGTATGTATGTATGTATGTATGTATGTATGTATGTAATACTATGTATGCATATATGATTGTATGTATGTATGTATGTATGTATGTATGTATGTATGTATGTATGTATGTATGTATGTATGTATGTATGTATGAGCACGTGTTATAGTGCCTCTTCAAGATTCCACTCAGAGGCGCTCCCGACTACAGCGCGGACACTGGATCGGAGTTTCACTTCGAAACGTATGAGAAATTGCGAGTAAAGGATTTGCTCAAGGTACCTACGCGGTGGCTTGAGGTGGATTCGAATCCTCAATCTTTTGATTCCACGTCTCCGAAAATACCACTACACCACTGCGCTCCACAATATATTTTCAACTACCGCAATACTGAGAGACACTTACACATCGGTTTACTTAGCCTGCTATTGCTTGATTTTGCATTAAATGGTTGCGTCATGTATATGTATATTTGCAGTTACATGCAGCCTACCAGCATCATAACAAGAAGGGGATTCAATTATAGTTACCACCACTTCGTGTGCAAAAGGAGGCCACTAACGCCTTCTGGTGCATTATAATATTAGGAGGCTAGGAGCTTATTATTCAGATTCAGCCGTAGGACTAATTATGTGCTCACCGCTCGAAGCTCGTTGGTGTCTGGAAGTTGTTATATGAATATTTTATTACGTCGACAAATAAAAATGCGTTTCGAATTATTGCGATAAGTAGGCCAAGAAAGACTAATGAAATGCAAGATTTATTTGACCAAAGCAAGCACAAGTGGCTTATCCAAAGATAGACTGGTGGGCCTCATACAAGCAGCTCTTGCGGGATCGATGGACTTTAAATAGCCTACAAAAACGTTCTGACATCTATCCATAATGAACATTGCTTTAGAGAAATTTAGACGATGGATCCTGTGAGTGAATGTAGTTATGTCTACGCTGGAACTTTTTCAGCGATGCTGTTACTGTGTAACAAACGAATTTAAGCGTAAATTAAATCGAGTTTACGTGGATTTGGTTATTCCGATTACGAAAACACAACAGAATTACTAAACTACTTATTCAATGCTAATTAAATCATGATTTCTTTACAGATCGCGGCAACAAATAGCTGATAAATTTACTGTGACACCGATTTTCCAAGTTGCAATATTTTTACATAGGCCTACAATCCCTACATGCAATAATTGATAATCACGATGATTAACACAAATAAGCAACTATATGATTTAAATAACTCACCACCTTTATAATTAGCTACAGACCTAACGAAAGAAACAAACCAAGTGAAATCAATGTTATTAGTTAGATGTAGCAGCCTGCAGCCTATGATCAACACCCTTGCTAATGCCTCGAGTTCAGATTCAGATTGACTACGCGAAATGTGTTGGGCTAAGATGACATGATTGGCCTTATTAGCTAACATGGCGGACAAAATTATTGTGTATGTTGAATTGTGGTTCTGGTAAAGAACCATTGATTTTTTTTGAAGAACCTAACTTCTGGTCATAGGCGCAACCACCCTATGGGACCCACGGGACGTGTCGCCCCAACTTTTCAGTGGTCCCCCAACTTTATTATTATGGTCCCCCAACTTTTAGGACGTGATTCATTATGGTCCCCCCCAACTTTTAGGACGTGATTGCACCTATGCTTCTGGTGGAGTTACATCTTATTTCAGATATCAGCATATTGGTTAATTGCATTGCTGAGGTTAATAATTAGGACTATTATACGTCAAATATTTAATTGTCTCGAGAAAAAGATGTACGATTGCATTAAGACATAGAGGTTAATCATTGCGATCATTGCTTCCATGCGTTCAAGATATTCGCGTTACATTGTGAGCGATGGTTCGTTACATTGATCAGCTGTCCAAGTTAATAAATAATACGTGGTTCGTTCAGACCATCGCTGAGTGGACATCCATTTTTATCCGCTTAAAATCAAATCTGCACCGTATGGTTCTGCGTCACACGGCTGCTTCTCTGGACCACAGGATTCTGGAAAAAATCAAAACCGATTATTCGATACATAAATGAAAATCATCAATCCAGCTTCTATTTATCAAGCATTCTATCCAATAATCCAGCTTCCATTTCAGGTATAAAAATACCTTTATCCAGTCGTTGCACCAGTTGTCGTGGAGCCGATTGGAACGCAGGTCGGCTGAGGAAAACACTGCGTCGTATCCGATGGACACTGCATGACACATTCCTGGCCAGGGTCACAGCTCACCTCCTAGGAAAGAACCAGACGGTCTCTAAGTTACTTTCAGTAATAACATTAAATGTTATTGATCTTACTCTTCACCTTTTTCTGTGGGTTAAATGCTTAAAACCTGTTGACCAGTTACTGTAGACCTATGATGTAAACGAATGATCACACCAACCTATATGAGGGTCGGTGGTGTAGAGCCATGTTCGGTACACTGGAACCGGTAGGTTTCGGGTTCGAGTCAACCTCAAACCATGGCGTAGGGACCCTGAGCAAGTCCTTCACTCGCAATTATTGCTGATGCGCCTCGGCGTGAAACTCAGATTAAGTGTCCGCGCTGTAGTCTCGGGAGCGCCTCTGAGTAGAAATCTTGAATGGGCGCTATGGCAAGTGCTCGCATGCATGCATACATTATCTATATTCATGTGTTGCTGCAGCTGCATTTATATACAATATATAGAAATCAATATGATTTTTTAGCTAACCTGGCAGGTTTGGGTCGTACAATCGCATATGGGACATCCATCTGATCCTGGCACTTGATGACATCCCACTGCACACGGAGGAATTGGACATTCAGAAGTAGTAATAGTTCTCGTAGTAGTTCTCGGAATATCAGCTGCTAGCGGAATGGGAGTATTTGTCGGAATATCAGTAGTAGTGACTAAAACATTACGATGCAGTTTTAGGGTATATCTTTTGCATATAAACTGTAACAAATGAAAGCCAAGATAGAATAGCCGTCCACCTTCAAATAATTAAATATGTTGTAGGTTGGTCAAGCGATAAGATACACCCCCCACACCCACCCACACACGCACACTAAAGGTTTTTAATATATGAACAATCCAGTAATAAGCAATAAGATATGTCTCAGCAAAACTCAACTCTTCCGCTGTGTCTCTGAGATTAATTCGTGATACTCCACAAGAAGTTCCAATTTAGGCATAAATAGGCCTATTATTTCGACCACCTCGATTAGTTTCTTTCAGATTTGTAGGGCCAAAGCCTGGAGCAGTAGGTCTATTCTCTTATCGATGAGTTAATATTTCAAAATAAAGTAGGCCTATAGACGTCATCACTCGACTCAACAATTTTATAAGATCATCAGTTACTTAACTGGGTGTACAGCAATAGATGTAGGCCTACTGAGCGTTAGCAAAGTCTGGTTATAATTATTGTTCTTGTAGGCTATTATACCGATAGGTCTACCTAATTGAACGGACTGTCAAGCATTATTAGGACCCTGCAATGCCACCAATAATTATTAGTAAGTAGATCTCCCCCTGTATGCCAAATTATCGGGACTGTTCATCCCATGTGAGTCTTCCCTGGAGTAGACAATATAAGTGTAAGTTGTTTCGTAGCCTACATTACCACAACTATGAATAATTATTTCAGTAGAATTATTACGCTGGTTACAGCACACTAAGTTGAATTGAAATGAATACCAAATTTTGGAAGGCACTCAAAACACGTTGGACATTCGCCGGTCGGGAGACAAGTTTGGCCATCAGGACATCCCAAGAGCTGTAAAACACAGAACAGTTTTTTAACATGATTTCACTGATTTTTTCCTCATGTGCTGCTTTATCCTAGTATGAATTGGATCTTTTCCGATCGCAGCCAAATCTATGTACATTGTTTACTCATCGAAGAGCTCACACCCATTAGCTACCGGGTATAGTCACATGTTGTGCACGCGTATATTATCAGTAACCGGTTTCTGCTGCATAAAGAATCAACGGCTGACGCACAGGAACGTGTAGGCTATCACGCAATATTTAAAAAAATGGGTAAACACTTGAAAGGTTTTTACAGCTATACGGGAATTGGCTGTTTCTGGCGAGACCTAAGTTGTGGTCTCCTTTTTAGCCACTATTCATGTTTCATTGTGAATTACATTTATTCAAAACTTAATAGGCCTGCTTGCGCTATGTAAGCTAATGTCTATTATATAGGGCTACTAATAGATCCATCTACTAGACTTTTGGATCAATAAAAACTTTGATTGATTTGTCTGTTTACAGATGACTTTGCTGTTCTCTGCTATAACTTCAATACCCACTCGCGTTAAAGACTGCGTTGAAGCCTTTGAGATGTATTCAATGTAGTGACACATAAATTTCTAACTGAATAAACAATCTGAATGATCATTGTGATAAACAAGAGCGACGATCATGTGGGAGATTATTTTGGGTTGGTTTATTTTTGTTTATTCAGTATTTCTAACCATGCAGGCGGGGTCAAAGCAGAGGCAAACGGGACATATCTCCCCTGGCGTGTAATCTAAGTAGCAGAACGGAGGATCACCACACGGGATGCTAGATGGGCAAACTGTGCTCGTCGGTCCAACTGTCGTCACTGCAATAGAAACGTTATCTGGTAATAAACAACAAGATATGTCCCAGTAATAAATTCATGAGATAATTATAAAAACATATACATGTATATTATATGCTGCAGAGTCAGATAATATAAAAACAAATCAAATAAAATCAGATAATTTAATACGCAAAGATAACTATAAAATGACTGAGAATGATGAAATACTAAGGCAAGCTTCTTACCTGCGCCTCTCATCCTATAGACAATCATTTCTAGAATTTAAATTCAATCAATCAATCAATTTCTCCTCCGTCAAGCGCATGCGGACGATGAGGCCTTTACAAGACGTCTCCAAGTTGCTCTGTCTCTGCAACTTGGAGACGTCTTGTAAAGGCCTCATCGTCAGCATGCGCTTGACGGAGGAGAAATTGATTGATTGAATTTAAATTAATCTTGCTAAATTTGAATGAGTTAGGATGGCGCTTATAATATTATGACTGGAAACAGAACAACATTATTGCCAATCGCTTATAGAAGTTCTGTCCTCGTGCCTCTTAAGTTTATTCATTCTCTACAAGAAGTTTTACGTTGTGCACGTGGTCCGGCATCTCTCTGGCGCTAGAATGGCCCGATCCATGATGAAATTGGCGGGGCGGGGGGCGGTGGCGCATGGAGTTTGACTCCGGGATTCTCTGATGAAGCCTTTGCCGATTTCTCAGATCGTAGGGTCTCCGATGTCAGATCAGCCACTGACGGGTCGCCACCACACGTGCTTCGTAGCATCTCAACAGCTGCTGCTGACCGGTTTCCCTCCTTCATGCCAGTTACGTCCGCCGTTAAGTGCCCGATGGTCAACGATGCAAGGAAAACGTGTAACGTAGCTTAGCCTATAGGCTTTATGTTTCAACTGAAAGGCAAAATGAATGATTTAACGAGCGATCGGATAAATGAATGAATGAATGAATGAATAAAGGAATGAATAAACAAAGGAATAAATGATTTATACTACCGTCTTTTGGGACGCAAGTGGGCCGTGGAAAACAGTGCTTCCGCTTGTTTTTGCAACGGACATCTTGCAGAACACATTCTTCATCATCGGGGCAAGGATGGTCCTTAAAACAATAATTATTGAATAAATTCACGATTTACTTTCCTTTAAGAAACTACAGAGCAATAAATAAAACTCGGATTCAGTTCGCCGTCAACCTGTTTGGCGATTATTATTTTCGTTTAATTGGTAAACAACTGATTGACGCACCGCAATCAGTATCAGGTACAAAAAGAGGTTAATCAAATGAAACATTCCTACTTAAGATCACTAATACATCATGATCATTATTGCGAAAACGACGTTGACGACAATAATGACGACGACGATGATGATGATGATGATGAAGATGATGATGATGATGATGATGTTGATGATGATGATGATGATGATGACGTCGATGATGATAATGATGAATATGATGAATATGACGAATATGATGAATATGATGATGATGATGATGATGATGATGATGACGAAGATGAAGATGATGATGGTGATGATGGGGATGGCGATGATGATGATGAAGACGACGACGATGATGATGATGACGTCGATGATAATGATGGCGATGATGAATATGATGAATATTAAGATGATGATGATAATTATGATGTTGATGAAGATGATGATCCACCTCAAGCCGCCGCGTACGGACGTTGAGCAAGTCCTTCACTCACAATATTGCTCGAGCGTTTCGGCGCGAAACTCCAAATCAGTGTCCGCGCTGTAGTAGAAGCGCCTCTGAGTAGCATCTTGACGGGGTTCTACAACAAGGGCTCAAACAAAACTACATCATGATGATGGTGGTGATGATGATTTTCAAACTACGTGTATTTTGTTCGTGCTTCAACAGTGTTTCTGACCTGACAGGTTGGCGGACAGTCACATGACGGACATCCATCTGGTCCAATACCCGAGAAACACGTCGGCAAACATCTAGCCGTCTGACAATGTTTTCTCTCTTCGATTTCTTTAGAAAACAGGGCAAAGACAATCACATTTAAAAGGTTCGTCCATATCCATCTGTCCGTCTGTCCGTCTGTTCATTTGTCCATCCGTCCATACATGCAATGGGGTAACGCTGTACATATAGGTTTATGCGATTGATTCGACAAACGAATGAATGAATGAATGAAGAAATGATTGAATGTAAGCTGTGTCCCGATGCAAAAATAGACTCTATCAAAAAGTGTCATAATTTGGTTAAAATTTGTAGCATCAAAACATGTCGTGGGGCAAACCAAAAGGGGCATGGACCCATGGATATCTGGTTGGACCGTAGAGGACCGAAAAAACAGATCATGTAGGAAAGATCCATTCCATTCAAAGAAAGTTGCAAGAAAGACGAATGAGACAGAAAGGCGCTTAAGAAGAATATCATGGTCTAAAGAAGTCTAAACAATCAGAGGCGGCACTAATAATAGTGCAAATGAAGGACTTGATCAAGAAGTCAAGGTCACTATACGGGGCGGATTGAGGTGGATTTGAACCTGGAACCCTCCGGCTCAAAGGCGCAGAACCAACCCCCACCCCACGAAACAACTCGATAAATCATGCACACATTCGAAATTACACTAGAATCTGATCAGCCCCATGCTCGACTACAATGCAAATAGGGTCTCATGTAGCCTATATAATGGACCAATATTCTCATGAGAAATGCATGCGACACACATTGCTGCATTCCCTGTGAGGATCCAAAAGGTTCAAGAGCTCAAAAGTATTCGGAGTGCATAGGGATATAATTCTCGTAGGGTTCAGCCAACTAAATGTCTTGTAAAACCATCTAACCAGTAACCACCTACCTGAACGAGCCGCTGTTGGAAGTACAACGAGAACAGAAGCTGCAATCAACCATATCCCAGCTGACGTCATTCCGGTTGATTAAGAATTCCGAAAGAAGATTTCACTTAAAAGGAAATATTCATTGATCAGTAAGTTGAGCAGCTGTTGTTCGATCAACAAATCAACTAGCCAATCAATTCGGCAAGAAAAACATTTAACAAAAACACAAAATAAGTCATGCAGCAGTTGAAAAATCAACGAAGGGACAAGCATTGGAATAGCACGGCAATGGATCCTAATTCATTGCCTGTGGGGCAAAAGCGACCCGCCATGGCTTCAGGAATGGCCGTCAACTTCTCAAAAAAAAGAAAGAAAACTATGCATAAATTGACAATTTGGACAAGATAGAATACATAATTATTTTTTGATTACAAATTATTTATTTGAACGTTTATAAATAACATAAAGCAATCTATTTTTATTCAATTTTGACAATTTCATAATATGGCTTTGGTAAATCTCTTGTGAGACAAAGCATAGCATAAACAATTAACTTTGAAATAAATTGAACCTTGTTGCCCCTCATGTTACGTCATGTAGGCTACTTGCAACTAAGAAAAGTGTTCCTTAAGTCAAGAAAGGTTGGGAACCGCTGGAATACGGCATCCTGGTATGAAACTTATACCTGAAATAATACTGTATCTAACAGGAAGATCAAAGAAATCTAGTAAATTTACTTTAGTACTTGTCAGATCTAAGGCATGCGCGGGAAAAGATTAGCCTAAATGGTATGGATCAGCAACAGTGTATCGAATAGGGAAAAACAAACCCAAAGAAGGTAGCCTAATGGAGCAGCGGAGGAGATTAATCGAATGGGCATCATTAACGCAACTCGACGATTACATCTATATGTAATCTTAGAGATTGAACGAAATATTTTGGCAGAAATTCTTCAGTACAAAAGTTGCAGACTTTTGGAATCTCGTCTGGATGATTGGTGAAGAGACTTTGGTGTCACATTAAAACAGAAACATGGTGCCATATAATTCATTACAATTGAATAGCAATTTTCAAAGACCCTGCTAACTATGTCCATGGTGTACTTACAGTTGATCGGAAAGAGCCTCGAATCTTTGTCTCACCTTGGAAATATCAGGCCCCTGTTTCGATAAATGTAACGCTTCGACCGAAAAGTTTTCTCTTCTGATTATAGCTAGTCAAATCTAGTCACAAGTTGTCTAAGTGTGTAGAAACTACCAGTAAGCTTCCTCTTGATGTACACTAAGGTGAGTCAGATGATAGGCAATATGCACCTACAGTATATGTAAAAGTGTGTGATATAAGCTTACATAATCCTAGTACACGATAACATAGCTTATAATAAATTATTGGGCCCGTGCGTGAACTATAAGGCCTATAAAACAGAACGACCCACTCTTTGTCACTTGTACTAAAATCTTCTTTCTCTCTTCCGTCAGTCATGTGACGACGATGAGGCTTTCACATGACTTCTCCAGACTTGTCTATTTCTGATGAGATCCTTTGCTCTTGGCATACTGATATCCATCATCTTCAGATCCTCTCTGACGTTCTTGTACTAAAATAGCATATATTTAATATGCAATTCTCAGAAAAACGTTGTAAACGGATTTGTGAACGTGACTTGCTTCAGCTAGAGTACATGTGTTATTTATTTCGGTTTGGCCTTTCTACCGTGTTCAAAGACTTTGTATAGCTAAGCCTACCGACACACACTAAGCCCTGCCTACAGGTACTCTAAATCGGAATTTCACACCGAAGCGCACGAGCAATAATAAATATTATTGCGAGTGAAAAACTTGCTCAGGTTACGCACGCGCGGGATTGGGGTGGGTTCGAATCTGCAACCTTCCGGCTCTTAGACACCAAACATATCCTTACATCACAGTGCTCCATAGTAAAATACTACATCACTACTGACAGTTGCTTGCACGCTTTAGCTGTTATTTGCTTAATTTTGCATTAGCCTACGTGGTTACGTCATGCATCTTTGCAGTTAGGTCTACGTGCATGTACACATGTACCAGCATAATAACAAAGACGGAATTGTTGGTTACCACCACCTCGTTTGTCAAAGTTAAACTTTCGTGCACTTTAAACAGTCGTAATTATGTGCTCGCTGTTCGTGTTTACATGATAAAAGTTGTTGCACAATTCATTAAGACTTGTGTTGACAGTGCATAAGTGGTATTATAATACCCCACACATATAGGCTAATTATATATAATATATGAGAATATAATTGCCTAGGCGTAATATAGATATAAGTGAGATTGCGATATTAGTGTCGCAATCTCACTTATTAATCTACGAATGATTATCTATGTATGATTGTGATTTTGAATTTTTAAAGAAATTATATAGGCCTACGGTCAATAATTATTAGGCCTACGTGCTATTCTATAGAAAACCGTCGTGAACAACACTCTACTAGATATGAAAAATGTGCAGAATGTCCCTCGGTTGTCTACGGAAAAAGAGTCAAAGAAGTATCTCTAGTGTAATATAATGCGAGTTTTTATACAGCTACTCGTCTATGGTCTATTTGCACAAGTGGCCTTAAGAGGATCTTACAGTGTCAGCTTGGGGATAAAGTTTAAGCATTAAAAATGAGATTTGGAGTCTCCTGTTTATCGCTTTAAACCAAATGCACAATATTATGAACACATGAGGTCCTACGTGGATTTAAATATGAAGATTTTTGTGCACATTGGAAAGCGATATACAACGCTACATAAATTGTTTGATTGTTTCACCAATAAATACATTTTAATCATATAGAAATTGTATTACCTTTGACAACAAGAAGAACAAGACAGCGTTTTATATCATTTAATTTTCAAATTCTTATCATTATAATGCACTGCAATATATTAGGCCTAATCAAAGCTAAATTTAGATATAGAGTATTCAACATCATTGTAATAAGCTCCTCAACAATTAGGTTTGAAAATAGGCTTAAGTAGGCAAAAAACTTCAAGATTACTTAACAATCAGATATTTTGAAAGATAGGCCTATCTATTAGCCGGAAATTTTAACAGTAGGCCTACCCATGGTAATAGGGTTTTAGACAGAGTGAAGGCATTGTGATAAAGAGAATTCGGTTTCAATTCAAATGGTCTATGCGTCATCAAGTCATGTTTTAGCGTACACGATAAACAATTATTATAGGACGTAGCCTATTGCAAATTATCACAACGGAACATTTTATTATTAAGGCATTGCTTTGGAATGAGGGTTTTTAGGCTTGTTAATAAGTTTCGCCTAATGGTGCTGTATGAAGTAATAGCCTACTGTATGTTCAAACGAAGGATCAGTTGTGACAGTCTACTGTCAGAGGCATGACTTGATGGCCGAGTCTGGTTGCTATATTAGGCCTATCATCAACATTTCGGAAAACTTACAAGAAACTTATTATTATTGTAATAATTACAGATTAGCTTATAAAATTTCGCCATAACTAAAGGAAACTATAATATTATAGTTCACATTAATGATGTCACCCACCCCAACTTGTTTATATAGCGACCGACGAATTAACTTTTGAGACTTTACGTATTGTTTATGTACTTTTAATAATTGTTGATTCACGCTGTGAAGTTGTGAAGCATCGTATGTTTCACCGATCAGCTGTTTCAGATCTAAGAGCGTGGTGGCTTGCTCCGACACTGGCAGAGTTGACATCCGTTTCTATCCGTCTTCAAACCGTATCTGCATCGTATGTAGCACGGCTCTTGAGGGGGACACGGATCTTCTGCTTCTGCTATAGACATTTAAACAATGTAATCATACTACGCGAAATTAAATCACACGTGCACTCAGAAGTATCAAAAATAAAAGAAAGACTGACGACCTTGTCGTATAAAACAGCTATTGATAGAGAGTAGGCCTACTGTTGCTGAATTTGTCAACACTCAAAGAATAAAGCAATGAGATCAATAGTTTTTTTAAAATACTGAACTAATGGCTTAACAGCGCGTCGTCCATTGCCAACGGCTTAACCAATGGACTATAATAGCCTACTTCATTGTAACTTAAATTTCCATCGTGCATCTGTAATTTTTATACAATGCATTAAAAAAACTTTAAGAACGCTGTTCACGTGGTCGACAGAGACCTTGAAACTGCAGTAAAACGTGTTTCTCCGTCATTACGAATCTGAATGTGATACAGTGCACCGTAGGCCTAATCGTAACCTCCAAATTTCTAAAACCCTGCTAGAAAGCCAAGCGCGGGGCACCAGCTTATTCAAGAGCGCTCCGTTGAGTCAAAAGAACTATCCGTAAGAGTAGTCCAAAGGTGGTCCGCGTCGAGTTACCATAGGGTCAGAGGAGGCGAAAAAGCTACTAAGGCGTGTCGTCTGGGTCTGGAATTGTGGGGTGGATGGAGATGGTATAGTTTGTGTGCCACAGAACGATGGAGTGAAATAAATTTAGGCCATTTATTAATATATATTTTGAATTTCATGAAATTGATCAAGAGATAGAGCTTGATTTGCTTACCTTCTACCGGAACGCACTGCGGTTGTGGATAACATGGGTCTGTTTCGCAGGTGACCTCAACCAATTGGCATTCATGACCAGCGGAACACCTGACAGTCTACAATATCAATCAATCAATCAGAATTTATATAGCGCCCCTTCGAGGTGCCTACTCAGAGGCGCTCCCGACCGAGATCAAGCGAATAATATAGGATCGAAATGTCTTTTGAGATGAAATAACGCAAGCTGCAGGTATGACAAATCACTGTAAAACAAAGTATAGATAGATTGCCGCGTTTTGTATCCATTGGCTTTTCTTCCCTTCACACTGTAGAATAATTGTTTTGCATTTGGTTCCTGCCACAGATTGTGATCCAACAGAGTCTTGTCGATGCATTAACTATTTTGATACACGGACATCGATCGTTGTGTCCGACGGTGATGCAACTATTCTCTGCGGAGGTGTAATACTTGTGGGGCGCGGTGGTAGGCTATAGGGGTAGTTTACACTTTACAGGACTGTCGCTATTTCCTATTAACGATGTAAAATAATATTTAGGCCTAAACGAATTCTTTCCAAAGCTAACGCTAGCTGTTACAAACTTAAGAAAAGGAGCAACAGAACATTTATGGGTAGATGCGCATGCGCAATACCGAAAGTCAGTCTCGTAAACCTAATAGGCCTACGACTCTCAGAAAACTGAGTCGGAGGCGTGGTTTGAGCAGTTGTCAGATGGCCATTAGTTGATGCTTAATTTTATAGCCAAATTTTGTCACATTTAAGTAGGTGGCAAAATTTACCAGAACCGTTTAATATCATATTTAGAGTATAATCTATCACGCGGTGCACATGGCTACAAGAAATTGCCAGGTCAGCTTATGACATCTCAGTAGTTCATGGCGAATTTTAACTTTGAAAATAGGCTATTTGGGACCAAAACAGCCTATTTGGGGACATAGGCTAATACACAATACTCTGACTGGTGTAAGCTATTTGAGATCAACTGGCATAGACTTAGCCTACATATTTTGAGTTCATGATTAGGATACATATATAACTATAAATATGCAAACATCATACATAGATACATCTATTTATACAGGTTTTTTGAGCACTACTCGCTTATGTCTACAAGGCTGAACTGATTTTCATAAGCAAAATGTGACATTTCTTTGCTCCGCTCAATGCTTTAGAAGTTTCGAACGTCTTTGTAAACACAAACAAAAATAATTATGATAAAAGTGTCGTGAAAGACGATGACCGTGAGAATTATGTCTATTAATATTATTGAGTGTTTCCATTTTGTTTGAGCAAGATTTCCAACCTGACAGCTCGGTCTAGCAGGACAATCGCAGCTCGGACATCCATCTGATCTCGTACCAGGGAGGCAGTCCGGACTACACTTTATCATTGGACAAGAAGATGGCGTCTCTTCTGAAAAAGATAGGACAAGTTAAGCATGAGAGTTTTTAACACGTCTTTAACTAGCATGAATCCTAGAAATTGCAGTTATGAAATTGTAGCATCTGAGATTGATAATGAAAATATCATGGACGGAAATACGGACAAATGAATGGATGCTGGCGGCGGCAGGAGTGGAGAGGAATCTGCTGAAGACGGTAAAAGAAAGAAAAATGATTTATTTTGGACACATCATGAGAAGAGAGGGAGCATGCATTGAGAAAGTCATTATGCAGAGCACAATGCCAGAAGACCGGAAAAGAGGGAGACCAAGAACAAACTGGCTGGGCAACATAAAGGAGTGGACTGGATTGACATTGGGATAAATGATAAGACTGACGGAGGACAGGAAGCGTTGGAGGAACATTGTACATGATGCGGCCGACCCTCGGATCGAGGATGGCTGAGAACAGAACATAACATAACAGAATTGTAGCGTGGTCGGTAAAGCAGCGAAAACATAACCAATATTGGTTTGCAATTGTATTCCTCTTAAACGAGGGTGACGTAATATTATCTCCTTAAATTAACGAACTGTCAATTTCAGATAGCCCATTAATTTATTATGCGTTAAAAATTTTAAACTGGATGTAGAAAAAATTATCATATTCATAATCAGTGCTGGAAGAGAAACAAACTAAGCCATGATCAGACGAATGTATGGCTATAACTATTTGCGTGCTTAGACCTACTAATTGTCTTCTGAAAACCGCAAGTTATCATAATAAAATAAATAATATTAATATAAATTATCACTAAGAACAGCATATCTCAATTTATCTTCAATATCATTCTGTTTCAGCTAATAGGTATGAGCTCATATCTGCTGACAAATGTTTACGCAGATAATCGGTTTGCATTGTGATACAATAATCAGCCATTTTACACATTTTAGTTTACTATTGTATTGTATGTTTGAAGACGTATGGGGCAGTTTTAGCCAGGAGACTATTATAATAACAGTCCAAGTCGATCAAGTCGATCGTCAACCGAGAAAAGTCGATCGAGTCGTCGAGATGTTGGCGAGTCGATGAAGTCAATAGAGTCGATCATTGGTCAAGTCAAGTCGATTGCTACGCACGACTCGATCGACTGCGGGGTATAGAGTGAACCCATTCATCGCATAAGAGATCACATTCCTTCAAAGTTTACATCTATTATGCCTTTGTCTATGTATCCTAAATTCTACATACATATATATATAAAAGCATATTTAAATATATATATATATTGCAAGTGGTTTGGTCTATATAATTTATATATAGGCCCTATAATGTCAAGACCAACATCACAGTAGCATAATATTGGCGAGAAGAGTAAGACGAGACCTGGTATTTTATTGCTTACAGTTCCTTTGGCAAGGGTTATTTTTAGTTTGCGATTGACTGCGATGGCTACCACAAAAACCAGCAAATCTCTTCGAAAGGTGCTCTATAATAATTGTAGCCTAAATTAAATCTAAGCAATAATTGTGACAGTAGGCTGTAACCTATTATAATAGCGAAATTGAACAATCGTGATGTAGGCTATAATTATTATACGCACCTTGTTGAGCAACGCAGGTAGGCCGAGGAGGGCAGGGGGTCGTGAAACACTGAGGCTGTTCTATCTGACAGACATATCCAGGCTCACAAGAATAGCCCTGAAACATAATAAACAGTCTATAACCATCGACTTTGCATTTTCGCGTCTGTTTCTGTCCAACTGTCTATATACTTGACTGCCTTTCTAGCTGTGTGTTGGTTGCTTTTCGTCTGCTTGTCTAGATAAGTGTGTCTGTCTGTCAGACAAAAATAGCCTATTTGCACTTTAAATTAGGCCTACCTAACAATGTGTTCACTATTTTCTTGCAAGTTCGTCAAGATATAAAATTTGAACTGAAATTATTTGCATGAAACCTTGACTTGACATGCGATGGTGAACGCTTGATTTTCCTGTTGTCACTGCATGTCATGTAGGCCTATGCATTGTGTTAATTGTTCTTGTTTGATGAATAATAAAATGTATTTTAATTTGATATTTAAACAAATTTATTTTGATGTGGCGATACAAATAACGAGACCGACGAACGTAATGATATATGCAGGGGTGTTTTTTTGCAGTGTTTCTAACCTCACAGGTCGGACAGTTAGCACAAGCTGGACATCCATCTGGTCCTTCTCCCGGTTCGCAGCCTGCAGCACACTTGATCATTGGACACTCTACAAATAATATATTTTAAAGTAGGGCCTATAGTATAGATAAATTATTATAATGCAGCACGCTACTTTAACAGAGAATAATTAATCAAAGGCGGAATTATTGGATTGAAGTAGGCTCTATGACTGTGTCCGTATGATATTTGCCTAGAGAAGCGAAAGCATAGGCCTACGCACAGTTTGTTTACAATAGGTCCTACGTGGTCTTCACTTAATGTCAACATAGGTTCGGAACGAAATCTTAATTTCGAATAACTCAACCTCATACGAAGTCGTGTGCAGAAGTGAAAGACGTATACTATGTTGCATGTGGGTGTACGATTTATTTCAATATGCTACATATATGCCTATGTATAATATATATATTCTAATATACATACATATATTCATTCATTCATTATATGCATTTACATAGCGCCTCTTCAAGGGGCTACTCAGAGGCGCTCCCAACCTCAGCGCGACCAAATAAAAATGTCTTAAAGTGAGAGAGGAAAGTCTGAAATGGATTTTTACAAACAGAGCGGAGGGTCAGAGGGCCAGTGTTGTGCTACCACCGAGAAAGCACGGTTCTGCATTGTAGTGGAAGTTCGAGCAAAAGGGACTGGGAGCAGACTTTGTTCAGTCGAACGAAGTGAGCGGAAATGGTGAGAACTATGAGTAGGGCTACAGAGCTAACAAAGGTAGGCAGGAGCAAGGCCTAGCGTGCAGCGCCTGACTAGAAGTAGATATCCTTAACTCAATTCGCTGTTTGAGTGGGAGCCAGTGGTGATTGGTGAACGTCACGCATATAGCTGGAGATGTGGCTGAAATTGGGTAGGCTATGGGCTGCAGAGCGCAGGACGCGATCAAGGCAACTCAGACGGGCAATTGGTAGGCCAGCATTATATAAAGAGCAGCAGTAGTCTATGTATAGTCAGTGTTGTGCGTTACTCGTTACTAGTAACGCATTACTAGTTACTTTCTAAAGGTAATTTTTGCAGTAACTGGTTACTTTTCGGAAAAGTAATTAGTTACAGTAACTGATTACTTTTACCAGGTAACGGTAGCTAAAAGAACGGTAGTTACTTTTCGTTATAATAATTGCAAGTCAAAGAGTTTCTAACTGGGCAGCAAGAGAGATGTCGTCAATCTCAGATCTTCAACCATTACTCTCCACATGACGTTCAAACCGATGTGACTACCGACCTGACTGTGCCGATGCTCGAAGTACCATCAGAGCAACCACGAACGCTATAGCAACTGATCCCATCTCTTCGGATTAATTCAATTTAACTGAAACCAGAAAGTTGCGTTGATCAGTTATATAATGTGTCAATTAAACGATAGGTTACGGGTTCGATGATCGGATATTTTGATATCGCATAGGCCTAAGGATAGGCAACAATAATAAGGAATCGCCCAAGGCCGTAGCCTGGATTATATTTGGAGGGGGTTTCTTCGGCGGAGAATTTCTGACGACCATTTAAAAAAATTTTAGTCATCGGAAACGGCTTTCTTACAATTTTTCGCCTAATTTCATGTTTTTTTCATTATGTGCTAGTGAATGCATTCTATTATTTGTTTTTACATTTTTCATTATCGGGTGTGTTTTCATTGTTTTATTTCATGGTTTTTACATCATGTGCTAGTAAATGCACATGATGTAAAATAGTAAATATTAGACACCTATTTTTTCCATTTTCCATTTCGGGGAGATGTTCAAACACCCAAAACACCCCCCCCCCTAGCAGCCGAAAAATGGTCAAAAAAATTATTGTACTTACAGCTATGCGAAGCGGATGAGTCGAATCCTTGGCTAAGCTCTGAAATAAAATGATGTTTTAATTGAATGCTTATACGACCATATGACGCGTGTTCTTATTGCTGGTCTGCAGCCTGCAGTCTCGAGGCTGGGAGATTTATACCAATGAGAGCAAGATGGCAGACAAAGTAAACACATGCATATGAATATAAAAATGTATATGCATGTATATAAGGCATATGCATGAGTTTAATATTATATATATGCCTAATTGCCTATATACATAAACATGTATAATATATATAATTATATATTCAGTTTTGGTACCGTTTTTCGTTCTATTGTTTAACGACTATTTGCACAGTATTGACTTTCCTATACCGCGTCATATATGTGTTTTTCGCAGCTTTCCGATCTTTGATCGACCACGCGTGCATATAAATGCGAAATCGATTATTGTGATCAATATTGTTGACGTATAATTCGCCCATATTCGTAGTTTGGGTTGGCCATTGTTAGTCGATAACATGGTTATACGGTGGCCTTGTTGTCTTTGTTCTCTGCGTGCGTTAGGACCGCCATGGTTCAAGCCAGAACCTTCTTCCTACATAGGTTCCTCTATATGGAACTGATTTCATTCCTCAATTTGATCCGAGATAATCCTCTCTTGTAGGTAGTTCTTTGCTCATCTATCTCATATCTTACATCCTGGGAGCGTGTCTGAACGATTCACTAAAATAGAGGCGCTCTATAAATGTATTAATACAATACGGTACAGTACAGTAAAGTACAATACAATATAGGCTAATACCAAGAAATAAATTACCTTTCATCTTATTTTAGCAACAAATGATTACGCTTACTTCTTACCTAGTCATATTAACCAAACTAGTCGCCATAGCCAAGAACATAAAATTGTTTTAAAAAACTTTGAAATTTCTGGCAGTTTTGTTTTTCAACTTAAAGTTCAGATGGGCCATACAGCCCAAAACGGAACGACACAAGAACGCATGCAACAGGCGGAATAATTATCATGTCGAAAGCTTCGAAAAGCGTTGGCGACTTCTGGGAGCTGCTGTATGCAGCAACCCCGAGAGCGCGACCGGTTGCTTTTGGCACCCTCGTTAGTCCCCGCGCCAATAACTTAAAATTTTCCCAGGGATATTTTGCCACTATATACGAAATGGGTAGACCTAATATGACATGGATGGACAACATTCGAACTTGGACTGGTATGACAAAGGAGCAGATCGCGAGAAGCACGGAGGATCGACAAGACTGGAAAAGGATTAGGCCTATTCATGACGCAGCCAACCCTCGCAGCGAGGACGGCCGAAGTTCAAGTTCAAATACGAAACGTGCTTCCAGACTGTCCAGTCATTTTAGTCAAATGTATTAACTGCTAACAACCTAGATATGTAGGCCAGAGCGCTTTACGACCTTCACATTTCTGTATTATTCTTCACCAGAAGCTTCGTCAGAGATCATCAACAGATCAATGTTTTACGTGGGATTATAATAGGCGTCGCCAGACCTATTGCAAGCCCATCTGGAATCATTGGTATTGACAGCCAACCGTTAACACGGACTTCTATGTTTGGTATATGGACTTGTGCTAGACCTGACGATGAAGACGGATACAAATAACTCAAGTCACAGCGGATGATGGAGGGTGAAGATCAGTAGCAGAAGCGGGGGTCGCTTCCACGCCCCTCCCTCCGAAGGACGACTCAGCCCTTCAGGCGCTAGAAGTCGTTGGTCAAATTGGCAGTAAGATATAGGGACGCCTTGCATGACTGCCAAGCAATTAAGTTCTTTTCCCCTCCATTTTTCTTCGGTCATCCATCTTATCTCGTAGGGATCAGCCATTGATAATTCATGTGATCTGTAAAATCCAGAAGACGAGCAACGAGTTCTGTGTTTCAGTCATTGTTCCTTCATGTAGTGTTTTAATGTGCGGTTGATAATCGCAGGGCGTCCTTGTGGTGGGAGGTGTGAACATCTGCTTTACTCTACCCCTCTCACTTACTGGAAACCGAACTCTGGTCGGTTTTTTCGAACTACCATTTGGACAACCCTCTCTGACTCGACGCAGCGCCACTGACTTGATGAAACTTTCAGTGTTAGTGACTGGCCACAAGTACATCTAAGCTTACATGTACAGGTCACACGCCGTAAGCTTGAACTTTTTGCCCACTGCTCATTTTTAATGGACCATTGGATATAGGCCTACACATGCCGAACCTATTTGGGCTTGAGGTCATGAAAAACCGACTCAGCGGCCCCGGACTACCAGAAAATTTAATGTGTGACAAGATTGCTTATGGGCTGCAAGAATCCTTCAAGGTGAAAGGTTCGCTAACTGTGCATGTGTATGCCTAACTGTCCTAACAGATAGCTGACTCTAAAGGGGATTCCATGGATCAGCGTTTCTCAAGCTTTCTGGGCCACGGAACCACTTTGTGTCCTAATATTTTTTTGCGGAACCCCAATCTCAACTAAACGCATCGGGGTATGCCTAATAAGCATAGAATAGGCCTATAGGCTACACACTAGTTTACAGGCCTACCAAAACACATTATACAGGGTGGGTAAACAAGTTAAACTAGCAAAAAAGGTTATTGTCCTCCAATTGTACTTAATTTACCATGGATAATGGGAAGGGAAAGATGGAGTTGGGCAGTTGGAAAAATCCTTTAAAACAGCCCTGACAGGCCTCAGCCATTTCATGAGCTGTTAAAATCGACACCAAACAAATTAAACTTTGATCCTTGTGGTCAGTTGCGGATCGGTTTAGATGAAAGCACTGTCTCGGTGGACACAGTCACAGCGTTCCAGAGGCATCTAGGAAAATTGGGTCATTAGATGTTCCAGGTTAATTTGCAATGGGAATGTTATGCTATTCCCACTCCTACAAAATAAAAGTTGGCCGCAAGACATCAAGCTTGACGTCCGGCTGAAACGTACATTATTTCTGTCAACGAAACATGTTTCCAGTGATGTTAATCAAAATAATGCGATCGAATTGGATGAACTGCTTTCAAATGCGATATACAATGTATAGGTTACATGTAGCCCGTAGTGTTTTACGACCTACAATCCTACATGTACACTTTCATGAATGAGTAATTACGACGAATTGTTGACAGGCTGAAAGCTTTGTCGTGCGGTAAGCTTATACAGAAACTGACACAATGTCATGTTTTACGTGGGTTTTAAGAGTGGCCCATAAATCTATAGGATCGTCACGAACAGTCTAGTCTACCATATGGAACCCACTTCTGTCCATGATAAAATTTAATTGACTTGTTTGCATAGACTGCTCGTGTAGAACCAGTTTGTCTTGAAGTCAGAAGCACTGACATTCATGTAAACCAGTTACTTGTAAGTTAACACTTTTCAGTTTCTATTCGTCGATTTAACGCTGTTCCTTGCACAGCCAGAACTTTACGAATGACTGTGTGACCAAGAAATTATTTGAAATTTGGCTATTACATGATTGTACGTATCACGTGCATTTCTGCAGCAGACAACGCATCTTAGTCTACCATTCGAAGTTGACGAACCCGGGTTCCTTTGCCGCCGGAATGAATGCGAGCATAGATATTAAGCCTATATCTAGGCTATAATTATAGTATTATACATAACTCACATTGGTGATAGATTCTTTAATTCTTATATCAGGCCTATATAATATAATATATAATTGCATATAGGACTTTATTACACAATAATTCAGGTTTCAGCCTTGGAAAAGAACATGATTCAGATGAAAAATATACACCTTATAATAGCCTACCAAACCCAACGAACTTTTCCGATTAAAATAGCAAGTAATCCTACCTACACGGAACATGTTTTCTATCATTAATATTGTTTCTGGGCCTTTTTTAGTATTCCGCTACTTTAGTTTGAAGCTTTCACTGGAGTTGGGATTGGCGTTTCGAAAACAGGATCAATTAGTCTGGATTTGGTTCTTTCGTAACTGGATTTCGTTCTTCCACACATTCGCAAATTGTACATCCGTTCATATCCAACTTCAAACCCCTCTCACACTCCAAAGTACACTTCTCTATTGTACAGGTTTCTGCAAAACATTCAATCATCAATCAAACAATGCATCAAATAATAATAAATAACTATTTTTTTCTTTAACTGAGCGCCTTCAAACTCACTGCGCCTTACATGTACAAGTTATGCAGGTAATATTAATTAACATCAAACTTAACTATACAAACTGAACAGACAACCAGCAATACACGACGCTAACAGCAGCCTACAAAGCATGTCCGGCGCACGCCTAATGGAGGTTTGAACTCGTTAGGCCTACCTCTACGCAAACGAGTTATCCATTACTCTACCGGGCCCCAACCAATCAATTAATCAATCAATGTCATAAATTTATATAGCGTCTTCAATATCTCTATTCATAGGCGCTACCAACTCAGGTATGGTCAAAGATAAAAGCCTTAAAAAGACAAAAGAAAGAGCCAGCAGAATCACGAGGAAGCAAGCAGAGAGCCATAGAGATGCTGTTTTAGATAGATGGACCTGTCACCGAGAATTCTCATCACTGCATATAGTCGCAGTAGGCCTACGTTAAAAAGGGAAAGTAGGCCTTAGTCTCTATTTTAATAAAGTTTAATCTCAAATGAGTTTTTCGTGTAAACTTGATAGCACTTTACAACTTGTGCTCAATGTATCCACCTCCAGCACCCACACAATTTGTTATGTTCTGATCCGATGTAATAGATGCAGCTTTGTATGGATGTCACTTCAGATGGACGGCCCTATACATTAGCTCGGTGTTGTCTGGCAGCTAAGCGAGTCCGGGGAACTAGGAGTTGTACTATTATAATATATATATATGCATATTATATATTTTAAATATATTATATATGCCTTCTTTCACATTCTTCTAGAACAGAATCTGTGACTATTCTACAATCGCCGAAGAAACTATATCGTTGGCACAGTATATGCCTAGGCCTACTGTGGCATTGCGGCAGATTCTTCTATAGCAATCTCAGTGTCATGCTCAGCCGTTCACTTGCAAATTCTGCATCATAATTATTATCGTGAAGATCCGACAAATTGATACGTATGCAGCATTGCATAGTTCCTGCATTCCGCGATAATCCAGAACTAGAGTTTCGGTGCATATAAGCTTACCTTTTATCGGAACGCACCCCGGTCTCTGACGGCATTTATCGCCACAGTGATTGTTGATGTCAACGAATTGGCAGTGATCACCAGCGAGACAAACGCTGGACTACAATACAAAAACACATATTTCCTTTACGATAAAAATGAGACTATTATTTTATATATAAACCCCTACAGGTCACGTACGGAGGGGACAAGTCAAGAAACAGCAAAGACAGAACTAAGCGTTTACTGGTTAATTGGGCTTGCTCTGTATTCACTGCAAAGTTTCTACATTAGATTTTCTATTTTGGTTTAATTCGACAACTGTACAGTCGATCGAGAGCTTACAGTTAATTGAGGAACTTGTTGTTTGTTTTATTTGCTACGATGAGCACTTTGGAAAGGATTAAGTATTTTTATTGGATCACAGTGAGCGCTGTGAAAAGTATTAAACTTTTTATGGCAGACTCAAAGAAAATCCTAGTAATACCAGTGACGAAACCAGTGGCACGATGTAAAGTCTCCTCCCGCGCTACAAAATTCACCAAAACAGAGTGTCCTCTGGCTAAAACTCTGCATTGGAAGACATTTTCTTATGTAAAAGGATAGATATTAGGCTTTTCTTTTTAATTAATTTATCAACGTAATCTAACTGCAGTATAGCCTGCTCATCTCTGAATTTTATGCGACTGCAACCCAATTCACGCTGACCGAGGAAGGAATTTATTTCGTCGACGGAAGAAAATAATAATTATTCTCTTCTTCCCCCCCCCCCCCCTCCTGAAACTTTATTTCAGAACATACTCTCCGAGGGGCGAATTTACTCTGGAACGGATCCCCCTGGAGAGAATCTGTTTCGAAATAAATTCCCCGGAGAGACTTTCGGGGAGGAGACTCTGCCATGGACACCGGCAACAACAGTGATTTAAAGTATCTTTACTGTTGATTTAGCCATGATTCTGACCTTACAGCTCCGAGGACAGCGACAGATCTGTTGTGGGGGTATTGATCTGGTCATGAAACCCGGGATCGCTTCACAGGGTAGAGGACAGCGATTAGCAATCCTTGGTGGATCAAACGAAATCGCCTCTGAAAAGATAAAAGAAGGTAAGAAGAAGAATATTGCTAACTTCTTAGACGGTAGCGCATTGGTTTTAAAAGAACGTTTGCAAATGAGCCACTTTTATCTCAGGAAGACTTGCCCTGATAAAAAAAAGATTAGGCCAAAAGTCGAATGTCGAGGTATAAGACAAATATAATTAGCGATAATTTCGTTAGCCTATATAAAAATATGCAACTAAAAATATATAAATATAAAAATACAATAATGTGTAGGCCCGAATGTTGTGTGTAATGAAGTTAAGATCAGACTGTGTCTATGACTGGGTATATCCTTCTAATTTAATAATATCTTCGTCTTTAATTTTTAATTCGACAGACCTCTTAATGACCCAATTCGTACTATTAAGTATGAACGTAGCCTATGCCAACACGTTATAACAGGACATGCATTTGAAAGTGGGCAGCCATGCAAGGCGCCCATAACGTCCTATTGCTCATTTTACCAACGCCATCTGCCGAATAGAAGGTTGATTGGACATGTTGGGTGGGTAACTGGGTATCGGTAAGCGAGCCAAGTCCGTGCGCTTTTCGCGCAAGAATGTTAACATTCCTCAAATCCCTCCTGTGTGTATAGGTGTACGGTGATCGTGTACCTAAGCCCAGTTGTAGTAGAGGCATGCACGCGCGCGTTAGTGGGTGTGTGTGGGTTTGTACGTTTGCGCGTCTCTTAGTAGGTGTGTCTGCGTGCATGTGTACGTGTTTGCACTTCTTAACCAAAATTAATTATCTTAAAGTATTATGTTCACTGCCATAAATGTATTGCTTTTTGTTTAGTTCAAGAAAATAAATAAATAAATAATGAAATAAATAAAACAAATTTGAAAGGCGTTGTGTAATTATTGTCTAATGTTCGGTGTAGGCCTACAGGAAGGTCAACAACATGTCGAAAGATCAAATCCTCCTCCACATCATCCAACTCGCAACATGTCTTTTAGACCATTTTAGGTCCTATCACTAACCTGACTGCGATGCTGTTCCAAATACCACGACAACAAGCACGACAGTTGCAGCAAGCGATACCATCTTACTCGGTTAGGATTTTGCTTCAAGCAGAAAGTGTATCGATCAGTTTATAGGTTGTGTTCAGATGTAGGCCTAGCTGAAAAACCAATTGACCCACAAAAAGTGTAGAAGTCTTCATTTAACGAAGGGAAACATTTATAGTGACATATTATAAAGTACCCACCTACAGGGCCACATACTGGCAGATAGATAATTAATCAGGTGTAGGCCTATGCCCTAATAGGGGGGAAACGATTATAATGAACGTTAAAGGCTACGTGAAAGGGGAAAGCGGCTTAAAATGAAGGTTAGGTTAACAAGAATACAAAAGAGTTCCTGCGCCACCAAAGAGTTATTGATAGACAAGAGAAAGGTCCTTTGCCTGGTTTGCAATTAGGCTATAGCCTATAGAAGTAGTATAGGCCTAGTGAAACTCCTATTGAATGACTGTGTGTGCCAATTAGGCCTAATTATAGCCTAATTTTACGAACTTGAAAACAAGACGAACTGCAGAAGTAAAACTACTTTTGACATAGACAAAGGAAAATGAGGAATTATACTGGTTGAACATTATACATAAGAAGACTGAGATGGTTCGGTCATGTGAGAAGAATGGCAGAACAAAGGCTACCAAACGCTGCACTGCATGGGCATGTGGAGGGAGAAAGAAGCCGAGGGAGACAGCGGAAGACTTGGATGGACAACATCAAAGAAGATCTGAGTTGGAAAGGCACCAGCGTAGCTGAGATCGGTGAACAATCAGGAACAGAGAAGTTTGGAGAAATTTCACAAAGGTCTCATCGTCACACCAATAACGGAGGAGAAGAAACAAGAAGAACAATAAATATCAGTATAAAGTCTCAAAAACGCAGTGCATCGCCTGGCGCTAATATTTCTGTAGAAATTGAGCTTTTCGATCCTTCATACTTGCAGCCGTATACGAAGCGGATGTGTCGAATTCCTCGCTATGCTCTGACAAAAGAAGCTCGAAAAGAATGTCTATTATAATGACCGAAACGGTACGTATTTTCATTTGGTTATATACAGGCAGTAGGACTAGTTGCAAATTTATGCAAAACAGGGTCACACGGGTTTATACTTTATACGAATTGTAGCCAGATGGCAGACTAAAATATATGCATGGGAATAGACTACGGTTGCATAATAGTTGCCAGTGCTTAGGCCTATTACATTATTCCCTCGCGAAATCTGCTCACGCATGCAACATTTGCATACCCACTCGCTAGTATAATTGTGCGATTTGTCACGACTTGTTTGTTTCGTATTGGCTTTCCCTGCTCATTACAGATTGTAAAGAAATCGATGTAGAACCGGAACTTGATAATTCTGACTGAGACTGATTCAAACCAGAAATATTATACGCTGGTCCCATTGGCCTAGGATCATTTGGTCATTAGTAAGCTGTGAGCGGTGCTATATGAATTACTATTTAGTAATTACATTACATTAATTGCTGTCAGTCCCCCCTCCCAGATAGAGTCATGAAAGGCATAATAGCAGGGCTGTATAAAAATTGGCCGCATAAATAGAGGAATCTTTGTATAGGGTTAAGACGAATTTTCTTTTTTAAAGAAGTTATTGAAGCAAAATGGATATCCTACACGTAATGTTTTGATTTTCAAACGTTATATGCGTAGCCGCGTAGGCCTAACTGTTTTAGTTATTTTCGGTGGCAACCACCAGATGAGTGTGTCTAAGTAAATGGCGACACTGTGCAAGGTTAAATGTTGCATCAGTGCAAATCACATTGCGGTTATAATTATTTACTTGCTTGCAAACAAAGGGAAATTGAATTCCTTTTCTGGTAGGTAATCAAAACCATAATATGTCGTTGGGCCGCTGTAACTGTGCGTTGAGCTTAACCTGCAAATTTTACGACGCACAATGGAGGCGGGAATCTAAAATGGCGCCGCGCAAGTTTTGACCGTTTATTTTCTTCCAGGCCTCGAAGATCATATAATGCATTCCTAGCTTTGGAGTCTACTTCAATTGCATAAAAACACTAAGCAGTTATAAGATATCTACACAAGGTTGCTGATGGAATATGCCTACATGTAATAAGCACCACGTCTTTGCGCATAAATAATTGGTATCACCGTATCACGTTAGTTGAAATTAATTACGGCAGGCTATTTAAGATGATGCACACAACACCACTATAATTAGTTTTATATGTAGGCCTACACTTTCTACACGAAGCTACAATTTTTTTACTGCAAGCTTTATTTTTAAAATTCGAGCCACTTTATGAACCATCGTCTGTTACATTTCTCAGCTGCTTTAAGTTTAAGCTTGCGCTGGAGAAACTGGATCGAATTGGACCGATTTACACTGGAACATCTGCAAGACATTCAAACATTTATTTGCATTGCATGTGAATGTAATTATTCTTAGGCAAACTCAGAAAACCTAAAGTAGAGTGTAACCATGGTAGGATAATAGGATTAGTATAGTGCTGCTGTACATTTTAGAAACCGTAAGTAGGCCTATCTGGTGTGTCACAGTGAGATACAATTTGAATTCAGTCGATTATCAATGCTGCTGCTCGTGTGGTCCTGAGATTACAAAAGCTCGACCACATCTAAACCGCGACACAAGACCAACTTCAGTTGCACGAAATAATTATTAAAGCAGGCGAGCCCATCAAAGTTAAACTATGCATCCTGATGCCTCAACATTTGTAATAATTGTCCACAGTAATTTATTACTACTGTAGGTGCCCAATTGGCAGATTTGTTCATCCCATCTGGATGTCCCTTGTAGCAAACACTATCAGCGTAAGTTGCTTCTCCCATTTCCGTAGCTATTATAATTTCATTAGAATTTTTATGCTGGTTAAAGGAAAATAGATTGAATTGAAGTGAATACCAAATTTTTGGCTGGCATTCATAACATGTATCACATTCGCCGGTCGGAAGACAGTCTTGGCCATCAGGACATCTCTCGAGCTGTAAAACACAGAGAAGTTTTTGACATTATCAATATTTACTGGTTAGAATTCCTAATGTGATGCTTCATCCTATTTACCTATTATGAATAGTCAAATCTGTGCGTTTTGTTTAGTCATCAGAAAACTCACAACAAATAGCTGTATGTACATGAAGTGTGTATAATGGGCCCATGTATTATTTTAAAAGCCGGTTTATGTTGCATACAGGATCGATGGATAACGCACAGAAAGTGGAATCATGCAACATTCAGAAGATGGGTCAAAACTTGAAAGATCTTTTCAGCTGTTGAAGAATTAATTATTTCTAGCGGGACCTTGGTTCCTTAAAAGTAATGTCTCTTTGTGCACCACTACTCCGGTTTACTTGTGAACTACTTTTATTCTAAACTGACTACTTCCATATGCTATAATTATAGCTATGGCCTATACTGCGAACTCCTATAGTAGGCCTAATACTAGACTTTTGGGTCAGTAGAAATTTTGATTGATTGATTTTTAAACTCTGTAACAATTCTCCAGAAAAAATTGTTATTATTTAACTGGCTCTCCTTATGCTGCCCATACCAACCAGCTATTTTGTTGATTTGGAGATTCTAAAACTTAATCAGATTACAGTATACCAATCATGTGAATTTATGTTCGAATCGCTTCACAATATTCTGCTTGTTGAATTCACTAATCTGTTTAAGTGAAGCTTAGACTTTCATTTTTATGAAACAAGAACTGCATTTGCTAGAACAAACTCCGTAAATTTTCTATCAGGTGCAGGGGTTCTTTGTTATGGAATAGTTTTCCACAAAGCCTTAAAGCTTCTCCTAATATTAACCTATTTAAAATAAACATACGAAAATGGCTAATAGATAATAGATACCCATAACTGAGATTAAAATTATTTTTCCACTTCATTCAAATGTGCTCCGTTCTGTATAGTGTGCTGGATTGAGGTGCCTGTCATCTTGCTGTGATGTTATGCCAATTGTGATTATCTCGACTCATCTAGCCTACTGTTGCTTTGGTTTTCCTTCAAATTGTGGTGCATATTCATCAAAATTATCTAATAATTTGTTTGGGGCCCTACTAGCGGGATTTTCTCCATTCTGGGTTTCCATTCGTGTCCACTTTTGCACGAGTTTTTTTCTAACCTCGCATTCCAGTTATAGGGAGAGTTGTCCACACTGGTATCACTTAACCTTAGAACCACTACATGTAGGTTTTCGCAATCCTTAACTAGCCTTCTGCTTTGTAGATTATCCCAGTCTTGGCCATGTGACTGAATAATTTATGTTAACTAATTAGGTTTTTGGATTGATTACTGTCTAACTTGAGATGCTTTGTGTAATTTTTGTTCCTGACTTGATGCGCTTGTTGCTGTTACAAACGGACCACTACAATTGATTGATTTCATTTGATATGTATAAATAACTAAATTAATTGTTAATTCTGTTAATTCTCTACTAACACCAATACCACTCGAGTTAAAGAGTTAAAGAGCACTTGAGAGGTAGGCTATTAGACATAGTGATAGGCCTACCTGAATTTGGGACTGGATGAACAATTCTAACGGTGGTACACAAGGACGATGATCGTGAGGAAGATGATGTTTAGTTGGTGCATTTTTGTTTATTCAGTGTTTCTAACCATGCAGGCGGGCCCTGAGGCGGGGTCAGCGCAGACGCAAACTGGACATTCCCATAGGCTGTGATCTATGACGCAGAATGGATCCCCATCACACTCGATGCTTGGACATTCTGTGCCCGGTTCAACTGTCGTCCCTGCAAATCAAGCGGGCAGATAAATTAGATATTTTATGAGATTTCACGAGTTGCTATCCTAGAGAGAGGCGATAGATAAGCTATAATAATATGTATATAATTATAATATATATTCGTTTAATTCATGAAAAAGTGCAGGCTGACACACCGCAGCCTGGTACATAGTGAGGCTAAGAAAAACAAAATGAAAATCAAAGCATCTTATTTATTAAATGGATAATTGTTAATAAGTTAGAGTTGATGATTTAATGATTGTTAACGCTCTTGTATAGGACTCTGGATATAAAGTTCTTATTGTCCCTTTGCGGGAGCCGGAAATTATGACATCGGGGTCGAAGGTTGTAAACCGTACTAGTCATTGGGGGAAATAGGTCGCGAAGGACATGGCAACTGTTCCATATTTAACAGCGCGGAGCAAGCGCTCGTCAGCTTCGCCAACCATCTCAGCAGCATGTAGACCCTATCACAGATACATGTATCTAAGATGACAACTGAGGCGCTGAACCTCTGCAACAAATACCAGTTTTCAAGTGCATGCAGAAAGTGCATAGGCCTACGTTGCAGAATCCCTAACTACATATGTATTCAATCATGCACTCTTCATGCACTCTTTCATTCTATTTTAGAATTGCTTAAATTCTCTGTCAATTGCGTAAGCCTATGGATACATCGTGTAGGCTACCTGCAGCTCTTTGCAGATCCTAACATAATGGGATAAACAATTATCTATTCACTTAGGCCTACCTGAGCGCGTCGATGATGGAAACACCACGAGAACTGCAATCAACGCTATTCCACTTGACCACATTGCGTTTGAATAATTAAGGATTCCAAAATAAGCTTTCACCGAAAAAGATGATCAATCAGTAAGTGGGGCAGCTGCTGTGGTTCGATCAATAAATCAATAGAAAAATCAATCAATAAATCAATTATTATTCGGCAAGAAAATATATTTTTACGAAAACAAACAACCGACCGGGCAGCAGTTAAAAAATCAATGAAAAGAACTAACATTGGAAGAAAGCATCCAGGTATGAAATTTAATTAAATAGTAAAAGGAAAGTCCTATCCCGTTCCATGAGGAACATAGGGAGGCGCTCATCTCATTTTCAATGGCCCTGAGCCAGCAATGGACGAATCCCAAGGTCCTGGACACGAGGTCAGCGTATCGCAGGACTTGCTGTTTACTTCCCAGCTTACACCGGTACCAAATTATACTGCTTGGTGACAGAGGCACGTGTGCGTAAACAACTTGCCCAAGGTCGTTACCCGGAGTCGAACCCGCAACCTCACGCTCCGTGAGCCGACGCGTTACCGGTCCGCCACGAGGTCGCACAATGAAATAGACCTGATACGTAAAACAATCACAGGAAGAGAAAAGAAAGCCAGCGAAGATGATTTTACTGCTTGACGGAGCTGAGGTATGCGTGGGAATGGCAAGCCTAGGCCTGAATGTTTTGGATTAGCAACTCTCGACAGACCTAAAGAGCGTTCGATCACAGCAGGGAGCAGCATAGAAATGATATTCCACCAAATTTCCTCGGAGTGATGAACCCAGTGGCGTAGAGACTTGATGCCATAGGCCTACTTACATGTAGGCCTAAGCTTACGTAAAGACGTGGCGCCAAAGAAGAATTCATTACTATTTAACATCAATTTTTAAAGAGCCTGCCAACTTACTTTTTCCACCACATACTTACAGTTGGACGAAAAGAGACTCGATTCCCTGTGTGAGCTTGGAGATATTATTTAGGCTAATTAGATTCAACACTTCGACCGAAATGTGTGTTTTTACTTCTAGTCACAAATTGTATCTGTCCGTAGAAATCATCACTAAGCTACTGCGTGACAACTTGATGTAGGCTACGCGAAGCCAGATGGTAGGCAATTATTTTATGTGCCCCGTACCAATATATAAATATAGGCCTAGTGCGCGAAATAGTAATATTAGGCGCATGTGTGAACTATGAGGGCAGCAGTATACTTAGAGCGGAACGACGGGTTCAACGACCCACTCTTTGTCGATTGTACAGGGTGCGTCAGAAAAAGAACACCCTAGATTTGTTGCCAATATCTTGGCCAAAAGTAAGAATTTCTAAATGAAATTTTGCAGTCTTATAGACAATTCATATTTACACATGATGACCAGATTTCATCAAAATATTTCAAACACAACAAAAGTTATGCCGGTTTTAGGGAGGTCACCCACCGTTTTTTGACGATTCAAAAACGCGACGCAGCAAAAGTCACAAAAAACAATCTCATTATTTTGGGCAATATCTTGACCAAAAGAAAGAATATCAAAATGAAATTTTACAGGCGTAAAGACAATTCATATCTGCACATGAGGTTCAAATGTCATCAAACTAATTTTAACAGAACAAAAGTTATACCACTTTTAGGGAGGCCACCCACCCTTTTTGACGATTCAAAGGCGAAACGCAACAAAAAAGTATCAAAAACACGATTTTTTTCTCATCTCAAATAATAATTGTTATCAAATAGCCTTAACATTGCACGATGATCATTATTATTAGGCTACTATTTAAAAAATAAACAGGGTGCCAGCGTAGCTGCACGTCACTGAGAAGTCACTTAGCAAGATGACAATCACATTGATAAATAAGAAATCTATCAGGTTGATCAACAGGTCCATCAAGAACTTTGCAAAGAAACTCAAAAGAAGTTTTGGAACTGGTGGTGGGCACATTGAACACATCTTGTGAAGCACTACCAAGTTCGTTTGACAACAGTTATTTGAAATGAGACTTAAAAAATCGTGTTTTTGTCACTTTTTGTTGCGTTTCGTTTTTTAATCGTCAAAAACGGTGGGTGGTCTCACTAAAAGTGGCAAACCTTTTGTTCTCTTTGAAATATTGTGATGAAATTTTGCCACCATGTGTACATATGAATTGTCTATAAGACTGTAAAATTTCATTACGATATTCCTTTTTTTGCCAAGATATTGACAAAAACCTTTAAAAAATTGCGTTTCGTTTTTGAAACGTCAAAAAACGGTGGGTGGCCTCCCTAAAAGTGGCATAACTTTTGTTCTGTTTGAAATAGTTTGATGAAATCTGGCCATCATGTGTAAATATGAATTGTCTATAAGACTGTAAAATTTCATTTTGATATTCTTACTTTTGGCCACGATATTGGCAAAAAACCTACGGTAGGTCTTTTTTGGGCGCACCCTGTATGTCATGCAGGCCTATTGCACACGAATCTCCGAAAATTTTTCTAAACGTACTCGTGACCGTCTATACCTGAGCACGTGTGTTATTGATTCAGTTTGGCTTTTCCCCAATGTTCAAAGACTTTGTATACCTATCGGGCCAAGCAATCTATCAACCCCAATCGTATTTTGATCTCTCTCGTGGACTCGCTGAATCACCAATAGAGCCTACCTCCACGAGCAAGAGACCTGTTAACATTTTTGTCACGAGTTGCCCTTGTAAATATTATTGGGCCCATTGTTGTAGACCTATGCATTATATACCTATATTGTGTTATGTCGTATATAATAGTATTATGTGCTTAAATGACAGTTTGACAATAGTATATAGATGTACCTATAATAATCTAGCTTATATAATATTTCGATGGTCGTCGATGGTCGTTGGGTCCAAAAGGTGTGTCGGGGGTAAAGGTCATCTGTCTGGAAGGCGGATAGGCCTATATAAGCAAGAGGAAGGACTGTCTGGGGGTCAGTCGTCGGAAGCTGTCGTCGATGAGTCGTCAGTCATCAGTCGTCGGTCGGAGATGCGAAGTGGACAAGTGGGCATGCACGCTGAACTCTACTGAAGGAGGTTCGAGCGGAGGACAACGCACAACGGTGCAAGAAGGTGAATACTGGGCACAACGGTGCTACCAGGCGAATTCCGAGCACAACGGTGCTACTACCAGACGAGGACGGGCTAGAAGGAGCGGACGCTTTCCCGCCATTTCCCCGTCGCTTTCCGCCACTTCTTCGCGACTTCTCTACCACGTGACCACGTCTATGCTAGACGTGGGCGGTGTCTGTGAGAGCGGAATCTTCTCCGCCACTTCTACGACAGAGGTGGGCGGTGCCGGAAGCAACTGGCACTCCTCTACAAGACGCGACCAGCGGTCGTGGCTGGAATGCCAGCAGGACTGGAACTCTCGACGCTGGGTTCATCTTCCATCCTAGGACGAGAACGGACCAACGGACGACTTCAGAACAAACCAGACCAGTGAGCCGACCGAAGCCCTTCGCTGCGTAACAGGACTTCTTCACACCTGCAGAAACTGTCTCCATGCGAACGGAAACGTGAGTGGGGGCGAAGTTTTGTTGGGGGGTCTGGGGGAGGGCACGACCATCGATTAGGGCGCTATAGGCGTAGCCTATTAACGATACTGTTTGCTCTATATGTATATGTCTTTTATTTTAATTTCAGTTGTCTTTTTATCTGAATAATTTTCTAAACGAGTTCATGCTTTGTTTTCTAGTATTTCGATGACAATATTCTAGACACCCTTTTCTTAATAGGCTAGGCCCTCTAGGGCTAACTCACCATTTAAGATAACTCCTGACAATTTTTTTCTCGGTCCACTACATCCGATATAATGCTGGCCTACATCATACGCACGTACAAACCTACAAACACGTACTGTACACAGTTGACCTTTCACGCCTGACCTCAATGTACCCGTGACGTCACATTTTTCATCCAGTGTCCGTGATTTGGGTGTCACCCTTGATAGCACCCTGTTCTCCTCTGAGCACCTCTTGCAATTACCACACGCTTTTTGCTTTGTTTCTGAAGCAAATAGGTTTGTGTAATTGCTTGTTTCATATGTAGAACATGTTATGCAGGATGCCAGAGGCTCAATTAACGGTCAGAGTCATCTTCGTCTTTACGAAAACCTCAAGAATCTAATCATAATCGACACTCAAAAGAGTGCTAGGATTTGTTCCACGTTTTCAGAATTCCTATGTAGGCCTACATGTTGAGATTGTATGCTCACCAGAATAGGTACATGTAAATAGCTAGCATTTTGGCATTCACTCGTGTTATTTTCTCCTCAAAATCTTTGTCTTATCTGCTTCAAATTGATAATCCACAACAGGTTGTCTTTCTATTTACGTTCCTGCGGACTGTGATATTCGGACAGTATGGCCGCTATCATCGCTATGGCGATCTGCATGGTCTTAGTTTTTAGTCACGTGAGTCGTCGTTTAGTGTCGTGTGCGCATCTGTGTAGTTTCCTTAACGGGTACTCCATAAATTTCCAACGTAACAAATTAATAAAAACCGGAACTGTTGAAACATTCATCAGCTCCATGAAGCTTTTCTTGAGCCCAAAGTAAACAGACTTCACAAGAGAGGACATCCTATCATGAGCCTCTGCTAGATCTCAATTCATTAACTTAGTTGTGTTAATAGAAGTAACACCTTTATTTCTGTTTGGTTTCGCTAATGTGACTTCATTATCTTCTCATGATTATGGTCAGCTTATAATATTATAAACTGTATACCTATAGTTGTAGGTCCATATTTGTTGCTGGCTTCGGAGATAAAAAATTTCTAACTAAACTTTAATCATATAAAAATTTTGCCACACTTGGCAGTAATAAGAATTTTACATAGTTGCGGTTTCATACTATTAATAAGCTTCAAAAACTTTTAGCATTGTTCATCGCAAAAACAATTAAACAAAACTAAGTAGAGCATTTAAGATAAAGGACTCGTCACCATTGTAATTATTCTCTAACTCGAGCATTGATTATTAGTTAAACTATCGAAGATGGCAAAATAAGCTTTACAAATGTGGCGCCCGCAGACCGAAATGAGCATTAAGGTGATTTTCCAAGAAATTGAGTTTGATACATCATCTCAAAGGCCTTGTCGCAGGCATAAAAATGACACAAAAATTGTTGCTCTAGCTTAATTCTAACCGAAGATATACGAAAATAAGTGATTTAATTGAATTAATTAATTTAATTAATTTAAAAAATAATATACATATAAAGAGCATTAAAATAGCTGAGCAACTTGTCTTTTAAAAAAAGTGAAATTTGTTAAAGGAAAAACAAATTTTTACGTCAAATTTTGTAACAAAATTTAAAAATCACAAACATACTATTTCCCTAATATCTCTGATGTGTAATCTCCGACTTAATGCTCATTTCGGTCTGCGGCGCCACAAATGTGAAAGGAATCGACTGGCTAGAGCTGCTGCAGGTCAGGAACTGTTGTTATTAGTGATTATTATGGGTTAGAGTGAGGGGATTGCCCTCAGAAGAATTTGGTTGAACTCATGTAAGCAGACCTGTATCATGGAGCATCCATACATGTTTTACGTAGTAAAAGTACGTTTAAAGCATGGTAAATTGCGTGCAGTGACATTTGCAATTGAGACCAAGTTTCACTTTGGTTCTTTTGGACATAGCAAGTTTCACAAGATGGTTATATTATGATAATGATAATCACGATTCCAAGTATTACGTCGAAGGAGTCACTCAACCATATCAGTCGACGCAAAGTATCTGTGCTACATTATGAGCATTTGAATGAACTTAATATATTCATGTTACATGCTACATATTGGAATCAATAATTACAGAATGCAGTGTTCAGCCTTAGAATGTACATGGCTCCGATATAATGTCACCAAACCTTAAAGTTACCTATAGCCACCGATTTAAATTTTCTGATTGCAGAGGTTTCTTAATGCAAATTTTTCTGTTTCATTTTGTGTATCAGCTCTAAAATGAATAGTTTCTTTAGTGCGAAGAAATTTTAAAAAATTAAAAAGTTGATGTTAAAAGTGGGTTCCTGAAGTGGCGCTGTAATATTATAAATCCATTGAATGAATTAATAAGTGAACAAAAAATAAGTGTCAGTTTTCAAGGTGCAAGTGTTTCTCTAGCGACTTCTTTTATTGATACTTAATTTTCTGCAATTGTGAAAGGTTGCATGACAGCGATATTCCAATCAAGTAGCCATAATCTATAGAAAAATACTATTTGCAGGGGCGCCTGCCGGAGGGTTAACAGCCAATGTAGCCTACACTGTTCCAGCTTTTAACAAAATGTTGATAATTATAATGCAAGGCAGAAAATTAGGAGCATGTTTTTATCTACTGAGACTTATAAACATATATATTTCTGATTTTCACTGTGTGTAGCTGTGTATTGTTCGTATCATTAGTGTTTTGATGCGAAGAAATTCGTTAAAAACTCAAAAGTAGTAGTTAGAAAAATAAGTTTCAGTTTTCCAGGCCCTTGCCCCTATGTGCGGGCGCCCATGATTGGGCTATTAGATGTTCCAGGTTAATTTGCAATGCCAATGTTATGCTATTCCCACTCGTACAAAATAAAAGTAGACCGTAAGACATCAAGTTTGACGTCCGGCTGAAACGTCTTGCTGTCTACGAAGCATGTTTCCAGTCATGTTAATCAAATGCAATCGAATTGGATTAACTGCTTTCAAATGCGATGTATGTATGTATGTATGTATGTATGTATGTATGTATGTATGTATGTATGTATGTGCACTTGTTATAGCGCCCCTTCAAGCTCTCTCTACTCAGAGGCGCTCCCGATGCAGAGCGGACACTGCATCGGAGTTTCACGCCGAAGCGCTGAGCAATTGTAAGTGAAGGACTTGCCCAAGGTCCTTACGCGGGGAGGTGGATTCGAACCTCGGACCTTCCGGCTCCAAGGCAACGACGCCACCACTAGACCACCGCGCCCCGCGATATACATGTATTGTAGCCCGGAGTGTTTTAGGACCTGCGACTTTATGAATGAGTTATTGCGACGGTTTGACAGGCTGAAAGCTTTGTCGTGCAGTATACAGAAACTGATACATGTTTTACGTGGGTTTTAAGCGTGGCCCATAACCTATACTATAGGATCGTAACGAACAGCCTAGTCTACCATTTGACACCCACTTCTGTAGATGATAAATTGACTTGTTTGCATAGACTGCTCGTGTAGAATCCAGTTTGTCATGAGGTCAGAAGAACTGACCTACCTGCAAACCAGTTAGGCTACTTAATTGTAAGTTAACACTTTCAGTTTCTATTCATCGATTTAACGCTGTTGCCTGCACAGCCAGAACTTTACGAATGACTGGGCTCTACTGTAACAGTCCTCGGCATGGACGGAGTTTATCAGGGGCTAGGGGGGAAGCCCCCAAGAAGACCCATTTGGAAATAGCTCAGAAGGATTGTAGCCTACTGTTTGGTAAAATTTAATGGGTCCGATGCTCCTTAATTGGCACTTTCAAGCTACCCTTGAATGCAAGGTTAAATGGCGCATCAGTGCAAATCACATTACGGTTATGCAGTTGGATAAATAAACAATTTACTTGCTTACAAACAAAGAAAAATCGAATTCCTCTTGCTGATAGGTGATCAAGACCATAATATTTCGTTGGGCCGCTGTGATTGTGCGTTGAGCTTAACCTGCAAATTTGACTGCGCACAATGAAGGCGGGAATCGAAAATGCCGTCGCGCAAGTTTTGATCGTTTATTTTCTACCAGATCATATTATAATGCATTGCTAGCTTTAGAGTCTATTTCAATCGCACGAAAGCACTAAGCAGTTATAGGAACAGTGGCGGCGGCAGGGGAGGGCTAGAGGGGCTAAGCTCCCCCCAAAATAGACGATCCGTTTTTTTCGCCATGTAAAAATGTCAAATTTCGACGCTGAGCCCCCCAAAAATTGGAAGCACGATGACTAAAAAAAGGTCATTAGAAATTTGGGCGGTGAAAATGGAAAATTTTCCGACGAAAGTTCAGCCCCTCCAAAACTTAAATCCTGGCGCCGCCACTGTAAGCTTATAGTAAATCTACACAAGGTTGCTGATGGAATAGGCCTACTTGTAATAAGCTCCACGCCGTTGCGCATAAATCATTAGTATCACATTAGTCAAAATATAGTATTAGTTACGGTAGGCTATTTGAGATAAATGCACACAACACCACTATTATAATAATTAGTTTTCTATGTAGGCCTACACTGTCTTCACTAAGCTACAATTTTTTTTACTGCTAGCTTCATTTTTAAAATTCGATCCACTTTATGAACCATCGTTCGTCCGTTCAATTTCTCAGCTGTTCTAGGGCCTATAGGTTTAAGCTTGCGCTGGAACTGAATCGGATTGGATCGACTTACACTGGAACATCTGCAAGACATTCAAACATGTATTCACATTGCATGAAAGTAATTATACGCAGGCAAACTCGGAAAACCTAAAGTAAAGTTTAGCCATGTTAGGATTAGTATAGTGCAGCGGAACAGTTTTAGAAACCGTAAGTATCTGGTTTGTCACAGCGAGGCACAATTTGACTTCAATCGGTAATTATCAATGCTGCTGCTCGTGTGTTCCTGAGATTACAAAAGCTCGGTCACATCTAAACCGCGACACAAGACCAACTCCAGTTAGGCCTACACGAAATAGCCTAATTATTAAAGGAGAGCCCATCCAAGTTAAACTGTGCATCCTGATGCCACACCAATTGCAATAATTGTGAACAGTAATTAGGCCTACTACTGTAGGTACCCAATTGGCAGAATTATTGTTCATCCCATCTGGATGTCCATTGTAGCAAGCACTATCAGCGTAAGTTGCTTCGCACATTGCCGTAGCTATGAATAATTTTAATTAATTTTTATGCTAGAGGAAAAAAATGAATCGAAGTGAATACCAATTGTTTTACTGGCAATCATAACAAGTACGACATTGGCCGGTCGGAAGACAATCTTGGCCATCAGGACATCCCTCGAGCTGCAAAACACAGAGCAGTTTTTGACATTAGGTCTATCAATTTTTACTGGTTAGAATTCCTTTTGTGCTGCTTCGTCCTATTAATAGTCAAATCTGTGTGTTTTGTTTAATCATCGGGAAACCCCCAACCAATAGCTCCATGTAGGGTGGAGTGGGGCAAAAGGCCTAGGTGGGGTGAAACGCCTAGGGCCTTCGTAGAGCCTCTGCAGTATTTAAGCGCTATAAAATTATACATAATATGCTGGCGCCATCTGAAGTTACCTTCTGATATCGAGTTTGTTTATTTCGGTTCGCGGTAAGTGAAAATATTTCATTTCTTAATTATTTGGACACTTTTGCTAAATGTTGTGACCTCACAGTTTGACGATTTGCGAAAGCAAGTGGTATGCGATTCGATATAGTTATGGGCAGACAGACAGAGCTCGCAACGACGTTTTAAATGATATCTTGATGTATTAGCGATATTGCAGGATAACGACACTGTAAATATTTTAGATAAATCGGGGCTTTTGGGGTAACACGCCCACCCTCTATATGGGGTGAAACGCCCATGGTGGGCGTTTTACCCCGCAACGACCCACGTGTAAAGTAGGCTTGTTGCTAAATTCTTGTTCGCTTGCTTGCTATTGTGATAATCGTTTTGGTAGGGTATGGTAAATGAGTCTGCAATGAATTGTTTTTAGATTACATCATGGTACGTGTCTACAAGCGAAAGTCGGAAAGAGGAGAGTATGGTGAAGAGAGACTTGCTACAGCATTGGAAGCCCTTAGTCAGGGCATGCCTCTCATTCAAGCGAGTAGGGAGATGGGCATACCCGCGCGAACCTTGCGCCGACATCGTGACCACCATACCACGATGCCAGGTGTGTTGAAGTTGGGATGCCATACGCCAGTACTATCTGTTGCCCTTGAATCTGAACTTTGCAATCATATAAAATATATGGAAAAGGCTTTGTACGGTCTCACTCCAAGAGATGTCAGACGTCTTGCTTTTGACATGGCCGAGGCAGCAGGCATCAATCATAGGTTCTGTATGAAAAGTCAGATGGCTGGGAAGGACTGGCTCTCTGGGTTCTTCTCAAGATATCCAGATCTTTCAATACGTGCGCCACAGGGAACAAATCTATCGCGTGCAGTGGCTTTCAACAGACCTAAAGTCAAGCAATTCTTTGACGTCTACAGGCAACTACTTGTTGATGTTCCATGCACACCATCAAGAATCTGGAACATGGATGAAACTGGAATCACCAACGTGCAACGTCCAGGGAAAATCATCGCTACTAAGGGGCAGAGAACCGTTGGTAAAGTGACAAGTGGCGAGCGAGGCGCAACCGTTACAGTGATATGCGCAATGAGTGCGATTGGTGCATTTTTGCCACCAATGTTCATCTATCCACGAAAAAGGATGATTCCAGCTCTGCTCAATGGTGCACCACCACAATCTGTGGGATACACAAGTACAAGCGGATGGACAGATTCAGAGCTATTCATTAAATGGCTTCAGCATTTTGTCGATTTCACTCGTGCATCCACAGACAATCCGCAAATTATAATACTTGATGGTCATCACAGCCACAAGACTCTGAGCGCTATCACTTTTGCACGTGAGAATGGTCTGCATCTTCTCACTCTTCCACCGCACTCCACCCACAAGATGCAGCCGCTTGATAGAAGCTATTTCAAGTCGCTCAAGAGCGGTTACAATGTTGCTGCCGATTCCTGGATGGTCTCCCATCCGGGAAAACGTATTTCATTCTACGACATGGCAGGCATATTTGGCACTGCATATTTGCGAACGGCTACACCCGAAAAGGCCGTCAATGGATTTAAGTGCAGTGGACTGTGGCCATTCGATCCTGAGGTGTTCACTGACGACGACTTCCAGGCAGCAACAGTTACCGAAGAGGCACTGCCGGTCCCTCCGACTCCCACCGTCGTTCAGCCGGTGACTGCTGATGCACCGTCGGTCCCTCCGACTCCCACCGTCGTTCAGCCGGTGACTGCTGATGCACCGTCGGTCCCTCCGACTCCCACCGTCGTTCAGCCGGTGACTGCTGATGCACCGTCGGTCCCTCCGACTCCCACCGTCGTTCAGCCGGTGACTGCTGATGCACCGTCGGTCCCTCCGACTCCCACCGTCGTTCAGCCGGTGACTGCTGATGCACCGTCGGTCCCTCCGACTCCCACCGTCGTTCAGCCGGTGACTGCTGATGCACCGTCGGTCCCTCCGACTCCCACCGTCGTTCAGCCGGTGACTGCTGATGCACCGTCGGTCCCTCCGACTCCCACCGTCGTTCAGCCGGTGACTGCTGATGCACAGGCTTCTGCTCAACTGAGTGATGCTGAACGAGGTAGGTAACTTATTACATTTAGTGTTGCTTAGCCATTTGATTATTAGGCCTATTGTATTCGTTTATTAGTAGAATGTGACGAGAACCCGCGCCTACATTTACATCAATGCAGTTGATGATTGGTAGTTAGTCAAGTTAGAATTAAATTATGAGAAACACAGTGAATATAAGTTTGGGCCTGGTGAACATTTTCCTTTTAATTTTAAGTTTCTAAGTAGGCCATAGGCCTACTTTTTATATTGAACTTGATGTACTCTGGCCTTCTACATAAATGGTTTTGTGGATGTGTGCAATTGCAGCTCGGAGACTGATATTGGCAATATCACCTCGTCCGAAGATCTCTGGTGTACGCTCTCGAACACGTAAAGCTGAATCTGCAACGCTTTTAACAGGATCGCCATACAAGAATGAATTGGAAGACAAGTTGAAAGTCGCGGAAGCACGTTCTTCCGCCATTGCTTCCAAGGCCGCTGCGAAGAGTGCCGCTCTCATTAAGAGCCTGGAGTCAACGAAACAAAGGAAACGCAGTTCAAACGACGACCCACAGCCTTCGACGTCAACAACCGGACGGAAGAAAAGAGCGAAACTTCTTCCTAAAACCAAAACCGCAGCGGTGAGAAGTAAGAAGCGCAAAGCGACAAACGATGATACCAGCAGTGAAGACGAGGAATGGCCATGCCTGATATGCGGCGAACCTTTCGCTAACAGCATGTCCCGTGAGAAATGGGTCCAGTGCCAACAGTGTGCGAAGTGGGCACACGAGGCTTGCACAGATGGTTATTCCTATTTCACCTGTCCAAACTGCGAGTCTGACTAGACTAGGCCTACTGCATTTTATAACTGTAGTTGGTATATGATGCATGTCCATTCCTGATCTTGGTTACTCGATTCACCTGATTCTTGTTGCCAAGTGTTTTTTACTTCTGACTGCTGCGGCTGCTGTGATAGTCTATCGAGTGAGCTGTGTCTTGTGAGCTGGGACTTGCTACGAGAGATCTAATGGACATTATTGACAGTTTTTGTATTTTTTAATAGGCCTGGGACATTCTGCACGTATTCGGCTGTGCTTAGGTCACTTTCAGTGCATGTGTAGGCCTATTGGACTGTCTAATAAATCTTATGTGTTCTCATTTTTCAGCATTATAACTAAAGTTACACAGTGCGGGGTAAAACGCCCACCCATGGGCTTTTTGCCTCACACGTGTGGGCCTTTTACCCCACCCACGGGGCAAGACGCCCTTTTTGGGTGTCGAAAGAAAATCATCCCCACACATTACTGATGCTGTAGATAGACATTATTATGGTACTTTTATACAGCAAAATGAATGATGTATCTACCTGCACATATTTCATAGTTATAGTGTAATAACTTTTTGAGATATGACAATTGACCTGAAAAGTGGGCCTTTTGCCCCACTCTACCCTACAATTGTACATGCAGTGTGTGTGGGCTTATGTATTATTTTAATACCCAATTTATGCTTCATACAGCAGGATCGTTGGATAACGCACAGTAACTGGAATCATGCAATATTCAGAAGATGGGTCAAAACTTGAAAGATCTTTTCAGATGTTTGAGAATTAATTGTTTCTATCGGGACCTGGGTTCCTTAAAATTAATGTCTCTTTGTGCACCACTACTCCGGTTTACTTGTGAACTAGTTTTATTCTAATTTTTGTTCTTGACTTGGTGACACGGTGTGCTTGTTGCTGTTACAAACGGACTAATAAAATAGATTGGTTTGATTTGTTTTGTATAAATGAGTTAATTCGTTGTTACTACTGTTAATTCTCTACTAACACCAATACCAATTAAATTGCACATGACTGGTATTAGACAAAGTGATACGTGAATTTATAATTGAATAAAAAATTTCAATGGGGATACACAAGGACGATGATCGTGAGGAAGATGATTTTTAGTTGATGCATTTTTAATTATTCAGGGTTTCTAACCATGCAGGCCGGGTCAGCGCAGATGCAAACTGGACATTCTCCTTGGCTGTAGTCTAGGTTGCAGAATGGATAACCATCACACGGGACGTCTGGACATTCTGCAAATCAAGCGGGAAGATAAATTAGATATTTTAAGAGATTTCACGAGCTGTTATCCTGGAGAGAGGCGATAAATAAGCTGGAATAATGATGACAGGACAATTACCCAGGACAATTACCCCGGACAATTACCTGGGACAATTACCTGGGGGACAATTGCCCCCGGACAATTACCCCCGGAAATCTGTCCCCCGTGCCAATAACCCTCGGACAATTACCCCCGTACCAATAACCACAGGACAATTACCCCCACCTTGACAATAACTCCAACTTGCTATAAGCTAGTGTTAAGCAACGACTATATCTTCGTGGAGTAGCTCATAGCCTTGCTTTTTAAGCTAGCCTAAATGAACTCAGTACACTATCACTAACATTTAAATATTTTCTTTAGCGTTAAACACGTAGATGCTTTGTTGAACCTTTAAAACGTAGATTTTTTCTGAACGTTTCACACGTAAGCTTAGAAGCGATTTTAGATTTGACTTTATTTAGCCTAATATGTTTTCTTGAACAGTTAACAGGTAGATGTTTTCTTGAACGTTTCACACGTAAGCTTATAACAGATTTTATACTTGACTGTATTTAATATTTAAAATATTTTTTGAACGTTTAACACTAACCTAAAGACTTAGTTTTAGGCTGAATAAACTCATTAAAACTAATCATCATTTTCTGTAACACTCAGTACCGTAGTCTCTCAGCTAGCTGGAGTTATTGTCATGGGGGGGAATTGTCCTGGGGTTATTGGCACGGGGATAATTGTCCGGGGGTAATTGGCCTAGAACCATATACATGTATACTATTGTATAGGCCCTATCATATATATATAATATCATATATAATTATATAATATATATACATATATATATATATATAAGATGACAGTCTTCAGCTCAGGCGCTCAACCTCGGCAGCAAAAATACCAGCAGCACTCATTCATTCTCTTTTAGAATTACCGAAATTCTCAATCAATTCCGTATAAGCCTATGAATAATTATATCGAGCACCTGCTCTTTGCAGAACGATGCGCTGAACAGAAACGTGTATACATTGAACAATGAACATGCACACATGCTAAATGTTGTAAATTAGATAACATTGGATGATTGGAATTTGATTTGCCGTATAGTCGAATAGAATTATAAATTATGGCCTCATACGTGGCAAATATTCTCATGCGATATGCGTAGTTGCGTACGCAGTGGCGGCGCCAAGACTTCAGTTTTTGGAGCTGAAGTGGGTCCAGAAATTTTCCGTCGTTTTCATTCGCCAAAATTTTGGACGACCATGTTTTAGTCATTTGAACTCAAGGAAACATTCCATTTTCCCCGACAAAAAATCTGACAACCTTTTTAGTCGTCCAATGGTTTTGGGCTTTGTTTCCCCCCCCCCCCCGATTTTGTTCTTTGTCAGGTCAGCAACTCAGCATACGCTATGTACCCAACTACCTATGGTTGCAGACATTTCTCGCATTTTTCTGGGGGGGGGGGGGGGGGGGTTAAGCGCCATTTAGGGGGGGGCTTAGTCCCCTAGCCCCCTGTGGCCGCCACTGACCCATATCAAAAGTGTAGGCATATAGAAATTTTTTTAGGAGATCAGATGTCTTTTAAAACTGGTTTTTAACAAATTAAAGCCATCTAATCACTGACTTGAGAGAGCCGTTGTTGGAAAAAGCACCACGAGAACTGCAATCAACGCTATGCTAGTTGACCTCATCTCATTTGATTAAGACTTCCAAAATAAGATTTCACTGAAAATAAAAAAAAATTATCAATCAGTAAGTGAAGCCTCATTAAATCAACCCGCCGATCAATTATAATGAAGCTTATTTGGTAAGAAAAATATTTAACGAAAACAAACAACCGACCGGACAGCAGTTGTAAAATCAATGAAAAGGACAAACATTGGAAGACAGAACCCACTGCCACCCAGGTATGAAATTTATAAGCTTAAATGAATTGAATACATTTAAAAAACACAGGAAGAGCGAAGAAAGCCAGCAAAAATGACTTTATACTGCTTTACGGAGCTGAGGTATGCGTGGGAATGACAAGAATGAATGTTTTGGATTAGCCACTCTGGACAGAATAGGGCAAAACAGACCTAAAGAGCGTTCGATCACTGGGGAGCAGCGGAAGAGATTAATTGAATTGGCAGCATTAAGACAACTCGATTACATTGCAGCAAAACATTATTTTAGATACCGAAATAAACATTTTGGCAGAAATTCTTCAGCCCAAAGGTTGCGGACTTTTAAAAATCGTTTTGGATAATATCGCCATCTCAAGGAGCACAATGAGAGCCGTAGAAACGAAATTGTTATTCACTCGTATCGATATTTCAATCAAAATAGGCCTACAGTAGGCCATTCATCATTATGACACTCTGCAAAAGCGGTGTCCAACAGACTGCTATGTGATCAAGTAGGCTATAGGGCCTTCCTCTTGTCCTTTTCTTTCCATTATTCTCTCGATCGCCATTCTTATAGCAGAGAATCTTCTTTCAGCGTGTGTCCAATTCATTTCGAAACTCAACATAAACTATAAAAGTATCAACTGCATAGAAATGATATTCCACCAAATGTCTTCTGAGCGATGAACCCAGTGGCGAGGAGACTTGATGTCATACTTACATAAACACATGGCGCTATATATAGAATTCATTACCATTTTAACATCAATGTTTAAAGAGCCTGCCAACTTTTTCCACCGCATACTTACAGTTGGATGAAAAGAGACTCGATTCCTTGTCCGAGCTTGGAAATATTGTTTAATGAGATTTAACACTTCGACTGAAAAGAGTATTTTTACTTCTCTCCTTATTAGTCAAATCTAGTCACAAATTGTATGTCTGTAGAAATCGTCAATAAGCTACTGTGTGACAACTTGATGTAGGCTACGCGAAGTCAGATGCTAGGCAATTATTTTACGTACCCAGTACCTAGCTGTGTTTAAATAGGTATATGTGTGACTATAATAGGCCTAGTACACGAAAGCATAGCTTATAATTAGGCGCATGTGTGAACTATAAGGCCAGCGGTTCTTAGAGCGGAACGACCCACACTTTGTCGATTGTAACACATGTATTGCACGCGAATCTCCGAGAAACTTTCTAAATGGACTCGTGACCGTCTATGCTTGAGCACGTGTGTTATTGGTTCGGTTTGACCTTTCCCCATGTTCAAAGACTTTGCATGCATACCTATTGGCTTATCGGGCCAAACAATCTATCGTATTTTGATATCTCTCATGGACTCGTTGAATGACCAACATCTCCACGAGAAAGAGCCCTGGTAACATTCCTTTCTCGGTCCACTACATCCGATAAAATGTTGGCCTACATACGCACGTACCAACCCACAAACACGCACACAGTTGACCTCACACTCCTGACCTTAATGTAGGCTACTCTGACTTCACATTTTCATCCAGTGTCCGTGATTTGGGTGTCACCCTTGATAGCACCCTGTCCTCCTCTGAGCACCTCTTGCAAATGACACGCGCTGTTTACTTAGTTTCTGAAGCAAGTAGGCTTTTGTAATTGTTCGTTACAGATATAGAACATGCTATGCAGGATGCCAGAGGCTCCATTAACGGTCAGAGTCATCTTCGTCTTCACGAAAACCTCAAGAATCTAATAATATCGACACTCAAAATAGTGCTAGGATTTGTTCTACATTCTAAAAATTCCCATTTACATGTAGGGATAGTAGGCTCACCAGAATAGGTAAATATCTTGCATTTTTCTATTTACTCGTGTTATTTTCTTCTCAAAATCTTTACCTTATCTGCTTTGACACAAATTGATAATCCACAGGTTTCTCTATTTAGCCTATGTTCCAGCGGACAGTGATATTCGGAATGTATGGTGATCTGCGTGGTCTCCGCTGTTAGTTTTTGTGTGTCGTCGTTTAGTGCCGTGTGCGCATCTGTGTAGTTTCCTTAACGCAGCGGTTCTCAACCGGGGGTCCGCGGACCCCTGGGGGTCCGCGGCGACGTGCTTGGGGGTCCGCGAGCAAGTCCTGAAAATTATATATTTCATAGTTAAAACCGTAGAAACAGACAAACAGATAAATTTTTGGTCAATTTTTCGATATTTCCTCTTTTCAATGGCGACATGAAACTAATAATACGCTGATTAATGACAAATTCATCTGTTTTTATTTAGATGGGTTGGTTTGTTTCAGTCTCTAGATAATATATAGAATAATAGAGTCGCACAGACGCGATAATGCGCCAAAGGTGCAAAAATTTATTGGGGGTCCGTGACCGTGGCCCAAAATTTAAAAGGGGTCCGTGAGTCTGAAAAGGTTGAGAACCGCTGCCTTAACGGGTACTCCATAAATTCCCAACGTAGCCTAATGAATAATAATAATAACCAGCACTGTGGAAATATTCATCAGCTCCATCAAGTTCTTCATGAGGACAGAGTATGCAGACTTTACAAGAGAGGACACTCAGGACATCCTATCATGCCCCTCTGCCAGATCTCAATTGATTAACTCTGTTTTGTTAATAGAAGTAGCACCTTTAATTATATTTAATGTGACTTAATTATGTTCTTCTGATATAGGCCTAGTAAGCTTATAATTTTGAAATGTATTATATAGGTCTATATTATTTTGGGGTTTGCGAGATGATGCCTTGGTGCTTGTTTGATGCATAATAAAGTATACTTACTTATTTACTTACTTACTTACTTTCTACGCTATTTTTACGCATTGTAATAAGCAGACGAGAAAACTAATATAACAGATTAACAGCGAATTTTATACAGTTCGGAAATCTTCCACCAAACAACCTGAAGTGTGCAGCAGCGTAGTGGAAATGAAATTCTCTTTATGATAGCAATATGCGATTTTATAATAGGTAAAAAATATCACAGCGGTCGCTAAGGTTCCAAGAATCGATGGCACAAGGTGACAAGGTGAAAAAATACAACGCAATCTTGGCGTACAGTTGCAGTTGTGGGCTGGCGATTATTGATTGTTCTATTGTTTCGTGGAGTTTGCGATAATGGAAAAGTAAAATTTACTAACGCCAAAGAGCTTTGACTTCTGGCTTTGAAGATAAAATGTCTTCCTAACTAAAATTTAATCATATCAAAATTTCACCACACTTGGCAGTAACACGAATTTTACAAAGTTGCGGATACATACTTTTAATAGGCTTCAAATGTTTTAGCATTATTCATAGCAAAACAATTAAGCAAAATTAAGTAAAGTAGCCTATTTAAGATAAAGAATACACCCATCATTAAAATTAGTTCTCTAACTCGAGTAGTGACTATTAGGCAAACTATTGAAGATAACGCAATAAGTTTTAGAAATGAGAAAGACTAGAGCTGCTGCAGGTCAAGAACTGTTGTTATTAGTGATAATGGGTTAGAGTGAGGGGAATGCCATAAGGAGATTTCGGTTCGGCCCATGCAGTAGGCATAGATATGGAACATTGGAACATGCATACATGTTTTACGCATTAAAAGAGTAGGCCTACGTCTAAAGCATGGTAAATTACGTGAAGTGACATTTGTAATTGAGACCAAGCTTCACTTTGTGGGTCTTCTGAACATAGCAAGTTTCACAAGATGGCTACATTATATTATAATCACGATTCGAAGTATTACGTTGAAAGGAGTCACTCAACCATATCAGTCGACGAAAAGATGGGCGCCCACAGATTTCTTTGCAGGAGGGGGCAAAACACGACGGTCAGCGTTAAAAATATTGTTAGTATAAGGCAACAAATGCAAAGCAGGAAGTTAAGAACATGCATGGGTATTTTTCACAGAGGTTTCTTGATGTAAATTTTTCAGTTTCACTTTTTAAATTTTCTAAAATGTATTGCTTCTTTTTGCAAGGAAATCTGTTTAAAAAATCGAAAAGTATTAGTTAAAAGTAGGTTTTTTAGTTCTCTACTATGAAGAAATTTGTTATAAACCCCAAAAGTAGTAGTGAGAAGAATAGGTTTCAATTTTCCAGGGGGGAAAGTGCCCCCCCCCCTTGCCCCTATGTGCGGGCGCCCATGGACGCAAAGTTTCTGTGTTACATTATGAGCATTTAAATTAACTTAATATAATATTTAATTATATATAGGCTACATATTGGAATCAATTACAGATTGCAGGGTTCAGCCTTGGAAAGTAGCCTACATGGCTCGGATATAATATCACCAAACCCCAAAGTTACCTACATGTAGCCACCGATTTAAATTTTCTGATTGCAGAAGCATCTAAAATAAAACAGGTAGTCATAAGCCACGTATACAATGTCTACTGCAAGCGTTGTTTTTATGCGTTTATAATATTCGAGTTCCATTGTGAAGCAATGTCGTCTGTTGCCTCAGTTCTAAGCTGTCGCTGGATTTGCTTGCACTGGATCAGCCACAGCTGGAACGGCAATTATTGGTCCTGACACGCATCCGCAGCCTGGACATCCGTATATATCGGTCACCCTAGTGCCAATGCAATCCATAGCACACATCACTTGCGGACAGACTTCTGCAAGACATTCAATCAATTAATATTCATATAGTGACATAATAATACTATATTTCTGAGATGTTCCAGCATTAAAAGAAAGGGCCGGTGACCCTGTGATATGAATGAGCTAAATAATTCGTCAAATTTAAAAAATTCTTTTTGAAATTATTGTTACTGATAGAATAAGACAATGATGCATACTTAGCCTAACAAACTTGGCAATTCCAGAATATAATAGAGTATTGAGTGCTTACTTATATTCGGAACGCACTTTGTCTGAGGACAGGGGGTCGTAAAACACTGCTTGATATCCGACTGACATACATAACCAGTGGCACACTTGGGCTGCAATGATAGCAACATTTCCTTTAATATGATGATGTCGGGTTAGGTCAAGTATATGGAAGTGTAGGGTTGTCCAGAATAACAAGTTTAAGAAAACACACATAGTGAAGTTTTCCCATGATTTTGTTCATGAGTGGCAAACAGAATAATGTGTCCCGCTATATGAAAAGGTACCATAAGTCGGGTTTGGAGTTATTATGCCTTCACAAACCAGCTAAGTGAGCTAAACATTTTGCTGAAAACCAGATAAAAATTGAATGATAAATGACCGACTTATAATGATGATCATGAGAAATTGCCACTTTATTTCCATCGATGAGTATCGTGTGGTCTTGCACACTGGGAGCGCTTCTGAGCGATATTTATCCTACAAGAGGTTCACAACAAATTCTCAGTGTTGTCTATTATGTAATTATCAGTGTTATTAACTTAAAACGTCCTTTTCAGTTGCTGCTAAAAATACCAAGAACTCAAATTTGATAATAAATTTTTTTCCCCACGTCATTATGCGCGATTTCTCGCGAAACCGTACGCCGACTTATGGTACCTTTTCATATGGCGGGACACAGATATTTAAATCGGTCCCTAAGTTCAGAGGCCATGAGGGACCTCAGGATGACATTTTAAAATTCTGCAAAAATATCTGTAGGTCACACATGAACAAAATCATGGGAAAAACTTCACTATGGGTGTGTTCTGAAACTTTTTTTATTCTGGACAACCCTAATGGAAGGGCATGCAAAAACAAAGTAGGCTAAGTAAGGAACGAAACATCTATCGATTCGTTGAACTTTCTTTTTCTACTACATGTACGCCTCAAATATTCTGCGTTTGGTTTTCGTCACAGTCAGCTGCCAGAATTCAACAGAAAAAACCATGTCGCTGCATTGATCAGTTTAGTACACGGCCAGCGGTATATATGGCAGATGTCGGACTCAACTGTCCGTTTCGGAAGCATGGTACCAGTGATATTTTACTTCAGGAAATAATTTCCGTTTTACTTCTATTTCAGTTCGGATGGTCTCAATTTCAGTTCTAATTCAGTTCCAGTTCTTCAAAAAATTTCAGTTATACTTCTAATTCAGTTTTCGAAATAATTTCAGTTCTCAAATCAGTTCTTTTGCGTCTTTCTGGAGCACTAATGCTTTCTCCGTGGTGAAGTCACTGACTCGGATTAGGCCTAGGCCAAGTCGCATGAAATTTTTTCAGCCACCAATGATTTTGCCTGGTCCGTTTCTTAATATATTTCTTAGTATTCTGTGTGCGCAGAGGTAAAATGTTAAAATTTTATCATAATATAGTAGTAGTTCCACAGTCATTCGTTTTAGGGTAGGCTAGACCAACGAAGCCTTGCATGGATAGGCCTAAGCACATTTATTTTGTCTATTTCCTCGCAGCAAACCTACTTAAGAAGTCCAATACATTATTTTCGTCATTTAGCCAAGTGATTTCCAGTCTTGTCGCGAAGTTGAAAATGATAAACTTACAGGGAAAGTCCAAATGAAAAATTGTTTTAAAACTAACCGTAATAATTAGCACATGCTAGGCAAAAGATACAAAAGTTGTAAGAGTCAGAAAGTATGTGCGTCTTTTAAACAAACACAGCTGCATCGGAAAAACTGTCAACTAAAATTTCCATTTTTTTCATTAATTTCAGTTCCAGAATTAATTTTCGTTTTTATTCTAATTTCAGTTCGGTGTGCTCAATTTCCGTTCTATTTCAGTTTTCGTTCCTAAAATAATTTCAGTTACAGTTATAGTTATACTTAACGGAAATCAATATTTTCAGTTCTAATTTCACTTATCGTTAATGAAAATATCACTGCATGGTACCACTTCGACTGGTGTAAGAGATTCTTTTGGCGCGATAGGCTTGAATAAATTACCTCCACTGTCCTTCATCAACTCCTCTTTGTCTATTCCATTGCTCTTCTAATAAGCCTATCAGTCCAGTTGATGTTATGTCCTAATACCATAATTATAATAATTAGGTCTTTTAAAATGTGCAGTTCTAGAAGCACTTCTGTACAGTTAAAACTAGCAAAAAAGGTCATTGTCCTCAGATTGGAAGTAATTTACCATGGAGAAACGAGAGAAGGAGTTGTGCAGTTCTAATAATTTCCTTAAAAGGAGAATGGAGAGAAGGAGTTGTGCAATTCTAATAATTTATTTAAAACAGCCCTGATGGTAATATAATAAGTGATGCGACAAAAGACCGTAAGCTTAATCATTTCAAGTTGTAACCTACATTCTACATGTAGGCTACATGTATTACTGTAACAGTCGATCTCACCTGACAGATCAGAAGACTGCATAAACATCTCTGACAACCATCTGAATCAATGACCTGGGCACAACCAGCAGCACACACCTCCGCAATAGCTGGACAAATAGGCGTGGGCCTAATCGCCACTGAAAAGGCATGATCAGGCAAGTATAGTAATCAGTAATGCTAGCTTTGTAAAACGGCATTACAGGTCTATATATTCCTACATAGTAACAACACGCTTATAATTACTATTATTGAACAAACTTCACCTAAGGGTGACATATTGACTACAAAAGTCTTCAGTAATCAACCACGTAAATTCAAAGTCGAGAGTCAAGGCAAATCTACTAGCTGTATCCTAATAACGTCAATTTAGTGCATATTCCAATACATAATAAGTATGAGTTATATGTTTTGTAATATAATATGGACATTATTTTGTTCATGTGTGCGCGTGCGTTTGTTGTGCATCTGTGTAGGCGTGCATGGGACACGGCGGCTGATAGGCTAGAGCGTTCGGCCTATAACTCGGATAACACGGATTCGATCCTTGTCAGAGAAACTTACTTTAGCAAGTCTTTCAATCTCAATAGTTGTTCAGCAATAATAATTTTATAATCGTAGTTGCACCGTCGAGGTGCGTGTGCACTGTGCAGTGCACTTATGAGCTTTGCAGTCGTTTTGTATTGTATTGTACTGTACTGCATTGTCATGTGTTGTACTTATTGTATTGCATTGTATTTATAGTATTGCATTGTATAATTAATTTATGTACTTTAGGCGTTTGCGTAGATTTGGGATCATAAAAATAATATGTGCACTTATGAGCTTTGCAAGAAGGGAGACATAAAGCATGTCGATTTGTATTGTATTGTATTGACAGTATTGTACTGTATTGTGCTATATTTATTTATTGTATTGTATAATTTATGTACTTTAAGCTTGTGCGTAGGTGTGAGTTCATAAATGTGTGTTTAATCGATTTTAACGATGACTGTCTGAAGATCGAATCCTTCTGCTCCTTTTCTTTAATTATTCAGCTATCTATAAATATTTGAAATATATCAATATTTGAAGAATATCTGACCACTGACCTGAGTGTGCTGTTGTTGCAAATGCCATCAAGACGAACACCACAGCTGTAGCAACTGAAACCATTATTTTTTGTCGGATTCTGATTCCACTGAAACAAGAAAATGATGTTCAACTAAACCGAGAAAGAACATAAGAAAACAATTTTAGGCAGACAAACTTAATCCCACCTCAACTCACCTGCTCTTCCACCTTCCAATTCTTGACCTAAACGCCACCCAAACTATCAGCTACCCTGCCACCTCGGAGCCTCTGGTAACAGAACTACGACCTCCTTCGGACCACTCTTTGGAACAAACCTCTGACTATGACCCAACGCTCATGAATAAGCTGGTGCCCTGTGCTTGGTTTTCGAGTGGCACTTTAGAAATTTGGAGATTAGGGTTAAGATTACGATTAGACTACTACTAACCAAGGCACCCAACTAGGCCTATAATGAATTCATTCATGAGGCAGCGAGCCTGGAACCAGCCGTGAGCGAAGATAATTTTATGAATGCTGAAGTCTGAAACACTGAAAGATCGGATACTACATGTAGATTTTTAAATTAAAAACAATCGTAAAAACTATCATACAACTACAATCTATAGGCCTACACTTGGCGAGCGTTGCGATGAAGGCCAACGATAGCCTAGAAATTATTTGAAGAAATGATCGAGGCAAAACTCCTGAAGATTATTTTTAGATCCCAAGAAGTAGTAATGAATACATTAAATGCGCTGGAAGGTCTGACATCAGATATCAGTATTGGCTACAGACAGCAATAATAGAACAACCGATATTAACATTTTCAGCAGGAAAAAGGCATATTGGTTCATTGTATACTTACATCAGCAAGAAGCGAATCTGTCGAATGTTCTGTTAAGTTTCTGGAATCAAATGTTCGTATTGGATGCATGCTTATAAGACCGAAATGGTATAGGCTAGACTACGTGATTTTATTGCTCAACTAGTCTGCTGTCACGAATGCAAAAGCAGAAGCGGAGTCAACGTTTTGATTTATACGAAAACGCGCCAGATGGCAGACAAAACATAATAATATGCAGGTGAATATATAAATTATATATATATGCATAAAATTTGCATATTACATGTATATTTATTCGTAAATATGGGAATACTGTTTAAAAATCTGCAGACCCGGTCGGCTATCGCTAGTTTTATGCCTGTTTTATGCTACTATTTAACGACGTGTTTGTGAAGTTTAGGTTCTTATTGACTTTGACGTAGGCCTATAGCCTATTTAATCATGCGTGTCATTTCATTGCTTTTGCTCCTCGCTCGACTAAACTTGATAAATGGGAAATCGAATAATTGTGACCAGTGATCTGCTGATGGCGCGTGTCTGCACATGGTTTTGCCATTGTTGGGAGACGTTTCGAGAAACAAATTCTGTGTGTGGTGGACTTATAATTATGTGGAGAACACGAAGGGGTGGTTTCGCAGTAGTCGTGGTGGATCTGGCTGGGCTTACAACAGAATGCAACGGCAGGACTCTTGATGGTGGTGTGGGTAAATCGGCAAGGTCCCAAGGAGCTAGAGATATTTTGCAGTGGAAGCCAATATTTTCGATTGGAATTCATCGATTTCTTAATTTTCCAGATTCTCTATAACATAAATGTTTCCAACTAACTCATTTGACTATTATATATATATATTATATATATATAGTATGTTCCTTCATTGCTGACAAAAGTTCCGTATGACAAGTGTGCTATGGACTGGAATAGATTGAAATGTTCAAGTTTTAGCACTTTCAAGTTCGTGCACTTTGTTTCTGAAATAAACGTTCATTAAGGGCCTAAGCATATAACTCAAACCGGGATTCCAACATTAACGGTAACAACAGGTTCCACCCATATCATTCATAACGCTTCCATAAGCACTATTACAGACATATCCAGGCCATTAGGTCTAGCTCTCATCGCGAGAGCGTGCACCGAGGGTGACGCGATCGGTTTCTCTCGACACCCTCGTTAGTCCCTGTGGCAACAATTTAGACTCTGACCCCTCCTACAAAAAAAAGTAGGCGTAAGACATCCTTTGTCGTCCGGCTGAAACGTCTAGCTGTCTACGAAACGTGTTCGCAGTCCTTTTAGTCAAATGCAGCTGAATTGCGTGAACTGCTTTAAATGCGGTATGTATAATTGTAGGCCCATATGTATAATTATAGGCCTAGGTCGGAGTGTTTTATGAGCTAGCCTATACCTTTCTGAATGAGTTATTACAAATCGATTGACAGGTTGAAAGCTTTCTCAGCTTACAGAAATAAATCGATGTTTTACGTGGGTTTACAGGCGTTGCCACACCTAAAAGTAGGCCTAGGATCCTATGGTATCGATACCACCAGTCTATATCATATGAAAACCACTTCTGTGGACGATAAATTGACTGGTTTTTTATAGTCCGCTCGTGCCGTGCACATTTTTTCTTGAGGCTAGAAGTCACAAACTGACATTCTAGCATGACCGATTGCTACGAAGAGCCTCAAATTACCATCATGTCGGCACAGTTCATTCATTTATTTTATTTTATTTTATATAAATATTCCTGAACCAAACAAACATAGGCCTAATACAATTATGGCAGTAAACATAGGCCTAATACTTTAACAACGGTAATGAGAGTGTAGGCTACTGGCAGTCAGGATTCTGAATGTCTAATACGAACCGGTGGCCTGTCCGGGTTTCCATTTAAGATCGATCAATTAATTGGTTATTTTTATTATTGTAGCCAATCGCAAGTACAAGAACAATTTATGACAACATAGTTACTGCTGTGGTTGCAAAATGAAGAACCCAGAGAGGATCCCGATACTCAGGAACACCCTAATATGGGACATCATAATTATTAGCCTATATGTAGGATATCATCCCGCATACGGATTTTCCAGCAGCTGAACTGTATTTCACTAAATGTCCAAGATTTTGTTGATTCGTTGATTTTGTTTACAGTCGAATATTCTGTTGGGCGTTGTGAAATCTTTTCCATCTTTAGATTAATTGTTATAAATAGACCAACATGCACGAAAGTGACCTATGCATTGCAATATAATTTTCGTTGTCAGTCATTGGTCTTGCATCGTTCAATAGTAAACCAAGATCACAAGCGACGAGTTCTCTGCTGCAGTCACGGGGTTCTGAGAGGAGGACAGTCTTGAGTCTTCACAATATTGTTAGTGTATAATTAATTAATGTGCAGTAGTGCATTTGTGAAAAAGGTTTGAGCAGCGGTTTTCATACTGCTCTATTCTGCACTTCTCACCTTCTCGAAACCGGAATCTGACCTCATCGGAATGTCCTTTGGACAACACCTCTGACTCGAGATAAGAAGATTATGAATGACTGACTGATTTATTGATTGATTGCGTGAATGATTAAAAGTAATGCAAAAATAGTGGATGATGTTTTTTTAGTGTATATATATTAATGTGCAGTAGTTCACAGGGGAAAGAGGTTTGAGCAGCGGTTTTCATACTGCTCTGTTCTGCACCTCTCGCCTTCTTTGGAAATCGGAATCTGACCACATCGGAATGTTCTTTGAACAACACCTCTGACTCGAGATAAGAAGACTATGAATGATTGCATGATTGAATGAATGATTGATTGATTGTCTGATTGTTTGATTGATTGAAATTATTTAAAAGTAATGCACAAAAAATAGTTGATGGAGTCAGGCATGTTGCCAAAAATAATCTTTCAGCAGCTTCGGATGCTAGCACATTGAATTAAGAGTGTATCCTTAGCAGGTTCTTTAGGTAGATACTAAAGGTGGACGGCGTGTGACAAAACTGATTGAGAAGCGCATATTGTTTTAAGTTCTCCTATTGTTGTAATAAATATAATGTCATCCACTGACGTTGAACAAAATCAGGGTGTTCTTTTAACTTAGTGTTTATCATTTAAGTTCAAATTTGCTCTTTTCAGAGATTAAGAGAGGAGCCTTCCACAAAATTTGCAGCAATCATCGTTTTTGCAAGTTTATAAAATTCGAGCCACATTGTAAACATCGTCTGTTCCATTTGTCGACTGCTTCAGCTTTTAGGCATGCGCGTCAGGAATTTCTGAAATTTTTATCGGATCAACTGGCATTGGAACTTCTGCAAGACATTCAAACATTTAGTCGCTATAGTCTATCGTCAAGCTTACGGGCACAAACTCAGAAGTCCGAAAAGTTATAAGTTGTCAGTATAAAAGCGATAATTTATAATAATCATAGTCTTGCAGATAGAGTGGCGAATATGGTGATTGGTGAGGCATATGAATGCTGGTTTTCTGGAAAAATTGCATTAAAATGCCATTATCCTTCTATCTTTATATCGTTGGCAGCAGCAAATCATTCTGCTGAGTTTGTCACAAAGAAGAAGGAAAGAAAAATGTGATTCTTCCGCTAAATGTTGTCTACGCAGACAGCCCCTGCTGGCTCATTGACGGCACAGTTGGTTTTCAATGTGCCACTTAGGCCTATGGCAACTCTCGGTCAGCACTGCATGGATCGTGAACAAATCCTAGGCCATGCGGTCGACATGGAAACGCGTAGGCTATATAATAGACCATCTGGACATTTTTCTAGACCAATAGATCTATCTGTGACCATTTAAGAATTGCGATTGAAAATACATGCATAACGTTCAAACGCAATCTGCTATCAATCTCTTTTTGACCAAGCCTGGGCAATAGGTATGAAACGCCTCTGAGTAACTCAAATATCGTGAAGGAGCGCTGTATAAACATAATTATGTGACTGATTGATTGGCTAATTGTTCTGTGTAGCGTGTAGCAGTCTACCTGCATTAACTTCCATTAAGATGATGCGAACTAACAAATTATTATATATTCAGACATTATTCCTGCATCATTCGGCAGATGCAGATAATTGTATGTAGTTTCGAATGCTTACGTTGTATCGGAACACACTTTGTCTGAGGACAGGGAGTCGTAAAACACTGCTTCGGATCCGATATGCAGACATAACCAGGAGCACACTTAGGCTGCAGTGATAAAATAATTTCCTTTAAGATCACGTTAGGGTTGGTCAAGTATTTAAAGGCCAGAGGAAGAAAAAGTGAAGAAATAACTAAACGTTAAATACTGATCCATCGACACAGTTGTCTTATGCCAGGTAAGTGTTCTGCTTTTTGATTTCATTCACAGACAAAGTCTTTCAACGAGAAACCTTGTCGCTGCGTAGAAAAGTTTGATACACGGTCTTCTGTATCCCCGTTGGCCATAGCGGTCATCATCATTATCATCATCATCATCATCGTCGTCGTCGTCGTCGTCGTCATCATCTTCAATCATCATCATCATTGTCATCTTCAATCATCATCATCATCTTCAATCATCATCATCGTCGTCATCTTCAATCATCATCATCATCATCATCATCATCATCATCATCATCATCATCATCATCATCATCATCATCATCATCATCATCATCATCATCAAACGTTTTAGTGCATCCACAAAAATAAACCTACCAATCATGGTTATACCAGCGACTAGACGAAAAGCATAAAGATGATTTCAAGTTGCATTACTGTTGAACTATTCATGTTTCTAACCTCACAGACCAGAGGACAGGAACATTCGTCACAACCGGTTGTTCCAATGACCTTTCTACAGCCTTCCTTACACACCACGGCAATCCTTGGACAAGCCGCAATCGCCTCTGAAAAGACAGGACAAGGTACCTAAGCACATTAATGCTGCCTTTGTCAACGGCAGTGCACGCAAAACAAAATGCATCTACAGTAATATTCTCACCTAATGGCCAAGTCGATGCCATTTACAGTTACACCTCGGGCCCTCGGGGGAATTATTTAAAACGTTTTCTAACGGTTTCTTGCTCAGCTAAACTCAAAATCTGTTACTGAATGAATCCAAAATCCGACAAAAGCTAACAACCCAAATATTTATAATCATAATTTTTATTACATGACATCCCATTTTAGCACACTGGAAGTTGTCAGCAATCCTATTTACTTTTTAAAATGTGGAAAAACAGTTACATTTTGTGATTCATTTTGTGGACGGAATTTATTAGAATGTTGATAATTATGTCATTCGTCAAAGATTCTGAGCTGCAGAAAACTGGTTAGAAAGCTTCTGAAGTCATTTTTTCTCCGATTGAAAGCGTTTTTTTTGTCGAGATTGCTAGATATTTAGGGGCGACATAAGATTGTCTTGGTATAGGCTACATAGCGAACTCTCAATGCTGTAATCAATAGCCTAGATTCAAAGTACCGTGGATGTAGACTCTGTAGAGGTGAAAGGCAAACAACGTATCCAGAGTTTTGTATAAGCTTAGGCTAATGCCGACATATATAATAGCCTACATCAATATCTGTGCGTGGGTCTATTGTAGGCGGGCTCTAACATCTGCTGTTAAAATGTCGAATCTTAATATTTTCATGTAGGCTATGCACTCGTTTGATGAACTGTAATGCTTATACAAAACTCTGGCTACGTTGTTTGCCTTTCACCTCTACAGAGTCTACATCCACGGTACTTTGAATCTAGGCTATTGAATTCGTCAGATGTATATAACAGATAATTACTTACTTACTTAGGTGTTAGCATGAGTGGCTATAGGCTATGGTGTGCACATGTGTGTCTCTACGTAGGTGTGTTAGAACGTAGATGTGCGAGTTTGAATGGCGACGTGTAGGCCTAATTATCTAATTGTTGGCATGTTTAACTGTTAACGAAAGGTCAAAATATGAAATCCTCTTGGTTTTTTTCTTCAAGCCTACATCATCCAGATATCCATTCCATGTATCTTTTAAGATTAACCGACCAACTGACCTGTTTGAGCTGCTGTTCCAAATACCACCAAAGCAACCACAATGACTGTTACAAGTGATACCATCTTCTTGATTTCCGATTTCACTGAAAGCAGTAAATTAGTCGATCAGTAACTACAGTCATTCATTTTGAACATTTGATCACTTACCTTTCTGCCCGCACTAGATCTGGTAGTCGCCTTGAAGGAGCGCTACATAAATGTTTGCATAGATATTTTGAATAAAAGACAGAATCGTTCGGTCACGCAATTCAATTATGCAGAATAAACAGGAATGTTGGATCGATAATTCTTCTGCACAGAAACTTTAAACGATTGATTACAGACACCATAGTAGTCACGCTTGTAGACATTGTAGAAGTCGGCATCAAGGATTCCAGGGCTTATAGAAGAGGAACTTGAGGAAGATGCAACCTTTGGACATTATAAGGCACAGAGCAAGGTAGGGCATGAACCAGCTATTAGGCTATAATAGTATGGGTGGATTATGTTATGAAACGCTACTAGGTTATCGTAGGCTACGGTAAACGGGGCTTTGTAGGTCGGACATTAGATTTCGGTAAAAGAGATAAAATTATGAAGGCCTAGCTATAGGCTACAATTTTGAGTAGGTCGCGTCAGGGTCATTGAAGTTATTCAAGAGATCGAAAAATAAAATTAAATGTAAAGAAGATACCAAATATTCCATATAATTTTTGGCAGGTCATAAGGCAGGTTAAGAGTGAAGTAGGCAGGTCAAAAGCCATGCCGCAACCTACCACAGCGCTGCTACCGGCCTATAGCTTCTTGAAGTTTCATGAAGAGGCGCTAAATAAATTCTAATAATGAATGAATGAATGAGTGTAGCTTAAATGAAACATCGCCTGACCTATTAAGAGCAGAAGAAAATGAGCCATTCTCGCCCATTATACTTACATCAGTAGGCTACGAAGCGTATGTGTCGAATTTCTTTGGTCAAGTTTTGGAGTAGTCCCACTAAGAAGCTTGAACTGAATGCTTATAAGATCGAAATGGTAGATCGTGACCGACGTGATTTTATTTCTGATCGACAGTCTGCAGTCAGGAATGTAGCCTACATGTCAGGAATGTAGCCTACATGTATGCACAAACAGAGACTAAGTCAGCGGCTTGATTTACACGAAAAGGAGCCATATGGCAGACACAACATAGGCCTAGGGCCTAGGCCCTACGACTATATGAATGTGAATATAATTATTTGGTATGGATCCTATATATTTATAGGTTTTTGGCCTATACATTTTCAGTTTAAAATTGTACACACTCCACATGTCGCCAGCTTTAGGCTTAGATTCTATTCTATTTTCAATGATAGGCTACTTTTAACGACTTGTTTGTTCAATATCGACTTTCCACGTTAGTCCAGGCCTACTTTGTCACGCATTTCATTTCATTGCATTTTGATCTTCCTTCGACTACATTTTGATAAATGCGAAATCGATTTGTAATCAATATAGATGGCATTATAGCTTCGCTCTATGTTTGTTTTATTCACTTCTAAGCGAGGTACAATATATATTATATATAAGATAGCCTATAATTATATATATATATGAAGTTTCTTGTCGGTCTGCTTAAGATCGAGTAAACACACCCCACCCCAAACCTCAAACAAAATGCTGGCTACGCAAATTTTAATGCAGACTGACAAAGGCCTAATATATTACACCAACGACGTCTGTTTTTTTTAGTCGTGCCTGGACTAGGAGCACTCCTGAGATCAAACTAGAAAGACAAGTCAAGTTCAATTAAGATCTCAATAAAAATAATCATTTAGCTCTGATTTGTTTGCCATTCAGTTCTTCATTTCCTGCTGTTTAATTGGAAGCAGAAATCGTAAGAAGCAGCATCATCCGGACTCGAACTTTGATCGTCACTTATTGCTCTATGATCCAGTCGTAGAAGTAACTGATTCTGGTGTGAACACCCGGGTAGGCTGGGTCACACATGGTATGCATCCAAGACGATGCTCCAGCCAGTCTGTTACCGCACACCAGAGGTCCACCCCAGTCACCCTAAAAACAGAAAACTGATCATTATGCGCAATGCCATACATGTACACCAAACAAACAGAAGGTACAGAGAGACATGCGTCATGGTTTTATAGTTAATTCTTTAATTCTTCGATGTTCAATTGACTTTTACTTTTACACGCAAAGCAAACTCTTGAACCCTCTTTTCAGCACGGTTTAAGCAGGACCCTCTACTTCTATGTCTCTCCTTGACATACAAGATAAACATCTAAAGCCATGGACAATAATGAATTCTCTTTTAGAATATTTTTAGACCTTGCTAAGGCGTTCGATACTCCGGAGCGCAAGATTTTCATAGCTAAATTGGAAAACAACTGAGCAAGGAACCTAGCTCTCGACTGGTTCAAAGATTTTCTACACACTCGCTACCTACAAGTCTCATGTAGTCTCATGCACGGCGGCCCCTCTAGTATTCAGCTAATATTTATTGACTTGCCACTGAAAAATGTTCATTAAAGAAAGACTCCGCTTGCATTTCGACATGGACGTTAGCCACAATGTCATTTCGTTTCTGTCTGCTTACTCCAGTTCAGAAGCTCTCGCGCATCCCGGCATAATACCCGATCTTCTCTGTGAGCTAATTTTATACAGTGTGTCTTAGTAAATTAATTATTATGCAGGAGTGTTGGCTAAGGCATTGACACCTATACGAGCATCCGAACAGCAAGTAAGTTTTTAGAATAGGTGACTAAAAATAATATTATACTGACACCGCAAGAGGTTGCATTGACATCAGAGATGCAAATGTGTCCATCGTTGATATATATGTTGCATTCCAAGCTTCCGCACAGGCTTCATTGGTTATAACGGTTCTAGGACAAAATGGTAGCGGACAAAATGGTACGGACAAAATGGTATGGACAAAATGGTATTGGGACAAAATGGTATTGGACAAAATGGTACGGACAAAATGGCACGGACAAAATGGTATGGACAAAATGGTATGGGACAAAATGGTACTAGGACAAAATGGTAACGACAAAATGGCACGGACAAAATGGTATGGACAAAATGGTAGCGGATAAAATGGTACTAGGACAAAATGGTACGGACAAAATGGCGCGGACAAAATGGTATGGACAAAATGGTATGGACAAAATGGCATGGACAAAATGGTATGGACAAAATGGTATGGACAAAATGGTACTTACAGAAAATGATATCAGACATAACATAACATAACATGACATTTTTATTCGCAACCAACTCATTCATTACAGATAGTATATACATCAGTTATCTAATATGTCGGCTCTCCCAGGAGACCCAAAAGGGGCCAAAGGTCCCGCTAGCTAGGGCCACCTGAGAAAAATTAAGTTAGAATTAAGCAGCACGGCCGACTGGAAAATAAAGCAGCTTCATGAACAATAAATTCTTAACTAGCATAATATATATACGAAACAAAAAAAAGGTGAGTTAGGAGAGTGGAATAAAGCAAGTGCAGTCATATACACGGAAACAAATGCACAGAAAAAAAGCACACTCCGAAATGAAGGTATATTAACAGTATTTCTCCAGATGGCTAGAGGTTTACATTCCTTGTTGGATGTAGGCAGAAAACTCCCGTTTGAATAGACGAAGAGACGGCAGGGAGCGAATATCAAGAGGAATACCATTCCATGTTCAATAGGCCTACATTTTATAGATGTAAACCTTGTATTAGTGCGGGCAAAGGGAACATAAATGAATAATTATGTCTCGATAATCTCCCTTGATTTCTTCAAAGCTTTTGATTCAGTTAAGCACTCTGCCCTTTTTGACAAAATTTCCACTCTTGATATCCCAGACCAAATCTATAACTGGCTAGTTGAATATCACCTTGAACGCTCACACCTCACTATATTCAAAGGCCACACCTCATCTCTCCTCCCAATCAATGCTAGTATAGTTCAAGGCTCTGTCCTATAGGACCTACCAACTTCTCCATTACTGGTTCCGACCTGCATCCTGCTCAACCACTTAATCTCATGCTCAACTTTGCTGATGATGCTTACCTCCTCACAGGATCCACTCAGGCTCATACCATTTCATCTGAACTGCACTTGATCTCCACTTGGGCTTCTGCCAATAACCTCACCCTTAATAGCTCTAAATCTAAAGAAATAATCATTTTTCGCCCCCGTCGCCAAACTGACCCTCCTTCACCATTACCCAATATCACCCGAATTAAAACTATGAAGATACTGGGTGTCATCCTTCAAGATAACCTCGAACTCACAGCCCATATCGATCACCTCACAGCCACCTGCTCCTCCTCTTTTTATGCCATCAGAAAACTCAAAACCCATGGCCTCTCCTCCTCATCCATCCATAAAGTTACCAAAGCCACTACCGTAGCTAAACTACTATATGCCTCCCCATCCTGGTGGGGTCTCACCCTGGCTTCCGATAAAGAACGCCTTGAAAAACTCATAAAAAGAGCTAAACGCCTAGGATACCTTGAGCAAACCTTTCCAACAATCACCGAACTTGCCAAAACAGCTGATGCAAAACTCCTCTTCTCCATTTTACACAACCCCCAAGCATGTACTTCACCAACTCCTACCTCCACTCCGACCCACTCCTTTCATCAAATTAAGACCCAGAGCTCACAACCACATTCTCCCACCAAAGAACAACTCTCAATTTATTCCTCGATCATTATATAAAAATATTTACTAGATTATTCTAAGACTATCTAACTGAAATTTAATTATTATTATCACTCTTGTTAACATTTCTGCGTTATTGTCAGATTGTTCTTCTTAATAAAACGAATATACTAAAAGAGTTAGTATTTCTTAAGCAACGCTCTCGAATATCAGCGCTGAATTTGAAATAATCTCTATAGGTAGCTGGTAGTTGATTATGGGTATATCGATACATAAATATTCCAATCTGTAATTGCCTTATTTGATCTGGTTGTAGTATTTTTAGACCTAAGAATTCTGCTTTTGTGTGGGCATACCAAAGTCCGTTTAAATGTTCTACATCTTTATTTCTATTAGGGCCTGCCTACTGTAGATCTGTGAATCCCACGACCCTGATGCGACCTGCTCCGATTTGCAACTTACCCCGGTAGCCTACTGCTTAATTTAGAGTTGAATAATTCGCTAAGGGTTTATTACACTCTTCTGAGACCATTCTGTCACCATCATATAATTTAATAAAATAACGTCACGGTATATTATTAGAGTTCGTGCAATACAATTATCTAAATAGCAACTGTGATATCCTCCTCCTTATCAGTCTCTTCGGAAGCTTCTTCGTTAAGTTCGTGGTAGCGTAGGCCTATCCCTAGATAACTGTTTCATTAGCTAAATGGCTAGGTAAAGAATCTACAGACTTTCACTGTTTTGTAACCAACAACGACGACGTGTTTAAGTCTTCTTATTATACTCCAAAATCCGATGTAAAGTAAAACGATCAGCAACAACACAACAATGACTACACTTGCGTTATCATAACAACTACACGACTACTACCTTCATCAGTCTACTCTATCGCAACTCAACAACAACTACTACAGCATATCTCAACGGCTCTCAACACACAACACTCCTTCTTCACTTCCACTCCCTCCTTGTACACTCAACGTACGCTCGTCTAGACATCACGCACTGTCCAGACAATCACCTGTCCAGACGCCGCGCGCCAATTTGCAGCTGTCCTACCTGCGTCGCTGTTCGACAATCGTCGTGCACTGATTAAATTAGCTTACAGCAACTAAAAACTATTATTATTTTTTTGGTAAAATATTTTGGGTAGTCACATATAGGTGGAGATACCCGCTCGGGCGATACCTAGATTGAACACTGAACGTAACCCGATTTCCGCCTCAATCTGTCAGTCTCAGATATAGAGTTTTGCATTCGTGCCTTCTATGTGCAATGTGCATGTGGGTCAATTTTACACTTATTAGTTTAGTGCTGACTGCTACAATGGGTCGCCGCAGCCCCCTGTTGCACGAGCCTCGCGTGTCTGGACCTTAAAACGGCTTAGCTTGCGCCCCATGTCACACTAATTTAAACCCTTCTGATTAAAAGTACATATATGTATATTATATATATATACATGTATAAAGACAGAGGAAGGGGAGACAGTGATAGAGAGAGAGATAAAGAGAGAATAGTTAATGGGTAAGTTTTGGGCCGCAAGATAGATTTTTTAAATGTATGAAATGGTTTAAGTCTAAGAATCTTTATCTCCAAATACCATTTTGTCCATACCAATTTGTCCGTGCCATTTTGTCCATACCATTTTGTCCTTACCATTTTGTCCATACCATTTTGTCCATGCCATTTTGTCCATACCATTTTGTCCATACCATTTTGTCCGTGCCATTTTGTCCGTACCATTTTGTCCTAGTACCATTTTATCCGCTACCATTTTGTCCATACCATTTTGTCCGCACCATTTTGTCCGTACCATTTTGTCCTAGTACCATTTTGTCCCATACCATTTTGTCCATACCATTTTGTCCGTGCCATTTTGTCCGTGCCATTTTGTCCAATACCATTTTGTCCCAATACCATTTTGTCCATACCATTTTGTCCAATACCATTTTGTCCGCTACCATTTTGTCCGGTCACCGTTATAACGGTTGAATTCGCCTGCTGCAGAGTGGTCGAGTAAGGACTGCCTGAAAATATTCGGAAACCATTGAAATAGGTATGCGCTTACATGCAATCTTTATTATTGAATTACCGAAAATCTCTTGAAAATTGAAATGGCTTCGGAAGTTTCAGTCTCACACTTTCGCTGAGAATACTGTAACTCAGTGGTGTAGTGGAGGGGAAACGCGGGCAACGCCGTTCCCCACTTTTTTCCAGGGATAATGGAATATTAATACTACTACTAATAATATTATTATAAAGAGCGTTCCCTCAACTTAATTTTTTAGGACTACACTACTGCTGTAACTGTGATTGCAGTTTAATAATTGCCAATACGAACCACCTAGAAGGTCTTACCACTTGCGGTGCTGCCCCATCCAGTGAAGGTACAAACGGAACCAGTAAAACTTCCGTCAGTTGGATTGGCCAGCTGAATCGGCTGAAGGTTGCTGTTGTAGGTGATAGCAACGAACCCAAGAACAGCGATGTCATTTGGATATCCAGTTTCCCCGTTATCGAACCCAGGGTGCTGCACCAGAATAAATGCAGAATAAATCCAGCATTCACTGGATGCACGTATAGCGTAGATCTAATAATATTTACCAGAGATGTTTAAAACGACAAAAAACTGAAAAACTGAATAAAGCGTCGTATTTTCAAAACAAAATAGAGCCCGGAATAAAACTAGAAAAAAGGACAACCAAAATTGATTGAACTTTGTTGCATCTTGAACTACAGTTTAGAATGAAGACCTTGCTGACGCAATTTAATTTGAATCAGAAGCAAATAGCCTAATTACACAAATTTCTGAACATGGATATCCTATCACCCCCAAACAGCCTCCAATTTATCCAGAAAGACCTAGCCCGTGCCCTCACCAAACCACTCAAACTTCAGCACATCACTCATATCCTGAAATCACAACACTGGCTCAATGCACAGTTCTTTTGCTGCGTGTGTGTGAAATAATGCAGAAATAAATATTAATTTGAGTATAAGTGGGTTATAGGGTACCCTGGTAATTGAGATTAGTTCTCTGAGCACGCAAGTGGCACACGTTGTATCCCCAAGAAGCGTCGCACCGCCAAGAATAGTGTAAGTGTAGCTAAAATAAAACAGACAAGCATTACATTTGGCAATATCGAGCAGAAAGTCTATTTCTTATGAAGCCGGCATGTATTCACATGCCTTAGATATTGTATAGGGGCCTACGTGATTGGATATAAAATATTAGAATGTTACAGTGGGCCATGCTGGTGTCTGCATATTCATTAATGCAATGTCCTAACTATACACTGTCACTTTGTTTTCCATTGCAAATATTATGCACACTATTACACAAAGCTTTAATTGTAGGCCTACATAGTTACGGTGTCATTCCACATTTCCAATGCATTCTTCACCGATAACTCCAATGACCGTTGGCCGTTCATTTGTGGCTTCATTTTCTATAACAGTGTGAACACAATTCACCCTCGAACGAGCTTGTTCCAAACCCTCAATGCAATCATTCATTCATTCATTCAAGAATTTATGTAGCGCTTCTTCAAGGGGAACTACTCAGAAGCGCTCCAGACTCTTGCACGGCAAAAATAGACAGTTTTGAGTTTAGCCTAGTTGTAAAAATGTTTCAGTCAGAACCTCAAATCATGTTAGAAGCCTTTGGCCAAAATGCCCACAAGTTCACACACATACTACAGAATACGTCTACATATTTTAGAATGCTTAACAGATAACGATGATGACGATGATTAGCAGGTCATGTATATGCTTTACATTAGATTGACTAGAACGTACATTGCACTTCCTGTGCAAGAAGCCACTGTCACAGCTCGATTTGGTGCAATCAGAGATGCTCCACAACTGTGTCTTCCAGCAGTGCGTAACGATAACTGATGTGGATGACTAGAGATCGAAGTATCGCTTCCACCAACAATATGCTGCTGTGTATCGGTTCCCACAGCTATAAAATGTGCGTTCAAATTGTATAACTTGTATTGCATTGTATCTATTTTAGAGACTCATAAAAAGTTATGTTCTTACATACAATCACTGATCCTTAATAGGCCTACATATTTTATGCAGTGTTATTGGCTTATTAAGTAGCCTAAGTAAAGAACACGATGAATTGCTGACAGTGTTCGCTGTTCATTGCTGAGGATGGCTCTATAGTTGTTGATTTGTTTACTGTCATTGACATGGCTAATAACTAAAACATTATTAGTTAAACTATTTATCCTAACACTAGAAAAAAGAGCAGCCATGCATTGCACTGATTAAACAGATTTTATGCAACGCTTATAATCTAATCATTAACGCTGTCATCTCCATTATAAATTTCTATAGCGCCTACTGAAGATAACCTAATACGACGCAGTTCGGACATGGCAAGTCGTCAACATATACAGTGTACTACGATAGAAGAAAACAGGTTTTTAGAGCATACGGAGAAGCAAGGTAGTAGCCAGGATTTTATTTCATGAGGGTGTTTACTCAACCGTGGGCAAACCCCCAAGCACCAGAATAAACCGACTGATGGGTTTGGAGCCCTCATAGCGGGTTCTGGATGGCCAATTATACATCACACACTGCCGCTCTCGCAATCATGTGCTAGTGCAGCTAGTATACATGTATGTATTATTAAATTTTTACACTGTTTCATTTCGGGAGGGTGTTCAAACACCCAAAATACCCCTAGCTGCGGCCTTGCGGACAAGAGATAAATAGAGCCAAGAATTCGTCGACAGGTCTACTCACCGGGGAGAGCCAAACACAAGAACAGCAGGATCCTCATGTTGGACGGTTGAACTCTTTCGAAGAACAGAGCGACTATTTAAATGAATTCGCGCCCTAATAATATTATAATACGCACGAAAAAGGCTGTGGTAAAGTTATCTTATCAGACAGCTGGCCGGTGTGAAGTCAGCAGAAAGGCTGTGCTTGCGATCAGTGTATGGAGCACAATCAGAACATCATTCGCATTGATAAACATTATCTTGCTTAAGAAAAGCTTTGCTTCATACCAGTGATACTTTCAGTTATCTGAAACCATAGCTGTATGCGTTTTTGTGTGCGCGTGCATGCGCTTGTATTCCCAACCTTATACGCTGGCTCTTATGAGTTATAAACCTACCATAATTATGAAAATATGCGTTTCCATGTGAGAAGAGTTAATTATAATATCTTCTTTATTGACATTCAATCTGACAAACCGCAGAATGATTACAGGTACAGGTTATACGAAATATAGCAGTGGGTTCGGTAACTTAACGCTATTGGCTTAAGTGCTGGATCACTACTGGTTCGGCCAATCCAGTTAAGGACACTCCCCTATTTCATGCGACCCAGACCACGTGAACAAAATTGTCCCACGGGCAGACAACATGATGAGAAAAACGGTTTTTTAAACATAAGAATACTTTATGATGCCTGATGATGATGGTGCTCTGCCCGTAGGGCAGGTTCATTGGCTTTACGCCCCTGGGGATGAGATGAGTGAGGTGGTTTCCCGTTGCCTTCCCCACACACAATGATGGGTAAGCAACTTGCCCAAGGTCGCTCCGCAGGAGCTTGCACCCCTGTGTCCCACACGTGATAGCCCGAGATAATCTAAATCTCTGAATGTCAACTTCCAGCCCGGGGCTTGAACCGCAGTCCGTTGTATCCAACAGACGAATGCCGTTCGCGTTTACCGGTGTAGGTAACGAGGCCTAATTTCATGTAAACCAAAGTTCCGGTATGCAGTTGGATGAATAAAGAATATATTTGCTTACTTATTTTTAATTGTCTGTGCTACCTGTCTGTGTTGGATCCATGTCTACCTTTAACCTACCTAACCATTCTAGTCTATATGTAGGCTACTCCTATCTTTTACTCGATAACATGTCCGTTGGTTCGTTCATTAAACCTATTATATGAAGTAGGCCTATCAATTTCTGACGCTTATCGTAATATGTAGGCCTAATCGCACTATTGGCAGAAATTATAGTGACTTTACAAGGTGGATGATAAATTGCTTTTAATAAGCGTGAAGTCTTTTAATATACATGTAGTCCATCCTATTATAAAAAAAATTATAATTTATAATAATAATGAAACAAGATTATCGGCTAGGCCTAATTATCGCAGTATTCAATATAATGTTTACAATCGTAGTTATAATTATTAGTTCTCGATCCATGCATGCGATTAAATAATATTTAATCGCATATTGAATAATTTCACTAATAGGCCTATTATCAGTGAAATTATTCAATATAACGTAATAAACAAAACATGTGAACGAAATCTATTGGCTACATTAGAAGCATTGTCTGTTATAAATGGCTTTACGTTAAAGTGAGATATTGCCACGGAGATAATATTTTGGTTCGGGTTCATTAAGCATATGAATTAGGCCTATCAATCTATGCATTACACAGTAAAGGAACGCAGAAAGCATTGTTTGGTAGCGCAACATAACATTTATAACAACATTTATCAATGAAGTTTAGTTTTTTTGTCTTTTGGGTTGGTGAGCGAGTTTCGAGAAATGATGCCTATCTTTTGGAGTAATGTGTTGCGATGTGGCATTCAACCTTTGGCTGCCAGTTAAGTGGAAAAAGAATTTCCATGAACTCTACACATTAAATTTTATAGAATCAATGAGTCAATATGCGAATTCAGATAAATAATTACACCAAACAAACACCAAGTTGGACTAACTACCGAATAAGTGTTCCGATTAGACCTACATTAGTAGGCTATCTACATGCATGTAGCCTGCCTACAACGTTTATCGCAACCATTGCTTCTACACGGTTATAGACTAATGTTTGAGTTACATTGTGAACCATCGTCTATGTCGGTGATCATCTATTTTATTTAAAGAACTTGGTTAGTCCAGACATTCGCGGAGTTGACACCCGTGTTTTCCCGTTTTTCAAATCGTATACCTGCACCGTTTGCCACACGGGTCCGGTCCGGGGACAGGATTCTGCAAGACATTCGAACATTCAAAATGTATTCATATAATCGGGTCCGCCACTAAATTATAACAACCGTTGATTATAAGCTGAGCAGCAATCGCAATAATATGACCATTGACCAAGGCCGAAGCCACGCGGTTGGTACCGGTAGGCCTATGGAAACACGTGCATTGTATTCTTACCCCTCGGCATCCTTCTAGTCCAAAATCTGCGACCATGTTAATTGCAGTTGCGATGGAAAATATATCTTTTTGAGTACACTTCCAACAATCTCCGCGTCGCATGCAACAGTCCACATGCACATGTCCACATGCACATGTCCACATGCACATGTCCACGTGCACATGTCCACACGCACATGTCCACACGCACATGTCCACATGCACATGTCCACATGCACATGTCTACACGCACATGTCCACATGCACATGTCCGCATGCACATGTCCACATGCACATGTCCATGGCCCTAACCCTAACCCTAACCCTAACCAACAAATTTATATTTACGCGTAATTAACAAATTCGGATAATTACGAAAATGGAGTTTCGAATGCTTACATTTTCTCGGAACGCACTGCGTGTCTGGCGGACAAGGACAGGGAGCAACAAAACAGGCAAACGGAACATATTGGCATGTATAACCAGTGCCACACGGAGGCTGCAATCACAAAATAATTTCCTGTAAGATGAAATTGGCATAGGTCATGTATGCCAGAACATGGCAAGACAATGTAAACAAAGAATGAAACGTTTACTGACGCTTTTATGTTTGCTTTTAACAATGTTTCGATTTTCTTTGGTCACCCACATGTAGGCCTATAGTCTTAGAGGTATTGCAAATAAAAACCATGTCAATGCGCTTTATGCATGGTCAACGGTGCAGACACGATGACGAATCGATCTGCTGTGGAAATTAACATGGCACCAGTTTGGCCGTTGCTATAGTTATGCTCTCTTGTGAGGCACTTGACAGGCACTATAAAAGTGTATTGGCCTAAATGTTTGATTTATTAATTGATTGATCGATTGATAGATTGATAGAATGATAGATTGATAGCTTGATAGCTTGATTGATTGATTGACTGATCGATTGATTGACTGATAGATTGATAACTTGATTGATTGATTGACTGATTGATTGATTGATTGATTGATAGGTCTATAAAGACTTAGTAGCTCTCTAGTAATTTTCCTGCTTTCATTTTCTGGCAACCTTCCTAGTCTTATTGCGATGTCACAGAACATCCCTGATGCATTGTGAATGAAATCATGCTCGTTCCTCTTCTCACCCCTAAGTATCAATGTAGAAATTTCTAATTTATGAATAGGCCTATTATTATTATTCATCGTAGTTAGCCTGTCAACCATTTTAGCATCCAGAGAGTGCACGATGAATGTAGCCTAGGTAGAGTCTATCGTGTGACATCTTCAGTTATAACAATCCATTAATGCACATCACATCTTAACTAATAAAACTTTTGGTCACATTCTAGCATCATGATACGACATAATAATTATGCAATTCTTAACAATATAATGTAAAGCATCATAACTAAGTAAGTAAGCCGTAACTATGAAACGTCAAACTGTAACTAATAGGCCTATAATTTTATATAAAATACCTGTGTTTGATTGAGTGAATTATTATGATAGGAATCAAGATGATGTTAATATTATTCTGAGACGACATGATTGTCACGTGATGGTAGGCCCCTAACGAGTTGCAGTCAATTGATTTAGAAGCGTTTCTAACCTGACAGTACGGACGTGGACAGCTAGGGCTACCTGTAGAAGATACGACACTGTAACTATAGCAATGCTGACGTTATTGCGTCGTTTTACACGGAAAATCATCACAAAAGTACAAGTCACTAGATCAAAGTGTGTTTATAAAGAGGAGACAACAATTATTGGCGCATAATTCTACAGTTTGTTTATTTGTAAGCTATGTGCACTTGCTATAGAGCCCCTTCAAGTTCACTACTCAGAGGCGCTCCCGACTGTAGCGCGAACACTACATCGGAGTTTCACGACGAAGCGCTGAGCAATTGCGAGAGAAGGACTTGCCCAAGGTCCCTACGCGGCGAATTGAGGTGGATTCGAACCTGTGACTCTCCGGCTGCAAGACAACGAAAATACCCACTACACCACCGCGCCACACAGTATTCACACAATAGCTGCAAAGTAGGCCTATAATTGGCAATCGTAATCGTATTCTCCAATCTTCTAAAGCGCTTTCGAAAGCCAAGCGCGGGGCACCAGCTTATTCACGAGCGCTGCGTCGATTCAAAAGGGCGGTCCGTAAGAGTAGTCCGAAGGTGGTCCGGGTCGAGTTGCCATAGGATCAGACAGAGGCGGCGAGATAGTTACATCTACTAAGGGAGGGGGTGCTGTCTGAGTCTGGAATTGGAATTTGGAGTATCAGATGAGACACAGTAAGAGTTTTTGAAAAGGTCTGACTTCAGCTTCGAATGAAAAGAACGAGGTGTGATGGATGGACAGAGGATTCTGAGGAAGGTGATGATGTATGATTGGTAATGATGGTGCAGGTACTGATAAAGATCTGAATTCAACAGGCAGGTCATTCCAAAAGCGTGGTGCTGTGTTTGAAATGGCTCGTTTGGAGAACTTGTGATGACTTGTGACCAGCGGTCGAGAGAGAGAGAGAGAGAGAGAGAGAGAGAGAGAGAGAGAGAGAGAGAGAGAGAGAGTAAGGCAGGCGGATGATAGGGTAGAGCAGGTTAGCTGGATGGTGAACAATTCATCCCTAGAGGGAGGGGGTATTTTTTTGCCCAACCTGTATATTAGCTGGGAGCATTGTAAGGAGCTGTAGGTTAAGGAGAGAACTTTGAAGAGGATTCGTTCTGGGTTTTTAACCAGTGAAGTGACTCGAGGATGGGGATGATGTGATGATGTCTGGGTGTTCTGGTGACGGCTCTGGCTAATGAATTTTGTAAAAGTTTGAGGCGCTTAAGTTGTGTGGGTTCTAGGTTGGTATACAAACAGACAATTGCAGTAATCAAGCTTTGATTGGCTTGAACTGCAACCCTCCGACTGCAAGGCAACAAACAATCATATCCACTACACCCAGGGCCGTAGCAACAATGAACGTGGCCCCCTCCGAGCATAATGTCCCAAAAATGTCTGACGACCTTTTAAATTTTTTTTAGTCATCCGGCCAAAATCTCGGGAAAATTTCATCAATTCGTCGTCCGAAAAAGTTGATGACTTTTTAGTCATTTCATTCATTTTTTGGCAATTTTAGGGGCCCGTTCCTTGTGGGGGCCCTTTCTGTCGGAGGGTACGGATGGCGGTCGCTACGCCTCTGACTACACCATCGCACCCTAATGACAGCGATTCGTTTCTACACAGTAACAATCTTTCGTAAGCTCACCTTCGGCAGGTGATTGTTGCAGGACCACCAGAGCTGCCATCACCATCATCACTGTTCCGCATAAACTCGTCATCTCGTCTTTTTCTTACCTGCAACTTAAAACAATAGTAAATATTAGACGTTGGCCACAGAAGACTGCTAAAGACGCTTTTCCTACAAATACCAATACCCGTTGCTATCTATAAGTCTATAATTCATGACGTAGACTATTAAATCTTAACCACAATTATTAAGTGGGCTTGTCACCAGGGATGTAGCCTACTGTCAAAGTTAGAGGTGAGTATACGTTATAAAGTTGTCTCGACCTGCCTGCATGTATAATTTTCCCGTGTACTACACAGTACACACAAATTTGGGTCACGGCTATGTGTTGTTGGGCTCGGTACCTTAGAGCCGGAGGTTGCAGGTTCGCATCCACCGTAATCCGCCGCGTAGCGATCTTGAGCAAGTCTTTCACTTGCAATTTTCTCGTGCGCTTCGGCGTGAAACTCCAATTCATGCAGTGTTCGCGCCGCAGTCGGAAGCGCCTCTAAGTAGCGAGCTGAAGGGGTGCTATAGAAAATGCGAGAAACAATTAAATAAACAAATTATTATCATTTTTCGGACGATTACACGCTGTAGACATGTGTGTATACCCTCGATCCAGCCCTGCTTGTCATACGTTCTTGGGCCGATAGCCATTGATGGTCAGCAAAATACCTTGGTGATATAAGGGTAAGACGATGCTAAGTAGAAAGAATTTAAGTATAGGCCTACCCAGCATTGTTTTTTCATCGGCACATTGGTTGGCGGTTTTCCGCTAAAAATTCTGCTAAAAATTCTTTTAACTCTTTCAGCTCTCACACACGTGTTAATTAAATTAACACGTGTGTGAAAGCTGAAAGAGTTAAAAGAATTTTAAGCAGAATTTTTAGCGGAAAACCGCCAACCAATGTGACGGATTTTTTAAGAATCAGAAAGTGCCAGCTGCTATAAGTGAAATTGCGTCGCCCGCTGCCGTATTGATTTCTTGAATTTTAATCAAAATTTGATTAAAATTTAAGAAATCAATACGGCAGCGGGCGACGCAATCTCCCATATAGCAGCTGGCACTTTCTGATTGAAAAAATCCGTCTCTTAGAAGTATTGCATCGCAATATTATTGTGTATTTGGACTGTTGTTGCCTCGGAATATTCAATCTCTCCTAAAATTAACCTATATTATTTTCATCCTCTGAAAATTTCATGTTCGTCTCACACATTTAAGTATTATTATTAAGCATTCTTTCGATCATTGAAGATTCCAGACTCTATCCTGTTATAAAAAATGATGTTAGCCTTTGTTAGGCCTATACATTTCGATGAAAAGCCGTAACGGAGTGTACATGTATGTTAGTCTTATAGTCCTATGCAAATTACAGCATTTGCGCTTATGCATCTTAAGACTAGAGACCTATGGATTCTGGAGAGACAAGCCTGGCGCGGAATAACGAGAATGGCATCGGGCACCTACGGGCACTGGTCCCTTGGTTGATGATGATGATCTTAAGACTAACAGGTTGTTAATTAATTAGGCATACACCTGCCTTTTAGGCATAGTCCACATAGGTGTGCATGGTGCTACTGCTTTATGGAGGAATATTCTAGATTATAGTGGGCCTACCCATGAGGATATTTAATGTAGGTATTGTCTTTCTTCATTTGCATAGCCTATAAGGCTAGCATACACTCCTAATTTTAGTGCAATGATATAATATTTGGATTCTGATTATGTCCTTATAAGGTACAAAGTGTAAACTACACTTGTAATTAATTAGCAATATTTTAACTTACAGTTCTTAGTCTTAAGATGTGTAAGCAAAAACGCTTGTTTACTCAGGGTTTCGATAATTCTCGCAGGAAAAGACGATCGCTTATTGAGCAACAAAGGCGTAAAAAATGTGAATAGTTGAATACCTTACTCTATAACCTCATCGTTAATGTTTCTATATGATTTTATTGATAAAATACGTGAAAGTTAAGGCATTACCTTCAACGAACTTTATAACGAACTGTTAGCTGCTGTTGCTGAACGATTATTGACGTTCGCTGAAGGCGAAGGAGCATTTAAAGCCAGCAACGACCCACACAAGTATCCAAAGAATGTTCTCAAGAATCTTGGAATGTTCTGGATCGTGTCATGCTGACCCGTTGGTGAACAAGACCTACTATAAACCTTACAAGTCGTGCCAATTTTCAACTGCCACAGAACTAAGTAGGCATGGGCGCCCGCACATAGGGGCAAGGGGGGGGGCACTTTCCCCCCCTGGAAAATTGAAATCTATTTTTCTCACTACTACTTTTAGGGTTTATAACAAATTTCTTTGCATTAGAGAATTAAAAACCTACTTTTGTCTAATAATTTTTGATTTTTTAAACAAATTTCCTTGCAAAAAGAAACAATTCATATTAGAAATTTTAAAAAGTGAGACTGAGAAATTTACATCAAGAAACCACTGTAAAAATACCCATGCATGTTTTTAATTCCCCCGTTTTTGCATTTTTTTACCTCCTGCTAAAACAAATTTCTTGACCATCGTGTTTTGCCCCCTCCTGCAAAAATTTCTGCGGGCGCCCATGTAAGTAGGCCTAGGCCTAAGCTATCAAAGAGTAAATGGACCGTGATACACACGTGGGTCTATGTAGACCTATAGGTCCTATACACAGTTGCACGCAGTAGCCTATATGTTGCCCGCTTTATAATATGCATACCGTAGGCTACATCTCTAAAACTTTTGAGATACTTGTCTCAAATCTAGCTCTTGCCTTTCGCAGTGGGTCGGGCCAAGGTCTGGGCCAGTGGAAATTGAATCATAACAGAGGAGCATTCAGAAGCCTTGGCGCTGAACTAGTAAGGGCATCTCAAATTTCAGCAAACATAATTATTTTAAACCTAGGTCTAGACCTACTTTACTCAGTCAAATTTATCGCAAAGCTGAAATTTAATATACTTGTAGACCGTGGAGGTAGGCCAAGTGAATCCAATGTACTTTGTGATCTGGCAATTATCATTTATGTTTTATATGGTTAAATAATCTAACAGGTTAGTTTCTTAATTTACTTAGCTATTTCTTACAATTTTTCATTTTCTGCTGCCTAATAGCCTCTTAGCTCGATGAGGAAATATTATTAGCTCATCAAATGCACTGGCATAGGCTTACATAAAAGTTGTTCTTCCCACTAATTATTTTCAGGGTGCGTGCAAAATCCCACCTCTATAACCTGAAATGATCCCTGTTTTTAAAGTACAGGACAACATGTACGGTATGCATACAATGCGGGCAAACAGATACGGTTTGAAACTGTCCATAGGCCTACAATTAAGGCCCTACATACGTGTGTATCATTACCCATTTACTCTTAAATAGCGTATCATAGGGCATAGGCTACTTAGTTCTGTGGCAGTTGAAGACTGGTTCGACTAGGGCGGTTTATACTTGATCATCAAAAGGGTGACCAAGAGACGATGGCAAGGACAATGGCAAAAATAAATGGGTTTTCATCACTGGCGATCGTCTCAACACGACTCAGAACACAGGGGCGGTTGCAGGAGGGGGGCAATCCGGCCATGGTCCCCATATAAAAATTGCATGGGGGTTGAAGGTTGGGTGTGGCGCCTCGGCGTGTGAACACTGGTCAGCCACGTTTGTGTGCTTATAAATCTTCTTTTCAAAGTCTCTGGTTCTTGGGTGAGCTTCTAGTCCCGCGGGTTCGCTTGGTTATTAAGCAGCGCCGGGCTTTCTCGGTCGTGGGGCCTACACTAACTGTCTGGAACGACCTCCGGTTACGCTTCGCTCTCTACTTGTGGTCCATCCGGCTGGGTTCTACAAGTCTCTCAAGTCTTTTTTCTTTGTTCGTGGTTGGGCTGAAAGCGCTTCTGGGTAGTTTCTTGAAGGGGCGCTATGTAAATGCTCTGAATGAATGTATGAATGGGACGTGGCCCCCATGTGGTTTCAAGAACCTTTCGATCAGTTCAACGGGGACAAGATGAGAGATCATAGTATATTCCGAAGAGATTACAACCAGATGACTATAGACTAAAAAAAGGTCATCAGTTATCTTGGCAGGGAAAATGGAATATTTTTCATACATTTCGGCCGGATGACTAAAAAAGGTCATTAGATTTTTCCCGGCAAATTTCACCGAAAATGTTGGCCCTCCTTTCGAAAATTTCTGTACCCGCCCCTGTTCAAGAGTGAACCTAATCAACAACATTCTCTGCGCTATTTATTGGGATTCATTCGTACGTTGCTTTGTTGCTTTTCTATCTCTCTCGTGTCTGCGTACATGTGGTCAAGTAGGCCTACATGTAGGGTAGGGTGGGCATAACGCCTAGTGCGGGAAAGACGCCCCCGCTGAATATCTTTGCATTTGGCGACTTTTGGGGGGGATTTGATAACTGTCCATGACAGCAGACGCCATTACGAATTATAGGAAGTTCAAACGTGATCAATTTCTTGTTTCGGTGAAGGACAGCAAATAAAAGTTTGTTTTTGGTGTCTTTTTTCTAATTTTCCCATGCAATTCATTCAGTTGTAATTAATTTCATGTTTAAGGGATCGGCATGAGCCTTATGTCATTATTTAGCTAAATAAATGCACAACAGAAATATAGCTTACAGTTATCAATTCAGTTTAATAAAGAACCGACAAAATCAATAATAGCAGACAACCATGGATGGGGCAAAAGGCCCCATACACTGCGGGGCAAAAGGCCTCTTACGCTGCTGGGCAAAACGTCGCCCGGGGCGTTTTCCCCCAATACAGATGGAAACGCCAATTTCATCAATAAATTTGGTTAGTTTCATATAATTTTTTATGTTACAAAATATATAGGCCTATTAATATGATTGTCCTTGCTTTGTGCAATATTGTGTAGGCTAAAATAATGTTTCTATGGTATATAATTGAATTTGAAGACGGTGTGCAAATACATGCGGAAAACACAGCGTGCAGCCTATGGTTCAACTTGCCTTGCTGCGGCTCAAGTCACGCCACAAGTCTGTTTTTCCTCCAAAATATGAACAGCTACTCCTCCAGCACTTCTTAAAAATGAAGAAGGCATTCTTTGGCTTGACCACGGCAGATGTACGCCATTGGGCTTCTTGCCCCATGTAAAAGGGCTTCTTGCCCCAGGTATGGGGCAAGAAGTCCTTTTTCACTAGTTGAATAAAAATTGAGTTTTTCTCGAATTGGACTAACATTAAGTAAAATCAACATTTCTACTGAATAGTGCATATAATGCAGCTACTTGTCACCAATTTTGGTTGTATTCAGATTGCGCAACTTTACTGTGGGTGATGTCAAACGTTAAAGGGGGCGTCCTGCCCCACCCTACCCTACAGTGTATGTCTATTTGCCTGCGCGTGTGTGCATTGTATGCATATTCCGATACCTGTGCAAGCCCACGTGTTTATATTTCCATATGAAATTTTCATCTTTTTCTGCTCGTAGTTTTTAGTATTTACAACGTCTTTTGAATCATGTGATTCAGTAGCCTAAGTTTTAAAGGTTGACTGTCTTATGCTGTTTCAATTGCAGTCAAATGTTTTTCTCTCCAATTATTTCAATTGTTCCGTGTTTTGCTTAGAGTGCAGGAAAAATGATTTTAATGACAGGTAGCACTGGGGTTAGTGCCGTGATGAATTAGACGTATGGGGGGGGCGGGGGTAGTTAGTGAACATGGTATAACCGATTCTGGCATAAAAGTTGGTAACGGAACTTTGGCTTAACAATCACGAAGCTCAAGTGCAATGGCTTTCAATGCTAATTATCAGGTGCCAAGAGGGTGTACGGACCATTGTCATAGGACCTATTGGTCATAGGGCCTTTTGGTCATATGGACCATTGGTCACATGTCTATTGGTCATATTATATGCATTTTGGTCATATGGACGATTGGCCATAACACTTAACAAGTAAAATTATTAGTCGCCTGAAGTCATAGAAAGAAAAACACGTCTTATTGAAGCACAAACAGACAATTACTAGGTCATGTAATTGAATATAAAAAAACTTGAAACTGTTTAACTGCAACATTGTTCACTACCAGGTACTTTATTATGTCCACTACAAGATTGTTCACTCTCGTAGATGTCCACTTCCACATACATGTAGTGTACTACTTAAAAGAGACGTAAGACACGGCACGGAGATAGGTGAGGATGTCGGTTTTTCCGTCGGTTGCTCAACGCCATTGACACCCTTGAAGAAGACTGCTTCCTGTTCCACACAATCTCTCTGCAAATGCAATCCATGCGGATAGGAACCTCCACATTCAAGTATAAGTTCATTTCTTTAAAGTAAATTCATGCCTTCAAATAGGCTAATTATCTTCGTAAGTTTCTTGATTGGCTGTTATTGTAGGCCATATTTTTCTACCAACTCTAATTGTCCCTAATCGATAGCCTACCTACAAGCAATGGCGTAAAGAAGGTTACCAATAACGCCAACGGCTTATTTGTTTTAAACATAGGCTTACGTTTGTTTATTTGCGGCATATGACCGTTGAGCCTATGACCAATCGACATAGGACCGTCAAGAAGGAGGAGATTGTCCTGCAACCGCTTGGATTCACGACTCTTTCTATCCATATAATTATATCCATCTCTAAAGGCTGGCTTTGGTCCTGGGCACGACGTTAAACTGCATCCATCCTCTGCCACAGGGAACCAACAACGTCCCTGTGCCGGTCCTAAGCCCGGACAAAAGGAGGAAGGTTTGCCAGATGGGTGGCGATACGCTGGCAGTGAAAAACCAAGACGATTGTAATCCGCCAAAACCACGACACAAGTGACATAGCTACCCAGATGCTTCAAGGTGTCATGATGTGGAGCAGACATGCACAGGCCGGTCAGGACACACTGATGGAGAGAGTCGGGGAAGAGAGCATGGGACACAACGGACCTGCTGACCGTAGGGGTTGAAGCTGGGCAACATGGCACGAGACAGACTCAGAACAGAGAGTGGCGTCGGACTCCTACGGGCATTGAGCCTACGGATATTGATGATGATGATGAAAGGCTGGCTTAGCCTATAATGTTCTAATGTTTTACTGACCCACGTTGTCCTTCATGCCTCTTTTTCACGATTCTCTTCAATCAGACAAGATGGTCTAGATGCTCCAAGATGTTAATGGTATGGAGCAGACCTGCTGACCGTAGGGGTTGAAGCTGGGCAACATGGCACGAGACAGACTCAGAACAGAGAGTGGCGTCGGACTCCTACGGGCATTGAGCCTACGGATATTGATGATGATGATGAAAGGCTGGCTTAGCCTATAATGTTCTAATGTTTTACTGTTTTTCTGTTAATGGCATGAGTAGTTACTCACGCTAATGCTGATTTCCTTGATTGTTTGTCTATCTTTTGTTTGTGTTCTTTCTCTGAATTTTTCCTGTAGTGTTTAGCCTACTACATTTGTTCTGATAACAATTTTTGTTTGTTTCCGTAGTTAAATAACATCTTTGCATTCCAATTCTCCATACAGCTTTTACCTTTACACTTCACTTTGTTAATTAGGCCCCTACTTAGCCAGACTTGTCCCTTTTGCCTATTTGTTCCCTCACTCATTTTCTACTTATTCACTTTGAGTATTTGCTTATTTCTGATTATGTCTATACTTTTTAAAGCATAGGTTACATGTACAATTTAATTGTTGGGATCAATAAAAATATGTCTATGTCTATAAGGGATTTCCTTCTTATACACTGTTCGCATCATCTTGCGATATGAGCCTTGAGCTTAAACAATTTTTTAATTGAACATAATGTACGATTAATAAAAATGGATACATAGGCTATGTAGATCTAAGCTTACTGTGAACTAACACCTACATGGCATGCGACGGTTTTTGACATCGTATTATAATAATTATAGGCTAAAGAAACGAGACTATAATTAATTATCCCAGTAGGCTATTTAATATAACGTTTTCACACAATCGAAAATATAATTGTTAGTACCCCATGCTTCCGATTGAACATTAATTATTCAACTTACCGTAATAAGCAAAACACATGAACAAAATCTATTGGCTGGATTAGAAGCATAGGCCTAATTATCACACTATAGACGAATTCAGATAAATAATTAGACGTAATTTAGACCAAACACTAAATTGGTCTAACCACCAAATTAGATATTCCGATTAGGCCTACATTAGTATGTATAAAGTCTAGGCCTACATGTAGGCTACCTACAACGTTTATTGCAAACATTGCTTCTACACGTTTAAAATTTTCGAGTTAGGCTACATTGTGAACCACCGTCTGTTTCGGTGGTCGTCTATTTAATTTAAAGAACTTGGTTTGTCCAGACATTCGCGGAGTTGATACCGGTATCCGTGTTTTCCGTTTTCAAACCGTAGTCTACCTGCACCGTTTTCCACACGGGTCCTGCCTGGGAACAGGATTCTGCAAGACATTCAAACATTCAAAATATGTTCATACAATCGGTTCAGTCACTAAATTATAGCAACCGTTGATTAGTTTATATTTATAAGCAATCGCAATATGACCAATGCGGAAGCAACGCTGTCGGTATAGAAACATTGCATTGTAAGCTTACTATCCTACACCTACCCGACATTCTTCTAACCCAAAATTATGCAACAATTTTGTAATTGCACTGGTAAATATGACGTTTCAAGCTCACATAGGCCTAATTATAGCAGTTGACTGCACTAATGAATCGTCACTACCCCCAATGTTTCCTGTCGCGAGCGGTGTTCAGCAGGTATATGTCCAGTTGTCCACGAGTCCAGTTCATTGGGAGGCGTTACCAAGCCCAGAGATCCTTGGTCTACCTCATCAGTGATCTCTAATGAGAAAAATTTACGTTTATACACAATATAAATTATTTATGAAAACATAGTTAACAAATTGGGCTAATTCAGAAACGGAGTTTCGAATGCTTACATTTTCTCCGAATGCACGTCGGTTGTGGCGGAAGGCACGGAGAATCAAAACATGGCGCGGAAACAAATTGGCATTTATGACGAACGCCGCACGGGGGCTGCAGCAAAATCAAAATAATGTCCTGTAAGCTTAAATTGGCATAGGTAAACGTAGGCCAATGACAGAACATTGCAAGTAGGGCCCTGCGGGTAAGCCATTTTACTACCCGACCCGTACCCGTGACGTAAGACTGCTAACCGGCCCGTATCCGACCCATACTCAAAATTACTACCCGACCCGACCCGTACCCGCGGGTAGCCTATATCATTGGCAAGACAATGTAAACAAAGAACGAAACGTTTACCGTACTGGCCCATTAACTTTGCTTTTAACACGTTGCAATTGCTCCGAATTTGATTCCCTTCACCCACATAATAATTATTATAGGTCTAGCAAAACGGAGATGACAATAGAAAGAATGCAGGTAGTGATCATAAGTGGTGAGCAGATATTTTTTGAAGTCACCCGTCGAAGTTCTATAATGAGCTTAAGTTAACTTCATAGCCAATGTCCCGTATTACGACCGGAATTACTCCGACTTTCAAAGACCATTCTTCTTTCTACTAATACATTTCAGATGCCAAGTTGATAGAATCCTCATAGTCCTGGCATAGCCTACTCATTTCATTTTGAGACAATGTCTAGATTACAAGTGTAGCGCCTACAAGTTCTGAAACATTTGCAGTTTCATAAGCATAGGCGTACGGAAGATTTCAGCAGTGGGAGGGGGCCAAAGATTGAACTTCTCCCCGAAAAATACATCCGTGAAAAAGTTGACGACCTTTTTTTAGTCGTTCGGGTCTGTGTTTGCCCGAAAAACCTGACTTGCCCAAAAGTTGACGACCTTTTTTAGTCGTTCGGGGGTTTTGCCCGAAAAAAACCAGACTTGCCCGAACTTGGGGGGGGGGCATTTGCCCCCTGCACCCCCGACTCGTACGCTTATGTTCATAAGCTTTTTTATCTCCTTAGGTTACTGGTTAACAGCAAAGTGCAGCAGCCTCCGTGCTACACAGCGCATTGGAAAATATTATAGTTATTTGTACACATAAAAAGATTGAATTACAATTGAATGAATTATGTTAGCTAGTCAAGATGCACTTCTGAGCTTTGTAAGGAGGTCATTATCAAAATTTAAGTTGTATTGTATTGTATTGTATTGTATTGTATTGATGCCGATTATGAGACGCAGGCCTAATAATAATAATGACGCGGTGATAGAACCATAATGAGTTGCATTTGTTTCTACTCTAATAATTATTAGCAACGTTTCTAACCTTACAGATCAGAGGACAGTCACACGTCGGACATCCATCTGGTCCTTTACCCGGTTTGCAGTCTGGACGACACTTGTACACTCGACAAGGCTTAGTCGTTGTCTCTGCAGAAGGTATAGGACAAGGTAATTATAGTAGGCCTAGTGCAGATGCTATTCAAATCAATCAAATCAAAACAACATTATTTTTATTATTAAGGCAGCAATTGCTGCACATTGAAAACAACCAAAATAACAAACATTAATGACCAGTAGGCATAGCAGAAAGAATAATCAGCACATCGCAAAAACAAAGGGTCACATCGGGGTGTGGGCCACTAATTATAGCAACTGGCAATTAACAACTAGCACAAAATGGCCAAGACCGAAGCCACGCTGTTCGGCATAGGCTTAAGCTTACTTCTGGCTTATATTAAACCTGCATCACGTGGCATTCCTCTAGTCCAAAATTATTATTATTATTGGTGAACATTTTGCAATTGCGCTGGAAAATAAAACGTTGCGATAGATATTAGATAGCCTAATTCTGACAGTGTCATAATTGTAAATAATTGGAAAGTATTATAAGCTTAGTTTTTTTTGTCACATGGAACAGTCCACCTGCGTCAAAACGAGACAAACTAAGAAATGTAGGCCTATATATGCCCCTACATTATAATTAACAAATTCGGCTAATCCAGAATTGGAGTTCAGAAAGCTTACTTTTTATCGGTATCGGAACACATCGCGGTTGTGGGAAAGGACAGGAAGCACCAAAACAGTCCAGGGCAACCAATTGGCATTCAAAACCAGGGGAACACTTGACGGTCTGCAATATCAAAGTAATTTCCTTGAGATGAAATTGGGATATAGGCTAGGTTAAGAAGGCTACATGTAGGCTATGAAAGGGCAGAGCATGCAAAAGTAAAGAACGAACGACTTTCCGATACCGCTCTTCCTTCTACTTATATTTGAATATTTCAGAAGCTAACTGGATGAAATACTCATAACTACCTACTATAATTCCCGACGTAATTAAATTTTATGTCTCAGTCCGCTTTGATTAATAATTAAAATATTATTTAGATTAGAACTTTGCACTTAGAGTCTACAATTTCAGAAACATCTGCAGCTTCATACGCATTATCTGCTTGAGCCCAACTGGTCAACTTCTTTTTCTAAGCAAAGTGTAGCATTCTTTGGCCTGCTCAGCGCTTTACAAAGTACTTTAAAAAATTGAACACATAAAAACTTCAATTATATATTCCACTTATCGAGCTGAGCTAACTACGAGACGATGACCGTGATGATTATGACTTCTATTTGGATTTATATTTTGTTACAGAAGCTTTTCTGACCTTACAGCTTCTGGGACAGTCACACGTCGGACATCCATCTGGTCCTCTACCCGGTTTGCACTCTGGACGACACTTGAAGATTGGACAAGGCTTGGTCGTTGTCTCTGCAAAAGGCACAACATGGTATGCATAGTAACGCTGATACCTTTACGCAGTTTTACAAGAAGAATCACCAGCGTAGCAATTTTATATTGAAGTGTTTTTTTTAATTAAGAGGAGACAGCATTATTGGCGCAAAATTCTACAGTCAACGCATAATAGCCACAGAGTAATCTTGTCGGCAAACTCTCAATTTTCGAAGGCTCATTCATTTTCAAACGGACTTAGAAAGTTAATAGGCTATTACTTGTAACGCATAATATATAAACCATTAGCGAAGGCATAGAAAACGGTCAGAAACTGAGGCAATGAACACACAAATAGAAAGCATAAACCTTCGACAGATGGTCATTTCTACAATCATAATAACAACCTTCCTTATACTTACTTATAGCCGATGAACTTGGCAGGACCACCAGAACCGCCATCAATACCACCACTGAGCCATATGAAATCAGCATCTCGTCGTTTTCTAATCTACCACGTAAAACAATAGTAAAATATTTGACGTTGGTCCATAAAAGAATACCAGATAGCCTACGTTTTTCCTGCAGATTCCAACACCCCTTTGCTCTCTAGGCTTATGACGTAGGCCTATTCCATCTAGACCACAACAGAGTTGGCTGCCACCACGGTTGTACTTGCACAATTAGAGGCAGTCCACCAGTCCACGCTACAGATGTCTAGGCCTGTCTGCAGGCCTAGGTATATTTCGATACGTCGATAAATAGGCCTATTGTCTTAGGTCACTACCGCTTATTGAGTTAACAAAGGCGCCAAATAAAGGTTAAGCTGAATACCAGCTATATACTTCATTGTCGTTAATGTGACAATAAAAATTAATTTATAAATTCATAGTTACAATACAATACGTGCAAGTTGAGGCATTAGGCCTACCTGCAACGAACTTTGTGACGAACTCTACGCTCTTGCTGAACGATTTTCATCAATCGCTGAAGACAGATGACCATTAAATAAAGCCAGCAATGACCCACGCAGGTATCCAAAGAATGTTCTGTATCGTGTGTGGACGATGGCCAATTATGATCAAAACCCATTTTGTCATTAATCACTGTCATCGTCTCTTTGTCACTATTCTGTGATCAAACCGTCCTAGTCGTACCAATGGCACAGACCTGTACATGTAGGCCTATGTACCTCAACCGAGAAGGCTACAATCGAACTGTTTCCTACGAATGCGGTCGTTCGGGTCAAACTGACCTGAGAGCAGGGCCTACTGCAGGACAAGGCGAGATATCTCGTGCATATAGTATACGTAGCTTATGCATACAGGACACACATAAACACACAAACGCACGTGCATAGGCCCTATATAAATATAAATATATATTATTATAATTATATATATGCAATTACATTCATACATGCATTATTTAATTATAACTTAAATAATATGTGCTATTCTAGATTAAATTGGCCGTGATCCACACTTTTTATAGGCCTATGCACAGTTGCACGCAGTAGGCCTACGGCGTTCATGTAGGCCTACCAGTGCTTTTTTTAACGTGCAGTTCTACACAAAATGTGAAGTTCTAAATGGATTTGTGCACTTGTAAAAGCACTTCTTTACAGTTAAAACTAGCAAAAACGGTTATTGTCCTCCGCGTGGTAGTAATTTACAATGGAGGATGGGAAGGAAAAGGAGTTGTGCAGTTCTAAAAATTTCTTTAAAACAGCTCTGAGGCCTACATGTGACCCGCATTGTATGCATACCTTACATGTTGTCCTAAGTTTTAAAAACAGGCACCATTAGAGGTGGCAGAGGTGGACATTTGCAAGAACCCTGAAATAATGGGAGAAGCAACTATTTACGTATGCATGTGCATTCGATGGATGGGAAAAAGACAAGAGGAAGACCAGGAACAATGCTACTAGACTGGATGATGACAAAGGACGGTTACAGAGGGTTAAAGATGGATGCACAGAACAGATATGCGTGGCGTCATTGGACATATGAACCTGCCTGACGGCAGAAAACCAAAGAAGAAGAAGAATTCGTCGCTACGGGACTCTAAGACATGCAGCAGAAGATCAAACATTGTATTTAAGAAAAACATAGGAAAAAGAAACAAACCCGTTACACTATATAGCCTAACCACAGAAATCATTAATAGTAGGCTAATCACCAGATCACAAGGTAGCCTATAATTATACTGGAGTAAATGCATATTAAACACATAATTATGTCTTAACTTGCATATCCCCACAACGATGCGAAAACTGTTAGAATTGACGCAGTTATTGATGATTTTGGTCTTTTGAAACATAAACGACATGCTTCGTTTTAGGAATCACTCTACAAGATGAAAGTTATCTTAAATATAAAATTGATGAAACCTGAATTTACACAGATTTCTAGTCATTTACTTGCAAGTTTATTTAGAAAAATCGGTAAGATTAAATTTGTTTTATTTTGGGTCCATGAAGACCTACGTGAGGCCTATATTGAATGAAAATAAAAAAATGTATAGCCCACACCTTGTTGCACTGGCATGCATGCAGCCTTGCATGTAGACTAAGTGTCAAGCTGTTAACATTTTGCCCTACATGAAAACCTGTAATGGCATCTTTGCATGCTTAAAGTACGCAGCAGCCGACCTACATGTATGTCTACATAGACTACATAGTTATATAGGCTACATAAGTGCTGTCCAACCTTTTTGGCCCCGTGGGCCGCAGAAGCAATGTTCTTGAAGCCGAGGGCCGCAATAATATGCTCAAAGATCCCTAACCCTAACAGCCGCAAATTTACTGATAATTTGTGACTGTTTTATGGAATTAGTGTAATGCATAAATGAACAGTGAGTAATACCATGATAAGTCTACGCGATGCTTGATGATAGATCATCACCAAAATTATTGGGTGCGCTGAGCTCGTTTTTGAGTTTGTCACCCAGCCACGGTCTGGCAAACTCAACTCTTCATTTCGTCTCCCAGACCCAGTTAGCCTATAGGTTTTTGGTTCATCTCCAGCCTGTGGCTGAGCAGAAACCAAAGTCAAGTTGGTCTTAGAAACCGTCAATAGGCCTAGTCATCGACTGAGAATGAATCAAAGACATCGCCCTTCATAGGTTATGTCCATGGAATCTTATCGATATAGTTTCCCTTCAACCCTCAGGACTCCAAATGTAAAGGAATTGTTGCCGCTAGCCTAGTTACAGACGTGCTGAAACACTGTAATTGTACTTGTAATTGACTACACAATCTCTTAAACTGACTAAAAGTGAACGTTTTGGACCGTAGGCCTATACGCTATGCGAGGTCAGTTTAGTTGAGTAGACCCAAGGGATAAAAATTGTTCAGAACAAGAAGTCGTTTCTCAGTCTTTTGATAGAGTAGGCCTATACGGCAGCCTAACCAAGAAATAGAAAGAAGATATTATTAGTTGTCGAGTTGGCTTTTCCAGTGGCTTTCAAACAACATAAACCATTAGAATATCAATAAAAAAACGCTAAATTCGACTATAGACATTGTCCTATATTTTATTAATTTTATTTTATAAGCTTACACTGTGGAAGAGTTTAGACTTTAGAATGATCTGGCGGGCCACTTAAAATCCCTCCGCGGGCCGCATGCGGCCCGCGGGCCGCACGTTGGACAGCACTGGGCTACATGGTGGGCGCTCAAATTTAAATGTTTTCTGTGATTTGAGATGCATGTCCTTGCTGGTTCAGCGCTAAGGCTTCTGGATGCTCATCTATTATGATCCAATTTTTACAGGCCAAGTTTATGTTCAGAAGTGGACCTAATCAACAACATTCCTTACGCTATTTATTGGATTTCATTCTTTCTTGATGTTCTGTGTCTTCTTGTGTCTGCGTGCATTAGTCCTAAGTCTGTCTATTTGCCTATGCGTGCAAACGTCAATCGTTCCGATCAGGTTTAACTGCTGACTCCGTGTCTCTGTCATTGCATGCATCTACCGCCGTCTTTGAAAGCCCACTTGTTTATATTTCCATAATGAAATTTTGGCGTTTTCTCTTCATAACTTCCAGTATTTTCTATGCCATTTGAATAATCTCTTTAAGAACGTTTCAGTGATTGACGGTAATGCTTTTTTTAATTGCAAGTCCTTTCTTTAATTAGTTTAAGTGTTCCGTGTTTTGTTTAGCGTAGCCTACATGAAAATAACATTGCATGCAATGACAGAATATAGCACTGGCATCATTGCGGAGAGGATTGAGACGATTGATAACTGAAAGATTAAGTTAACGATCATGAATTTCAATTCAAACGTCGAATCACCAGACTCGACCAATCCATAGAGGCCTCTGAAGGCTGACTGAGTAGATTGCTCTTGTAACAAACTGTTTGCATCATCCCGAAAAATCAGCGCTGAGCTTAAACAGCATTTAGGTCCATTCGATGCGGTGCACCGATCGAATGCCCCGAGCCGAGAGTTTTGTTGCTATAGGCCAAATGTCTGCATGACCGTAGCTTTTGGCAAACGACACTATGCCCCTGCGGTAACACTTTGTACTGGCGCTCAAAGAATCTTAAAAACGGCCCTGATACACGTGGGCCTACTGCATGGGCACTAACATCTAAGCTTATAGTTTTATATGACGGTTTTTGACATCTCTGGAAGACACTTTAGAATAGCCTGCTCTCTTAACTGACAACAGAGTTTGGGCTTATTGTAATAAATCTCCAACATCATTGTTTATGTAGGGCCTACGTATTAATTTTGGTAGGGAGAGTTGACGGGTTCCAACCCTCCTCCAATATTGATGCCTCACTGTTATCCATTTTAATAAATGTAGAAAAATACGATCATGTCCCAGAGAACACCCGAAAACTAAAACCCATCCGAAATGTTTTTGACCCATGTCCCATGCTTGTGCTGGAACAGACTAAGTCTTTTTTCTGTTTGTATACGGCGCGTTTCGATCTGCGGATTGGAGATCTATTACATTGACATCTATGGTCATATAGAGAAATATCATGCATCGGCATGATCGGCAACACCTAGTAGATATGTAGAACATCTGGTTATATCATTTTTGAGACATTTTTTATTGATCCCTCTGATACACAGTTTACTTAACTAAGTACAGATTATGAACACAGTCGATATTAAGTAAATCCTCATAATTGATTCGTCAATATTAGCCTACATTGTGGAAGCAATTACAGACGCCCCGAAAGGGAAAAGTCCAGCTGTTATCTAGTTGGCCTAATAGCATTGAGTATAATATCTAGTAGCATTCTCTGTTAGCACCTACAATCCTACATGTGTTATGCCTATAATAGGAGAGTTTCAACAATAACAATAAGATATAATTGAAAGGACCACGTAAGCCTACCCCGAAAGCTAAATTAGGTCTATACCCTACACATTTAATGTCCGTGTTGAATGATGGACAATCGTTCTTCTTCGTCCTGAGTTAACTTTTGAACGATGTCTTTCGATAGGAAGCTTTCTCTTCAATGTATTATTTGCATTCGCAGAAAGGACATCCGTTTTTATCCGTCTTGTATCCGTCTGGGCAGGAAATCGCGCAAGCAGGCTCCATTGGACACGTATCTGAAATATACCTAGACACGCTACATGTTTATATATGGCGAACTTACAACTGCTGCAATCACATATTCATTCATTCATTCATTCATTCAAGTATTTATATAGCGCATCTTAAAGGAAACTACTCAGAGGCGCTCCCGACTCCAGTATGGCCAAACAGAACAGTTTTTAAGTGCTTATAGAATGTGTCAGAGAGTAATATAGGGAACAGGCGCAGCTCAAGTGGAAGGGCATTCCATACCACCGGGCCAACCACAGAAAAAGCACGACTCTGCATGATAGAAGTACGAGCAAACGGGACCAAGAGCACTCTCCGATCAGCCGAGTGAAGGGACAGACCAGTCCAAGTATTTGACACAAGGCGACAAAAATCAAGTAGGTAAGTTGGAGCAAGACCTAGCTGATATCGCCATATCAAGGAAGAGATTCTGTATTCGATGCGCTGACGGACAGGGAGCCAATGCAGAACCTCCAGCATGTATTTTGTAACGTGACCAAATTTCGGCAGTTGACCAATGAGGCGCACCGCAGCGCGTAGAATACGGTCAACTTCAAGGGAAGATAACCGACCAGATGGTAAACCAACATAAAAAAAAGGCAATTATAGTCGAGACGAGCTGAGACAAAGGAATGTACGAGCGTAGTTGCAGCGCCAGATGAGAGAAAGCGAGCGACAGTGCGAAGCTGGCGCAGCTGATAGAAACAGGAGCGACTGAGACGATTTAGGTGAGGTACAAAAGTAATAGCCTATAAGAACATCTAGCAATAGCATCTAGTAGAGATTCCACTATCAAATAATACCTAGTAATAACCCAAAGTATAGTAGGACTCTAATAATTATATATTCAATAATGCCTAGTAATTATAGTTCACAGAGTAAGCCTATTAACTTCCAAATAATACCTGCTAATTATAGCATTTCATACACTGTAGAGTACCTACTATCCAATAATGCTTTCTTAGAGCATCGATCAAGATCTAGTCGATGTAATAACATCTATTAAATCGTTCGTGTCCAAATAGGCTAATGCAAACAGACTTTTTTATTTTCAGAGTTGCATCCGATGTTCGAATCGTGAAATGCTGAAATGGGCGTAATTAATTTTCATCAAACCATGTGACCGACCAGAAATAAAGTTTGCAAGATTAATGTTAAGGCCCACTATACTCGCAGATTGGTTTAGGCCTACTTGATCACCAGACGGGTCCAGCCTCATTATTGAGACGTGTACATTGTGCAACACTAGAACGCATACAAGAGTAAACGCACGCAAACACGTACACACTCACCATCAAATTGTATAAATCTTGCAGTTGCCGAAACTACGAATCACCATTGGAAGCAAATCAATAACAATGATTTTTGATGCAGAACTAAAACGTTTTGAAAGTCGCTTAGAAAGTGGATGAATGAATAAACGATTGAATTAATGAACCTACGGTGTCTTGGAACGCAGGTTGGAATTGGAGAGCAAGGGGTCGGTTTGCATTCATCGTTGTTTTTCAGGACACATACGCCATCTGTGGGGCATTGGACTTCCTAAACAACAGTAAAATGTTTAAATTTACTTATTGCTCCAGAATCAAGCCGCTAACTCAAACGCAAACGATTGATTAATTCATTCAAGTAGTTCATCATCAATGAAAAACGCTACAAATAATTATGGCGATGATGATGATGATTGATGATGATGATGATGATGATGATGATGATGATGATGATGACGACGACGATTACTATGATTATGATGATGATGATGATGATGATGACGACGACGACCGTACGACGATGACGATGATGATGATGACAATAATGATGATGATGAGGAGGAGGAGGAGGAGGAGGAGGATTGAACGTTATTGTCATTGTCGTCATCATCATTATCATCCTCCACATTATCATCATAATCTTCACCATCACTATGACGACGTCGTCGACAACGACGAAGACGACGGCGATGATGATGGTGACAGTTGATGATGTTGATGATGACGACGATGATGATGAGCATGTTCATGATCATGAGCATGAGCAATTGAGCATGACGACGATGACAATGACCGCGATGCTGTTGTTTGATGCGGTTTTCGGTTGTCTAACCTTGCAGGTTGTAGGGCATCTCGGACATATCATGCGTCGCTGCGTAGTAGTCTCTGAAACAATTAAAGTCAATGACGAAGGTATGGCGGCGTCAGGCCATGTTGAAAGCCTTGGTAATTAAGCTATCACTGTATTGCCTGCAGTGTATATGATAAGATAATGAATATGGAATTAAAGATAAGAATGATAAAGTGTTTGATATGGACAGTTGCAACATAATTATGCTGCTGAGTGCTGGACAATGATGGGTACAGATAGGAAAAGAATAGAGGCATTTGAAATGTGGACGTGGAGGCGAATGCTGAAAATAAGTTGGAGAGACAAAGTCACAAATCAGGCAGTCTTGGAAATGGCAGGGGTGCAGAGAGAACTGCTACAATAATAAGCAGGAGAAAACATCGGTGGCTGGGCCACATACTTAGAGGAGAGGGTATGTTGGTGACGTTGCTGGAGGGACGTATGGAGGGGAAGGCAACGAGAGGCAGAAGAAGATTAAATATGCTGAGTGATCTCGATAACGGAGAGGTATTATGTTACCACCTAGAGGAAGGCGCAGGACAGAGCGGGATGGCGGAGTTCGGATGGGGTCACGAGGTCGTCCATGTCACAAACCTGCTCAACGGCAGAAGACTAAAGAGAGAGAGAATTTATGGAATTTTTATATCGACATCTTGCTTGAGTTAGCCAGGAATTATGTGACATCACTTGCTCGCATAGTGGTTTATGTAGTCATTGGTCACGTGAATGTGCGCATCTGAAGGAGTGACCTGCATAAAAGACCTCACACAACATACCGTAAATTGAGGTACATGTAACACTGGCATTGCCGTGTAACTATGGCACATTGAACCAGACTACGTGTTACACACAGAGAACCATATTAATATGCCCGCCCAAGAGCTTGGAGTCAATCGCACGGTCAAAATGAGTTACTGACTGACATCTTGTGAGCAGCAGTTAACAATGACCTCTTTGAGATGCTGAATGTTAACCCGCAGGCTACCAAGCTTTTTCGAGACTTGGTCTACCAAGTAGTGGCTACTACCACCACCCTGGATTTTTGGGTTGGTTTGAGACATCATATCCTCTGAACGGCCTACAGCAATGGATTCAGCATTCATTTGTGCACAAAATGGTGTCTTTAGTTTAAAATAATTATATGAATGCTCCTCGAAATTGTGCAATTTTAACATGGGAACTCGTCGATTACACACAACGTGTGAGCTAGCCTACTACTTGCTTAAACAAGATAAGCTTACGATTCTGTATGTGATTGAAAATTATCTATGCAATCAAGAATTGCTTACATGTAATTTAAGACTAATGTGTAACCATACAAAATCTGTTTTAGGTATGATCAAAATCAAAGGGCATGCAGGTTACATATCAATTAAGACTTTGCATATAATTTTTCATATAATTGTATATCAACAATCAACATGAGACAAGAAATCGTCATTATTCGAGGCAGTTAATTATAATGTCAGTGGTCCTTGAGGTATTGCAGGTTACTCGCGTTCTTGTGCGAATGCTTCCTGAAAACAGTTTTGCACACTTCACAGCACTGCTATTATGGGCCTACTTTGTTAGCATTCTTCTTGGACAGGTTATAGCACGTCCCATACCCATTATACCCAGCCGGTATACAGAATGATGGCACATTTTCGTACTTTGCTACCAGCATCTGCAGTGTATAGAGGCAGACTTCCAGCTGGTCCGTTGAGCATGAACTGCATTGCTTTGGTGCAAAGTCTTCATCATGGTCGGTCCATCTTTCTGGAAGTTACCTATAGCAGTATCCGTAATAAACTTCCTGGTCTTCCTTTGCCCCCTTTCCACAAGAGTTTGAAAACCATTCTCTTCTATTGTGGTTTCGAGCCGTCAGGTCGGGAGCGCCACTGACGAGTTTCAATTGACGTGGCGCCATATAAATTCATGATTACTATTACGATTAATTTCATATTCACTTTTACATGCATTTCTCGGTAAATTTGACGCCGGACTGGTTTGTGCCCCTGTGTCACAAAGTTGTCATCTTCAATATGACGTTGTGTTTCAGCTAGGCTAAGTTCTTTAACTGCTGAGAAGCTTTTACGTCGAAATAATTATTGGTTTGTGTTGTGATAAAATATAAGCTTAACGTAGCATTTATCTTCACACATTTTTACTTATTTTGAGCATTTCCAATTATAAACAGAAAAATTACTAAGCATGGATAAAATATCCATAATTATATTCCTCACTATTCAATAACTGACCTTGTGCCATAGGCGTAGGAGACGGGGGTCCAGAGGGGGCAAATGCCCCCCCAAATTTCGGGCAAGTCTGATTTTTCGGGCAAGCAGACCGGAAAAAATAAATTAAAAAAAAAAATTTAATTTTTTATTTTTCCGGGTCATCTTGCCCGAAAAATCAGACTTGCCCGAACAAAAAAAGGTCATCAGACCTTTCGGGCAGAAAGTAACGGGAAATTTCAGAAGATTTCGGCCGGATGACTAAAAAAAGTCGTAAGAATTTTCGGGCAAACGTAACGGAAATTTTTCTTAAGATTTCGGCTGGACGAAAAAAAAATTTTCGGGCAAAAGTCTCATTTTTGCCCCCCCCCAATGCTGAAATGTCCCCTACGCCTATGCCTTGTGCGTTGGCCATTTGGATGACCACGACAGCGATCGCAACAGCAAAACAAACTGATGTCTTCATGTTCACCTCTTCAAAGTTTCTTCTAAAAGTTTCGATGAAAGCAGACGATCAATGTTTAGATGACGAACTGTCGAAAGCAACGCAAAGGATTGGAATAAACATTTAGTACAATACTCTGTTAAATACATGTAACAGGTCAGTCATTGAAGCTCAAAATAGACCGAAGCTAGAGACAATTCAATCCGTTTGACACCGGTGTTCTAAGCTGATGATCGGTGTCTTCAGATTTTTTGTTTTATATAGGCCTAACTGTTGTTCCCGAGGAAGGGGTAAATAAGTTTAGATAGGCCTATTTATCAATGTCATATTGGATTGGACTTGATATAATTTAATTCATTCATTCAGTCTTTGGATGCATTTATATAGCGCCTCTGCAAGGGGCTACTCAGAGGCGCTCCCAAGTTCCAAACCTCAGCGCCCAAATAAAAGTGTCTTAATTTTGTAAGTAGATTGAAGTTAAATGAGCCGAAAACAAGGTAAGCTTACACGTCTTAGCACCGGTGTTCGTAACAGAAGACTTTTATCATTGATTAATGCATATAATATATGGGCATTTTATAATGCATATAATACAGGGCATATTATGCCCTATGCCCAGGCGATTGTTTCGTTGACCATCCTATGTCGACATTGGTTATTCAATCACACAACCATTCAAGCAGTCCGTCAAACACAAAGAGTAACATCAACCAGTCAAAACAATCAGTCAACACACCCACCCAGCCTAACAGCCAACCTGTGAATAAACCATGCAATCAATTATACCAACCAACGAATGAACTAACTATAGTCCTGCTCAGTGCTCATCAGGGCCGGATTAAGAAATGTGGGGACCCTGTTCGGAAATTTAGGGGGGATCTTCCATCGAAAAATCTGATGACCTTTTTTAGTTGTTTCGTCGAAATTTCTTTAGAATATACCAATTTTTTCCGTCCGAAACAGCACAGATGCTGCCCTTTTTAAGCGCCTTGGTCGAAATTTCATCAGAATATACAAATTTTGCCTCAAACAATTGTGTTTTCGCATGTGTGGGGGCCCCTAGAGTGTAGGGGCCCCTGTTCATCCGAACATGTTGAACATGCCTTAATCTGGCCCTGGTGCTCATCAAATAGCCACCCAACAAGTCACATCTTGCTTTGTAGCACCGTTGGAATAGATTTGCAATTAGTTTTGATAGGCCTAGGCCTACCTGCAGCCTACCACGCAACAATTCCTGTTTTGATTTGAATCTTAGTTGGAATAGGGCCTAGATTCGCTGTTAAGCGAGCTGTGGAGTTTCCAATTTTAACCTATCGTCGATAGCAAAGTGGACCGCATGATTAAATTGGCACAAACGGCTCGCGGAATCGTTCAATCAGACATTTAAACTGCTTTTTTAATTCATTCACATGCCCGAATTCATACAGAGAAAAATTCCCTGCATAGGTTAATGCATTTAGCCGTAAAACCGACTTTTGTTATACCCCCTCTAAAAAGTAGGACACTTCAATTTGGGGAATTTTCGTCGGCGTCCGACATTTCTCTATCGATCATAACATGAGGTTGCTAGGTATATTTCAAATAACCCGCTGACTTGGTAGCCAAGAGGCAGCGCAATCTAAAAATAGCCACCGCGTGAATTTGACATTAATAGTTTGGTGCACAGACAATTTCTAGCAGAATTGGTTCACTCAACCTGATGGTTCACTTTATCTGAAACGACCCTAACTGTTTGATAGAATTTCACGGTGGATAGTTATAATTCATACTACAAGAGAGGAACGACGTTTACCGATACTTTTTGATCAGTAGGCTACTCTGGCAGCCTGAAGAAACAGAAAATGTTTACAGAGCCAAACGGGATAAAATAATAAAGATTTAAATAGGGCCTAAATTAATTTTAAAATTTAATTTCGAGTGCGAGCTAGGCTTATGCAAATGGTCTATCACAAAATCCAGTCGTTTTTGCACAATCTTATTGTTTGAAATCATGGAGTTCAAGCATTGAAGGGGCCCACCACGAAAGCCCTGCACAAGAACCCCCCCAAAACCTTGCTACGCCACTGCCTATCGACTTTAATTTACAAAATTTAAATGAGAAACGATTTAAATAAATTTTAATTTACATTGCAAAATTATTAATAACGCATATTATAGGCTACCTACCGTCAGCTACAGCTCGAGAAGTCTGGAAGAAGGCAGAAGAAGTGTTCAGGGCTTAACGACACTGTTTCATATCGAAGATGATTAGTGTCGGAGGCAGAGAACAACCTCACACTCCACGTTTATATTGCGACCCAGCCACCCGCAGCTGGAAGAAGGCAGCGCAGAGCGTCTTTTGTAGGCTCGACTGGGCGAACTATTCGTGCCGTAGCCGCCCCACAATCAGAACGATCATCATCACTGCCAAGACCACCCTTATTGTTGCCATCGTCCTCAATACAATAGGGGAGGATACTCTTATTTGTGACACCGTCTATATATGTAGGCCTACATGGAGTAGGCTTACAATTTGGAATTTTCCAACTTAACAGAGCAAAATCGGCGATATCACGACTGACGATTTGACCAATCGACCTTATGCACGACACACAGTCATGTTGTTTGTACAATGTACATGGAGGTCATAGCAGTCGATGGACTTGGATGATTCACTGGTGAATACGAAGTAAGTAGAGCGTTTCTTGCTTGGAAGCCTACATGTATGTTGCTGTGTTTTTTCCAGTAAGCTGAGTGTTCAGCCTGAAAACTCAGTCAAGGTACAAACAAACAGCTGCTCGATGAGAAAAAGAATGACAATGTCTAGGCTGAACATCTGAGAAGTTTTAAACGCAGATAACAATTATTTATTAAATGTAAATCTTCAAAACTTCGCTGCATCACATGCGCAAAAACTGCCTCAGGGAGACAAGCTTAAATTAAGCACTAAGCAATAGGCCCGCATATAGCCTACAACATAGTGGAGGTTTTGTTTTGTTTGTATGTGCACTTGTTATAGCGCCCCTTCAAGCTCTCTCTTTCTACTCAGAGGCGCTCCCGAATGCAGAGCGGACACTGCATCGGAGTTTCACGCCGAAGCGCTGAGCAATTGTGAGTGAAGGACTTGCCCAAGGTCCTTACGCGGCGAGGTGGATTCGAACCTCGAACCTTCCGGCTCCAAGGCAACGACGCTACCACTACGCCACCGCGCCTCACAAGAGGTCTACTACGGTGGCAATTATCGGTGATGATACATGTATATTGACGATAATGATGGTGGTTTGGCGGTCCAGTGATAGAATCCGGCAACTATGTATTGTAGGCCCTATTGTTACCAATTGAAGAATTCGGTTTTAAATAATTGCGAGTGGAACGTTTGCAGAGGAGAGTGTGAGCGGAGAAGAAAGAGAGTTGAAATTAGCAGGCGAGATAGGATGTGCAAGACAGGGCCAGATCAAGAAATGTGGGGCCCTGTTCGGAAATTTCGGGGGGATCTTCGGCGGAAAAATCTGATGACCTTTTGTTTGTTTTTAGTCGTTTGGTAGAAATTTCTTTAGAATATAAGCTTAGAGATTTTTCCTGCCAAAACTAGCTGACGATCTTTTTTTAGTCGTTTGTTCAAAATTTCCTCACATTATACGAATTTTTTCCTCATGTGTGGGACCCCTTGAAGTGTGGGGGCCTCTGTTCGGCCGAACATGTTGAACATGCCTTAATCCGACTCTGGTGCAAGCTGATGGAGATGGTTTCAGGTTCCACTTCAAAAGGTGGAGGAGACACCGGTAGACTATATGTAGCAGCTTCAGGAGACTTGCGTAATTGCAATGGCGATGGCTACGACGGTGGCGGTGGCAAATGGTTGCGGTGTTGGTGGTGATGGTGGTGGTCGTGGTGGTATTGGTGGTGGTATTTGTGGTTGTGTTCGTCGTTGATGGTAGTGATAATATGGTGAATCAGTTGTGCACGATGGTCCATGAATTTGAAGGATCTTAATGACTGAAGAAGAATATTATTTATAGACTCAATTCTATAGCTTCTAATGGGGAACAGTTGTACCGTTCGTCGGCTGAGAACCAGGTTGTTCTAACTCCACTTTTTATGTTTTGGGACATTTTGATACCGTTGAATTTGGCGCAGCTTGCTCTATCCCCACATGAAGTTAGAACATTCATAGACATTTCGGAAGTAGGCCTACCAAAACACCCAGAATTATAGTGTTCTATCTCCATTTTGACAGTATGTTTACGGACTAGCTTGTTCTATGTCCCACGTGAAACGCGGCCGACCCTATTTTTAGCCAGGCATTTGAGCGCTATGTTGTTCTATCTACTTCATTTTCAATGATATAACTCCAAAATTGAATTTTTTAAAAAATAAACAACAAAATAACATAGGCAACATTGTGGCTTAAAATTCTGATTCTCCAGAGCTATTTATTGATAGCTTACTCGCTACTTAAATGTATAATTTTCAAGTACAAAGTTACTTTTGCCGTTTTCTCGAAAACAACATTCTTTCCGTTAGAACAACCTGATTCTCAGCCGACGCGTTGTAGCAAATCATTCTTGCAAAGCAATTCAGTGTAATAGCAATAGTATATGCTAGTAGTTGTAGTTTAACGGCGCTGTGACGAAGATCATTAGCGTCGCCCTCCCCTTTCATCCAGGCTTGGGTCTGGCACTGTAAAATGACAGTAGGTCTAAACTCAGCCTCTTGACGATGGTCTTATTTTGACCAAATCGATGAGAAGAAAGACTAGTATTTCAACTGCACTAGAAAATACAATTGGTCTGAGATTTTACGTTATAAATTCTCCTGTAATAACTGCACGAATGTTGAGAGAATAGAAACCACTGGAAATCTCTTTTTTTCATTTATTGGCTTGCAATGTCACATCAACATTCACATAAAGGTAACGTAGGCCTACATTCGAAATGCGGTGTTGATGCATCATTGTTATTATTACGACAAATGTAGTGAAATACGATCATGTCCCAAGAAACACCCTAAAACTAAAACCAATCCGAATTGTTTTTTGGCCCATGTCCCATGCTTGTGCTGAAGCAGACTAAGTATGTTTTTGTTTGTACGACGATAGAAAGATAAAGAGTAGGCTATAGTGACGGGAATCGTGGAGGGATCGGTGAGAAGGGAAAGACCATGCAGAGAATGGTTGCAGGACATAGAAGAGTGGTGTGGAATGAATGAACTGACACACCGGACACAAAACAGGTAATGAGGGAATCATGGAGGAAAATAGTCAAATGCGCAGTGGACACGGATCGTAAAGAAGAAGAAGAAGACGGTGTGTTTCGATCTGCATATTCGAAATCTTATTACATTTACATCTATATAGTCGTACAAAGTAGGCCTAAAAATAATTATCATGCATCAGCAGCATCTAGTAGAACATCATGGTTGCATAATTTTTAAATTTTTTTGACCCACTGAGTCCACTGCGCACTTGACCTACATGCCTGACTAAGTAGGCCTACAGAAAATAAACACAGTCGATAGCAAGTAAATCCTCATGATGATTCGTCAAGATAACAATGTGGATGCAACGAGCGCGCCCAAGGGGACAAATCCCGCTGTTATCTAGTAGTCTAATAGCATCTAGTATGATATCTAGTGGCATCTATACTGTTACTGTTAGCAAATAAACAAGAGAGTTTTAGCAATCACAATAAAATACGACTGTGTCCATTTAAAAAGACCATGTGCCTCTAAAACTATACAACACTCCGAATTTCATGTCCATGTTGAATGCTGGACAATCGTTCTTCTTCGTCCTGAGTTAACTTTCGAACGATGTCTTTCGATAGGAAGCTTTCTTTTCAATGTATTACTTGCATTGGCAGAGACCACATCCGTATTTATCCGTCTTGTATCCGTCTGGGCAGGTAAGCGGGCAAGGAGACTCCAATGGACACGTGTCTGAAACATACCTAGACACGCTATATATTTATATGGCGAACTTAAAACTGCTGCAAGCATAAAATTGTAGCATGAACAGATCAGAAGTAAAATCCTTTTCCATTGGTCACGAAGTCTTTCTTTCCATCTGCATATCCCTACGGAGTAATATCATGTAGCAACATCCAGTAGGGTGCTGAGTAATATCTATTAATAGCTAGCATATAGCAATCTAGGAACATTTAGCAATATTGTTTAGTAGAGATTGCACGGTCAAGTAATATCTAGCATTGACACAAAGTAGAGTAGGCCTTTAGCCTATGCTTTAGGCTACGGTAGGCCTATCTAATATTCACCAATGCAGAGTAATTATATTTCACAGAGTAGGCCTAGACCTATTAACTACCCAATAATATCTGGTAATAACATTTTGTAGAGTATCTACTCTCCAATAATAAGCTTACTCTTTAATAATAGCGTTTCTTAAAGCATCTATCAATATCTAGTCGATCTATAACATCTATTAAACCGTTCGTGGCAATAATGCAAGCAACACAGGGAGGCCGTAGCCAGGATATTATTTCGGGGTGTTTCTTCGCGGGAAATTTTTGACGACCTTTTTATAATCATCAGGTCGAAATCTTTTTAAAAAAATCAATTTTCATCGCCAAAATGTTTGATGAAATTTTTATTTAGTCATCAGATCGAAAATTCATCTCCTTTTGCTTAAAAGCATTTTTTTCGTTATGTGCTATTGAATGCATTCTAATATTTCATTTCGTCGGGGAGGGGTGTTTTCATGGTTTTATTTCATGTTTTTTGCATCACGAGCTAGTAAATGCAATAGAATGTTTCTGCATTTTCCATTGGGGTGGGGGGTGTTCAAACACCCAAAACACTGCGGCCTGGGACACAGGCAGACTGACAATTCGCTTGATTTTCAGAGTTGCATTCGATGTTCCAATCGTGAAAACGGTGAAATGCTGATGTGGACATAATTATTTAATCAAACCGTGTGACCGATCAGAAAGAAAATAATAGCCTATATTTGCAAAACTAATGTTGCTAGACAGCGGTTAGCGTTATCGCGTTTCAGTAACACTCACAGATTGGTTTACCTGATCGCCAGACGGGTCGAGCCTCATTACTGGTGTTGCAAGAGACGACCGTGTAACACGAGAAAGCATACACGAATAAACTCACGCAGGCACATGCACAGACAATCACCATCAAGTTGTATAAATTTTGCAATTGCCGAAACTATGAATCACCATTGCGAACAAATCAATTTAACAACGATTTTAAGTGCATAACTAAATCGTCTTGAAAGTCGCTCAGAAAGTGGATGAATGAATGAAGGATAAAATAAATGAACCTACGGTTTCTTGAAACGCAGGTTGGAATTGGAGGGCAAGTAGTCTTTTTGCATTTGTCGTTGTTTTTCAGGACACATTGCTCACCTTTGAAGCATTCAACTTCCTAAATAACAGCAACATGTTTAAATTTACTCATCAAACCAGAATCAAGCCGTTAACTCAAAAGCAAACGATCGATCGATCATTCAATCAAGCAGTTAACCAATAATGAAAATGCTAAAATAATATTGGCAATATGATTATGATGATGATGATGATGATGATGATGATGATGATGATGATGATGATGATGTTAAGGAGGAGGAGGATTGAACGTTATTGTCATCGTCGTCGTCGAAATGATCCTTATCATGGTCATCGTCGTCATCATCATCATTATCGTCCTCCTCCTCTTCATCATCATCATCATCATAATCTTCACCATCAGTATGACGACGACGACAACGACGAAGACGACGGTGATGATGATGGCGACAGTTGATGATGTTGATGACGATGACGATGAGCATGATCATGAGCATGAGTATGACGACTTGTTGTTGGGTGTGGTTGTCGGTTGTCTAACCTCGCAGGTTGTAGGACATTTGCAGATACAACTACTTGACGGGATACTGGGTCCGGTTCCCAAGGGACATATCATACGGCATCTTGGACATAGATCTGGTGGTGACTCAGTAGTCTCTGAAACAATTAAAGTCAATGATGAAGGTATGGCGGCATACCATATCGAAAGCCTTGGCAATTTAAGCTTTCTCTGCATTGACCGCAATCAGGAGCTTCTATCCCCCCCTAAGCAGCTGGGAACAATACATATTCTCTATACATGTTTACAACAACTATCGATTTTTCTGGATAATTTTCATTCCTGGGGAACTCCCTCCCAGAAATGTTTAGATTAAACACTGCATTTAGTTGTACAAATATAGTGTTTGTACAAGTATTAACATTAAATCAAATCAGTATAATATGATTGTATCAATTGTTAAAATAGTAGGCCCTAAATAATATTATTATAATTAGGTAATAGTAAATTTTGTCGTGGCGTATTAAAACAGTTCATGTGATGAAAATAATAATGTAGATAGCATTATAACTAATAACTATTACAATGTTGAAAAAGTTTTATGGGGGGAAGTAATTTCTGGGGAAACTTCCTCCTAGAGATGCCTAGATTAAACATTGCCTCCATGGCCGGCCTTCCCCCCCTATCGACGTGAGTTTTGGCTTTCTTCTGTTCCCCCCATGTTTTTCACTGGGCGCAAGTCGCGCCCGCCATGTATAGGGCTAGAAGCCCCTGACCGCAATGTATAATATGATAAGATATTATAGAATTTCTATGTCGACATCTTGCTTGAGTTAGCCAGGTATCATGTGACAGCACTCGCTCGCATAATGGTTTCTGTAGCCATTGGTCTTCTGAGTGTGCACATCTGATGGGAGTGATCTGCATAAAAGACCTTACACAGCATACTGGAACATGATGTGGATCACTGAATGATTACGCCATGTACACAGAATGTGGTCCTAAGCAAGAACAATCTATTCCATTCTATTATTCCATTCCTGGGTGTAGTTATCATCCTTGTTCTCCTCCGTCCAGTCGCGCCGACGATGAGTCCTTTATAATTTACATGACGTTAATCGTCATATAAAAGTTTCTTGGTCATTTTGCGAGGCGGTGACCATTCCTGTCCTGGTAGGGTAAGGAGGCCGTTGGGTCCTATCGGACCTCTTCCGCCCTTAGGTATCCTTCCAGCACCTGCCCCTGCGTTTGCCAACTGTTTCAGGGTCATCGTCAGTGTATTTATTAGTTGAACCACATGCTTAGTTGCAAGTTTATATTCCTAGTAGAGAATTGAACTATTGGGTCCAGAATCCAGATAATGATGTGGCGAGCACACCCGCGGGTACGGGTTGGGTCGGGTAGCAATTTTTAGTACGGGTCGGGTACGGGTACGGATAGCGGTCCTGTGCACGGGTACGGGTCGGGTAGCAGAAATGCTGTACTTGCAGACCCCTACTCAGCAGTCTCCGTAATGAGCTTCTTGGTAATCCTTTGCCCCTTTTTCCACAAGAGTTTGAAACCATTCTCCTCGATTGTGCTTTCGAGTCGTCAGGTCGGGATCGCCACTGAGGAGTTTCAATTATGATGGCGCTATATGAATTTATGATTACAATAACCATTACAACTACTTTCATCTTCACCTTTACTTGCGTTTCTCAATTCATCTGCGATATCTGTTTCAGCTAAGTTCTTTAACTCCTGACAAGCGTTTACGCAAATATATCGGTTTGCATTGTGATTAAATATACCGGTAACCTATTTTCACACTTTTTATATTGAGCACTTTCGGCTATCAAAAGACAAATTAGTGAGCATGGGGGAAAATGGCCATACATTCACTTACTATTCAGTTACTGACCTCGTGCATTGACCATTTGGATGACCACGAGAGTGACCACAGTAGCTAAACAAACTGATGTCTTCATGTTTCCTTCCTCTGATTTTCCTGTTAAAGTTTCGATGAAAGGAAGTTTCTCGATCTTTCAGAGTTCAAATGACAAACTGTTGAAAGCAGCGCAGAGCATAGTTATAATAAATATTTAGTTCAGATGCTCTCTGAAATAACAGACCAGTCATTCAAGCCGAAGACATTTCAACCAGTGTGACACCCGGTGTTCTAAGCCGATGATCGGTATATTCAGATTTGTTTTAGAGTAGTTGTTCCCGAAAATAAGTTTTGATATTTGTCAATGTTAGATTGGGGTGGATTTTATATATTTTATTAGTGGATTGGAGTTAAATAAGCCGGAAACAATGCACAGTGCCTTATAGCATCGGTGTTCGTTCATTAATAATCACACACCATCTCCTTCCTCAAGCTCCTCTATCCATCACAACTCGGGCTTTTCATTCGATTAAAGACACTACTTTTCAAGAAATCTTACTCCGTCTAATCTGATACTCCACCCTCCAATTCCCGGCTCAGACGACACCCACCTTAGTAGCTGTTTCCACCCCTCTGATCCTACGAAAACTCGACTTGGACCATCATGGAATACTTTTACGGATAATCCTTTTGACTCAACGCAGCGCTCGTGAATAAGCCGGTGCCCCGCTCTCGGGGCACCGGCTTAGAGGCGCTTTAGAAATCTGGAGTTTACGAATACGATTACGATTAAGATTTATCTCAATGAATAACTTCTGAGCCCAGGTTCGATGACCATCCTATATGTTGACAATGGGTACTCAATCACACAAACACTCAAGCAGTCAGTCAGGCACAAGGTTTGAACTCAGCCAGTCACAACACCCAGACAAACAGCCAACCTGTGCATACACCAATCATTTGCATCAACCAATATACCTGCCTTCCAAAATAATTAATAGCAACTCTTTAAGTCACATCTACATATGTAGCTTTGTAGCATCGTTGAAATAGATCTGCAATTTTTTATACCTGCTAAATAAATGCCACCCAAACGATTCCTGTCTTGTTTTAGGCTAGCCCTGTCGCAGTTGGAATAGATTCGCAGTTAGGCAATCTGTGCAGTTTGCAATTTTGATCTATCGATTTTAATTTCCAAGATATAATTGAGAAACAATATAAATCAATTTTAATTTAACAGCGCACAATTATTGTTATAGTCAATTATAAATTTATACCTACCGTCAGCTACAGCTTGAGAAGCCTGGAAAAAGTGAACGAAGAGCGCCTTTTGTAGCTTCGCCTGGGTGAACTAATCGTGCCTTAGCCACCCCGCAATCAGATTGACCATCGTGACCACGACGTCGTGACGACCTTTAGTAGTTACCATCATCATCATTGCCATAGGAGTGAACAGGTAAACAAACAGTCCGTAGAGTCCGACCCGAACAACGATGAGCCTGGCACTATTTATCTCGACCTGGACCACCACGGACTACAACTCTCTCGGACAACCCTTCTCACTCAACGCAGCGCTCGTGAATAAGCTGGTGCCCCGTTGACTTTTGAGTGGCGCTTTAGAAATTTTGTGTTTACGATTACGATTACGATTTATTATTTCGATCTGAGTTTTGATTCTGATAAAGCCTAAGGATAGTTTAGAAACCCTTGCGGATTCACATCTCTGATGAGCTGATTGCTGGCGCAGACAGAAGCTCTTCCAGAAAGCGCAATTATTATTTTACCATTGCCTCCTCAGCTCTAGACTTGTCACCTCTTTGTGAGGATAGGTATTTGCTCATCAAGAGATGACATCCTTTCATGCTAGCCTAACTCTGGTTAGATCGATTTAAAAATAATAATTTCATTAACATAAAAATGCATTTGAGTTGTATTTAGCTGTGTATGGGTAACTTCAAAATCTGCCTATGTAATTATTGTTTTATGCAATGTGATGCACGTGCGCTTGTAAGGGCTATTTACTTACATACTTACAAACTTTCTCGCACTGCCAACGGGCTTGGAAGCTGTTGTCGTTGTCGCGAGATATTATATCCCCCTAAAGCTACCCGGGGGTAGGAATTAATTATGGAGATAGAGTATCCGATAGGATGAACCATTGTATTCCCAACGTGTAATTATTGAAAAATGCGTATGATTGAGACATTAAATTTTATGTTGCAATTAAAATTTAAAGTGACTCTAATTGTTTTAAGTATCCTAAGCAATGTTCAGAGCAGGCAATAGCCTTTGACTTTATTTAGTGACTCTAAGTGTTCTTAAGTGTTCTTAAGTTGGAATCTTTTAAGTGCTCTAAAACAGAGACAATCTAAGTTAGCTCGTAGGAATAAACACAACTCTTAGTGGCAATGCATAAAAAATGCAAATGGATGCTAATTTGCAAAAATAAACACACGCGAAATGGCTTTTTCAGCTTCTCTTCATCTGAGGGGGAGGATACGTTTATTAGGTAGATAATCTATTTCGTGACACCGACTCTGATAGTCTAATATGGAATTTTCCAATTTAATAGAGCATAGTCGTCGATGTCACGACTGACGATTTGGCTTAGCGGCCTGGTGCACGACACATGACATGCTGTTTGTCCACAAAGGTCATGCAGTGGATGGACATTGGGACATGGATGAGCCACTGGTGAATACCAAGATTCTTTGAATGTGTGGATTGATCTTGGGTGAATACGAAGTTAGTGGACCGTTTCTTGATTGTGTATGTAGGCCTATGCTGCTGCGTTTTGGGCAGTGAACTGAGCATTCATGCAGGTTGAAAACTCAGTCAAAGTTGAACAAACAAACAGCCGCTGAACGAGAAAAAGGATGAAAGAATCTTCCTGGATAAACAGCTGAGACGTTCTAAAGCCTAAACGCCAATATAGGACTAAATGTACATGTAAATCTTCAAAATGTCGCAGCATCACATGCACACAGACCGCGTCCTGGAGACCAGCGTAGTAACCGGCATTTATTTAGGCCTATAATGATCCCCTATAATTATATGAAATGATGCGCAAAATATAGCATGGTACTACGGTGGAAATCGGTGATGACATATCGATGATGATAGTGGTGATTTGATGGCTCAGTGGTAGAATCAAGCTATTATCTATCGAAGAGTTCGGTTTTCAATATTATTGTGAATGAAACGCTGCAGAGGAGAGTGTAGGCCTAAGCGAGATAGAATGAATAAGCTTAAGCCGGTGGAGATGACTTTGGGTTTCATTAAAAAAGGTGGAGCAGATACGGTAGGCCATAAGTAGCGGTTTCAGGAGACTGGCGTAACGGCAGAAGCTATAGCTACGACGGCGGCGGTGGCTAAATTTGGTTGCGGTTTTGGTGGTGATGGTGGTAGAGGTTGTGGTGGTATTCGTGGTGATATTGGTGGTTGTGTTCGTCGTCGTGTTGTTAGTAGCAATGATTTTACCGTTGTGCTCACATGTTCTGGAATTCAGAGGATATTAAATGACTGAAGAACAATACTGGTATATGCAGACGCAATTATAATAGTCTTGGAAGATTCATTGAGAAAAGGAGAACCACTGTTGCAAAGCTTGCAAAGCAAATCAGTGTAACAGCAATAGTAGTGGTGCAGTTTAACGGCTTTGTGTGATGACGAAGGTCATTGTGGGGCACCGTGGTGTAAGCTTAGTGGTGGCGTCGGTGCCTTAGAGGGTTCCAGGTTCGAATTCATCTCAAGCCGCCGCATAGAGGCCTTGAGCAAGTCCTTCAACGGCCATTGCTCGGGCGCTTCGGCGTGAAACTCCAATGCAGTGTCCGCGCTGTTACAGTAGGGAGCGACCCTGAGTAGAAAGCTTCAAGGGGCGCACTGGCAATGGAGAAATAGTTCAAATAAAAAAATAAAAAAATAAAATAAACTCTGCCTTCCTCCTTCATCCAGACATGAAACTCTCCTGTCAAAATTCCAGTCAACTCAGCCTCATGACGATGGTTTTATTTTGGCCACATCGTGGCATCGATAATAACAATAACAATAACAATAATAATAATAATAATAATAATAATAATAATAATAATAATAATAATAATAATAATAATAATAATAAAAATAATAATAATAATAATAAGCGGTAGAAACGCTGGGGCCTATGGACGAAGAAGGCCTGGCTTTCATCACAGAACTCGGTCGACGATTGTCGTGCACGCATTACTGAAGACCCTCAGGAAACCTTCTTCCTGTTCCAGAAAATATCTGTAACAGTTCAGCGATTCAACGCCATCGCATGCCTGGGCTCGACGAGGCCGTAGTACTCTGTTTTTAGAGGAATATAACAATGATAATAATAATAATAATAATAATAATAATAATAATAATAATTTACGTCGACCTCCAAAGGTCATACATCTTCGTCCCCTTAGCAGTGGAAACAATGGGGCCCATCAACACTGAGGGTCTCGCCTTTGTGTCCGAGATTGGTCGCCGGCTGTCAAAGTTATCTGGAGACATACGTGAAACAAGCTTTTTATTCCAGAACATTTCAATCGCTATCCAGCGCTACAATGCCGTTGCCTTCCAAGGCACCTTGTCCGGATTACCTGGGGCCATGGACCGGCCACCCTAAGCAATATAAAATTGATACGTTAAAGTAAATCGAAACCTAAACCTTACATTCCAGTTATAATAATAATAATAATAATAATAATAATAATAATAATAATAATAATAATAATAATAATAATAATAATAATAATAATAATAATAATAGTAGTAGTAGTAGTAGGCCTATCCAACGCTACAACCTGGTCGCATTCAACGGCACTTTTGCCTCACACCCTGAAGACGAGGCCTGACCCACCAGACGTTCTTTCTTAAATTAATAATAATCCATAAGTCCCAGGGGAATGAAGTACCTCAGGGCAAAAAAATAAATTCAAAAAAAATAATAATAAGTTTCTTTTATTCAACAATCCGGTTGACAGAACGCAACCGGTTACAGCGTACACTTAGGCTATGCAGTTGAAACAATTTACAGGAACTCAGATTACAGAATACATAAATCTTAACTATAGGCTATTGACTGAGCACTGTGAGAAGACAGCCTTCAATAATAATAGAATAGATGTAAAGAAAGACCAGCATTTCAGCTGCAACCGAAGTCTTGGTTGGGTTTGTTCACTTTGTGGGCGGTCTTTGTCCAGATAGAAGCGGGTCGATTTTTGTGACTCTATAGCTATATAAATGCAGGAGATGCTATTAGAAATACAAATGATCTGAGAATTTACGTTATAGATGCCCCTGTAATACGGTAACTACACGAAATGTGAGAGAATGGAAACCATCGGAAATGGAGATGCGTATTTTTCATTATTATTACTATTTAAAAAAGAAACGTGGTACCAGCGTAGCTGCACGTCACTGAGAAGTCACTTAGCAAGATGACAATCAAATTGGTAAATAGATCTATGGAATCTGTCAGATTAATCAACAGGTCCATCAAGAACTTTGCAAAGAGACTTCAAAGAAGTTTTGGCACTGGTGGTGGGCACTTTGAATACAAGTCATGAAGCACTACCAAGCTCATTTGACAACAGTTATTTGAGATGATACTTAATAAAATCGTGTTATTGTTACTTTTTTTGCGTTTCGTTTTTTAATCGTCAAAAACGGTGGGTGGCCTCACTAAAAGTAGTATAACTTTTGTTGTGTTTGAAATATTTTGATGAAATCTGGCCATCATGTGTAGCCCAAATATGAATTGTTTTTAAACCTGTAAAGATTCATTTTGCAATTTTTACTTCTGGCCATGAATCATTAGCAAAACACCAAATTTTGTGGCGTTTCGTTTTTGAATCGTCAATAAACGGTGGGTGGCCTCACTAAAAGTGATATAACATCTGTTCTGTTTAAAATATTCTGTTGAAATTTAACCATTGTACGTAAATATGAATTGCCTTTAAGACTGTAAAGTTTCATTTAAAAATTCGTATGTTTGGCCAAGATTTGGCTAAAAACCGTAGGGAATCACTTTTTTGGCGCACCCTGTATACTTTGCAGGCCTAGATTTGGAAGGTGAGACTGGTACACTTTATATTAAAAAACAGACCTTGGTCCTTGGGCGGCAGTGGTGGTGGGAACAGTGGCGGACGTGGTGGCGGCAGTGGCATGCTTGAGACCCATCTCGGTCCTACCTTGAATGTTTGGAAAACTACCGAATGACAAAACTTTGCAAAATCACGGAGAGCTTACGATCTAGGAACTCGCAAAAATCTCGGAAAACATAATTTATACGTTGGGAGGATCAACTATCATGCCACAGGCTAACAAGGATGAAGTCTCTAACTTTTTCTATATCAGGTCAACCATAACAAATTAACAGTCTTATAAAAAAATCGCAGCATATAAAATTTTGAGGAAACTAGTAGACCCTAACTTAGGAAAAACCGCTGTGGACCTATAGAGAGTTTTATATCGACAAAATATAGCCTATTGGTGACCTGATCACTGGGGAAATTAGAAACTACATGTCGAGCTTTAAAGAGTTTCCAAGAAACAACTAGTCTGATACTGCCGTTTAGTCAGATCCTGCCGTTTAGGAAGGAAAAAAAGGCTAATCCAGGATATCCATTGGAAGTGAGTAAAACCATAAATTAACCATAACCATAAATATTATTGAAACCCCAACTTATGAAAAAAATGGAGGTCTGTAAAAACTGTCTAGACTTGTAACGTAGTCTATGTCATTAGTGATTTCATGGGAGGGAGGTGGATGGAGGGGACGGAGAGGGGTTCAACCCTCCACTGATTTTGATGCATCGCTGTTATTAATTACTAAAAATGTATAAAACACGATCATGTCCCAAGGAGCACCCCAAAACTAAAACCCATCCAAATTGTTTTTGGCCCATGTCCCAAGTTTGCGCTGGAACAGCCTATGCTGTCTTTTTCTGTTTGTAGTACGCGTGTTTTGATCTGCATATTGGAGATCTTATTACATTTATACCTATATCTGTAATACCGTATAGAGTAATATCATGCATCAGCAGCATCTAGTAGAACATCCGGTTATATCACTTTTATACATTTTTATTGATCCCACTGATACAAAGGCTAATTAACTAAGTAGATCTATACAGATTATAAACACAGTCGATAGTAAGTAAATCCTCATAATGATTCAAGATAACATTAGGAAGGCAATGAGCGCGCCAAAGGGAACAAATCGCGCTGTTATCTAGCAATAGCATCTACACTGTGCCCCATAAAAAAACACCAAAAGACTTTGTCATGAAACGCATGTAGGCTAAGTCTAATGTTAAATAAGAAAAAGTAATGTTTCATTTAAGAAGATGTTCGAAGTGATGTCCCTTCGCTTGAACGCAGGCTCTCAGCCTTGGTCGCCACTGTTCAATAGCTTTGTCAATGACACTCTGCTTCAACTGTGCCCACACAACGATGAGGCGCTCCTTAAACTCGTTGATGTCCCGTATTGCTGTCTGGTAGACGCGTTCCTGTATTAGACCCCAAATTCTGTAGTCAACGGGATTGAGGTCTGGTGAGTTTGCTGGCCAGAGTTCCGGTCCAATGAAGCTTGGTGTTTCACGTCGCAGCAACGCAATGGTGTCCTTTGCGCGATGTGCTGGGGGCCTGGGGCGCTGTCCTATAAGTTACTAATCTCTGTTTAAATGTTTCAAAACACGCCTAGTCTGCGTCACTGCCTCCAACAGTAACCACTTCTGTGAGTAAGTAACATGTAAAATATTTTGTGGCCAAATTATTTGAGAAACAACGTACAAACTTTTATTACAATTGGCTTAGTTTTATAGAAGATTTTTGAAAAGTTTTTTGGTGTGTTTTTTTTTATGGGGCACAGTGTATATGATATCTAGTGGCATCTACTGTTATATAGCACCTATAGGCCTACTAGAATTATAGCAATAACAATAAGATACGACCGTGTCCAATTGAGAGGACCATGTAGGCCTATACCCCTAAAACTAAATTAGGTCTACCCTACGAATTTATTGTCCGTATTGAATGCTGGACAATCGTTCTTCTTCGTCCTGTGTTTACTTTTGAACGAAGTCTTTCGATGAGAAAGTTGGCTATTTAATCTATTCCTTGCAATCGCAGAGAGGACATCCGTTTTTATCCGTCTTGAATCCGTCTGGGCAGGCAATCATGCAAATAGGCTCCATTGGACACCCATCTAAAATATATCCAAACGCGCCATAAGCTTATATTTATAATTATGGCGACCTTACAACTGCTACAATCAAATGGCATGACAAAACTAAATTCAGCGTTGTATCCGATGTTCAAATCCATTTGCAATATTATGTGAAATGGACGGAATTAGGCTATTATTTTCATCAACCCATGTAACCGACCAGAAGCAAATTTTCAAAAGTTACTGGTAACGTTTTTTGTGCTTCAGACACCGATTGGTCTATGTTATCACCAGGTGGATCCCACCTCATTGTTCAAAGAGACGTGTAACACATGAACGCATACAGTAGCCTAATAAAGCCAAGCATGACTTAGATCTACACACACCATCAAATTGTATAAATTTTGCAATTGCGGAAACTACGAATTACCATTGGGAACAAATCAATAACAATGACTTTAAGTGCAGAACTGAATCGTCTTGAAAGTCGCTCAGAAAGTGGATGCATGAATAAACGATTGAACGAATGAACCTACGGTGTCTTGGAACGCAGGTTGGAATTGAAGGGCAAGTGGTCGTTTTGCATTCGTCGTTCTTTTTCAGGACACATACGTCATCTTTGGGGCATTCAACTTCCTAAATAACAGTAAAATGTTTAAATTTAGCCTACTCTTTGCCCCAGAATCAAGCCGCTAACTCAAACGCAAACGATTGATTAATACATTCAAGTAGTTCATCATCAATGGAAAACGCTACAAATAATAATGGCGATGATGATGATGACGACGACGGCGACGACGACGACGACGACGATGATGATGATGATGGTCATCATCATCATCATCATCATCGTCATTCATGATGATGATGATGACGACGATTATTATGATTAGATTATGATGATGATTATGATGACAATTTGATGATGATGAGGAGGAGGAGTGAAGGTTATTGTCATCGTAGTCATCATCGAAATGATCATTATCATGGTCATCGTCGTCATCGTCATCATTACCGTCCTCCTCATCATCATAATCCTCACCATCGTTATGACGACGACGACAACGACGAAGTCGACGACGGCGATGATGATGGTGACAGTTGATGATGTTGATAATTTCGACGATGACGATGAGCATGATCATGAGCATGAGTATGACGACTTGTTGTTGGGTGTGGTTGTCGGTTGTCTAACCTTGCAGGTTGTAGGACATCTGCAAATCGGACAACCACTTGATGGGACTCTGGGTCCGGTTCCCGCGGGACACTTGAAAAGGCATCTTGGACATATCATGCGTCGCAGAGTAGTAGTCTCTGAAACAATAATTAAAGTCAATGATGAAGGTGTGGAGTCAGGCCATATCGAAAACCTTGGCAATTAAGCTTTCCCTGCATTGACTGCAATGTAAGCCTCATATGATAAGACATAATGAAATTCCTATATTGACATCGTGCTTGAGTTAGCCATGATTCGTGTGACAGTAGGCGTACTATACTTGCTGGTATGCAGATGTCATGTCTTGTAACACGCCTACAGCACTGGATTTACCATTAATTTCTGCACAAATTGGGTTTAAAATGTACGAAGGCGTCGCGAAATTATGCACTCTTTTTAACAGTAGAACCCGTCAATTCCGCATAACGTGTACTTCTTGTTGTTTCCGAGGAGGTAATAGGCCTATAATAGGCAAGATACGATTCTGTATGTGTTTGGAAATTATATGTAAGAATCGCTTACATGTAATTAAAGACCAACGTGTAGCCATACAACGTAGTAATAATTTGTTTTAGGTACGATCAAAATCAAAGGATACGGTATGTAGATTATAATATTATATCAACGACCAACATGAAAAAAGAAATTATATTGTACCGGGCAGTCAAATAATTAGACCTATGTAATTTGTCCCTGCGAATGCTTCCTACAAACCGTTTTCTTGCGCACCTCACAGCAGCCTCAGCTAAGTTCTTTAACCGATGAGGAGCTTTTGCGTAGAAATATTGTTTCGCGTTCAGTTTATTTATTGACTTGCATGTCACATCAACATTCACATAACGGTAACAGAGATTAACGACAACAAAAATTCAACAACAACAAAATTGTTATAAATTTAATGTTAGTGCAGGTCAATGAGTCAGCCGACAAAGGTCTAAAAGACCCGCTTAGACTCGGCTGGCTCATTTACAAACTTAAATCTTGCATAGGTAGGCCTAAATGTGGAGAATCAAAAATTTCATCAAGATAAGGAGACACCAATACACATAAATAAGGTTAAGTTGAATAAGAAGCGGTTCACAAAAATATCAGAATAACAGTGATAAAATATACCGGGTACCGTAGCCTATTTTCAAATTATTATTTTTATTTATTTTGAGCAGAGGCGTAGCGACCGCCCTCCGTACCCTCCGACCGAAGGGGCCCCCGGCAAGAAAGGGGCCCCTAAAAGTGCCAAAAAATGAATGAAATGACTAAAAAAAATGTCGTCAACTTTTTCGGACTACGAATTGATGAAATTTTTCCGAGATTTTAGCCGGATGACTAAAAAAGGGCGTCAGAAATTTCTGGGACATCATGCTCGGTGGGAGCCCCGTTCATTGTTGCTACGGCCCTGATTTTGAGCACTTGAGGTAATCAAAAAAAAATTACTAAGCGTGGAAAAATAGCCATGCAATCCCTCACTACTCAGTACCGGTACTGTTACTGACCTTGTCCGTTGACCACTTGCATGACGAGGAGAGCAACCACAACAGCGAAACAAACGGATGTCTTCATCTTCCCGTTATCTAATTTTCCTCGTAAAGTTTCGATGAAAGGAAGTTCCTCGATTGATCAGGACTTAGATGACGAGCTGTTGAAAGCAAAGCAAAGGATAATAATAGACATTTAGTACAGAAAGTCCTGTAAAAGACCTGCTATTAAATAGCAGACAGTCATATTATTTAAAGCTGAAGACTCTTCAAACCAACCAACCAATAAATCTGCTTGTCAAATAGCCACACAGCAAGCCACATCTAGCATTGTAGCATCATTGGAATAGATTTGCAAGTTTTGATAGGCCTACCCGCCTGGTGAGTATACCACCCAACAATGTTATTCCTGTCTTGTTTTATATCGTAGTTGTAATCGTTTGGCAGTTAAACAATTTTCTAACGATTTTAATTTACAAGATCTAATTGAAAAAGCTTTACATCAATTTTAATTTAACAGCGCGCGCTCAATTATTATTATCGTCTACACCTACCGTCAGCTACAACTTGAGAAGTCTGGAAGAAGGCAGCGCGGAGCGCCTTTTATTGGTTCACTTGGGTGAACTAATCGTGCTTTAGCCAATCAGAATGATGATCATCATCATCATCATCATCATCCCTACCACGACCACCTTTATTGCTACCACCATCATCAATACAATAGGGGAGGATAGCTTTATTTTGTGACACCGTCTATGTAGTATAATTTGGAATTTTCCAACTGAATAGAGCAAAATCGTCGATGTCACGACTAACGAGATGGCCAATCGACCTTATCACGACGCATGTGTTGTTTGTAGCCTGCACGGAGGTCATGGCAGTCGATGGACTTCCATGATTCACTGGCGAATACGAAGCAGGTGGAGCGTTTCTTGCTTGTACATGTTTGCTACTGGGGGGATTTTTTGGAGGGGGGAGTTCGGTGTGAGCTGAACATTCAGTCCGAAAACTCAGTCAGGGTTCAAGAAAACAACTCCTCGATGCAAAGACGAAAGACAGATTCTGGGCTGAACAGCTGAGAAGCTTCGAACGCAGGTGATCATAGGCGGAAACCTGGGCGCAGACTTGGGGGGGGGGGGACGAACGAGTGGCCGAAGGAAAGACGCGATATGTTTTTTAGTCATCTGGCCGAAAAGTCACGAAAATTTTCTATTTTCACCGCCCAAAAAGTTGACGACCTTTTTTAGTCATCTGGCCGAAAAGTCACGAAAATTTTCTATTTTCACCGCCCAAAAAGTTGACGACCTTTTTTAGTCATCTGGCCGAAAAGTCACGAAAATTTTCTATTTTCACCGCCCAAAAAGTTGACGACCTTTTTTTAGTCATCTGGCCGAAAAGTCACGAAAATTTTCTATTTTCACCGCCCAAAAAGTTGACGACCTTTTTTTAGTCATCTGGCCGAAAAGTCACGAAAATTTTCTATTTTCACCGCCCAAGAAGTGGATGACCTTTTTTTAGTCATCTGGCCGAAAAGTCACGAAAATTTTCTATTTTCACCGCCCAAAAAGTTGACGACCTTTTTTTAGTCATCTGGCCGAAAAGTCACGAAAATTTTCTATTTTCACCGCCCAAAAAGTTGACGACCTTTTTTTAGTCATCTGGCCGAAAAGTCACGAAAATTTTCTATTTTCACCGCCCAAAAAGTTGACGACCTTTTTTTAGTCATCTGGCCGAAAAGTCACGAAAATTTTCTATTTTCACCGCCCAAAAAGTTGACGACCTTTTTTTAGTCATCTGGCCGAAAAGTCACGAAAATTTTCCCCTGTCCCCTCTCTAGGTTTCCGTCCATGCAGATGATGAAGATCTATATTATATTTATGAAAGTGTGTCATTCTGTGGAATATAATTTATGTTTCTCCCCAAAAATCTCTGAAGCAAAATGCCTTTGAGTGTCGAAGCATTTTGTAAAATCTCCTTATGCGGATTTTGAGGTCAGCGCGACAATTATTGTCAGCTCTCTATTCATTATTTTTATATCTTGAAATATGGACATTTTTTATTTCCCGTTTTGCGCTGAATTTCCCTGGGAGATTTGATTGTAGGATCTACCCAGGTTAATGTATGGACTGCAAATTTATTTACTCAGACACACAAGGAATGTTAACGGATGTGCGGGCCGTGTGCACCGATTCTCATGGTTGACGAGTAGAAGATCTTATTTTATCAATTTTCCGTAGCAGATGACTCAATGTATTTTTTTTATTCTATCCTCTGTTATTGTAGAAAACTCGTTAATCATTTGAAACGAATTATTGTGCGCGGATTCAAGTCTGCGATTTTACGGCGCCTAATGCAATAATTATAAGCTTTGACTGTTTCTTTCTATTTTTCAAACATAATTTATGAAAACTCATCGACCCGCGAACTAGGACCACCACGGCTAAACGTGAACCTCTGCTCTAATTGGCCCTGCACTGTGAAACCAGCTTCCTCCTTATTAACTGGTGGGGCCAAGTGCCTCTTTTCGCTGTCTCAAAATCACTTTTTTTCCTCTTGGTTAACGCATCAGGGAGCGCCTGTGATTGGTGTGTAGATCTACCGTGAGAGGCGCTACATAGGTGTATGTATGTATAATTGTAAAGGGCCTATGTAAGTATATACAATACAGTAATAGAATGCATAGAATGCATTGCTATCTAAATTTCAATCATACCAATAGACTATTACATCACACATGGCAGTAACAAGAACTTTATTTACAAGGTGATTCATAAAAATGATTTTAATATTAAAGCATAAAGTCCTTTTAAAAATATCATTCATTGCAACAACATGAAGCAATACTAAAATTATTGCAGTATTTTACAGAGTCTCTAATGTTCACATTCACAATTTAAATGAATATTTCTACATGTGTTAAATTAACATTATAAGTGAAAGTATTCAAGATAACGTAATATGTTCAACATAATCATGAAAGAAATCTACTGGCCAGAATTGAAGCATCTTCTATATACATATATATATAATATATATATTATAAATCTTTATAGGCCTATGCTGTTAGTGATGAGGTAAGAGTTAGGGATCGCCGGAAAAAGAATTCGGGTTGGGTTTAGTAAGCATTTAAGCATCAATCCATGCTTTACAAGTTTACACAGTAAACGAACGTATAAAGCATTGTTAATTAACAGCGCAGCTTGACATTTAAGTTTGCATAATTAATTTTACGATTGAGGTTTAGCTTTATTTTGGGTCTTTTGGGATGGTCTATGAGTTCCAAGATATGATGCTCTATTTGTAATAGCCTAACTGTATTGAGATGAATTCACCATTCAACTTTACCAGTCGAGGCGTGGTCTGTGGACACTATAATCTTTAGCATAACCGAAGAACCCTATATTGCATACAAATAAATGTATATTGTGATTGTACAATTTACTGTATATGCATGTTGGAATCAATCGCAGATTCTATAGTTCAACCTTCGACGATATCTACACGCCTCAAATAAAATTGACAATGTCACCAAGCACCAAGTTTGTCTAACCGCCGAATTAAATTTTCCGATTGCAATAGCATCTGCATGTAGCCTATATCTACAACGTTTATTGCAAGCATTGCTTCTACGCATTTGTAATTAAAATCGAGTTAGGCTACATTATGAACCACCGTCTGTTTCACTTATCAGCTGCTTTTAGTAATAAGAACGTTTTTCTGTCAGGCATTCGCAGAGTTGACATCCGTTTTCATCCGTCTTCAAACATAATATGTTTTCGTGGTACGGGGTTCTGCAAAACATTCAGACATTAAAAAATTATTCATGTAGCGCCGAAACAATTTGCATGCACAGTTTTGCACACAAAAGTCCAGGGGTTATTTTAAGAAATTTTTAGAACTGCACAAAACGACCTTTTTAGTCGTCCGGACCAAATGTTTGGTCGTCAAAATCCCGTGAAAATATTACCATTTTGAAATTTTCCCAGCTCCCAAAAAACTGATGACCTTTTTTAGTCCTTCGTTCACTATAACACTAGGCCCTATGAGTTACTGCACAAAATCTTATTTTCAACTGCACAAAATAATGTCTTTTCCAACTACACACTTTGTGTCCAGCTGCACGTTAAAATAACCCCTGCACAAGTCATAACATAAGAGAAACGTCCGAATAAAATGATGGTCCTGTGATTTGAAATGAGTGCGATAGTTCGTTACGCCTATCATAGGCTACTGAGCAAATTTATCAATGTTCTGACACCATTTGTTCTAAATATGAACGAATGTTTTAATAACAGGTTATTCATTTCAATCATCAAGGTATTAGTGTAGGCTATAGTAGGCTACTTCCAAAAATATTTTATGTGCGTCTCTAATCTTTTATAAGCTTATAACGTATTTTGAAGTTATCTTTAAGACGCAATGCACGGTTGCAAAGACTTCTAAATAGAAGTTTCTTAACAAAACGAGAAATGTTACTTGAGACGATAACGGAAATGGTTTGGACGTTTCTAGGAAGACTCTTCGAATGCAAAGGTCTTACGCAGGACAGTGTGCTGCGTTCTAATTATAATCCGCCTGTATCAATACGAGACGAATGAGCAAAATTATATCAAATTTCATTTAGGTACATAATAATTATTGGCAAATTCAACTATTCCAGAAATGGAGTTTCGAAGGCTTACCATCTTTTGGAACGCATCGCGGTGGTGGTGGAAGACATGGAGAATCACGACATGCCACAGGAACCACTCGGCATTCATAACCGGTGGCACACCTTGGCTGCAATGTTAAAATCATTACATCTTCCTTTAAGATTAAACCGAATAGGGTCACGTATGGAACGACATGGCAAGACAAAATAAAGACGGTTCGAAACTTAACTGCAGTTCCTTTGAACTACCGTAGCTTTATAACTTTTAACGCATTGGAAAGTAGGCCTATTAAACGTCTTTGGGGAGTTTGGGCATAATTTTATACAATGGCTCAATTACTACAATTAGCCTACAATTGAATGAATTATGTTAGCAATTAAGATGATGCCAATAATTATTATTATGAGATGACGTATGTTATCCCTAACGAGTTGTAGTTGCTTCTACTTTTTGTTTTATCAGCGTTTCTAACCTGACAGATCGGAGGACAGTCGCAGATCGGACATCCATCTGGTCCTTTTCCCGGTTTGCAGCCTGGACCACACTTGAATATTTTACAAGGCTTTTTCGTTGTCTCTGCAAAAGGTATTGCAAGGGCATTATATTATAGCAGGGGCCTCAAACACGCGGCCCGCGGGCCGCATGCGGCCCGTGGACCCGAATAATGCGGCCCGCGAGAGCCATCTGGCTTTTTATTTGTTTGCTTTTTTATTTGAAGAAAGAAATTGGTTAAAAACCGAATTCTGCTGTTCTTTTACGATTTGAACCAAGGTTCAAACTGTTTTCTTCTAATTTTTGCTCTCGATATTCAATCTGCAACAGCAGATATGCAGATAGAGTCTCTTCTTCGCGTATGCTACTGCTCCAGATCTTGTCGGAGCGTGGACCGGGATTCGGATGAATTCGGTCAGCTGGTGGCATCCTTAGTTTCCCCGAAGGTACTCACAGGGAGGGCGCGCCCGGAATGACCCAGGCTTCGTGATAGATAGAGTTATAGTGGGCCTTCAATGTATTACCATGCTGAAGCTCTTCATAGGCCCGGTCTTTGTGACTCTGAGATTTCAATTTTGGTTACACTGAAAGTATAATATTAACTTATGTTATTTTACAGGATTATATAATTATTGCAGCATTGCAACCCTCACCCCATTTAAATAGTTTAACTTGCAAGACATAATTTCATGTTGCGGCCCGCGAGACACTGTAAATTTTCAAATTTGGCCCACACGATGACTTGAGTTTGAGACCCCTGTATTATAGTGATCTGGTGTTATTGAAATCAATGAAATCAAATCAAATAACAATTATTTTTATTAAGACAGAAACCGTTGGACATTGAACACAGACAAAATAACAACCATTCATGACTAGTAACAGAAAGAATGACCAGCATACAATAAAATAAAGGGATCATTTCTGGTTGTGCGCTTAAATGGGAGCCCCATAATAGAGGTAGATCTATTATAGCCTACCCAAATAATATCAATCGCCGGTGGAAGGGTAAATCAAACTATAAGCCTACGAACAGATTTTGTACATAGGCTACCGTAACTAATAATTGTTGAGATAATTATTATCTCAATACAATCACAAAAGTACTGCAAGACAGTCATGGAAGAACAAGGGTTTGGAATTGTTGTAATGAAGTGATCATAATAATGTTATTATTACGCCGTTTTACACGAGTCATAAAATTAGCTGTAGGCCTACTGTTATTAGATTGAAATGTGTTTTCAAAGAGGAAACGACATTTGGCGGTTTAATTGTAAATTCTTCGCATAATGGCCACAATGCTGTTTGGTTGGATCTACGAAATAATTTTTCAACTTTCATTGATGGTAACCTCTCATTCCGTTACCTTGCCTTAGTAATGAGTAGACCTAAGTGTAAAATATTAGCCTGATTAAACATTAGGCGTTTTAGTGGTAGCTCAATGCGCTTGACTGTTTATCATTTTCTGCCGAAATGCCAAAAAATGAGCAAATCATAGCATAGGCATATAATGAGTTTTAGAAAGTAAGCTTATTTTATTTGCAAGGGCTCTGATAGATCAAAGTCTAAATCGACTGATCAATGCATAAGCTTACTTTAAGAGATTGAGTGCCTAGATCGACTGAATACTGATATAAAGACTAATAAAATCAATCATTTAGCCTCAAAGTAATTACAAAATTATAGCAAATGCTAAACCTGTTCTACATGCTCAACAGTTTTAGTTGGTTTTCGATTGTTGATTAATTTTGTCTTCTATAGTGTGTTACCATTTATCAAATAATAACCCACGCTATAATGACTCAGTGATAACTACCGTATATACTCGCGTATAAGTCGAGACATTTAAGTCTATACGGTAGCTGATTGAGTGCACGACGCATTCTAATATTTAGATCCAAGTAGACCTAGGCCAAAAGTAGCCTAACCCTGCAAAGCCAAGCACATAAATAAACAAACACGCAGACCCGCTTCTTGTTTTCCAATATTATTTGAAATCCCGCAATCACAAAAGATGCAGAGCCCATAATGTGGACAAAAGTCAGCCTTATAAAAAGCATTGCTATGTTAGGATATGAAACGGATATGAATAATCGAGATGTGACATATTAAGTCACTTAACTCACGTTGTTCAGCAACACAGGTTGGCTGACGATAGCAGGGTGTTGTAACGCAGATGACCTCTTCCAGTTCGCACACATATCCAGGGTAACAAAAATGGTCCTGAAACACAAGGAAAGTTCTTAATTCCCCTATTGCACGAATGTCGCTATCCATCTCTTTCCGTCAACATAATTATGTCTGCCTTTCTAGATAATTAATTATAGATGTAGGCTACATTGGCGTCCGTCTGCATGATAGTCTGTCTGTTTGCATTCCTATTCGTTGAAGTATTCGGTATTCCGTCTGTATCAACAAGTGTGCCGGTATTCTGTCTGCCTACCTGCCTTCCTATCTGTCTGTCCTACCTGTCTGTATTACCTGCTTGTGTCATCTGTCTGTGTTACCTTTTTGCGTTACCTGCCTGTACCATGACCGTCTGTAATTTCGAAGGTCACGCCTGTACACCGCTTCTATCAAAAGCAGGCAATATTATTTCTGTCTGCCTATCCACTTTTCGATCGACTTTTCCGTTGATCCGTCCATTCAACCATTTAAGTAATAGTCTACTAGGGTGTGCATGTCTAGAATATTGTCTCAACATTGGGCTAAGCTATTAATTTTGTCTAGATATAGGCCTATCGCTGATTGCGCTACTCAAGGTTTGAATGGTATTAACCTTGTTTGTACATGCACATTAATATAATAATAATTATTATGTCAGTTTGATACAAACAACGAAAATAATTATGATCGTTTATGATGATGCCTTTTAATTGTTTTTAATCTTTCTACAACGACCGTTTCTAACCTCGCAGGTTGGACCATCGCAGGCACACGTTGGACATCCATCTGACCCCCTATCCGGTACGCAGGGCAGTTCGCACTTGACCTCTGGACAAGGAGCAACTGTTGTCTCTGCTGCAGAAGGTAGGACAAGATCAGCATAACATAGCTTGCTAGTTTTTTTTACATCGAAGTAGCAAAGAATGAAAATAGCCTATACTTTCGTAGTGGTGAAAATAAAAACAATTTATTAAATAATAAGTAGCGCTAGAGAAAATAGAGATCGCGATTATGAATCTTAAAATTTTAGATTCATAATCGCGATCTCTAATTTCTCTAGCGCTACTAGACAAGAGCACGGCACCAGCTTATCAAGTCCAGTCAAAAGGGTGGTCCAAAAGAGTAGTTCGAAGGAGGTCGTTGTACGGTCACCAAGGAATCAAAGGTGGAAAAGTAGTTGTAGGGTGGGCGACGGTTGGGGTGAAAATTGGAAGATGGAAGATCAGGTGAGTCCGGGTCATAGTTCCTAAAGAGGCGAAATGGAAAGACTGGGTAGTGATGGATAGAGGAGCCTTGGGAAGGTGATGGTGTTTGACCGGAAAGGATGGATGAGGAACGGAAAAAGAGCGGAAATTCAGGAGATAGATCATTCCAGAGGCGTGTGACAGTGTTTGATGTTGCTTGGTTGGAGAACTTGAGATGAATATTGAATAGGTCTAGTGATAGAAGGTCTAGTAAGAGTTAATTTTATCCTCCGGTGGGTTACCATTTCCCAAAGAATAAACCACCACGTTGTAGGCCTAAAGGTACTAATGACTCGGCGATTCCTGGCTGATTTAGCGCACGAATACCGTAGACATATTCTTTATACTTTATGTGGGCCTATAATAGGCCTATGCATAGGCCTAATACCCTGTAAGGCCATGCACATAAAACTTACCATCTTCTGACAATGGATGTGATTATGGCAAACACTTGAAATCAGTACTGTTATTATATTTATTGACTCTGAAGTAAAGCGTCAGACAGACGATGTAATAAAAATTATGCCACGTGCGATCTCCCAAATCTCTACCGTTTACATAGTGGTTTTACGAGACAACGATCTCCTTCCTGTAAGCTCTTTTCTGTTCTTTATATTTGCCAGCCGTCGAACTGTTCAAACCATAAAGTGTTTCTGCTCACATAATTGTCATAGACTGTCAGACTAGTCTTGCAGCTTCTTATACAGTAGGCTACATGGGCAAATTATTTCGTCAAATTTGTTCAAGACATATAAATTAGAATAAAATTAATGTAGCCAAGATCCACTTCTTCTTTTCCAAGAGAGTTGAAATCCCGCAATCACAAAAGGTGCATAGTCCGCATTGTGGACAAAGATAATAATAGGCAGCACATGTTTTTGCTATTATTTACAGTGGATAAGAATAATGGAAATGTCTGGATAAGAATAATGGAGATGTCTGGATAAGAATAATGGAAATGCCTGGATAAGAATAATGGAAATGTCTGGATAAGAATAATGGGGATGTCTGGATAAGAATAATGGAAATGTCTGGATAAGAATAATGGAGATGTCTGGATAAGAATAATGGAAATGTCTGGATAAGAATAATGGAAATGTCTGGATAAGAATAATGAAAATGTCTGGATAAGAATAATGGGGATGTCTGGATAAGAATAATGGAGATGTCTGGATAAGAATAATGAAGATGTCACATAACTCACGTTGTTCAGCAACACAGGTCGGTTGAAGATAACAAGGTGTCGTGAAACACTCAACCGTCTTCAGTTCGCAGACATATCCAGGGTAACAAAAATGGTCCTGAAACACAAGGAAAATTCTCCATTCCCCTCCCGTAAGTGCGTCTCTGTCCAAGTCGGTCCAACTATCTGCCTTTCTATAGCTATCTAAATTTGCGTCCGCCTGATCGTCTGTCTGTTTGCATTCTTTTTTGCTGAATTTCCGGCATTTTGTAGGCCTATGTCTCAAACAAGTGTGCATGAAATTTTTTGTCTGTCTTCATTTTTATCTGTTTGTGTTACTTGTCTGACTGTGCTACTTGTCTGTATTACCTGCTGTATTACCTGCTTGTGTAACCTGTCTTTTTGAACTGTCTGTGTTATGTCTATCTGTGTTACCTGTCCGTCTACTTATATCTAAGCATGCAAGACTATGTCCGTCTGCCTATCTACTTTTCGATGTAGCCTACATGTCCGTTGATCCGTTCATTTAAGCAGTCTGTGTGCATGATATCTAGTGTACATGTATTTCTAAATTCGTGTAGGCTATTTATCTAGATAGACTATAATAGGCCTATTGCTGATTGGGCTGCCGAGAGCTTTGCACGTTATTAAACGTCTTTGTACAAGCACTAAAATATAATTATGTCAAGTTTATACATTCGACGAAAAATATAACCGTTTATGATATCTAGATATATCCAGTGGTGTAGTGGGGGGAACGTGAGGGAACGCCGTTCCCCCATTTTTTCAGGGGTAATGGAATATTAATAATACTACTACTAATAATAATATTATTATAAAGGGCGTTCCCCCACTTCATTTTTTAAGACTACACTACTGAATATATCGCTAAATGCTACAATAGGCTACTCGGGGCCTTGAACGTCATTCAATTTTTTTGTACAAGCACTAAAATAATTATAGGCCTAATTATGTCAAGAGGATAGGCTAAATACGACGAAAAATATGACCATTTATAACGACTTTAGGCCTAATTATTTCTACTCATTTTAATGAGCGTTTCTAACCTCACAGGTCGGACCATCGCAGGCACACGTTGGACATCCATCGACCGTATGCGGTACGCATGGAAGCTCACACTCGACCTCTGCAGGACAAGGTGCAGCTGTTGTCTCTACAGAAGGTAGGAATGGTCAGGATAACAATGCTAGTCTTTTTTGTACAAGTTATATACATGCACAAATTAGACATATGCAATAAACGGAGCACAAACAATAATAGGCCTAATTATTAACTGTCATGTCACTTCGCCGGCATCGCTTCGCGACGGTTGGCTGGCTGCATGGGTGGACCAATACATTCTAGCATGATCTGTCCTTTGTGATCATCAATAGATTCGCTCCATTCTCCCGATAGTCCAGTCCACGACAATAATGCATGGATAATAATTATTATCCATGGAATTACAAACAAACGCTTAATTGTCATAAACTGAGGCAATGAACACACAGATATATAGCATAAGCCATCGACAGAGGCTTGTCAGAGGGTAATTTCTACAGATAACAATCTTGCTTATAATACTGACCTCTAGCCGATGATCTTTGCAGGACCACCAGACCTGCCATCAGCATCACCGCCAATGTGCCACAGGAGCTTATCATCTTCGTCTCTTTCTGATCTATACCACTTAAAACAATAGTAAATAGTCGTTGTTAGACCATTAAAAATTAAACAAAACTAAAGTCGTCTATGCAGAGACCAACCTTCCATTGATCTCTAAGCCTACATGTATGTCGCATTCCTCCTGAACCACAATGGAGGGAGATTGTCGCGCGTTCTTCGACTAACAACTCTAATAGCCAATGGTAGAGGAAGAAAGAAAATGTCAAAGCGACATAAGAGTATGAAGATGCAAAGTGAAAAGAATTTAAGTACCGGGTAGTCTTTTAGAGTAGTCTGTAGCCTACATTACTTTAGTCATCGGTACATTTTATGTTATAGCCTGCATTTCGTTCGACGCTTTTAGTCCTCAGTCTCTCCTCATATAGACTAATAATAATTATTATTACTTTGAATTAGAATTTCAAAAAATTATGAACGGGTGCGTCCTCTTACGTGTGGCAACTTATATGTTTTGATTCTATAAAAATTAGTCTCCTAGAAATGCCACTTCGGAATATCGTGACTAAATACTTCGTTGTCGGTAATGTTGCTAACTTGCTATAACAGTAGCGGAATTTCGAATGGACTGGCAGAGTGTATAAATTTATTGCTACAATACAATGACTTGCAAGTTAAGCCATTACCTTCAACGAACTTAACGACAAACTCTACGCTGTTACTGAACAATTAACGTCAATCGCAGAAGGCAGAGGATCATTTAAAGCCAGCGACGGCCCACGCAAGTAGGCCTATCCAGGTAAGGAATGTGTTGACACGTACGCTCGCCAATAACAATAAAAACACACTTTTTCATTATAATTGTCATCGCCCTCGCCTCTTGGTCACCCTTCGGTGAGCAAGTATAAACCGTCCTAGTGGTACCAATCACAGGTAACACAGAACTAAGTACACGTATGCGTTATGCAAGAACAAGTGGGCCGTGATACACACATGGCCAATGCTGGCCTATAGGTGTAGGCTACTTTACTGTTGCCTTCTACATTAAAAAAACAGGGACATTTTGGTGGCAGAGGTGGACGTTTTGCACGCACCATGAAATTAATTAAATTGTTACATGTTTAACGACACTGCCATATCAAAGATGATTATTGATTAGGGTCGCCCTCCTCCTTTACCCAGGCTTGGGACTGACACTGACAGACAGCAACCAGTGGCGGAGTGCCCTGAAATTAATTGGATTATCAACTATTTATACTCTGCCAGCCCATTCGAAACTTCGCTACTGTTCGTAGGCCTACCCTGACAGTGCCAGTCCCAAGCCTGGATAAAGAAGGAGGGCAACACTAGTCATCTTTGGTATGACACAGTGTCGTTAAACGGCAAATGACCAGTTCATTCAATGACCTAATGATATTATTCGCCAACTGGTGTCTGGAACAGCAGAATATTAAGTTGTGTATAATTATAAGAAATAGGCCTAGATAGAAAGAAAATAGAAACAATTGCGATATTATTTAACCACGAAAAACATTAATAATGATCGCTAGCTCTCAAAGTACATTGTAGCCTACGTTAGTACATTGCGACTTATGCCTAGGCTAAATTCAAATGCTTTTTATAAGTCGCTCAAATCTTATTTTTTAGCTGTGACTCGGCTGGGAGCGCCTACGAGTAGATTTCTTGAAGAGGCGCTATATAAATTCTCGAAATGAATGAATGAATTGGAGTGATTCTATCCTTGCATATGACATAAATATTATTAATTTAAGGTTAGCTGCGAATTTGTACACATGCTGACTTAATTAGAAAACGTGTGAAGCTGGAAAGTTTGGCCCCACCTTTAAGCTGAAATGACGTGACTGCTTAAAATGCACGACAGCAGACCTATGTAAACATGTTTACATTGTGGGTCAACAGACTCAACACACATATATAAGCCTACAAAAATTATGTAAATAGGTTTACTTTATTTTATGGGCATAATTATAGCCTATAGAATGTGTAAGCTTATAATATTAGGGCCTATATAAACATGTTTTTCTATGTCTGCGGTTATGTTATTCAAGGCATAGAGCAATATATGGACCTACGTACAAGAAAACACGTGACAGTAGAGTTATTTACACAGTATACATATGAATGAGTGTATGTTGGTCCATACATAATAGGCTACTTGTCAGAATTACCGACCTATATCACATAGGCCTATCTCTTTTCCTTCTAAACCCTTGAAGGACTTATCTCTCTCCAACTGATTCCCTACCTCGAACAAGACTGATTCCCGAAACAGTCTGACTCTTCTCTTATCTCGCTTGTCTGACATTATGGCTATTGGCCAAGGTCATCTTCCATTTCTGACCTGTTTGATGCTTTCTCAGCCTTTGACAGGCTCGGGTCCACCACGTGATCTTGCTGCTATCCTGGGGTATTATGTTAGATAGGCTACTCCACTTCTTTTGTTTAAACCAAACCTTTTAGACCTCTCTCAGATGGTTGCCACTGGTTGTCCCATTGGGGTAAGGTTACCCCATGGATCTATACTTCCGGCAAGATGTCCCTCAAAGATAATATCCTTGATGCTCACCTTGATAATTACATGTTCAAGGAGATATGGGAGCGTATTCGGAGGAGCAAAGTGAGTACTTCCATCAGGAATCCAGGATATGCTAGACGCAACAAAGTAGCCTACAGCATAGCGAGAACATGATGGGAGACTTGAAGGACTACGCATGTATAAATTTCGTGTGGTCCTATTTGTATCACTCTAGTATTAATACAAGTCATGTTGCCTTAAATTCATTACGTAGTTTTTCCCAAACCGGTGTTGTGTTCTTTCTGACTTTAGGTTACGCAAACAATAAGAGACAAATTCACTGGTTTTTTGCGACAATCGGTATATTTTGAAATATGATAGTCTGGGTCACAACAAAAAGTTCAAAACGAATGACACCCGTTTACTATAGTTTTGAGTCATACGTAGGCTATGCAGGAAATAGCACCCAATACCCCGGAGCAAAAGTCGTATTAGGCTACATAGTGTCATTTACCAAGCACGCTGCGATAGGTTAGCCTACCTCTATGGCTCTATGCGGATTATGTTCACGAATAACGTACATTTACATCTAGTGCCGATTGACCGTATGGATCAATGTAATGTATCTGCAGCACATAATAGAATATCTGGTAATATCCAGCAATAACGTCTAGCATAGACTAATATCTAGTAGTATAGAGTATCCTCCGATATAGTTTCTAGCAATAACAATAAGATACGACCATGTCTAATTGAAACGACCATGTATAATTGTCCCCATAAAAACTAAATCTATCCATCCACCGTCTTTGTATGCTGGACGATCGATTTTTTCTTCGTAATATGTCTACTTTCGGACGACCCTCTTTCGATCAGAAAGTTGACCATTCAATCTATTCATTGCATTCGCAGAGATCACATCCGTTTTTATCCTTCTTGAATCCGGTTGAGCAGTAAAGCTTGCACGGTGGCTTCGTTGGACACGTTTCTAAAATGTATTATTCAGATGCGCTATTTATATAGCGGCAGTAATAATTGCTGCAATCACACAGCTTGAACAGCACTGAATTAAGTATCTTTCCATGGCTATACGGCATGTTTCCACCTGCATATCGGAGATCTTGCATTTATATTATATATTGCTACGGAGTAGGCTAAATATATAGTAGCAGCAGGCCTATCTAATAGGGTGTAAACATGCATGAACGCATGTTCAGACATACACAGTACACACGCACATACAAACACTAAAATTCTGTAAGTTGTGCACTTACTGAAGCTGCGCATTACCATTGAAAATTTAACTAAAACAAGAATGATTTTAAGTGCAAACATAAATCGTCTTCGAAGTTGAGTGGATGAATGAATGAATGAATGAATGAGCGACGGAACAAATAAACCTACTGGGTCTTGTAACGCAGATTGGTGTGTGAAGGCAGGGAGGAGTTCGGCAATCGACCTCTGTTATCATATCACATTCCTCGTCTTTGGTGCAGTTGACGTCCTTGAAAGCAGCAAACATTTTCAATTTACTCAATTATTTATATTATTATTTCCCAGAACATCCATCGATATCTTGGACCAATAGGTTAACAAGAGGAATCAATAAACGCAATCGATCAATCACTCAGTCAATCAGTTCATCATCGATGACAACGCGAATGATGATTATGAATGTGATAATAGTAATTATTTCAATGATGGACGTGCACTCTCGTGAAATGAGCGTAAATAAATATCAGAGTCAAGTTGAAAGAAATTCTTAGAGCATAGATCTACAGGTAATACCCTATTTTTAGCGAACACGAAAACTGTGTCTGGAATGTCCAAGATGATGATGATGATGATGATGATGATGATGATGATGATGATGATGATGATGATGATGATGATGATGATGATGATGATGATGATGATGATGATGATGATGATGATGATGATGATGATGATGATGATGATGATGATGATGATGATGATGATGATGATGATGATGATGATGATGATGATGATGATGATGATGATGATGATGATGATGATGATGATGATGATGATGATGATGATGATGATGATGATGATGATGATGATGATGATGATGATGATGATGATGATGATGATGATGATGATGATGATGATGATGATGATGATGATGATGATGATGATGATGATGATGATGATGATGATGATGATGATGATGATGATGATGATGATGATGATGATGATGATGATGATGATGATGATGATGATGATGATGATGATGATGATGATGATGATGATGATGATGATGATGATGATGATGATGATGATGATGATGATGATGATGATGATGATGATGATGATGATGATGATGATGATGATGATGATGATGATGATGATGATGATGATGATGATGATGATGATGATGATGATGATGATGATGATGATGATGATGATGATGATGATGATGATGATGATGATGATGATGATGATGATGATGATGATGATGATGATGATGATGATGATGATGATGATGATGATGATGATGATGATGATGATGATGATGATGATGATGATGATGATGATGATGATGATGATGATGATGATGATGATGATGATGATGATGATGATGATGATGATGATGATGATGATGATGATGATGATGATGATGATGATGATGATGATGATGATGATGATGATGATGATGATGATGATGATGATGATGATGATGATGATGATGATGATGATGATGATGATGATGATGATGATGATGATGATGATGATGATGATGATGATGATGATGATGATGATGATGATGATGATGATGATGATGATGATGATGATGATGATGATGATGATGATGATGATGATGATGATGATGATGATGATGATGATGATGATGATGATGATGATGATGATGATGATGATGATGATGATGATGATGATGATGATGATGATGATGATGATGATGATGATGATGATGATGATGATGATGATGATGATGATGATGATGATGATGATGATGATGATGATGATGATGATGATGATGATGATGATGATGATGATGATGATGATGATGATGATGATGATGATGATGATGATGATGATGATGATGATGATGATGATGATGATGATGATGATGATGATGATGATGATGATGATGATGATGATGATGATGATGATGATGATGATGATGATGATGATGATGATGATGATGATGATGATGATGATGATGATGATGATGATGATGATGATGATGATGATGATGATGATGATGATGATGATGATGATGATGATGATGATGATGATGATGATGATGATGATGATGATGATGATGATGCTGCTGATGATGATGATGATGATGATGATGATGATGTTAACGACGACGATAGTGATGATGACGATGGTGATAACAACGACAACAATGATGATGACGATGACGATGGTAATGACGACAACGATGATGATGACGACGACGATGATGACGATGACGCTGACGCCGATGATGATAACGACAACGGTGACGATGCCAACATCGATAGAACGCAATGACAACAGCACGGATGTTGGTGATGCTAAATCAAAGTGTTTTGGTCCTACCCTACACGTTCTACGGCAGGAACACGTCAGACATCCGTTAGATCCTCTAACTTCGACACAACCTGATTCGCAGCTGATCACTGGACAAGGTGTAGTCATCGCTGGAATCAATGCAACATGCGATCACTTTGTGCCGTCAACTCGAGGAACTCTAGCGACCAGCCATGAGTTATAGTTATGAGTTATAGTTATGAGTTATAGTTATGAGTTATAGTTATGAGTTATAGTTATGAGTTATAGTTATGAGTTATAGTTATGAGTTATAGTTATGGTTTGGTGTCTTTTGTCAGACGAGCAGGCCTATCATACTTTTTGTTTCTAGTTGTAATTAGTGTATAGCCTACTGCTCTTCTCCTAATGAATTAAGAAAAACCCGCGTGCGCATAATAAATTATAGCTCACGTGATGTTATTTTCGTTTCAACAGACATTGACTGACAGCAATAAGTAACAAAGTTACGACGCACACAGTAATGTAGCATTGTAGCACGGTTCAAGATCACGTCAGCTCGAGGAACTCTAGCGACCGTCATGACCAGCCGTCTCCACTCCGTTTCGTTGGTTTATGGGTTGTGCTTTTCATGACAGTTTTCTTGACATAGATTGCAGAGGTGGTTTGCCATTGCCTTTCTCTCGTATAGCATACTTGCGATTAAACCTATACAGATATGTTTAGTTCACCGTACCATTGCAAGCAGCAAACTTAAAGTAGCCTACTATATCCTACTAATAATTATTGAATAAACATCGAGTGCTAACCTGTTGGAACGCATACAGGGCGTCTGGGACAGGGCGATATCCCTACCGGACATGGCATAGGTATTTGCATCTCGCAAATGTGACCATCTCGACATCTTACCGTCTGAAAAAAACACAAAGAAAGTCTTCTGTCAAAATGGCAGTTTCGTTAATAGGTCTTCTTCGACACAGAAAATATGCATACAGAAGGACAAAACAAGACGAAAGAGAGGAATGAACAGAGACACCGACAAATATATTTCTCTTGTATGTTTGTCTGTATGTGCGCTTGTGTTTGTATGTGCACTGGTTATAGCGCCCCTTCAAGCTCTCGCTACTCAGAGGCGCTCCAGAATGCAGAGCGGACACTGCATAGGAGTGTCATGAACAGCTGTCTCTTACCTCACAAGTCAAAGGGCAATCACAATATTGACAGTCATCTGAGTCCTTCAACACCCGGCATTCACTGCGGCAAGAAATGTTTTCTTCACACTTCTTTGCAGAGGAATCGGGAATCGTTGGAGTGGTTGTAGTGTCTGAAACAATGTAATGCTTTTTAAAAATTAATCAGTAACAAAACAAATTCTGATCAGAAATCATGCAAGTGCAGCCGATGACAGTACCGTTGTCTGTGAAGCAATTAAAGAAGATAACGAAGGAACAGCTGCATGAGAAATAGAAAGCATGGGCGGAAACCTAGGTGGGACAGGGGGACGGTCCCCCCAAGAAGGTGTTGGGGGACGGCCCATGCATTGGTTCCCCCAAAGGTGAGCGTGAAGACTCTGACGACGGGCGAAAAATTTTTTTATAGGTATTTTTTAAGTTTTTGGCCGGATGACTAAAAAAAGGTCATCAACTGTTTTGGCGGCGAAAATAGAAATTTTTCTTTACTTGAAATTTTCGTCCGTCAAAAAATCCCTCGCGTCTTTTTTTCGGCCACTCGTTCGTCCCCCCCAAGTCTCCGCCCAGGTTTCCGCCTATGATAGAAAGCCTGTGTAAAAATCATTCCCCTCAACATTATACATAGCCTACATGTAAATATAGGATAAGTTATGGAGTTGCCAGTCTCGTATCTCGCTTTAGGTAACCAGGAATAATGTAGAATCAGTGAACGAGTTAATGTGTGTATGAATGAACGAATGAATGAATGAATGAATTAAATAAATAAATGAATGAATGAATGAAATGAATGAAATGGATGAAATGAATGAAATGAATGAAATGAATTAAATGAATTAAATGAATTAAATGAATTAAATGAATTAAATGAATTAAATGAATTAAATGAATGAACGAATGAATGAATAAATGTTTTGAATACATGAGTGTATATATGAATGAATGAATGAATGAATGGATGAATGAGCAAACGGACGAATGAATGAACGAAAGAACGACCGAATGAATGAATGAATGAATGAATAAATGTTTTGAATACATGAGTGTATATTTGAATGAATGAATGAATGAATGAATGAATGAATGAGCGAACGGACAAATGAATGAACGAACGAACGACCGAATGAATGAATAAATGAATGAATGAACGAACGAACGAACGAATGAATGAATGAATGGAGTGCGTGTAATGGCCGATCTAGGTGAAAGATTGGATGAAGAACGACAGCGACAGGGAACGACTCGCAGTGGCTGAGCGGGTGAGGACGAATGATTATGATAAAAGTCAGCAGACGGAATTCGGACGGTGGGCGGGACATTTGACTGAATGAGTTGAACAATTCAATAAACAAAAGATTGTAACTACCATTTCTAGGAACGCAGGTCGGTCTTGGATAGCAGGGAACCCACCATCTGAGGCTGCAGGAAAAAGGCTGTCTCAGAACACATTCTTCGTCCTTCGTGCAGTTGATATCCTAAAGAAAATCAGTTAGGCATAGCCTACTTAATGGTGTATTCGGATAATAGGGCATATTAGCCTAATAATTATGGAAAATAGGCCTATGATTTTTTCTTTAATGAAATGTCTGCAACGCACTGCGCTGCACATGTAGGCACTAGGCCTACATTGTATAAGTTATGCAACAATCTCAAGAATCATCAGACAACCTGCAATATAAACACGGCGCTAATAGCAGAATATAAAACACGTCCGACATAGTTACGGGACTCGATCTCTGTGCCTCTCGCTCTTCATGCCTGCATGATATAGAATGGGTTCCATGACACTTAATCCCGCGACACTTAATACCGCGACAGTTAGTACCGGACATTTAATCCCGCGACACTTAATCCCGCGACCATTTAATCCCGCGACACTTAGTCCCGCACCGATTTAATCCCGCGACACTTAATCCCGGCGACATTTAATCCCGCGACACTTAATACCGGGAAAGTAAAACAACGTTTACAAAATAAGTTAACTTCTATAAATAGGCATATTCACAGCAATATTCACTTTGTGTTTAAAAAAGAGTACAGCCTTTGCAGTAGGCTAATAGTCTATATTATAAAACTGTATACAATTCGATAAAAACAATAGTCACAGCAATATTCACTAATAAAAATTATCAAAACTGTACAATTTGATAAAAACAATAGTCACAGCAATATTCACTAATAAAAATTATCAAAACTGTACAATTCGATAAAAAAACAATAGAGAGGTAGGCGTACCCAATTGGCTATGTGGACAACAATAGTCAAACCCCTACTGACAGTTGGCTATGTGGACAACAGTAGTCGTACAAATATTCGTACTCACGTGTGTACAGGTATTAAGTGTCGCGGTATAAAATGTCGCGGAATTAACTGTCGCAGGGATTATATGTCGCAGGGATTAACTGTCGCGGGATTAAATGACGCGGGATTAAATGTCGCCGGGACTAAGTGTCCGGCATTAACTGTCGCGGTATTAAGTGTCGCGGGATTAAATGTCGTGCTACCTATAGGCCTAGAATGTGCTACCGCCCCGCCGTATATTAGATGAACGAATGAAAAAGTGAAAGGTTTATTAAGAAACCGATCGAGAAAAGCGATCGATCCATCAACCAATCAACTAGGAATTTTACAGAGTACATTATTCTTTGTGAGGTCACGGCAATTGTGTTGATGCTTGTGCTGGTTCATGGCAGCGAAGGTAGCGGAGGTATAGTCGGTTGGTGTGATTCAGGTCTGTTTCTAAGGAGTTTTCTGCACAAATTCATTTAGAACTGCACATTTTGTGCACAACTGCACGTTAAAAAAGCTCTTGTGTGATTCCATCAACACCGGTGAGTTACGAAGATAATGGGAGCGGTATTGTTCAAAATAATTAAGCTGGTGGCATTTTCAAGGTTGTGTAGCCTAACAGGTGTTTTGGAGGTGGTCGTGGTTGTCATGATGGTGATGTTGATGGTGTTGGCTATTGTGCAGATCGCGATCGGAGTGGTAGCTATGATGATGGTTAATCAATATGCAATAAATACTTCTAACCTTGCAGGTGCGATTGCAGACACAAGTAGGGCATCCATCGGGTCCTGTAGTAGGAATACAACCCTCTGCACACTTGTACACTGGACAAGGTGTTGGCGCAGCAGTCGTCTCTATAAGACATCAATCACAATTATTATTATTCAACAGACAAAAGCAAAGGAACGGAATGTGCAAGTAGCCCAATTACGTAGATGGGTGAGTGAAAAGACAAATGGCCATACTTCACAGTTAGTATGCGTATGGTGGCAAATGACCATAGTTCACAGTTAGTATGCGTATGGTGGCAAATGCCCATACTTCACAGTTAGTATGCGTATGGTGGCAAATGACCATAGTTCACAGTTAGTATGCGTATGGTGGCAAATGTCCATACTTCACAGTTAGTATGCGTATGGTGTCAAATGGCCATACTTCACAGTTAGTATGCGTATGGTGTCAAATGGCCATACTTCACAGTTACTATGCGTATGGTGGCACCATAGCACAACACCGGCACAACGAAATATAGTATAAGCTTCATGTAGTCGATATTTATTAGTGTAGGCTACTACAGAAATAATGAATTACTGAGGGAATAATTTAGGGCTAACTTGTCGGAACGCAGATAGCGCGAGGTGCAGTACAGCGCGTCGCAACACACGAGGGGACCATCTCACATTCGAAGCCGTCCGAACAGGTTACGACCTGTAAAACAATAAACAATCATGCGTATAAAACCAATGAACGCATGAACCATTGAACCTGCACAACAATCAACGATTGACCTGTAAAACAATGAACCGATGACTAAATTAAATAGACATCGGCGTAGGGGATATTTCAGAATTGGGGGAGGCAAAAATGTTACTTTTGCCCGAAAATTCTGAGGACCTTCTTTTTTTGTTATCCGGTGGAAATCTTCTGGAATTCCCCTTGCTTTTTGCCCCCAAATTCTGAGACTTTTTAGTCGTCCGAAGTCTTCTTTTTTAAAAAAGGTTTTTTCGGGTCGGCTTGCCTGAAAACCACACTTGCCCGAAATTTGGGGTGCAGGGCATTTGCCCTCTGGACCCCGTCTCCTACGCCTATGCTAATAGAACAATGATAATGGGATGACCAGAAAAACGGGGAACGTACGTCATTCATTCTAGGTGGTTGGATAGATCTATTTTAGACGAATGGAGGCATACATGGATGGATGGATGGATGGATGGATTAATAGATACATAATTAGACAGACAAACAGGTAGGCAAACAGGCTGGTAGTCATTAGACATAAAGACATACATACATACAGACAGACAGACATACATACAGACATACAGACATACAGACAGACAGATAGAATCCTCTAGTTACATTGCTGCCTTTTTAGACCACCCTACATCTACTTGTTGCAACAAAGACAGTAGCTGTGAACCTTACCGTGCAGTTCGTCGGACAATAGCAGGTTGGACATCTATTAGGACCATTGACCCGTTCACATCCAACCATACACATCACTTCCTCACAGATAGGTGTCGCTGTGGTCGCTGGCAAGTTTGTCGATGTCGCGTCTAAAACCAAGATCATCCATCCGCAGTCTTTTATTACTTAATTAATAATTATTGTTCCCTTCTGAAGTAACAATTTCAATCACTCTGTTCTCCTTATTAAAGGTGTATCATTCTGCACAGCTCTAAATTGCTCATTTTTTGCATCAATCTATAATTCGCATTATCTACCTACAGCATTTCCTCTAGAAATACATATGTCATAGATACGTACGTACATACATACATACATTCATACATACATACATACATACATACATACATACATACATACATACATACATACATACATACATACATACATACATACATACATACATACATACATACATACATACATACATACATACATACATACATGCATGCATGCATATACATGCATGCATACATACTAACATACATACATACATACATGCATGCATGCATGCATACATTCATACATACATACATACATTCATACATACATATATACATACATACATACATACATACATACATACATACATACGTCATACATACATGCATACATACATACATTCATACATACATACATACATTCATACATACATACATACATACATACATACATACATACATACATACATACATACACACATACATACATACATACATACATACATACATACATACATACATACATACATACATACATACATACATACATACATACATACATACATACATACATACATACATACATACATACATACATACATACATACATACATACATACATACATACATGCATGCATGCATATACATGCATGCATACATACATACATACATACATACATACATACATACATACATACATACATGCATGCATGCATGCATACATTCATACATACATACATACATACATTCATACATATATACATACATACATACATACATACATACATACGTCATACATACATGCATACATACATACATTCATACATACATACATACATACATACATACATACATACATACATACATACATACATACATACATACATACATACATACATACATACATACATACATACATACATACATACATACATACATACATACATACATACATACGTACGTACGTACGTACGTACATACATACATACATACATACATACATACATACATACATACATACATACATACATACATACATACATACATACATACATACATACATACATACATACATACATACATACATACATACATGCATACAGTGCCATACACACATGTACATGCATGCACACTCACAGACATACACAAATGTATTATATGTCGACTTGAACCACTACACTAAATGTATGTTCAATCATTGACCTTGTGCGTTGACCAGTTGGATGACCACGACAGCGATCACAACAGCTAAACAAACTGATGTCTTCATCTTCTCTTTCTCTGATTTTCTTTCCTCTTAAAGTTTTGTTGAAAAAGCAGTTCCTCAATCGTTCCGTATTTAGATGACGAACTGTTAAAATCAACACAAAAGATAATTATAAACTTACTAAGAATTCACGTAGCCGTGAAATAACAAGCCACTAATAATCAGACCGAATAAATTTTCTTCGCCTTCTGACTTTGGTGTTCTAAGTTTGTCTTCAAAAGCTACCTACTCACGCAATAGATAATCTACCCAGCAAGTTCTACAGCATCGCTCGGATAGGTTTCAATATTAAACAATCTGTTCAGCTTTCCAATTTCATTTGATCGATTTTAATTTTCACGACATAATTTGGAGTATAACAGCATCGTGTTTTCATTTAGTAGAGCTTAATATTATTTACATACACTTTGTAGACCTACCGTCAGTCAGCTATTATAGAGAAGCCTGAAAAAATGGAATGCAGGTCGCTTTTATAGCTTCATCGAGGTGAACTGTAGCCACCTCGCCCGCTGCCATCATCACCACGACCATGCCTATTGTTACCTCTATCATAAATGATATACAGTTAACAGGTAAACAAGTAGTCCTTTCCTGAGAAAGCGACCCGTTGATGCAATGATCAGCCTGGCACGGCGACCCTAGTCACGAAGATTGAAGCAAATGAACCAGTTCTTTTAAGCACGAAGGCAGATTTGCACCTCGGTCGACTTTTTTGGTTTATGCTAGATCTTACATTACAAAGCATGAATGACTGTGAGTGAGTCTACAGAGATTACGGTGCATGTAGGCCTACATTACATTACCATATCGATTTTCGATAAGCATTGGAAATACTGATTCCACCAGAAATACAGCAGTGTCTATATCACATACGTTTCATATGTAGATGAAAATGGATCATTTGCTGCTTCGTATCAAGCATTTCTGCTGCGTTTCTACAAGGAAACTACTCGGAGGAGCTCCCAGCTCTAGGGCGGCTAGAGGAGAAATCTGAAAGTGAGGAAAGAGCATGGAAGAAAAAGTCCTGGAAAATGATGACTTTCCAGTGGGAGGTCATTCCAGATCGAGGGTCTCAGCATAGAGAAAACGGGATTCTGCCTATATATCTTATAGTGTAGGTAAGGGCAGAAGGACAATGAAGAGAACCTGTTCAGACAATGGAATGACGGAGACTCTGCCTAGGACGGAACAACAGAGCTCGCAGACGTAGGTAAGTTAATAATAGTTACTGTCACGACTTGACCAGTTTGCCTATTGCGTGCTGATGCATGACGCATATGTGCCTTACACGCAAAGGTCCTATCAATGGATGGACCTGGATATTATAGGCTAATCGACGGGGCGAATTCAAAGCAAGTCACACGCGTCGTGTTTGTATGTTTCTGTCTTTTGGGACCAATAATAATATTATTTATTATTATTTTCATCGTGTTTCTTAGCAGACTGATGGGAAATGAATTTTTACTGTGACAGACATAGCATGCTTGATGCAAATGAATTTTATTCTGAGAGTTGATTATTCGTCTGAAAAATTTGGCCGTGGTTCAAGCAAACAGTCTCTGTTTACGAGAACGAGAAGAAAAGAAGAAAGAAAACAAAACTCTGTGAGAAGTTTTAACCAAAATAATATAAACATTAATGGAAATTTTCGAACTTTCTTAGCGCCCCACCAAGAGCGACTTAGTCAGAGAGAGACCAACTTTTTAACCGACGCTCTAACAAATCAGGTACGCAATAATTAATTATAGACGGGCTGCTTTGTTCGCTCCGGTGCCAGGCCTGAATTGGGAAAGGGGAGGTAAATCCGATGAGACTGCATTGTTCAACTGTGGCAATATTGTGCAATCGGCTATGCTAAAAAGTGCAGTATTATGCCAAACAAATTTCTGTCGAGGGTAGGCTAACGGCCTCTGTAGTCATAAGCACTCGTCAAATGTGGATCCATCCATCCAATCGGTGATGATGGTGGTATATTTTTTGGCAAAGGAAAAGGATTATAAAATTATTATGGTCTGAAGAGTTAGATTTTCAGTCGACAGTGGATAGCCTAGAGCCTAGTCTAGATTGCAGAGGAAACTGGCTTCAGTGAGAAATTGATTGATTGATTAATTGATTATTATTTGATTGATCATCCTTACAATCATGATCATCGCGCCATCCATCACCACTTTGATAACTAGACTATCACCGTCATCATCATCATCATTAGCGTTGTCATCGATGATGAACTGAGTGACTGAAAGAGCGACCGATTGCCTCTATGCATTTGTAGTGATGTAGTGATATTCAGGCTAGCCTAATAATTAATTGAGTAAATTGGGATTTTTGATGTCATTTAGGAAGTCAACTGCGCCAACGATGAGGAATGTATTTTAAGACAGGTTTTTTGCTTCACTGCAGTCCCTAGCTTTCCAATTCGAACCTGCGTTCCAACACATAGTTGGTTCACTTGTTCCGACGCTCATTCATTCATCCATTTCTAAGGAAAATGTGGGCTGGGAGCGACTACGAGTAGTTTCTTAAAGAGGCGCTATATGAATTCTCGAAACGAATGAATGAATGAAACTAATTAGAAGACGATTTATTTTTGCACTTAAAACAATTTTCAGAGAGAAAGGAGGATGAGTAAACTGGAGGATGAGTAAACTGGAGGATGAGTAAACTGTCCGATGAGTAAACTGGAGGATATCGCTTCGTTTCCGGTTTCATTACAAAAAAACTGGCACAGATAGACTAGGTTGCAGAATTTTGAAGGGGGGGGGGAAACTGGTATTATGACAGTAGCAACAGTGTTATTTCTATTAACTGAAACTGTAACTGAAATAGCAGAATAACTGAAAAATCTTTGTCAGTTAACTGTAACTGAAATTGAAACTGAAAAATGTTGAATAACTGAAACTGATTGAGAATTGGTTTGAGGTCCGATTGCCTATTGCTAACCTATTAACATCAACTTTCATGGAACAACTTAATATAATTTATATTACAGTTACTGTAGGCTATATATGTAATGGAATTGGTAAAAAATTTTAATGATTAATTTGAGTCTTGGGTAATATACCTCGGTTGGATTAATAATGTCAACCAACCCCAACTTGTTCCGGCCACCGTCGCCATCGAATTAAATTATAATCCATCTACGTCGTGACCTAATAGGTCTGTTCACTGCAAGCATGGTTTCTATGCCAATAGTATACTCCAGTTTAATAGTGAAATTTCCATCGTCTGTTCTACTGATAACTAGCTGCTTTAGTTCTAAGTTGGCGTTAGACTTGTCTCTTTCAGACATGCGCAGAGTCGACATCCGTTCTTATTCACTTTGAAACGGTTCCTGCAAACTATGCCACACCGCAACTTCGATTATTGTATCTGAAAGATAATCAAACATTTATTCATTAATTATAGCCTATATAGTGTCAAAGTTTTTCGAAAGCACGTTCAGAAGTCCTAAAAATGAAAGAAAGGGTCGATAACCATGTGACATGAATTGACGTCAGCTTACTGAACAAATGAATTATAAATCCAAAAAGCCCCTGCAATGCTCAGCATAGAAATATTTCGTCAATTTTACCCGTCACAGACCTATTACTTTTTTTAAAATTCTGTAATTCGTTTCTTGTTTTCTAGGAGCGCTTGAAATCCTGCAATGTCAAAAGATGCAGAGTTTTCTTGTGTACAAACTAAGAACCAAGTAGTGTTAAGACAGGCCGTACAAAGAGGGTATACCATGAAATCGAGTTCTGACATAACGTACCTTAACGCAGGTCGGCTTCAGGTAACAGGGTGTTGTAGAGCAGGGAACTTTTACGAATCTGCAGACAAAACCCTGGCCACAAGGAAAGTTCTGAAACAAAAGGACAAGTTTTTCAATCCCTCTTTTACTTGCGACTCTGTCCTGCAGACCAGCAGTGTCTTCCAACAATCTGCCTTTCGATAACTGTGTACATTTGCGACCGTCTGTCTGTCTGTCTGTCTGTCTGTCTGTCTGTCTGTCTGTCTGTCTGTCTGTCTGTCTGTCTGTATTCCTTTTTGTTCAGCTGCTCGATATCCCGTCTGTCTCAAACAGTTTCGTCTGTATTTTGTCTCCCTGCCTTTCTACTGGTCTGTGTTACGTACGTGTCTGTGTTACTGTTACCTGTCGGTGTTACCTGCTTGTGTTATCTGTCTGTCTACATGCTTAGCAACACACTAATCTATTTGTCTGCAGCATTTCTGATTTTTCAACTAAACATTATACAGTCCGTATTACGGACTCCGTATTCATACTAGACCCGTGTCTAAATGAAGGTTTCGGACTGTTTCCATGTGCAATGTTTGCATTTATATCTATTTATCCAGATACATAGCTGCTTGTGATGTTCAAGACTTTAAAAGGTATTCAACTTTTTTGTACATGCACAAAAAATTAAATTATGTTATATTGATTCAAATCATGACGAAGCGCGATGACCGTTTAGTCACTTTATGAAGATGACATTTAATTGTTTTGATCATTTATTTTAAAAGAGCGTTTCTTACCTTACAGGTCGGCGCATTGCAAACACATATCCGACATCCACCAGGTCCTCTATCCGGGGCGCAAGGTAGAACACAGTGGACATCTTTACAACGGACAGCTGTTATCTCGCAGAAGGCAGGACAAGGCAAGTATTAAAATGCAATTCGTATAGCAATAATAGCTTACACGTATGAATGAAATATTCTTTCGTACCACCGACAAGATAAGCAAAATTGGTTTAGCACTCAATAACTTTTAATTTGTGGCGACATGAATCTAATTAGGCCTATTGTTTGTTTTATTTGTATCGATTAATTATTTTCGTAGTATGCATATCTTGCGTCCGAGGTGCCAATAGGCCTATTTCGAAGCTAGACGCTGCAAAATTGAGATGCCGTGTCCACGTACGCATCTAAGCTGTGATTGGATGAATGTCCTGTCTAAAAGTTATATTTCTTTGTTGGCGAGTTTACCCTGCACCTTTTCAATGCAAAATAATATAATTCAGCTGCAGACGAACTGACTAATAAACTATAATGCTTCAAACTTTCAATATTGTTTAGGCCTACACAGGTTCAATTATAGCCTATTGATGTTGGCAACTAATAGCCTGGAAAATAACTAGACAGAAGCAATAAATGGGCATAAACCATAAATGCAAGCATAATACTAAGCCATAGACTGAGACAACGAACACACAGAAGAAAAAGCATAATCCATCGACATATAGGGTCATTTCTGCATAAGCTTATTACAATCTTTCTTAAACTGACCTTGAACCGTTGATGTGTGCAGGACCATCAGAACTAGTAGCACTAGTATCGCCATTGCGCCACGGAGGATCGGCATCTCGTCTCGTTATGATTTACCACCCAAAACGTCAACTGAAAAGCAGTTAATTTATTGACCAATAAGCTTAGTAAATATTCGAAGGTAGATCTATACCATAACCGGTGACCCGTCATAATAGCCCCGTCAAAACAGCCCCGTCAAAACAGCCCCGTCATAATCGCCCAGCGACAAAATAGCCCCGTCATAATCGCCCAAGGACAAAACAGCCCAGAAAAATTCAGTTCCCGACAAAATAGCCCCGTCAAAATAGCCCCGTCAAAATAGCCCCGTTAAAACAGCCCGTGTAAACAGTTCCGCGAAAACAGTCCAGTCATAGACGACACGGACAACTGTTTCAGATACCGTATATAAAAACATTCATCCAGCTTCCATTTCTTGAGCTTTTTATCATTCATCAATCTTCTATCTAAGATCTATAAAACCTTCATCCAGCTACCATTAAATTTTCTGAAGCATTTTATCTGGATCAATTTTTTTAAAGGTCTAATTATTAATCGCAGCTGGATGAAGGTTTTATAGATCTTAAATAGAAGCTGGATGAATGATAAAACGCTAAAGAAATGGAAGCGGGATCAAGGTATTTATATTTTAAATAGAAGCTGGACGGATGATCAAACGCTTGAGAAATCGAAGCTGGATGAAGAATTTATAGATCTTAAATAGAAGCTGGTTGCATGATAAAACTCTTGAGAAATGGAAGTGGGATGAAGGTATTTATATTTTAAATAGAAACTGGATGGATGATAAAACGCTTGAGAAATCGAAGCTGGATGAAGGTTTTATAGATCTTAAATAGAAGCTGGATGAATGATAAAACGCTAAAGAAATGGAAGCGGGATCAAGGTATTTATATTTTAAATAGAAGCTGGACGGATGATCAAACGCTTGAGAAATCGAAGCTGGATGAAGAATTTATAGATCTTAAATAGAAGCTGGTTGCATGATAAAACGCTTAAGAAATGGAAGCGGGATGAAGGTATTTATATTTCAAATAGAAGCTGGATGGATGATCAAACGCTTGAGAAATCGAAGCTGGATGAAAGGTTTATAGATCCGAAATACAGGCTGGATTGACGATTTTAAATAGAAGCTGGATGTATGATAAAACGCGAAGTTCGTTTAATAACGCGATCATTTCCGGAAGTCATCTTAAGCTTTAAGCTACAAACATTATTTTCATCAATTCGGCGAAAGGACTGCTTCCTTTAAAAGACGTTAATTTCGTAGGTCGATTTTTTTTCACGAAAGTCGTGTTATTCCGCGACTTTGTCGGTCCCCGACAAAATAGCCCCGGGCTGTTCTGACGGGGCTATTTTGACGAGGCTGTTTTGTCGCTGGGCGATTTTGACGGGGCTGTTTTGTCGTTGGGCGATTATGACGGGGCTGTTTTGACGGGGCTGTTTTGACCGGGCTGTTATGACGGGGTGCCACCATAACCATAAGCGCAACCACCCTATGGAACCCACGGAACGCGTCCCCCCAACTTTTGAGTGGTCCCCTAACTTTATTATTATGGTCCCCCGACTTTTAGGACGTGATTCATTATGCCCCCCCGACTTTTAGGACGTGAGTGCACCTATGACCATAACAGATTAGACAATTAGACAAAACTAGAGACGTCTACCTTGTAAAAGTGAACACAGCACTGACCTCTAAGCCTATGACGCACTAGGTCTATACTTCTCGATCACGAACGAGTGGACTTCTCACTCGGTCTTAGGCTTTCAACCACTGACAGAAAACTAAGGAAATACCAAGGTGATGCAAGAGTGACGAGATGCGAATTCGAGAGATATTTGAGTTCATTATCGTTGCATCAGGACATTGGTTGACGGTTTTCAAGATTTCTACTCAGATGCACTCCCGACTGCAGCGCGGGCGCTGAATATGAGCTTCACGCCGAAGCGCACTGGGTGGATTCGAACCCGCAACCTTCCGGCTCCAAGGCACCGAACATATCCCTACCCCACCACGCCCACAATGATGTTGCCTCAAAATATTCAATGTCTCTTTGAAGTCTCTTTGCATGAATACGCTGAAATTTTCTCATGTCTTCCATTCAGGCCTACGATTAAGCATTCTTCCATTTATATTTAGGCTTACGATTAAGCATTCTTCCATTTACATGTATATTTAGGTTTATGATTAAGTGTTCTTCCATTTATATTTAGGCTTATGATTAAGCGTTCTTCCATTTATATTTAGGCTTATGATTCAGCGTTCTTCCATTCATATTTAGGCTTATGATTAAGCATTCTAGGCCCATCAATCATCGTTATTATCTCCACGCTTTAGCTTATGTCGCTACATGCACAACAGTTATTGTGGCACGCTCTATCGTATACACTCGCTCTTTCCCAAAATTTAATTTATTTAATAGCCCTATCACATTATATTTCAGTAGGCCCAATCATTTACGCGGCAGATACGCTGCTATTATTAACTATCTCTGTAAATTATAATCGCTACGCGTCGAAATATTGTCAGCGTTCATCACAGTAAGAAGTAGGCCCTACATCAGGGGTGTCAAACCTTTTTGAGTGGCGGGCCAGAATGAACATCTTCCAACAAGTGGCGGGCCAGGGTGTCGAAGCTCCTGAGCAAAATTGGGTATAGTGATCTGAGAGGGCTTGGTTCCAGGCTTGGTCAGCCAATTCCCAGAAAATTTTTGTATGAGTAAATCTCAAATGGTGCAATTTTTAGCATAAAAAACAGCCAAATAAGGAGGCTTATCAAATCTTAATTTTCATTATCAGTCGTGGACATGACATTCGTAGCTTTTGGCCTAAGCTGAAGGTCATTAAATCTAGGCATTGTCATAAAATAAATGGTTCACAGTCTACCGGTAAGCTCGCAATAAAAATTTATCACCTTAAGTTTAAGTCTTGTAGGCCTAGCCTATCCCTTCACAACGCTAACGTTTTCCTGACAAATCAAACATAGGCTAGGCCTACTGGATAACTGTTGTATTCAACAAAGAAATACATATCCATAAAAATATCGTGAAAAGGTCTTGATTCAATGTCCACTTTCGTTTCTTATTAAATTTTGACAACATTTTTAATATTATAAGTGTTTCGTAACTTTCATAATTTTTTTAACAGACACCCAACCGAACACCACAGATACACAGTCTTTACAGTTACACAGTCTACAAAGAGCTGTGCGAGTGTGCGTCTTAGCAAAAGTGACGTCAGTAAGAAAAAACTTCCATGTAAGCTTATTTGGCGCTGACTGTAAAATATCAAAGTTTCAACTTTCATTCTCTAATTTTGTAATCTTTAGGGAAGGCTCCGCGGGCCAGAAAAAATTCGTCGGCGGGCCAGAAATGGCCCGCGGGCCAGCTCTTTGACATCCCTGCCCTACATGTACATACGGTCAGCTGCGCGGGCCTCTGAAAGTGCGGATCCAGAACGGCTGCGTCGTTCGTCTTGTCCATAAGGCCAGCCTGTGTGCAGCACTTTGAACTTTCCCAAAATTTCAGTACAATCATGGCCCAATTTATGCTGATTAATTATGTGCCTCTAAGATACGAAAACATAGTCAAACTCATGGCTTCGATAATTCTCGATATGCGATCTCTTATTAAGCAGCTGAATGCGCTAAATAAATGCTCAACTGATCCGGTCTAATTTATACTTCCTTGCGTAGGCCTATAGTCTAATAGACATACATGTACCGGTACTTACAAGTTAATTAAGACACCACCTTTAATAAACTTTGTAATGAACTCTACTCTGTTACTGAACGACGATTATGGTCAGTCGCTGAAGGCAGATGATCATTTAAAGCCAGCAATTAATGGACCACGCAGGTATCCAAAGAATGCTCTTGTTAAGAATCTTGGAATGTTCTGGATCGTGTTGAGATGCTCGCCAATAATAATTAATCAAAACCCATTTGTCATTATCATCACCATCGTATCTTGGTCACCCTTCGGTGATTTTGTATAAGCCATCCTAGTCGTACCATTCTTCACCTACCCTAGAACTAGGTAGGCCTGTGCGCTATTCAAGAATAAATCGGTGCCATGATACACACGTTTCTAGGCTTGGACACAGTCGCTCACCATACAATAAAAGTCATGTTGCCCGTATTCTATGCATACCGTAGCCTACATGTATGTTGCCCTATTATAAAGGCCTATCTTGTAACAGGAACGTCATTTGAGGTGGGCATTTGCACGCTTCCTGAAATTAATGAGAAAACCAGCTATTTATTCAATAGCTGATAATTGTAATCTTCACTTAGTACCCGGTAGGACAGCAGACAATCGAACACAGTTATAAATAATTATAAAAAAATAAAGTAACAAACATGTCGGCTTATTATTTAACCACAACGAAACCATAATATTCAGCAATCGCGGATCACAAAGGGCATTTAAAAGCTAGGTCTAATATTCACTTATCTGCATGATATAGCCTATGTATTCATTCATTCATTCATTCAGAGCATTTATATAGCGCCCCTTCAAGAAACTACTCAGAGGCGCTCCCAGCCCAACCAGTCCAAGTATGCAATATAAAGAATATGTTTCAGCTTTGCAATAAATTTGACTGAGTACAGAAGTATTTCAACATTTTCTTAGATTTGTGGCATTATTAATGGATAAACTAAACAGCTTCAGCGCCAATGCTGCTGAAAGATTCTCCATTAAGATCCAATTCCCCCCCCCCCCCAGCAGGGACCTGGGACAGTCCTTCTTGTTGAATCGTCTTTTACATGACTGAGATAATTTTCTAACCGACATCATTGTGTGAAGTGAATGATATTAGATCTGCAAGAAGTGCGAGCTCGAGCCACGGAAGTTGGTAACGGAAGAAGTAGGGTATAATAATAATAATAATAATAATAATAATAATAATAATAATAATAATAATAATAATAATAATAATAATAATAATAATAATAATCTGGATCCTGGAGTACGGAAGGACTGGACTTTGTCTTAGACCTGGGACGAAGGTTGACCGAGGCGACACAAGACAAACTCGAGACAAGCTACCTCCTTCAAAGAATCTCGATAGCAGTCCAGCGGGGCAACGCCATCTGCTTCTCTTCCACATTGCCTCTGTAACAATACTATATAATCAGACTGTTGTTGTATAATAATAATAATAATAATAATAATAATAATAATAATAATAATAATAATAATAATAATAATAATAATAATACTAATAATAATAATAATAATAATTTATTATATATAGCCCATATTGAAATCAGCAACATATTTTGACGTTCAGCTTCGGGTATGGTACATAAGTTGAATTAAGCTTAATAATAGTAATTTTATTATAACCGAACCCCATAATTACTATCCAAATACATTGTGATCTAATAGGTCTGCTATTAATGTTCGTTGCAAGCATAGTTTCTATGGGTTAATAATAGGCTACTCCAGTTTAATAGTGAACTATATTCGTCTTTTCTACTGATCAGCTGCTTTAAGCTTAGTTTTAAGCTGGCGTTAGATTTGTCTCTTGCATGCAGACACGCGCAGAGTCGACATCCGTTCTTATTCGTTTTCAAACGGTTCCTGCAAACTATGCCACACCGTAACTTCGATTATTATCTCTGAAAGATAATAAAACACTTATTCATAATATAGTGTCAAAGTTATTCGAAAGCACTATCAGAAGTCCTATAAAAGGAGCAGAAACTGTGAATGACCCTGCATAGTTATGAAAATGGAATAGGCTACATAATTCTACGACCTATGCTAGGCTACTGAACATTAATTTTTGAGAGTTTTTAAGAAACAAGAACGCTTCTTTAGATAGGCCTAGTGCTAGCAGATGTGTCTTCTAGCAGGTTACCATTTTACCAAATACTTAAAACACAAGTAGGCCTACTGCCTTAATTACCTATTGACTCTGATGCTTTAATTACTTATTGACTCTGAAATAAAATGTCAGACAGATGATATTGTCAAAATTATACCATGTGCAATTCTGCATTCTCCTGAATCTCTACCGCCTCTAGGGTGACTTATGAGCCATGCACCTCCGAACAGATTCCTTGCTTTCCGCGCTTTCTATTCCAAGCTGTCGGACGATAATAGGCCTAATTGTTTCAGTCCACATGTGTTTCTCGACTCGACTAGTCTTGCACCCTCTTGCAATGCATAGCATAGAAATATTTCGTCAAATTTCACTCAAGGCATAGATGACCTATTGTCGGGCACGGTGGTGTAGTGTTGTGGTTCATTGCCCTGGAATCGGAGGGTTCTTGGTTCGAAGACACCTCAAACCCCCGCGTGGGGACCCTGAGCAAGTCCTTCACTTGCAATTGCTCTTGCGCTTCGGCAATGTCGATGAAAATGTAAACATACAAATGTAAAATACAAATGCCGATGCAAAGTCCGCGCTGTAATCTGGAGCGTCTCTGAGTAGTGAGCTTGAAGGTGCGTCATAGCAAGTGCGAGAAATAAAAATTAAAGATAAAATAGGCCTATTACACAAAATAATGTGTTTCTTGTTTTACAGAGTGTTTGAAATCACGCAATGTCAAAGTTCGTATTGTGAACACAGCTAGATACGAAGATAGTGTTATGACAGGCCGCGAGAATAGGTGTGATGATCAATCGAGATGACTGTGTGCCATAACGCACCTTAACACATATCGGCTGAAGAAAGCAGGGTATTTTAGTGCAGGCAACCTCTTCCAGTCTGCAGACAAATCCAGGTTTACAACGAAAGTTCTGAAACAAAAAGGACAAGTTTTTCATTCGCTCTTTTACTTGCGTCTTTCTGCTTGCAGTCATTTTTGCTGACTTATTATCCGGTATTCCGTCTGCATCAAACAAGACTTAGTGTACGGCTGTGTGCCCTTATTAATTTTTATCTGTCTGCCTTACTACCTGTTAGTGATCATGTCTGTGCTACTTGTCTGTGTTACGTTGTTACCTGTTTGTGTTACCCTGTCTGTGATCATGTCCGTGTAACTTGTCTGAGCTTCATGTCTGTGTTACTTGTCTGTGTTACTTGTCTGTGTTACGCTGTTACCCGTCTGTGCTACCTGTCTGTGCTACCAGTCTGTCTACGCGTATTGAAACAATCTGTCTGCGGTCTATCTGCTTTTATATCTATTCTAGCAGACATGTCCGTTGGTCCATCCCATTAAACAGTCTACATGTTAGACTCATGTCTAAACAAGTGTTCCAACATAGGCCTAAATTTATCTAGATGCATCGCTGCTTGTGCTGCTCAAAACTTTGAATGGTTAACTCTTTAATGCCGAGATGGTAATAAATGGTATGGGAATCCTATACCCTACGGCATTAAAGTACATGCACAGAAATTTAATTAGGTTACATGTATGTTGATATAAATGACGATGCGACGACCGTTTATGACGATGTCCTTTAATTGCTTTCAATTTTTATTTAAGGAGAGTTTCTAACCCTACAGGTCGGACCATTGCAGGAACATTTCAGACATCCGTTGGGTCCATGATCCACGACGCAGGGTAGAACACATCGCGGATCTCGACAACGCGGAGTTGTTCTTATACCTCGCAGAAGGTGGAACAAAGTAAGTGCAACAATGTAAGTCTTTTTATATCGAAGTAGCAATAATACATGTATGAATGAAATATTATTGTTCGTGGCATTGAAAACATAAGCACAAGAATTTGCCTAGTAGGCTACCGGTACAAACTAACTTTTACCGAATGGCGACATAGATCATCTGATTATCGCAGGGCTGTTTTTAAGGAATTTTTAGTTCTGCACAACACCTTCTTTTCCTTTCAATCCTCCCTGGTAAATTACTTCCAATCATGCATTGCAGAGGGCAATGACAATTTTTTGCTAGTTTTAACTGTACAGAAGTGTTTCTACAACTGCAAAAATCCATGTAGAACTGCACATTTTGGGTACAACTGCACGTTAAAAAAGCCGAACTCTCAATTTCTGATAACGCACACATTATCAAACGCCATGTAGAAATTACATGAAAACACATTGACTCAAGATGGTGTAGTGGTGGCGTCGTTGCCTTGGAGCCGGAAGGTCCGAGGTTCGAATCCACCTCGCCGCGTAAGGACCTTGGGCAAGTCCTTCACTCACAATTGCTCAGCGCTTCGGCGTAAAACTCCGATGCAGTGTCCGCTCTGCATTCGGGAGCGCCTCTGGGTAGAGAGAGCTTGAAGAGGCGCTATAACAAGTGCACATACAAACAAACAAACAAACAAACAAGAGTTTCTATTGTCACCAGTGATTCCGTAGTCCAATATACGCGTATCAGTTTATAGAATGCACAATTGCACATGCCTATGAGAACATAACTCCATACTATAGGCGAATACATGATGTTATTCAAAAATATAAGCACTAGTTCCATTTGTAACATTAAATTAGGCCAAGTAATTTTCTTATAGTAGCCACATGATATGGATATAATTTATGCTCAGTTATAATAGTTGTCAAGCAGTCATAAGGCAGGTTATATTATTTTAACGCCTGGCTTGCAATATTAGACAGAAGCAATAAACGGAGCATGAACCATAAACTAAAGTAGGACTAACCCTATATTAAGCAATGGATCGAGGCAACGAAACCAGAGATATAAAGCATAAGCCATATCAACATGGGGTCATTTCCACAAATTTTTCTTAATTAAACTGACCTCTTGCAGGTGATATTTGCAGAACCAGAAGAGCTGCCATCATCATCATCATGAGTTGCACTGTGCCGTAGGAGCTCAGCATTTCGCCTGTCTCGTTCTGATCTACCACTTAAAATTTGACAGCAAAGCAGTGAATAATTATCTCGACCAATAGTAAGCCCTAGATATTCGACGGTGAGCCGCATAATTTTTTTTATCAAATTATAGGCGATTGGATAAAACTGTAAACGTCTACACTGTAAATGCCAACACAGCATTGCCATCATTCTAAGCCTATGACGCATTCTTTGTCACAAGTTCTAAGCACTGCCGCCTTTAATCGAGGAATAAAATTAATAAAATGACAAGACGATATAAGAGTCAGAAGATGCAAAGTAGAAAGAATATATAATAAGTAAACAATATTGACATAGCCATCGGGACTTTGGTTGACGGTTTCATGTTTACACATTTTCGTTTGACCTTCTCAGTTCGCACACAGGTTAAGTGTGTTTAAATTTTTAAAAATTATGATCGGGTGAGTTTTATGGCAACTTATTATAGACATGGTTTTTGATTCTGGAAGAAATCCGCCGAATTGCATTAGACTACAGTGATGCCTTTGATGAAGGCTAATATAAAACTTATAGGCCTACCATTGTAGCGAAATACTAGCGATACTGTATTTACCTTGCTTAGCAACCAATTAAGGTGGCCGTATAGTGTATACTAACTAGTGTATATACTAGTGTCCGTCTATTAGAAATTCTACCTCGGAATGCTTTACTCTGTTTATAATGACGCTGCCTCGGAATGTTCAATATATCTCTAAAAAGTTTGTTTTCCCACTGAAATTTCCATTTTAACCTCTTCCATTTATCTTATGGTTAAGCATCGTAGGCCTATCGATCAAGGCTTTTCCAGATGCTATGGCTTTTGTCGCCTGGCTTCAGAAAAAGTGTTGTACACTGTACAGCATCAACTGTGTTAGATGCGCTGTTCGTCTTGAACCTGTCCTATATATATATGCCAAATGTGATGTTCCCTATCGACGATAAAACTGCCCGACAATGATGAAGATGATGATGATCGAAGAACATCAGCATCTTCATCATCAGCTGTGACGGACCCCTGAAAGTGCGGACCCCAAGGCGGATGTCTCATACGTCTTGCCCTAAGGCCGGACCTGTGCAACGTTCCATCTAAGCTGCGCGGCCGCGCGGCCGCGCAGCTCATTTGAAAAGGCCGCGCAGCAGTTTCAAATTTCCGCGCACAAATTTTGGTAGGAAGTGTTGTTTTGTTTAACGTTTTGTTGAACTTGAGGTAAGTCATTGATTTATTATCTCATCTTTTTCCAACGACTACTCAATATCTGCGTGCGCGGACGACTACCGAGCTGCCATCCAGCCACCCGACAGTCAAATATCTCGGGCGAATTCCCCAACTAATGACTAACCACCACCACCCTCCCCCGAGAGCTTTGTAATGACTGTCCAGACGCAGCCCCTTCTAGGTTGAATATGAGGGAAGATCTGAGGGAAGATCTAGTCACGGCTATCAAGTGAATAAGTTCCAGAAGCGAGCTGAGCGGACCACTCATTGAATCGCAACCAGAGACATCTGTTAATACACTGTGTCCCAATAAATCGGGACCCCTTTTTATAATGTGAATAAAACAGACAAATATTGATCGATTTTCAAAATTTCAAAACTGTTTTTATCCTGAGATAATTATCTACAAATTGGTAATTTATGAACGGCTATCACTAAAAAATTAAGTCATAATGACGTCGTTAATTTACATATCGAAACCAAATGTCAACAAAAATCGTTTGTGTTCGGTACATAACATTTGAATTCTCTGATGCAAATGACGTAATTGTAACGTCAATATTCATGCCAGAAACTTCATATTTGAATCAGTGGAAGATAATTATCTCAGGATAAAACACTTTAAATTTTGAAAATCGATTAATATTTGCCTGTTTTATTCACATTATAAAAAGGCGTCCCGATTTATTGGGACACAGTGTAGATGTCTAATCAGTAATCACAAGGGATGGTCCAACTGCATCTTCAGTGTCTATCTGTCAGTCATTAACTGGGACGTCTTAGCGACTCCTGCTTTGACTCGAAACCAGAAGACTCGCTTGGCATCAGCCAATTTAGAGGGATGCTGATTCTTATCAGCTGCTTTGCCGTCATAGGTGGCTGCTCCGGCCGGCAAGTTAGCTTTCAACAGGTGGTGCCAAAGAACCCACCGCGCGAGGTGAGCGGAAATCCCAAGGGTGATGCCGTGTATTGCAGGCCTGTCTTTCAATCGGTCAGATAATCAGGGTCGGATTCCACTTCGGAAGTTGGTTTTATGTAGCCTACAGCGCAATATTTCTTAGCTGTATCGAAACGTAAAGCGAATGAAAGTATATTAAACATTTTTTTCAAAGGAAAAGTGGTCTTCTAGGTTTACCGTTTAATACTGGTTGGCTTAAAGAGATGGTAGAGACGGAGCTTCAAACGTTAGTAGAACCACAGACGAAGGAGACTATAGCCTACCGATAGACTTTACATGTAGAGTGGAAGTCAGCATCGACAGAATTTATCAACTATGGTTGTCGCAGAAAGATAGGAGGCAGAAACTTTAGCGCTGAACATTATTTTGATGCCAGATTAAGAACTAGCCTACTTCATCATGTAGTCTCAGGTACGTCTAGTTAAGTTTTGGCTTGACATTCGTCATCGTATCATAAGAAAATATTATTTGAAATATTTATTGGAAGTTTGCGAGTGTTTGCTAAGTGATTTCTGTGCAATGCATCATCTTTAATAAAAAAAATGACATTATTACAGACATGTAAATTAGTGTAGTTAGGCCTATAGATTTTTTCAAACACAAATTTAATGTTTCTGAAAATATGGTGCTCATGTGGAAACTTGGGTTGCTCAATCAACCGTCAGTTCCGCGCACACTGGAAAAATATTAGAGGGAACGTTGGACCTGTGTGTAGCACTTCCCTTCTAATTTCACTGCAAGCATGGTCTAATGATTCTGATTATGTTAATCTGAATTACGAAAGCAGATAATCATGACTTCGATAATTCTCGAAGGAAAGACGATCGCTTATAATTGAGTTAACAAATGCGCCAGATAAAAAAATTTACTGTTCAAATGAATGCTTGGCTAAATTTATGCTTCCTTGCGCATAGCCTACAAGCGAGCAAGTTAAAGCCGTACCTTCAATAAACTTTGTAACGAACTCTACGCCGCTACTGAGTGATTATGGTCAGTCCCTGAAGGCAGAGGATCATTTAAAGCCAGCAATGGACGATGGAGGCATCCAAAGAATGTTACTAAGAATTTGGAATGTTCTGAATCGTAATTATTGTCAACGTCTCTCGGTCATCCTTCGGAGAGCAAGTATAAACCGTCCTAGTCCTACCATTCTTCAACTGCCCCACAACCATAGGCGTACGAGGCGGGGATCCAAGGGGGCAAATGCCTCCAAATTTCGGGATAATCTGGGTTTTTCGGGTAAACACAGCCCCGGAGATGACTAAAAAAGAAGGTCGTCAACTTTTTTGCCGGATATATTTTTCGGGCAGAAGTTCAATCTTTCTACCCCCCCCCCCCCATTGCTGAAATCTCCCGTACGCCTATGCCCACAGCTAGGTATGGGCTATTGAAGAATAAATGGTGCCACGATACACACGTGTCTACTATCTAGTCCTAAGCAATGCCCCTCATTTTATGCATACCGAAGTCTATAATTATGTTGCCCCACTGGCCTATCTTATAACAGGGACATCATTGGAGGTGGGCATTTGCACGCTCCCGAAATAAATGAGAAAATCAGCTATTTATTCGATTAACCGATAATTTTAATCTTCACTTTGTAGAAGGTTACGAAGCAGAAAATCAAACATAAACTTAGTAAGAAACGATTTAGAAAAAGGAACAATTAAACGTGTAGGATTATTTAACCACAGACAACATAGGTTGGTAATTTTAGGCCTATAGATCTCGATCTCAGAAGATGAAAACGAGAATGAATCGTCTTTTAGATGATTCAAATTTCTAAACGACATCATGGAGTCGTGTCAGACCTGCAAGAAGTGCGAGCTCGAGTCTTGGAATTTGGTAATCGTAATCGTAATCTCGAGATTTCTACAGCGCCCACAAAAGCGAAGTCACGGGAACCAGCTTATTCACAGGCGCTCAATCAAAGCAAAATCGATAGGCAGCGGGTCAAGTCCGGAGAGTCAGGCAGGCAGACAGATGGACGGCTAAGGTGGGTGGTGTTTAGAGTTGAATTGCCGAGGGATGTGAGGAGAAGAGGAAGAATCAGGATAGGATTTGTGAAAGAGCAATGTTTTCAGCTTTGAATGAAAGGTAGTAGTAGTAGCCTATTATACTTACCGATTACAAATTCAAGTGCTATGTGTTTCAGTCATTATTTTCAGTGCCGAGAAAGAGAATTGCTTTGACCAGCCGCCTTCATAGCATGTCAAGTCAGAGACTCTTCTTTGGGGACTTAAGGGATTGCCTTTCTTATAAACTGTTGGTATTATCCTGCGAAATGAGCGTTGAGCTTAAACAGTTGTTTTCATTGAACAATATCTAGCCTACTATGAATAAAATGGATCCACGTACTGTTAACTAACGTCTATGTAGGCATAAACCTCGGTTTTGACATCACTAGAAGAGACTTTTGAACACTTCTTCGATTTACGACAGAGTTAGGGCAATGCTCAAAAGCTGATAGATTTCCAAATCCATGCTTATAGGACATAATTATTTTGGTAGGGAGAGTTGACGGGTTCCACCCCCGCCCCCGATATAAATACCATACTGTTATTAACCGGGGTTGGACTGGGAGCGCTCCTGAGTAGTAACCTTGAAGGAGCGCTATATCAAAATCTCAGTAAATAAATAAATAATAAATAAATTAAAAAGTAAACACCAAGATTACAGCAAAATAGACCGTGCCCATGGAAACCCCGAAAACCAAAACAAATCCGAAGCTTTTCCAAGTCACGTCACGTGTCTGTGGTATAACAGATTTAAGTCTTTTTCTGTTTTTACGACGTTTTTTTCCATCTGCAATTCTGCATATTAAGCTTACATCTAAACCGAATTGAATAATATCTGCAGCATCTAGTAGACTATTTCGTTATATCTAGCAAGAACAGCTAGGCCCTAAGCTCAGTATAAAATCTAGTCAACATAGATCTATCTACTGAAAGATACAAATCTACTGATCTACGGATAGCATTTTAATATCGTTTTTCAATAAACAATAAAGTACGACCATATCCGCTCCAAACTAAAATTAAGTCCCATCTAACTTTGTTCTTTGTTCGTTCTGAATGCTGGTTAATCGTTCTTCTTCGTCCTGTGTTTATTTTCGAACGATGTCTTTCGATCAGAATGTTGGTCGCAGGCCTATTATCTGCATTTGCAGAGAGTAGACCTACATCCGTACATTTAATTTTAAGTAGTACTCGAGAGCGAGGCCCAGAAGCGCTACCATGCAAACTCAGTTCAGTCTTCTAATCTAAGCTCAAAATGCTGCCCAGATAGGCCTAAGAATTGATTGAACTAGACAAAACTGCAATAAGACGTCGGGAACCCTTAGTAGTGGCTAGTGAATGGAGAATTTTTTGACTGGATCATATATAGGCCTAATAGGCCTATAATAATTATAGGCTAAGCTGGGCTACACAGATACATAATTTATTCTGAACCATGCATATTCTGGCCTATATAATAGTATGCTTACCGAAATAGGCTACAGTAGATCTATGTAGGTTTGCGATATGGTCTATGCTTGATATCAAAATAAAGTTTAGTCCAAAAAATCTCTCAACACTCCAATTTGGACATTAAAACTCACTTGCACATTTAAAATTTTTTTTAATCGACTGTATTTTTGTAAATTCTGACAGATAATATCATTTTCAAGTTCTTACGGAAAACAGACAGAATAACAAGTTAATAGGAACTTTATGCCGAACATCATCAGCCACTTGTCACATTGAGCGAAAGTTGGAAGCACAAATGGTCAAAATAGATTCCTCTTGCGACATGCGTAATATTTGGCTGGGAGCCTGTGATTGTGAGTAGCCCTAAGCCACTAGATTTTATAACGCATGATGGAAACATGAAACTAAAAGGAAACATTTTGTGCCTGACAGATTCCTTTTAAGCTAAATGGCAATCACTATAATTGCATCACACCTGTCTTTAACTTTAACTTCAGCTCTAAATTTACAACTCTATGACGTTAGGTTGCCGATAAAATACTTTTAGTAGGCCTAAGCTTCAAGTCCTTTAACACAATTCATCGCAACGCAATTAACCAAAACAATGTAGTATTTACGACAATGTAGGCCTACCATCACCATTAAATGTGTTCTCTAAATATGATAGCCTACTGAATGATAGTCAAACTCTTCAAGAAAACATAATAATCAATAAATGTGCACGAAATCAATTGGCTATGACATAGCCGATAATAGTACACATTGTGTACTGTGTAAGCCTATGTTATTAGTAATTTAAAGTGAGAGATTTACACGAACATTTTCGGTTTGCGTTCAACTTATACACGAGACGTCGATTCGAGTTTCACATAGTAAACGAACGCATTAGCCTAAGCTTTGTAAATAACAAATCGCAGCATTTGTAATTGAGGCAAAGTTTTACTTTGGGGTTCCTTGGGCTGGTTATTAAGTCTAGCAAATTGATGTCTTGTTTGGTGCAATAATTATGTTGAGGTGAAGCATGAAACCTGATACCAGTTGAGGTTAAATCAATATATTACATGTAGGCCTATATAGCCTATTATTGTAGTTGGCTATACATGTATAAATTATATTGGAATGAACAACAATTTGGAATGTTCAGCATTTGTGTAATGTAGGCCTAGGCTACACTTGGTTAGATTAATAAAGTCACCAAACCTAAATTGGCCATGCCATCGAATTAAATAATAATTATTATTATTAGTCCGCTACATTGCGACCTACAATGTATAGAGGTCTGCTACTAATATTCACTGCAAGCATAGTTTCTATGCGTTTATAACATTCCAGTTTAATAGCGAACTATCTATTGTCTGTTCTACTGATAGGCTGCTTTAGTTTTAAGCTGGCGTTAGACTTGTCTCTTGCAGACATGCGCAGAGTCGACATCCGTTCTTATCCGCTTTGAAACTGTTCCCGCACACTCGACTTTGCTGCACCGAAACTTCGGTTATGGTTTCTGAAAGATATTCAAACATTCATTCATAATTATAGCGCATGCTTGTTCAGAAGTCCTTAAAATAAAAGACAGGGCCGATGACCCTGTGATAAGCTTATAGAATGAACTCAACAGTTCGTTGACTTAGAACTAACACCAAAAATGGATTATAAATCTAAAAAAAGTCTTTAAAAAGTCTTTAAAAAAGAGTCTAATAAAGTCCACATGCGTTTTTCGACTATTCTACCAATCTTGGAACTTCTTACAATTCTTAGGATTGAAATACTTCGTCAATTTCATTCAAGACAAAGACCTACATGTACTTAGTCTAGATAATATTTTATTATGTGCTTCTTGTTTTTTCCAAAAGGGTTTTAAATCCTGCAATGTCAAAAGATGCAAAGTTCGTATCGAAGACAAAGCTAAATACCAGGTAAGGTTATGATAGACCCTAAAAAGAGAGAAAGATCAATCAAGATGTGACATAAGTTAACGAACCTAAACGCAGGTCGGCTGCCAATAACAAGGTGCTCTAACACACTTAACCTCTTTCAGTTTGCACACCTCACCTGGGGGACATGGATGGTTCTGAAACAAAAAGAAAATTTTCATCCCCTCCTGCAAGAGCATTTCTCTCTATCTCTTTCCAACAAACTATCTACCTTTCTATCCGTCAATAACATGCGCTTGTCTGCTTGCTTGTCTGTCTGTTTGTCTGCCTGTCTGTTTGTCTGTCTGTCTGTCTGTTTGCATTCCTGTTTCTTTAGCTGTCCAGCATTCCGTCTGTCTCAAGCAAGTGTGCCTGTATTTTGTCTGCCTGCCTTCACACCTGTCTGTGTTACTTTTCTGTGTAACCTGTCTGTGTTACTTGTCTGTGTATAACCTGTCTGTGCTACTGCTCTGTGTAACCTGTACGTGTTACTTGTCTGTGTATAGCCTGTCTGTGTCACTTGTCTGTGTAACCTGTCTGTATTACTTGTATGTGTAACCTGTCTGCCTACCTTTCTGCCTACCTATATTCAAGCAGGCCAGTCTAGGTGTCTGCAAACTATCTGCTTTTCGGTCTACATGTATAATAGCAACTTGTCCGTTGATCCGTCTATTTAAACAGGCCATCAAGCCTACATGTTAAATCGTATGTCTACTGCTTCTACATGTATTCATGACATGTAGAATTGTATAGATAGGCTTACATCGTTGCTTATGCTACTTTAAAAGTATTAAACTTCCTTGTATAGGTACAAAAACATAAAAGTCCTAAAGCCGTTACTAACGACGAAGCGATATTACGATAACCGTTAACATGATGTTGACTTTTAGTTGTAAACCGTTAACATGATGATGACTTTTAGTTGTAAGCTGTTAACATGATGATGACTTTTAGTTGTAAACCGTTAACATGATGATGACTTTTAGTTGTAAACCGTTAACATGATGATGACTTTTAGTTGTAAACCGTTAACATGATGGTGACTTTTAGTTGTAAACCGTTAACATGATGATGACTTTTAGTTGTAAACCGTTAACATGATGATGGCTTTTAGTTGTAAACCGTTAACATGATGATGACTTTTAGTTGTAAACCGTTAACATGATGATGACTTTTGTTGTAAACCGTTAGCATAATGATGACTTTTTGTTGTAAACCGTTAACATGATGATGACTTTTAGTTGTAAACTGTTAACATGATGATGACTTTTAGTTGTAAACCGTTAACATGATGTTGACTTTTAGTTGTAAACCGTTAACATGATGTTGACTTTTAGTTGTGAACCGTTAACATGATGATGACTTTTAGTTGTAAACCGTTAACATGATGTTGACTTTTAGTTGTAAACCGTTAACATGATGATGATGACTTTTTGTTGTAAACCGTTAACATGATGATGACTTTTAGTTGTAAACCGTTAACATGATGATGACTTTTAGTTGTAAGCCGTTAACATGATGATGACTTTTAGTTGTAAACCGTTAACATGATGATGACTTTTAGTTGTAAACCGTTAACATGATGATGACTTTTAGTTGTAAACCGTTAACATGATGATGACTTTTAGTTGTAAACCGTTAACATGGTGATGACTTTTAGTTGTAAACCGTTAACATGATGATGACTTTTAGTTGTAAACCGTTAACATGATGATGACTTTTAGTTGTAAACCGTTAACATGATGATGACTTTTAGTTGTAATCCGTTAACATGATGATGACTGTTAGTTGTAAACCGTTAACATGATGAAGACTTTTTGTTGTAAACCGTTAACATGATGATGACTTTTAGTTGTAAACCGTTAACATGATGATGACTTTTAGTTGTAAACCGTTAACATGATGATGCCTTTTAGTTGTAAACTGTTAACATGATGATGACTTTTAGTTGTAAACCGTTAACATGATGATGGCTTTTAGTTGTAAACCGTTAACATGATGATGACTTTTAGTTGTAAACCGTTAACATGATGATGACTTTTAATTGTTTTAAGTTTTTTCTTCAAGGATCTTTTCTCACCGCACAGGTCGGACCATCGCAGGCACACGCCGGACATCCATCAACCGTATCCGGGACGCATCGTGGTGGTTTACACGTCGGGATCTTTGGACAAGCCGCAGCTGTTATATCGCAGAATATAACAGGATAAGGTGTAGGCCTAAGTATCATAATGCAAGACTTTTTATATCGAAGTAGCAATACCGGTAATACATGTATGAATTAAATATTCTTTCGTTGCAGCGAAAACTTAAACGAGACTATAAGCGCAATTGGTTTAGAACTGAATAACTCTCACTTATTGGTGACATAGATTTGGTTATCTTTATTATATCAACTCTCAATTTCAGATAACTCACACTGCTCAAACATTATGTATGGAAATTACAGGTAGCCTATAGATACAATTGCTGATGAAAATCAGTGTTAGATCTACTTGTCACATAGCCGCAAATGCAGCTCAATCGCAGACAAGCCGATTACTTAGTTTAATTGATTATAACATAACATAACATAACATAAGTTTTGAGTGGTTCAGAAGACCAGGGCCTGTGTTAGAACCACTTCACTGTTTACACAGGTTACATAACCATTGTATCACCTGGCTACAAAAACTGGACAGAAGCAGTAAACGGAGCATAAACCATAAGCGACAGCATAATATTAAGCCATGAAGTGAGACACTGAGAAAGCACTAGCCACCGGCAGACGACCATCTCTACCAAGGGCGGATCTAGGGGGGGGGGGGGTAATCCGGCCATGCCCCCATTTAGAACTGCCCATGTATCGTCCCCCACATTTGGTTTCGAATAATGTGCAAAGAAAATTTTTGGAGGGTGAGAGACTGGATGACTAAAAAAGTCATCAACTTTTTTGGCGGACAAAAATTTAATGGTTTACTTTTTCAGAAATTTGAACAAAAGTTTTGTTTCCCGCACCCAAGGCCAAGAATTTTTGGCCCGTCCAAAGTTTCTGTATCCTCCCTTGATCTCTACCGATAACAATATATTTGAAACTGACCTCTTGCCGATGATATTTGCAGGACCACCAGAGCTGCCATCAACGTCATCATGGTGCCACAGAAGCTCAGCATCTCGTCGCGTCTTATTCTGATCTACCACTTGAAATTGGACAGAAAAGCAGTGCATTTATTGACCAATAGTCAAAAATTAATCCACGTTAAACCACAAACGATTAGACAATGCTAGAGACGTCCATCCTGTAAAGGCCAACACCCATTTTCCCTCTAAGCGTATGACACATTCCTCTCAGTCACAATATCATGAGAGTGCGCATGTCGTACGTTTAGACGTTGAGAATCAGAAGATGCAAAGTAGAAAGTTAAATGTTGTACCATCCGGACATTGTTTCACGATTGCCTCTCGACATTATAGCGCACAATGTATTAGGGACATAGCGCACACGAATAATACTTCCCTCCAAATTGCAGTGCATGCATCGCCTAACGATTGTGATAATGTCCGTCTACTGCAGGCTAAGTAGGCCTAACGAAGGCAGATGCTCAGGACTTCGATAATTTTCGTACGAAAAATACTATAGCTTATCGAGCTAACGAAGTAGCCAAATAAATATTCAGATCAATAGGAGCCTAGGACAAAATTTACTTCCTTGCGTACAGGCATACGTGCAAATTGAGACATTTGGCCTACCTGTAATAAACTTTGTAACGAACTCTACGCTGTTACTGAACGATTGCCGCCAGTCGCTGAAGACAGACGATCTTTTAAAGTCAGCCACGACCCACGCAATTAGCCTAGATCTACCTATATTGAATATTTTCTGGATCTTTCCACTGTGTGGAAGAATTTTGGAATGTTCTGAATCGGGGCTCTCGCGGCGTCTCGCCAATAATAATCAAAACCCATTAATTTTGTCGTTATCATCACCCTCGTCTCCTGGTCACCCTTCGGTGAAGAAGTATAAACCGTCAGAGTCGTACCAACCCTCAACTGCCACGAAACTAGGTGCCCTTGGTAGGCTACCGGTATGTGCTATTCAAAAGTATATGGGCCGTCATACCCATGAATGTAGGCCTATGCACAGTTGCATACCATACGTGTTTCCCTATGGGCCTACTTTAATTGAAACAGGAATGCTATTTAATGGGGCAGAGTTGGGCATTTGCACGCTCCCTGAAATTATTTGAATGCGTATAATACAAAACAATACAAAAGAAATTTGATAATGCCCTCCTTACAAAGCTCAGAAGTGCATTCGATGGATTGATAATTTTATTCATCACTATAATAGATGGACTTAATACATATGACTGTTAAAAGCAAAGAATTATCGATGAATAACTAATATTTATTCGATCACATTACCCATTCTAGCAATCAACCACGTACAGGGTAGCCTAACATCAACCAGTGAAAACATTCAGTCAAGGAGTATTAGCCTACCTGTCCACAAAACAAGCATCTAAACTACAAAGCCAAACAATCTTCTCAGTTCTCACCAAATGCCAAAAAGCAATTATTCCCGTCTGGTTATCAACTGCGCCGCTAAAATTAATTAGTTTCGCAGTCAAACAGTCTGCACCGTTTTGAAATTGATTGTAATTTACAAGATCTAATTGAGAAACGATGAAAAATCAATTTTAATTAAATAAGCAAGTTTCTAAGTTTTCTTTTAAATTTTCGTTGAAAGCAGTTGATCGATCGTTCAGTGTTTAGATGACGAACTGTTGAAAGCAACGCAAAGGATCTAAGCCCTACTAAATATTTAGGAGGCCGACAGACACTGTGCAATAACTGACCAATTATTCAGGCTGAAGACATTTCGAACAGCTTTACCTGGTGTTATGATGCCCAGATTTATTTTAGAGTAGGTCTTCCAGAAGAAGATAAAAGAAAGTCACAGATGGTGATGTTAGATTGTGTTATACATGATAGGTTTGTAAATAGATTGAAGCTAACTAAGCCAAAGACGACGCACAGCGTTTTGGTAAGCCTGAGGCTATCTTTGGTCTAAGCCGAAGGCATTAGTTTTTTTACTGCGTCACGATTTTGGATCATCAAGTAGCAGCGGGTGAACTGACTAAAAGTGATATAGGCCTAACTTTTGTTCTGCTTGACATTTTATTATTGCAATTTGGGCGTTGTAGTTAAATAGTCCTGGGCACGACGTTAAACTGCATTCATCCTCAGCCACAGGGAACCAACAACGTCCCTGTGCCGGTCCTAAGCCCGGACAAAGGAGGGAGGTTTGCCAGATGGGTGGCGATACACTGGCAGTAGAAGACCAAGACGACTGAAATCCGCAAAAACCACGACACAAGTGACAGAGCGGCCCAGATGCTTTAAGGTGTCATGATGTGGAGCATACATGCACAGGCCGGTCAGAACAGACCGGTGGAGAGAGTCGAGGGGAGCGCATGGGACACATGCGGGCATTGACCCAGGTTGTCCTTCTTGCCTCTCTCCCAATATTCTCTTCAATCAGGCAAGGTAGTCTAGCTGCTACAAGATGTTATTGGTATGGAGCAGACATACTGACCGGACCGGTTGAAGCTGGGCAGCAGGACGCGAGACAGACTCAGACAGAGAGTGGCGTCGGACTCCTACGGGTATTGGGCCCAATGATGTTGATGATGAATTAAATGTGAATTAGCCTACCTTTAAGCTTGTGAACTGTTATTTAAAAATCCACACTTATGACCAAACTATTAGCAAAACATGAGGGGTTACTTTATTAGGGCCTGTCTTTTATGTACATTATAAAACATTATATACATTATTTGCTGTTATGCAAGTTTTTAAGGGTAGGAGTTCAATTACGGATATCATTATTATTAACTTGTAGATTATAGGCTAATCATGTAGATTATTATTTTTATTATTATTTTACTGGTTAACTTGACTTATCTAGGCGTATAGCCTACATAATATAATTGTGCAATTTACATGTAAGGTCTGTCATTTTCAGCTATGCAAAATATTTGACTGAGTGAACAAGTATTTCAATATTTTATGAGATTTGTGATGTTCTTAATGACTAAAACAAACGGTTTCAGGGCTTCTGCAGGATCTTGTATTAAGATCCAATTCCCAAGCAGGGACAATCCTCCTTGTTGATGAGTAGTAAACAACGTTTTCTTTGCTGGTTATTGGAATTCATTCGTCCGTGTCTTTGCTTTTGTTCTGTCTCTTATTGTATTTGCTTGCATACCGGTATTATCTAGGCCTATTTGCCAGCGCGTGTGTCCCTGTGCGTGTACACGCTGTCAATCGTGTTCAGTTAGCCTACTAAGCAATCACACGTCCTGTTTTGCGTTATGGTCGTTATAGTTATATCCGACAAAGCATGGTCATTGGTCTCTTTTGACGACTTTGTTTCGGTAATTGAATGCATCTACTGACATCTGTATAAACCCACGTGTAGCCTAATTTCTATTTGTAGCCTACCTGGTGTATGTCGTTAGACCAATATCAGAGATCATAATTGTTTTTCAATTAAGATAAGGTGACGCAACTGACGCATATAGGTTGGTAATTTTGGGTGGGCCTATAGGCTTAGATTTCGATCACAGGAGATATAGGCCTAAGATTACACGTGAAAAAATCGTCTGTGACACGACTTAAATTTCTAAACGACTTCATAGAATGGTGTCAGACAGACTCAGACTTACAGGAAGTGCGAGCTCGAGCCTCGGAAATTTGTAACGGAAGAAGTAGGCTATACTTAACGATCACGAATTTCAAGTTCAATGTGTTTCAATAATTCTTATTGTCAGGTGTCGAGAGAGAGAGAGGATTGACGAGATCATTCGCTATCATACGTTGTAGAGCCACTGGCTCTTCATAATCCATTGCTGCATTGAAAGGCTACTTATTGGGACTACCCTTCTTATATGAAATGTGAGCATCATGATGAGAAATGATCTTAAACAGTGATTTTCATTAACAAAACCTAATAAATGAGTGAAATGAAGACATGCATGTAGGCTTACTGTGAAATACCACCTGTAGATATAAAAACTTTTGTCACCTCTGGAAGACTCTTTAGATTAGGTCTACTCGCTCGATTTAGAACAGAATGTAAGATTATGCTTAGAAGCTTATAATTTTTATATTTCCAACGTACATATTGACGTATTTGGTATGGAGAGTTGACGGGATGGACACCACCACCCTTCCCCCGATACCGATATTTAATGCATTACTGCTATTAAAGCGCCGCCTCCAAAATCGTGATTACTGGGACTGGATACCCAAGAGCACACTGCTTTTGAGGAGCAGCTCAGAAATTTTGTGGCCGCGCAAGGTCTGCCTTGAATAATATCAAGAATGCTGCAATCCTGACTGATTTGAATGCTATGTAATTCGAACGATGGAAGGTTTCGAGTGATTTTGGAGGCTTGGCGTGACTTTTAAAGCACCGCCACAATATCGTGATTACTGGGACTGGATACCCAAGAGCACACTGTTTTTGAAAAGCAGCTCAAAAATGTTTTGGCCGCGCAAAGTCGGCCTTGAATCAGATCGAGAATGCTGCAATCCTGACAGATTTCGATACTATGTCATTCGAGCAATGGACCGTTTTCGAGTGATTTTAGAAAAGTGGCGTGATTTTTAAAAGCACCGCCACAATATCGTGATTACTGGGACTGGATACCCAAGCGCACACTGTTTTTTAAAAGCAGCTCAGAAATTTGTTGGCCGCGCAAAGTCTGCCTTGAATCAGATCGAGAATGCTGCAATCCTGACTGATTTCAATGCCATGTCAATCGAACGATAGACGGTTTTCGAGTGATTTTGGAGTCTTGGCGTGAATTTTAAACACTAAAATTGTAGTAAAATACGACCATGGCCCACGGCAATGCCCGAAAACTAAAACCAATCCGATTTTTTCTCGCCACGTCTCTTGTTTGTGTGTTGATAGATTTAAATTTTTTTCTGTTTCACCGATTTTTTTACAACTGCATATCGAAGATCTTGCATCTAGGTCTACAACTAGCTGGATGGAATAATATGAGCAGCATCTAGTAGAATATTTGGTTACATCTACCAAGCACATCTTGTGCAAAATCTATTGTGAGTCTAGTAGTATCAACTGATAGTTAGGAATCTACTGATCTACTGACAGCATCTAGCATAGTTTTTAGCAAAAACAACAAGATACGACCATGTCCAATTGAAACGACCATGTCCCCCGGAAAACTAAATCTACACCTCGCCACTCCCCAGTGTTTGAATGACCACATCCATTGTTCGTTCTGTATGTTGGACAATAGTTCTTCTTCGTCCTGTGTAACTGTGTTTATTTTTCCAGCGATGTCTTTCGATGAGAATGTTGTAGGGTTGTATTATTTGATTTCGCAGAGAGTTCATCGGTTTTTCACTCCTTTAATTAGTCCGTTTGTGAAGCGAGATTTGCACCAAGGCTGCATTGGACATCCATCTAAAATGCATCCAGATGTACTATTACTATTTTATAATAACGACATTTTCGTTGTTGTCGTATAACTTGAAGAGAAGATAATTAATTTTTTCTATGGCTGCGGCGCCTTTCCATCATTCTGCAAAACCGAGATCTTGCATTTACATGTACTTCTATAATCTTAGTCGTGTGGAGAATTATCGTGCAGAGTAGGTCTGACTACTATTCAATAATGCCGATAATAGGCCTAATAGTGTAACGGCCTGCCCCCACCTCGAAAGAAGACCACGTGACCGGGGGTCCCACCCTTGGTATTGCTCTTCAGCCTCCCAAGTGGTAGGAGCCCGCCTTAGGATTTCAATCGAGGCGCCGCACTGTTGAAGGGGTTCTCTGTTGTCAGGTAAGACTACAGGTTCAACTAAGTAGGTAAGATCTACGGGATCCATTGATTTCCCTCTGGTAAAGTCGTAGTTTAGGGTTGGGTCTTCCACCTCAGGACGGGGATGTCTCTCATCGGTACCAGGAATGACTTCGGTCGAGTGGCGACATATGTCTGCGGTTCCCGGTCTGGGAACGACGGCTTCCTCGAATTGAAGACCGTCTGGGTTCGAATCCCCTTCAACAGGTTGTGTAAGTCCCCCATCCTTAAGTGCGATCAACCCTTCCCTTCTCTTTTCCTGCATTACCTCACCTTCCTCTGGTCTGTCAGGGGTTCCTCCCTTCTTCTCCTTGGTTAAGTTTTCCTCTAAATCCTCATCAGAGTCATCCTCAGACCTTATAGAAGTTTCCATGATTCAATGATTTATTAACGTTTGATTTGATATATTTAATTAAACAATTCAACTGAATATAATGAACAAGCGTTGCTGACAATTAACATCTGTGATCGGGCCTAGGTATTGTTCTTCAATAACTATGCAATATGTCTTCAAAGTCAGCAGAATCTCCGTAAATAATCAACAGGCGTGCACAACCTTAATTCTAGTAATCGCGTTTTATAATTAACAGTCAGGTATAATGAATCATAATTCGGTCTGCAGCTTTCAACCGATATGCAATATCAACTTAGGTTTCAATTCTTATTATCAATGAACATTAATATCTGATTAATTAACTACACTTGGTTTCGGAATCTGTTATGGAGCAATTAGATTAGTTAATACTTCCCTGGCAATTTCCGTGCAATTTGGCCAACACTCGCATTCAAATATGAAAAGAAGATCGGAAGATTTCTTGTCCGAATATTGGAATATATGACAATAAAGATTCACACAGAATCAGCTGCAAACTGTCCCAAAACCAGTCGCTTAGTCAACGGTATATTCATATTCATGAAATCAGGCAATCAGCCACACAATCAGCATTTTTAGACCCAGAATATACGGAATTTCTGATCTTCCCGAGCCGAGCTCTCACCCCGATGAAAACCTCCAGTCGACTGCGCTTTTCGGCGTTGGAAGCGGTCACGTGATCCGGATCAACCAATCAAAGGCTACCACGCAAAAACGACCGTCGGACGCAAACCTCGGCCTCTGATAGGACGGACAATCTACTGCGATTGGTCACCACAAGAAGGTTCAGAAGCCTCGACAGAAGCCTCGAGCAGTAGCACCCTTCCGTCGTCATGACGACCCTCGCAAAAATATACCATCTATGTGATGATCTATTAATAGACCCGCGATAACTGGTAAAATCAATTAGCAAGTAAGTACGCTAAGCGGCCTAACGGGACGATAAATTGTAGCGGCCTCATAGGACGTTACACACCCCCCCACTTAATCCAATTTTCCACTTAATGGAAAATTTCCAGAACAGGGTCCGAAACCAAACAATATAAACAAGCAATCCTTAACTAACACCTGATATAACACAAGTTGTACCGACAACTCGGTATGTTCATGCCCAAAAATGTCAAGTCCAACTTATGTACATCACGAAACTGATATCAAGATTTTAAGAGTATCACAAAGAATCTCTGTGCTGAATCAAGTTTACAGTTAACACAAATTATAATCATCATTCCTAATCCTTCAATTGCACGGAGCCACTTACTAGGATTAATAAATGTCTTCCAAACACAATATTCCCCGCTCCGGCACCAAATCTCACTAAACTATTATGCTAACAAATCAGCACATTAGATTCCAATTTAACAGGTAAATAATACTATGAATCAAATGCACATTACACAATAAAGGAAGACTATTTCTTTAAATTCTATCTTCACCCGTAACCAAAGAGATTTCTAGGAAAACTCTCTTCCTTAGCTCAACATACAATCGCTATCAGCGATGGGCAGTCAACACTTCATTACCCACCTTACACGTTACTAGGGCTGAACTATTAAGCAAAGGCTTTACTGCTTAGTGAAGCATACCCAAGCCACACTAGGACGGATTTCTCCTTGACCTGTGTATAGTCTGTCGACGTCTACCTTACAAGACGGAGCATAACAGAGCAGACCTTCCGGAACTAGCAAACAAAGGATTTACTATTCAGGGAAACATACCCAAGAAGCTAGTACGGATTTCTCCCTGACTTATGCAAAAGACTTTCTACGTCCACCTTACAGGACGGAATATAATAGAATAGACCCGTAACGCTGTCTGGACAATTACAACCCACTATTCTACATCTGAACCTGCCTTCACTAACCATATAGAATTCAAAATAGCCAATAATCTCATCATAGATTATACAATTAATCATGGTTATGCAATCACATACAAGCACAGCAATCTTGCCCTTCTTCGTGGCAACAAAGAAAACAATGCAAGTAAAACTACAAGTAAACAATCCTTACCTACCCCCATGATCTAACCTAGATCAAGTTTAGAAACAAAAATTCATATGCATTTTCATCCAAAGGAACTAAAACCAGGCTTCTCGCCAAAGCCTAAACCTATCGCCATTACGCGATATTATCTTACATTACATATACGTTAATAAGCCTACCCAAACCCAGGACCCTATGGGAAACCTAGCGGGTTTCACTCTCATGTCATACCGGAAATTTCTGCTAGTGACATGGCGCTGCATAAATTTTCGAGCAATTTCAAAGTTATTTTGCACATTCTCAATTTGATTCACAACAAAATCATCGGTATTAGACAAAGCATTAGCGACTTGAACATCTCCTAAAACTAAATCAATCGGCATGCACAGCGCTCTTGACAGGAACAGCCGGTTAGGTGTGAATCCGGTGCTTTCACTTTCACTTGCTCGATAGCCGGCGAGGACGTAGGGAAGATGCACATCTTCCGAAGAGAAGTTGGCAAGAACAGACGGAAGATGTACACCAACGGAGGGAGGATTTGCGAAGCCGGGAGAAGGATGCACATCCTCGTTAGAAGGATTCCGGGCTACCACCTTAGGAGAGAGTAGATTCGAAGTGCAGTTCGATGAAGCGGAAACTTTCTTCAGGCGTGGAGTTCCGGTTTCTGCACGTTCCGGCTGGCTGGTCCATGGCTTCTCAGTAGTTTTCGAATTCGGTTGCACGGCATGGATTTCTTCCTTTCTTCCATGGTCACGAGAAGCTACTATTCTGCGACACAGTCTCACACGTGGCTTGCAGTGAACGTCGAATCGGTGACTTCCCGCCAGAATCCAGTTGCGACCGACATGCCAAAGTACATTTTCGTCTTTCATCCAGGAAAGTCCAAGGATCAGTTCAGATACCTGTTCGTTGTATCGGTCCAGCTTCATTGATGATGTCATTCTTCTATCTGGGAAATTTGAATATTCAGTTGGTAGTTTCCCAGCAGGTTCTTTCCTTTCACGAGCAATTGGTTCAGATCGAGACGGTTCGGCAGTGTCCTTTTTCGGTGACAACTCTCGAGCATAAGAGCTGACGATTGTGGGCGGTTCTTCAGAAGCAACACCGCTCCCGAGTAGGAACGGATTAGGCAGGTCATCGTTGAGACCACCCGCGACAATCGGTTTCATTGTTGGCCACTGCATTAATTGTTTCGCCAGGGCAACCTGTTCATCGTACGAGGTTGGACCGTAGTAGGGTACGAAGATGGGCTGTACTGTCTCACGAGGTAAGTATTCGTAGCTCTGGGTAACCTGAGTTTTTAGCGACGAAGACATCGTTGACATTATCGGCCGACTCGAAGATGTCGTCAGGGTGGGCATACGAGGAATCGAAGCAGAAGCGAACGCGATCTTTTCTGATTCAGGTTTCATTTCACGTACCTGGACGTCGTGCATACCCACATTCTTCGAAGAGATGATTCGTGGAGGAATTGCAGTTGATCGTCGAAGATTTTCAGCTTCAGTGTTCATGAATTGGTACGACGAGTATGGGAAGGTGGCAGCCCGTGAAGTTGCGGTTGAGATGGGACGACGAGGATGTGCATCTCGTGGACCCCAGTCGTACTCTCGTGTGAACGACAAATCCCCATTTGATTTATCTACAACTAACATTCCAGAGTTAGTACATGTTTTCAAACAGTCTTGCCCTATAGCTATCGCATTTGGGTCGAGCACAAATCGATGTAAAGGCCGCATATCAGTTACTTCTGAGTCTTCACTATTGCATTTCAATTGTTCGGTTATATCTCTATTTAACCGGTTTTGTTTCATGCGCAAATACGACTCATAGTCAAAGCTTTCATAAAACGTATTTAAATCTCTATGATAGACAGTTTCATTCCTAACCATTTCGGGTTCTTTTCTGGCCCTTGTATCTTGACTAAGTTGGACCTGAGCGTCAGCTGTATTTGAACCTAGTTCCCAAACCTCACTTAGTCTAGGACCAAATGTACCTGAGCTTACTTTTACCTTACTTAATCTGGTGTCAATTGTATCTGCACTAGATTGGATTTGAACCTCTGTATCTGACCTTAATTTCAAAACCCCACTTCTGGTACCAATTGTAACGGCCTGCCCCCACCTCGAAAGAAGACCACGTGACCGGGGGTCCCACCCTTGGTATTGCTCTTCAGCCTCCCAAGTGGTAGGAGCCCGCCTTAGGATTTCAATCGAGGCGCCGCACTGTTGAAGGGGTTCTCTGTTGTCAGGTAAGACTACAGGTTCAACTAAGTAGGTAAGATCTACGGGATCCATTGATTTCCCTCTGGTAAAGTCGTAGTTTAGGGTTGGGTCTTCCACCTCAGGACGGGGATGTCTCTCATCGGTACCAGGAATGACTTCGGTCGAGTGGCGACATATGTCTGCGGTTCCCGGTCTGGGAACGACGGCTTCCTCGAATTGAAGACCGTCTGGGTTCGAATCCCCTTCAACAGGTTGTGTAAGTCCCCCATCCTTAAGTGCGATCAACCCTTCCCTTCTCTTTTCCTGCATTACCTCACCTTCCTCTGGTCTGTCAGGGGTTCCTCCCTTCTTCTCCTTGGTTAAGTTTTCCTCTAAATCCTCATCAGAGTCATCCTCAGACCTTATAGAAGTTTCCATGATTCAATGATTTATTAACGTTTGATTTGATATATTTAATTAAACAATTCAACTGAATATAATGAACAAGCGTTGCTGACAATTAACATCTGTGATCGGGCCTAGGTATTGTTCTTCAATAACTATGCAATATGTCTTCAAAGTCAGCAGAATCTCCGTAAATAATCAACAGGCGTGCACAACCTTAATTCTAGTAATCGCGTTTTATAATTAACAGTCAGGTATAATGAATCATAATTCGGTCTGCAGCTTTCAACCGATATGCAATATCAACTTAGGTTTCAATTCTTATTATCAATGAACATTAATATCTGATTAATTAACTACACTTGGTTTCGGAATCTGTTATGGAGCAATTAGATTAGTTAATACTTCCCTGGCAATTTCCGTGCAATTTGGCCAACACTCGCATTCAAATATGAAAAGAAGATCGGAAGATTTCTTGTCCGAATATTGGAATATATGACAATAAAGATTCACACAGAATCAGCTGCAAACTGTCCCAAAACCAGTCGCTTAGTCAACGGTATATTCATATTCATGAAATCAGGCAATCAGCCACACAATCAGCATTTTTAGACCCAGAATATACGGAATTTCTGATCTTCCCGAGCCGAGCTCTCACCCCGATGAAAACCTCCAGTCGACTGCGCTTTTCGGCGTTGGAAGCGGTCACGTGATCCGGATCAACCAATCAAAGGCTACCACGCAAAAACGACCGTCGGACGCAAACCTCGGCCTCTGATAGGACGGACAATCTACTGCGATTGGTCACCACAAGAAGGTTCAGAAGCCTCGACAGAAGCCTCGAGCAGTAGCACCCTTCCGTCGTCATGACGACCCTCGCAAAAATATACCATCTATGTGATGATCTATTAATAGACCCGCGATAACTGGTAAAATCAATTAGCAAGTAAGTACGCTAAGCGGCCTAACGGGACGATAAATTGTAGCGGCCTCATAGGACGTTACAATAGCATCTCGTAGTGAGTCTACTATCCAGTGATACCTAGTGATAACATTCTGTAGAGTAGGCCTATCTGCTATTCATGCAAAAATGCCTAGTAATACCATCTATATAGTAGAGTATCTAGCAATATCTAGGCTAATCGACCTAATAACATCTTTTGACATAGTTATAGCAAGAATGCAAGCAGCACTATCAGAATGACACTTCTGCTACATATGTAGCGTTGCATCCGGTGTTCGAATCCATGTGCAATATTGCAATATGTGAATTTTACATAATCATCTCATCAAACCAGAAGCAAAGTTTGCCAAGTCGCTAGACTGCCTTAACCGTTGTTGCGCTTCAATCACTTATTTTATTGGTCTTCTTGATCGCCAGATTGATCACAAACACGCATGGAAGAATAAACGCAAACCTAGGCCTACACATACACACATACACACACACGCACGCACACACACACACACAGGCATACATGCCACAACATTAGGCCTAGGCCCTATATAGATATTGCACCTAATGAAACTGCGAATCACTATTGGAATAAATACAAGAGAATGATTTTTAATAGTTAAAGTAGACTGTCTTAAAATTTGCTCAGAAAATGGTTGAATGAATGAGCGACATAGAAAATAAGTGTATAATAGCCTACTCTATTTTGGAACAACGCATGTTGGCTTTAGAATGCAAGTTGTCTCTTTGCAATCGTCGTTTTTGAAGACACATTTCTGATCTTTGGGGCAGTTGAGTTCCTAAATAGCAGCAAACATTTCAATTTACTCAATTAAGCCTATTCCATAGAATATTCACCGATCTTTCCGATCAATATAATGAACGAGAAGAGTAAATAAAAGTAATAGCCTACATCAATCATTTCGTCAATTAGTTCATTATCAATTATTGATGATAATGACGATGATGATAATTGTAGCGATGATGACCGCGCTGTGAACTACCGGTAACATTAAATGTTAGATAAATTTTATCTTTACAAATGGAAAAGTCACCGTGATGATGATGATGATGATGGCGGCGAATGACGACAAAATTACGAAATTGGAATCTCACTTACTTATTCACATAATCATAAAATAAAACAAGAGCACGATCGCTCATAGTTGGGTTGGCACAAAACAAGAAAATTGTAAACTTTTGATGTGTGAAATGTTTGAAAGCGTCAACTCGAAACAAGCTCACGGCGATGATGATAATGATCATAATGATAATAATGATGATGGCAACAACAAAGACGACACAGGATGATGATGGTGATGATGACGACGACGACGATCACGGTTGTAAAGTGGATGCAACGACAACTGACATCTACATGTTGCGGGTGATGATAAACCTACCTCACAGCTACAGGCACATTTTTCACATCCGTCAGGTTTCGTAACTAAGGTACAACCTGGAAGACATCTGATCTGCTTTGGACAAGGTGTGGTCGTCTCTGGAATCAATGAAACGTGCAACCATTTAATGTTAATTTTATACGTAGGGCCTATAAGTTTCACTTTCTTAGTGCGTAGGCCTACGTGTAGGCTACTTTTCTTAATTTAATGTACGAAAAACAATACCCTACATCCTGCTACAATGTGAGAGGGAAATACAAATGGCACTGAATTACTAAATAGATTTTTTACAAGCCAAAAACCTTAAGCCATTAGAACTAGATGCTGCTTAACGAATAGTCTAATAATGAGAACTAAAATATGGAAACGCATACAAAGAATGTGGGGCAGGGCAATATTCCTATACAGGACATGAAACAAATGTGAAACATACCGACTTCAAGTAAGTGCTACATGCAATCACTGACCTTGTGCGTTGGCCATATGGATGACCACGACAGCGATCACAACAGCTAAACAAACTGATGTCATATTCATGTTTTCTTCCTCTGATTTTCCTCTTAAAGTTTTGTTGAAAAGAAGTTGATCGATCGCTCAGTGCTTATATATGACGAGCTTTTGAAAGCAAAGAAAAGGATATAATTACATTATTATGATACTAAACATTTAGCACAGAGACTCTGTGAAATGGCAGACTAGTGACATTTTAAGCTGAAGACATTTCAAACGGTTTGAAAACGGTGATCTATGCCGATGATCGGTGTTTTAAATTTTGCTTCAGATCAGCTGTTCCCGAAAAACATGCTCTTCCATAAAAAAAGATATCTGGTAATATTAGATTGCAGGTTTAATAGGTTTGTAGGGGTCGTTTCAGATAAAGTGAACCACTTTTCACGTTTGGCCACTTTGCTACCTTCAGAAGCATCGTATCAAGGATTCAAATACATCATTTTAAAGAGCAGTGATTGCTCTATAAGGCTATGCAGTTAAACTGGGCCGGTGTTGAGGTTGAGTGGGTCATATACCAATTCAAACTTTTAATGTCCAGTGGTTCTCTTTACCTGAAGTTTAAGATATAGTGAATCAGTTTTTTCGATAAAGTGAACCAGATCTTGCTTGTATCAAACTATACACTTATCCAAATGCAAAAGCCTAATAGTTTATATAAATCACAGCAAAATGTAAACATTTGCACCAATTTTAATATGTGTCAACCTAAACTGAACTTAGAAGTTGATCATGAGTTCATGCACAGGCATTGAGACTAGGCCCTATGTGAACCATGGATCTGGTAATGCTGAGATTGCTCAAGAGATGGCCACATCTAGCATTCATTTGACCAATGACTTAGACCAGTGACTTATTCATAGCTATGCAACTTTCATGTCAGTAGAGCTATCCTTTACAGATCTTATTTTGGTACCACACAGAGAGTGGCAATAGGCAAAAAGAGCCCAAACAGCAAACCTCCAAAGTTTGAATTGACCAGAGCAGCCACAATTGCATTTGTGGATTCAAGATCATCGAGGAATGCAGTCAAACATAATATTCAATGATGGTTAAGATTTGATTCTCTACAATTTTTGATAGTACTGGGAGAGGCCTAATGTTAGTTCTGTGAGTCAAAATTTCTTGCATCTTATTATAGCCTAGCTTGCATAATAAATTTTTGCTGGAACTAAGAAACACTGTGTGGTACCAAAATAATATCTGTAAAGTTGACATTGTCTCAATGCCTGTGCTTGAACCGAGACCAAAAACTAAGGCACTGCTAAAGTTGCTTGATAGAGTTGGATTATGCAGGTTCTGCATTCTTAACACCACTATTTAAGCTCGAGTCAGACACTTTTACAATCTCACAACTGGGTGCCAATTTTAGGTACCTGGTAACACAATGTTTCAATGTTGCCTGGTGAAACTGAATCACACAATGGCCAAGTCTCAAAATAACTGGCCACCACATGCCAAAAACTGATGAAACTTTTATATGCCTGCCTGTTTTGCGAAAGCATGTTGTCTTTCAATGCTCTTTCCATACAACCTGCATGTGTTCCACGTAGGCCTATAGGTCTATTTTTATTGTTGTCTTTTTCAGTGACAATTTTGCTGGTCTTTCTTTCTCCTTCTTTTCTTATGTTTTGTTCCATGATGGTGGAGTTTTCCCATTGTGGTGCAAATAAATTTATAGCTAAACTTCAAAAATGGATTTTTCGATAATAAAATTATTAGGCCTACTAGCATTAATTTGCTTACAATGTGGGCTAATTTTTATGTTATCATAAGTAATATCCAATTTAGGCCTATCTATAATTCATTTACCAGGCTATTAGCCTATCAGATAAAGTGAACCACTGGTTCACTTTAGTTGGACTTTTGTGGTTCACTTTACCAATGTGTGCAAGCAAAGTGGACCGCATGATTAAACTGGCACAAACGGCTCGCAAAATCGTTCAATCAGACATTTAAACTGCTTTTTTTAATTCATTCACATGCCCGAATTCATACAGAGAAAAATTCCCTGCATAGGTTAATGCATTTAGCCGTAAAACCGACTTTTGTTATACCCCCTCTAAAAAGTAGGACACTTCAATTTTGGGAAGTTTCGTCGGCGTCCGACATTTCTCTATCGATCATAACATGAGGTTGCTAGGTATGTTTCAAATAACCCGCTGACTTGGTAGCCAAGAGGCAGCGCAATCTAAAAATAGCCACCGCGTGAATTTGACATTAATAGTTTGGTGCACAGACAATTTCTAGCAGAAGTGGTTCACTCAACCTGATGGTTCACTTTATCTGAAACGACCCTAAGTGGATTGAGATTACATTTGTAAGCCGAAGACAATGTTCAGCGTTTTTGCACCTCTGTTCTAAGCCGAAGACATTAATTTTAATTCAATTTGACTTTAATTTAATTTTCTGTCTAGTTCTCTGTCGATCCACCAACCAATCTACGTTTCATCAAAATAAGACACTAATTGCCGGAATGGCATCCCAACAAATCACATCTAGGATAGCAGCATCGCTGGAATAGATTTGCTATTATAATTATTAGCAATGTGTACAGTTTAGCAGTTCTAATCTTTCGACTTTCCAAGGCCTAAATAAGAAACACTTCAGTAGCTTCTCATCTTCAATTTAGCAGAGCACAATAATTGTTATAATCGTCTATACCTACCGTCAGATACATTGAGAAGTCCCGAATAAGGGATGAAAGGTAAAGCGCCTTTTATAGCTTCATCTGGCTGAATTAATCGTGTCTTAGCCCCCCCCCCCGAGACAGCCGCCATCATCACCACCACCATCCCTAGGGGTGGGCCCATCATCATGGTCAATGAGCCATCAGGTAAACCGTAAACAGTCCTTGAAATCCGATCTGTGCAATGATCAGCCAGCCTGAACGAATTTCCTAGCGTCTGCAAAGGTAATGCACACCTAGTTAGACTTAATAGGTCTACTTTACGAAGTCTGAAAGATTTAACAGGAATTATTTTTCACGTGGCAGGGTATAATCGATAAACAGTGGAAAATTCTGATTTCATGCCAGCTTAAAACAGCTATAGGCTAGGTATTTCACATTCAATTCTACTTCATAATATTATAATATTTTTTAGAATGGATCATTAATTCATTCCGTCATTCATATCAAACATTGTCAATTTTATCTCTCTACCTCGCTTTAATTAATGGCAAAATGGCGGCTACTACATTCTAGTGGTGTTATTAAAGTTGAAATGTACAATTACTTATAAACATATTATTATTCATTCATTCATTCATTCGGACATTTATATAGCGCTCCTTCAAGTAAAAACTACTCAGTGGCGCTCCCGACTCCAGCGCGCCCGAAAAGAACAGTTTTAAGTTTAGTAAGGAACGATCCTGGTAGAGTCCCAGGGTGTAGGCGCAGCTCAAAAGGAAGGCTATTCCAGACCGTCGGACCAACCACAGAAAAGGCTCGATTCTTCATGGTAGCAGTACGAGCAAAAGGAACCAAGAGGACTCCCTTATCAGCAGAGCGTAGCTGACGACGTCCTTGGATACCCAATGTAAGGTTGCATAGCATAATTATATTGCTTCGAATATAATATAATTATATAATAATATAATTATATAATAATATAATTATATAATAATATAGATAAATAATTATGCTTCATAAATTTCTTCATCATTAAAATTTCTTCCATATCCAGATTCCACTAATAAAACAGAAAAAACAATTAATTTAAGAAAATAATATAAAATTAAATGCAGGCCCGGCAGGGATATAAATTTGTACCGGAGATTCTATTTCAATGGTCAGAGTTTCTTCTCATGCAGAGTATCTGGTGGAGACTTTATTATCGTGACATCGGCTCTGATAGTCTCAGAAGGAAATTTCCAACGCAACAGGGCATTGGCTAATTTATTATTGTTGCTATCACCGACTGAGCAGTGTGAGCATGCACGCCTGCAGGCACTACACTGTAGTCTGTACGCCGTGTACGGTAACCGGTCTGTCAACCGGATCATCGACTAAACGATAATTCTATAGGCCCTATTATTATAATGTGTAATTCTGTGTAGGCCTACTTGTGTGTGTGTGTGTGTGTGTGTGTGTGTGTGTGTGTGTATGTGCGTGCGTGTGTGTGTGTGTGTGTATGTGCGTGCGTGTGTGTGACCAGTTAGTTCTGATGCACGACGCATGTGTTAGTGTGCAAGCACAGAGGTCATGGCCGTGAGTGAATGGACTTGGATGATCGGCATGGAGGGGAATTCGAAGCAAGTGGAAACTTTTCTTGTTTAGGCTACATCTATCGGTAATCTTCGGACCAATTATCATCAGATTTCATTGTGGACCGAATGCGAATGAACTTCGACAGACAGGATAATTATTGTTAACCTACTTGGTCCAAATGCATTTTGCGCGCAGACTTGAGGATTCGTCCTAAGAATTCAATCATTGTTTTATTTGCAGTAGTCGCAGTCTAATGTAACTGTGAAATAGCTCTCAACGGCTAGCCCAACTGCAGGGTTCCGACTAGAGGCGCATTATAAATGTTTAAATACAGTACAGTACAAAAACTCTTCATCGTACAGTCGTACACCGTCCATAGCCACTACGACCTATAGACAGAGATGCCCTAATAACAAAATAATAATGAATAGCCTACACGCGCGATTATATTGTATGAAAACACATGCTTAAGCTTACCTTTCTATAATGTTTGTGTATGTGTGTGCGCGTGTTATTTGTTTGTTTGAGTGAGTGAAAGAGTGTTCCACGTTTTAAATCAACTACTACAGATCATAATGGTTCGGTCTGTGAGTGTTGGGTTTGAACAGCAGTTTTAGTTTTAGTTTCCTCAACCTCTTAAGGAAGGTCTGGAGAAGATGGGACTGGATTGGGACGAGGCGGAGGAGGTAGCTGGTGACCGTATGGAGTGGCGAAGACTTGTTGACCAATGCTCCGATCGGAACAGGAGGAACTAAGTCTAAGTCTAAGTTCCTCAACCTCTCACCCTCTGGAAACCTGACTCTGGCCGCCTCCGAGCAACCATTAGGACCACCCTCTGACTCGGCTCAGCGCTAGTGAATGAGCTGGTGCCCACAGCTTGGTTTCTAGTGCCGATTTACTTGTTTGGAGATTACGATTACGATCATAAACACGGCCTATGTGAAGTTGCACGAATAAAATGAGTGGGTCTAATGATCTCTAATCGGTAACCATGCAGTTGGATAGGTTGCCGTCTAATTATAATGTTCATTTATAAAGTGCTTCTGTCAGCAAAAGCCTTTAAGAAGCACTTTCAGTGCTATCGACGTCGAGAGAAAATGCAAAATATGAGGACAGTGAAAGATGAAGAACTACTACCAGAAAGAAAGACAGAGCGAACTGAAAACACCAAAAGTCCATTTCATATAGCTGTATAGTGTCAATATTTAATGCAGGAATCATCAGATAGAAGTCATCAAAAATACTTTTAAAATTAGATTTGAAAGTTTAAGCCGACGACAGAAATGTTTCTACAGAATAAAAGCTTAATAATTTGCTTAATTATTAATTAAGCTCATGGGCGCCCGCACAAAGGGGCAAGGGGGGCACTTGCCCCCCTGGAAAATGGAAATTTATTTTTTTACTACTACTTTTGGGTTTTTAACAAATTTCTTCGCATTAAAGCACTAATGATATGCATGATACACACAGTGAAAGCCAGAGACCTATGTTTAGAAATCTCTGTAGATACAAACATGCTCTTAATTTTCTGCCTTGCATAATCAACATCTTTTAAAAAGCTGGAACAGTCACCATTGGCTGCTTACCCTTCGGCAGGCGCCCTTGCAAATAGTATTTTTCTATCGATTATGGCCTACTTGATTGGAATCTCGCTGTCATGCAACCTTTCACAACTGCACAAAATTAAGTAGGCTATCAATAGAAGTAGCTAGAGGAACACTTGCACCTTGAAAACTGACACCTACTTTTTGTTCACTTATTCATTCATTCATTCAAATTGATTCAATGGACTTATAATATTACAGTGCCGCTTCAGGAACCCACATTTAACATCTACTTTTTATTTGTTTTTCTTCGCACTAAAGAAATTATTCATATTAAAGCTGATACACACAATGAAACTGAAAAATATTTGCATTAAGAAACCTCATTGAAAAATACTTGTACTCTTAATTTTCAGCTTTGCATTTTTCAAGCTCTTGTTAATAAAACATTTACGGTAACTGTGACCATGGAAATTTTTTTGGCCCCTCCTGAAAAAATTTCTGCGGACGCCCATGATTAAGCTTAATTAATTTGGTTACCGTAACTAATATCGGACATCACACATCATGGCCGTAAAAGCAGCATCTAGACTGTGAGGATATCTAGCAGAATATTATGGTAATAATCTAGTACAGTGGTTCTTAACCTTTTCAATGGAGCCGAACCCCAAGAGAAATCCATGACCATTCACCGAACCCCTCAAGTTTGAACCATAATTTTTCTTTTTTGCTCGGCAGAGCGGTGTAAATATTATAAGAAAATGGCAATATTTGCTTTTAGCGTACGTCATACGATGCTATTTCTGCAGAAAAACAACGAAAAATTGCATAGGCCTATCTAATCGGTATAATACCTTATATTACTTCACAGAAAGACGCCTGCCGGTGTTAATTATCAGGAGGTGCACTGCACTGCACTGGTGCAGTAAGCCAAAACTAAGGTTAACAGGATGAGCAGCTTTATATTTAATAAGGTTTCAAACAAAAGTTATTAAACAAAAGTTGAAAAATAGCAGATGATTTTTCACTGAATATATATATATATTTCAGAGGACCTCTGCCGAACCCCTGGCACTGGCTCACCGAACCCCAGGGGTTCGGTCGAACACTGGTTAAGAACCACTGATCTAGTAATAACATCTGGTATAATTATAATATTATTTAGCATCTATACGGATCTATAGCATCTAATAATTATAGTTTTTGGCAGTAGGCTAGATATATAGACCGTGTAAAACTGAAGCAACCATGTTCTCCCGAAAACTAAATAGCCTAACCCTCCGATTTTTTCATGGCCACGTCCATTGACCGTTTTGAACACTGGACAATAATATTATTTTAGTTCTAATTCGTCCTGTTTTAACTTTAGAACGGTGTTTTTCGATCAGAAAGCTGCCTGCTCAATCGATAGATGCTTTGCATTCGCAGAGACGATATCCGTTTCTATCCGTCTTGTATCTTTTCGGGCAGTTACGATCGCAGCGAGACAGCGATGTACACGTATCTAAAATGTACATAGATGCATGCATGTACATGTAGATGTGCTATTTATATAGCGTGAGTATTGCTACAACCATACAGCATGAACAGAGCAGAATGAGACGTATGGTTACGACGTCTCCAAACCAGCTAACGACTATGATAATGATGCTGATGATACATAAAATGATGATGATGACGATGATGATGATGATAATGATGATGATGATGGTAACGATGCAGGTGATAACGATGACAGCAAGAATGACGCCACACGATGATGATGGTGATGATGATGCATAATTATGGTGATGCCGATGATGATGATGATGATGATGATGATGATGATGATGATGATGATGATGATGATGATGGTGATGATGCATAATTATGGAGGTGCCGATGATGACGACCGCGGGTGATGATGAGCCAATTAAATGACCATACCTCACAGTCACAGGCACACTTTTGACATCCGTCAGTTCCATTAGCTTGAACACAACCTGGAAGACATCTGATCTTCTGCTCTGGACAAGCTGTAGTCGTCTCTGGAATCAATGCAACGTGCAACCATTTAATGTTAATAATTGTGTACGTACATGAGCACATAGACTTTCTTAATTTATCGGCTGAAGAGCGGCATACTATCTACTAATACAAAATATAGACCTACCATCGTCTGACAAAAGACACAAAATATGAACTTAGTCGTGCATGTCATGCTGTAGGTAAGATGCTGTTAAAAAAAATCCCAACTGGTGTTTTACGTTAAAAAAATACTAACCCATAATAACGATAATTATTATAACGAAACAAAACTATATTCTTGGAACGGGTAAGGCGTTAAACAAATCTTGTGGTATTATTTACGATTAAACATAGATTGTATTTAGTCGCCGTTTTGACGATCTTGGTGCTTAGCCTATAGACTGCGTTAAATAACGACTGTCATCTCTAAACCTTTGTCATTGTTTTCTTGGAACTGATGACCAGCAATGAGCGACTTGCGAGCCTAGTGGGCTTAGGCGTGAAAGTAACTGCCGCAGAATAAATGAAAGAAATTTAAATGACACAAAATTACTGAATAAATTCTTTTGCAAACAGAACACTTTGAGGAACGAATTGCTGCTGAATGTATCACACGCCATAATTAGAGCTAGCGTATTGGAACGCAAATAAGGAGTCTGGACCAGGGCGGTAACAGGACATGACACAAAAGTATTACATGTCAACTACGAGCATTATTCAATCACTGACCATGTACGCTGATCATTTGGATGACCATGAGAGCGATCACAACAGCTAAACAAACTGACGTCTTCATGTTTCCCGTCACTGATTTTCCACTGTTTCCAGGAGTTGAACGTCCAGGAATAGGAGCTTTTAAAAGCAACGCAAAGCATAATAATTATAACTCTAAACATTTAGTATTTGTTTGTATGTGCACTTGTTATAGCGGACCAGTCATTCAGGCTGGAGATATTTTCAAACAGTTTGATAATAATTGACACCGGTCATCTATGCCGATGATCGGTGATGTCAGATTTGGTTAATTTAGTTGTCAGGACCAAATCCCCGCCAATTATAGACGAAGCGCTAGTGAATGAGCTGGCGCCCACAGCTTGGATTCAAGTGGCGATTGACATGTTTGGAAATTACGCTTAGGCCTAGATGTATATGATAATAAACGCGAGTATGTGAACCTATGTGAATTTGCACGAATAAATGAATGAGTGAATGAAAGAATGAAAGAAAGAATGAATGAATGAATGAATGAAAAAAATGAATGAATGTTTGAATGATTGAATAAATGCATGAACGAAAGAACGAATGAATGAATGAGCGAGAGAAAATGAGCTCACTGAAATTTGGATCGCAGGTTGGATAAAAAACGCAGATGGTCGCGTTGCATCCTTCGGTTTTGAAAACACAGGCCACACCTTTAGGACAGTTGAGTTCCTGAAAGGCGACAAAATTTACTCAATTATTGCCCAGTTTAATAATTATTATCCTCCGATCTTTCGGATCAATCGAGTCAATAAACGCAATCGATCAATCACTCAGTCAATCAGTTAATCATCGATGATAACGCTAATGATGATAATGACGGTGGTGATAATTGTAGTGATGATGACCGCGATTATAATGATGATCAATCAAATAATAATCAATCAATTCATCAATTAATCTTTCGCTGGTAGTCATCTCCAGGTACAGTGAATTAAAACAGTTCTGAGGTAGATATAATGGCGACATGTGGAGACCTAACAGGGGTCAAGATCCAGCTTAGTAGGGACGCGGCGACGCCTGTATTAACATTCCATCAAATATTATAATATTCAGTGACAACAGAATGCAACGACAATAATTGCATGATGCGGGTGTTGATAAACCTACCTCACAGCTGCAGGCACACTTTTCACATCCGTCAGGCTTCTTAACTACGACACAACCCGGTAGACATTCGATCTGCTTTGGACAAGGTGTGGTCGTCTCTGGAATCAATGAAACGTGCAACCACTTAAAGTTAATTTTGTTCGTATATGCGCACGTGGACTTGTCTGAATTTATTGGCCGAAGATATAATTTAATTAGAAACAATACACATGCCTACCATCGTCTGCCAAAGGATACAAGACATAATTGTTTCTAACTGTATATGTCTTGTAATTTGCTGAGGAACTTGCTACTGCCGAGTCTGGTTCAGTTATTCGTAATTTGACAGTATTTGGCCGAAATCGGATATTTTTAAACTGCAGCCACGAATCGTGGAACCATAATTGTTTGTAGCCGCATATCGCTACATAAAAGACAACTTACTAGTGAACCGCAATGAGTGTGTCCAGTGAGCCTACAGAGTATGGGCCCTATAATTATGCGCGAATGTAACAGCCTCAAAACATTAAATCGATCAATCAAATCTTTATTGAAACCTTTGGCAGTACCTAAAAATGGTTAATCTGGCAAAAATCTAAGAATCAAGAATTCGGAAAATAATGGGAACGGCGTAGAGCTGAAACAAATTGAAGAAATGAAAATGACACTGAACTAGCCTACTCGAATAAAATTCTTCGCTAGCAGCAAAACCTTTAATAAGAACTAGGCTATAATTACTGCTGAATGAAAAATAGGCCTAATTAGTCTCAACCTTCAGCATCGAAAACAGGTAGTTTTGGACAGGGCGCGTCATAAATGAATTAAAAATCGAATTCAGGCACTAAATTCACTCACTGACCTTGTGCGTTGACCATTTGGATGACTACGAGAGCGATCACAACAGCTAAACAAATGGATGTCTTCATGTTTCCTTCCTCTGATTTTCCTCTTAAAGTTTTGTTGAATAGCAGCTGATTGATCGTTCAGTGTTTAGATGATGAACTGTTGAAAGCAACACAAAAGATATATTTACAATAGCCTTCTAAACATTTAGGAGGCCGACGGACACCCTGAAATAGCTGACCAATTATTCAGGCTGAAGACATTTCGAACAGTTTGACCCGTTGTTATGAACCGATGACTTCAGATACTGTGATCATGTTAGATTGGTTTAGATACGATAGGTTTGTAAGTAGATTGAAGCTAACTAAACCAAAGACAATGCACAGCGTTTTAGTAGCCTACATCTGTTCTAAGCAGAAGGCATTTTTAACGATTAACATTACATGTAGTGTTCAGACTGAACATTACATGCAGGCTAGTGCTCAATCGATCAACCACAACAAATCAACGTTAGGTCCCTACCAGCAAATTTAAAAATTCTGCTTACCAAATAACCGACCAACAATTCACATCTAGGTTTGTGGCATCGCTTGAATAGATTTTTCAATTAAAGAATCTTTGCAGTTTAGCAATGTTTACCCATCGATTTACTAAGTACTATGAGAAAGCTTGGCATCAGTTACACCTACCGTCAGCTAGCTGGTGAAATCTTCCATGAAGAGAACGGAGAGCGCCTTTGTAGCTTCGTTTGGCTGAACTAATCGTGTCTTGACCATCCCTTTCGCGGTCATCAATGACTGTCATCCTTGTAATGAGTCAACATGTAAACATGGATTCAAACCTGTACAATTACCAGACTGAATCAGCTTACTAGTGTCCGACATTAAAGCACATGAATCACAAAGGCAAGTGTAGGCATAAGTCGGCTTAATGGGCCTACTTTACGAAGTATGAAGCATTTAACAGGAATAATTAGTCTATATTCGCATGGCTTGGCAATATCGATAAGCCGGGCAAAGGGCTGATTGCATGCTTGCTCTATTAGGCTACCGGAAATACAGCCTACGTGTTTCACATTCAATTCCACTTCCTAGTTTAGAATAAGTCATTCATATCTAATATTTATAGAGCGCATTTTCGGGGAAACTGTCCAGAAGCGCTCCCGATTATTAAGAAAAACAGAGGTGAGAAAAGTACATCGAGAAAAATTAATGTTTGTGGAAAGAGACGTAGCTCCAACAATGGCCATCCAAAGTCGAGTGCCCATCAGCGAGAAAACGCAATGCTGCCTATTGTACAAGGCCAAAGCCTGGATTTTTTTTGGGAGGGGGTGGTGATCACTCGATCTTGAGCATGTCGACAAGCAACCGAATCAACGGATTAAAGGGTTTGAGGATGATTTAATCTATTGTAAATTGTCACATAGGAATAAGAGCCTCAAAATGAAATCACCTTGGTCCTCTTGCACTATCTCATGGTAGTGCTATGTCATTTGGGGCGTGCATGGGTGTTCAAACAGCCAAAACACCTAAAACACCCCCTAGCTACGACCTTGCTACTGCAGCCTAAGTAGGCTACGTGACAAATGGTGGAGTAGCAAAGACATCTGGAGCCTCTAACACTCAGAACAGGACAGCTACTTTGAGTAGCTGGGCAGTGGAGGGTAAACGAGTTTGAGAGAAAGATATAAATTATTATAAAGTTGGGTGTCGTCTGCTTATGAGATGGTGGTCGAATGAGGAGGATTCCATACGATGACTCAATGGAGCGGTGTAGAGGGCAGTGAACCCAGGACTAGAACTTGAAGGAAATGATAGGGGTTGTGAACAGAGGCCTCAGGTTTTAAGGGATAATTAGGGATCTGGAAGACAAGTAGGATTGGGACCAGTGACCACGGTAGAGTGCTGCCAGAGATGCCAAACCAAGATGATAATCGATGAAGAAGGAGATTGAGGTCGGTGGTGTATAATACGGCGGATATAATCAGGAAGGCGGAAACTTGCTGATGGCCGACCAGTTGACTGTAGTTTTGGATCAATTTTCATCGATTTTCATTGCATCCTTGATCCAAATGGAGTACCGCGTCAATGCGGAGAGCTGAGCAGTCGGCTTAAATTTTCGGTCATGGTTCAAATACACAGCAGCTGTTCACAAAAGTACAAGAGAACAGGAAGAAAGACAAAAGATAGACCAAACTGCTCAGAGTTTTATACCTATACAGTGGGCTGAATCTAAACTGCTTGTAGGCTACAGGCTGGAAAGTTCTCATCTCTATATGTTTGATGATGTTTGTATATTTTATGTCTATGTATCCCAGTATGTCCAACTAAACTTGTGACTAAAGGTTCTCAAATTGAACGCCGTAAGTTACGGAGGTTTTTGCAAAGCGTTCTCATTCAAATGTGTGGATCATCGCAGCAGGGCCGGATTAAGGCATGTTCAACATGTTCAGCGGAACAGGGGCCCCCACACTTTAGGGGGCCCCCACAAAAGTGTAAAAAAAATTTTTTTAGCAAATTTGAGCTATACGACTATTTTCCCAAAAATTTCGGGAGATGACTAAAAAAAAAAAAAAGGTCATCAACTTTTTTGGCGGATGAAATGGTATGATTTTCTGAAATTTTTTCAAATTTGACAAATTTTTCGCAAAAAATTCCCGAAAAGGGCCCCCACAAAAATTTCCGAACAGGGCCCTGACATTGCTTAATCCGGCCCTGCATCGCAGCGATGTTCAGCTCAGAATTCACTTTAAATTCCAAGAAACGGACAATAATTGAAATTTCGAAGTGGAATGCCTGGATAACGAGTGATAATTATCATCGTCATCGTACACTTAGGCCTACATGTAATCTGTACCTCCCTGCCTATCTGTACGCAGATGTATCTCTCTACTCTTCTGTCGTTCTTTCCTTTGCCATTTTACATGGCATATGTCTCGTGTAGACTTTCTGTCTTGATGTCAGTCTGTCTTTGTGTCAGACTGTCAGTCTGTCAGTCTGTCCCTATGTCAGTCTATCTCTGTGTCAGTCTGTCTCTCTGTCAGTCAGTCTCTCTGTCATAAGGAGTTCAGTCACACGATCACACTGATTCTGACAGAGAGACTCTCTGTCAGAATCAGTGTGATCGTGTGACTGAACTCCTTATGATACGGAGATCGTTGTCGATTCATTCAATTCATTTAATATTGAGCTCATTCATGCACAATCCTATAATTATAATAATATTATAGGTCTCGGAAATCCCTACTCGTCGATGTGAACTAACAGCGCCAAAATATTGGACTCAGCCCTCGATATATTATTATGACGGGCTACACAATGGCGATTTAAGATGACAAAGGACACACATGACTCAAAATAACCGCGAATCGTGTTTATTGTTTATTAGGCCTTCTCATAATGTTATTATACTCATTCATGAGATATTAATGCACTTTGGTTTTGTGTGCCATACTTTAAATGTGCTTCTAAGTTGTTTTCAAACTACAGTCATACCTGCAGTTCTCCATGTAGCATAAGCAAAAAGCATAATGGCTATTTGCCTGCATGTGCGTAAGTAAGTGCCGTATGCCTAAGTTAGCATATAATTTATAACTCCACTTGCAAAAGCACAATGGGGCATAGAACATCGTTGTTATACATCGAAGTACCGGTAACAATTATTGTCAATTAATTATAGGCTAAAGGAATAAGAAGTTGAGTGCACTTACTGAAATGTTAGCTTCTAAATGCAGCATACTGGTAGGCCCAATAAATCCCTCGTTTTATACCCACTGTACGGCCAGGATATTACGCCTTACTGCTGTTATAGGTCAATAGAACAGATGTAAGTCTTTTTTATGTTTTACAGTGTTTTTTTCATCTGCATGACCAAGATCTTACATTTACATATTATAGCCGAATAGAATAAAAGTCAAGTCAAGTCAAATCAAGTTTATTGTCACACAGTGATGCAATGCAAAAAAATGCTACAAAATTAGCATTTAGTGCAATAATTGTTGTTATAAGGCTAACTAGTAATAGTATCTAGTATAAAAATCTATCATAAATCTAACAGTGTCTACTGATAGTTAGGTAGGGCCTATCTACTGATCAACTGATAGCATCTAGCTAATTTTTAAAGCAATGACAATAAGATAGACCAAGATTGTCCAATTGAGAAGACCATGTCGCCCGGAACACTATAAATATATAAATAATCATCTAAATATAATATTTATATTTTTGCTTCATGGCCACGTCCATTGTCCGTGACGTGTGCTGGAAAGTGTTCTTCCTCTTCTTGTGTTTGTTTTCGTACGATGTCTTTTGTTCAGAAAGTTGGCTTTTCAATGTTCTATGTATTGTTTGTATTCGCATAGAATCCGTTTTTGTCCTTCATGAGTCCGTTTGGCAGCGGATATTGGATGGATGCTTCGTTGGACACGTAGGCCTACCGGTACCTAAAATGTATAGGCTAATACAGCGGTTCCCAACCCGTGGCCCGCGGGCCAAAAGTGACCCGCGAGACCTCAAAAAATGGCCCGCCAGGCCCCAACAATGGCACTCATCTTCCAAAGAATTAACAAAAATATATGAAAAATTGACAATTGGACAGGATAGAATATATAATAAGTTTCTATTACAAATTATTTTATTTTGAAATCTATAAACACCAAACAGTCTACTTTGAATTACTTATAACAATTTTTATATGCCTTTAGTTAATTAAATTTTAGCATTGTGGCCCCCTAAATGCCCTAATGTCCTTTAACTAAGAAAAAGTGGCCCCCGTGTCCTCCAACTTAGAAAAAGTGGCCCTACAGTCAAAAAAGGTTGGGAACCACTGGGCTAATAGATGCAAGGGCGGATACAGAAACTTTAAACGGGAGGCAAAAAAATTTTGGGCTGGGTCTGGGAAAAATTCTTGGCCTTAAGTCAGGGAAAAAATTTCGTTTCCGCCAGAAAAGTTGATGACTTTTTTTTTAGTCATCCGGCCAAATTTTCTGGAAAATCATACCATTTCGTCCGCCAAAAAAGTTGATGACTTTTTTTAGTCATCCGGTCAAATTTTCTGGAAAATCATACCATTTCATGAGTAAATATACCAAATTTTAAGCTTCCTGAAACCAAATGGGGAGGCCACGATACATGGGCGTTTCTAAATGGGCCGGATTGCCCCCTAGATCCGCCTCTGAATAGATGCGCTATTTACAAGAGCGAAATTTTTCTGGATGCACAAAAAATTTCCGGCATACTATTCCATAAAAGAGGACCCTGATACTTAATAGAAAACTTTCTATAGTGTTCGTCTTTGCAAAGACTCTGATGTAGATTTTAATAGAGTATCTAGTAATATTTAGTAGGCCTAATTAACATATTTTAATCTATTGTATCGTTCAAGCTAAGAATGCAAGCAACACTATCAGACTTAGGCGACATTGCCCTATATAAGCTCATTCAGCGTTGCATCCGGTGCTCGAATCCACGTGCATCATGTCATTTTTACATAATTAGACAATCTCATCAAAACCAAAGTCTGCAAAGTTACTAGACTGCCGTAACCGTAACTGTTGTTGCGCCTCAGTCACACAATAATTATTATTGGTCCACTTGATCACCAGATGGATCGCGCTTTATCACGTTTTTTAACGTGCAGTTGTACACAAAATGTGCAGTTCTAAATGGATTTGTGCAGTTGTAGCAGCATTCCTGTAGTCTACAGTTAAAACTAGCAAAAATGGTAGTTGTCCTCCGATTGGAAGTAATTTACCATGGAGGATGGGAATAGAAAGAAGGAGCTGTGCAGTTCTAAAAATTCCTTAAAAACAGCCCTGCGCCTTGCTGTTGAAAGAGACGTGTGACAAAAGCACGCATACAAGCATAAAAGCATCCACGGATGTGGTTGCAACCACACATAATCATACATAGCATAACCTTATCTAAATTTTGCTCAGATTGCAGAACTAACGCATTACCATTTGAATGAATACAAAAGAATGCTTTTAAGAGTTTAACCCTTTAATGCCGAGATGGTAGTAAATGGTAGGGGAATCCTATACCTCCCGGCATTAAATGGTTAAATAGCATAAGCTGTCTTCAAATTTTCTCAGAAGTGGAAGAATGAATGAGCGACAGAAGAAAATGAGCCTACTCTATTTTGGAACTTGAACTTGTTTATTGATCCCAAGAATATCAAACAGACAATTATGCATTCATAATAGTACACAAAGGGATTAATTACAGTTAACAATTGCGACAGTGAAGCTTAGTGTACAATCATTAATGCGAAATGTAGGGAGCAATAGGCGCGGTGGAGTAGTGGTGGCGTCGTTGCCTTGGAGCCGGAAGGTTCGAGGTTCGAATCCACCTCGTCGCGTAAGGACCTTGGGCAAGTCCTTCACTCACAATTGCTCCGCACTTCGGTGTGAAACTCCGATGCAGTGTCTGCTCTGCATTCGGGAGCGCCTCTGAGTAGAGAGAGCTTAAAGGGGCGCTATAACAAGTGCACATACATACATACCCGAAGGGAGTGATCCTGCTACTGGGGCCTATTTACCAAAGAAAACATTCGTCATTATAATCTGATAAATGATAATAGACCAGGAAACAGATGGAAATGGGAGTAGCCTATTTTTGGAATCAATTAAATATTAGCAGTGGGATACCTTCCCTCTGCTCAACCTAAAAAAAGAATGGAACAAAATATAGATTAAATGGGTTGTTCCTTTTACATTTTCAAATGTGTGTGCACGGATTTGGGATTTAATTCGAGTGGTGAGATTCCAGGGATGCAGGAACGCAGTTTGGATATAAAACGCAGGTCGTCTCCTTGCACTCGTCGTTTTTCATCACACAGTTCTGATCTTCGGGGCAGTTGAGTTCCTAAATAGCAACAAACATTTCAATTTACTCAATTATTAATTAATTAATTAATTAATTAATTAATTAAAGAATTTATACAGCGCTTTTTCAATGAGACTACTCAGAAGCACTCCGGACTCTAGCACGGCAATAAAGGACAGTTTTGAGTTTAATAAAAAATGTTTTAATAATGAGCCCAGAAAGTAGACGTACTGTAGCTCCTGTGGGAGCCCATTCCAGACAACTGGACCGGTCACAGAAAAGGCTCTTTTCTGCATCAAACATGAGACTTTTGCCCGAAAAAACTTTGACGATCTTTTTTTAGTCATCCGGCCGAAATCTTCTGAAATATCCCGTTATGTTTGTTCGAAAATTCTGACGACCTTTTAAAAGTCATCCGATACTTTTGCCGAATATTTAAAAAACTTTTCCGGGTCTGCGTGCCCGAAAAATCAGACTTACCCGAAATTTGGCGGTTTTTACCCCCCCCCCCGGACCACCGTCACCTACGCCTATGCCAAGAGCAATCCCTTTTGTGCAGATCAAATGACGGCGACGATCACGATGATGAAGTGGATGGGGAATGGGGATGCAACGACAACTACATGGATGCGAGTGATAATAAACCTACCTCACAGCTACAGGCACACTTTTTAGTTCCGTCAGGGTTTTTAACTGCGACACAACCTTGAAGACATTTGATCTTCTTATGACAAGGCGTGGTTGTCTCCTCTGGAATCAAAGCAACGTGCAACCACTTAATGTAAGGACTAATTTTGTACACATGCACTGGTGGACTTTCTTAACTAATTGGCTGAAAATAAATAGGTTATAAAATGCTATATAATAAGAAATAATATAATAATAAAAATTATAGGCCCTGCCATCATTCGACAAAAACGCAAAATATTTAACAACGAGAAGCGTCAGTTCAAGCAAATGAAAGAAATGTATTAATGTAAATGACATTGTACGATGATGATGATGATAATGAATAGAGACCAAATAGATTCCTTTGCATGCAGCAAACCTTATAGGCCTATTATTATATAATTCAAAAACCTTATATAATTAATTAGGCTCCTGTTGAGTAAATAATAATTAGAGCTAACCTCTTGCAACCCAAACCGGTAATTTGGGACAAGGCGATATCCTACAGGAAATCTATTAAGCTTACTTCAAACACTAACTATTTTCAATCACTGACCTTGTGCGTTGGCCATTTGGATTACCACGACAGCGATCACAAACGCTAAACAAAGTGATGCCCTCATGTTTCTTCCGCTGGTTTTCCACTTGAAGTTTTGTTGAGAAGCAGTTGATCGATCGGCCAGTGCTTAGATGACGAACTGTTGAAAACAACGTATAGGATAGGCCTATATTATACTAAACCAACCAACAATCGGTGTTTTCATGTTTGCTTCAGACTAGTTGTTTCATAAGAGACAAAAAATTAGGTTAGATAGTCTATTCGGTGATGCTAGATCGGATTAGATATGATAGGTTTGTGAGTAGATTGAAGTTAACTAAACCAAAGACAATGCACAGCCTTTTAGTATAGGCCTATCTGTTTTAAGCCGAAGACTTTTTAACGATTAACACCCCATGTAGGGGAAGACGGGGTAATTTCGGCCATTTTTCTAATTTTTTAAAAATAAATTGCAAATGGTTGACTGCTAAAATTAAACAAAATTACAACTAAATAAAGTAAGATAGGGACAATATACTGCAAGGTTACTTTTTGGGATTGAGAAAAATATTTGCTTGGGAAAAAGATTATTTTTAAAGTGAATTTTTGGCCGCATTTACCCCGGCATACGGGTAAATTCGGCCAGCACAGCTAAATTGATTTTCACAACCAACCGGACGAGATAATAATGCACAAATGTATTAGGCGATATCACTGAAGCGCTAATATGAAGTAACACAAAAGTTTTTATTATAATATTTAAAATATTTTTTATGTAACGATTGGCCTTTCCTGGACTTCTTTCGTCCAGTTGCATGCTTGCCTTTCTTCTGGGAATTTCTTGGCATATAATTTAGAGCACCAAATGACGCAATATAATGATATTTTAAATTAAAACTGAGTATATTGGTGAAAAATATAAAGTCACTATATTAACATTGACACTATGTACCATTTCTAACATCTCGGGGTAAATCCGTCCACATTGCCGAATTTACCCCCGACCCATCCCCCACCCTCCATAATAGCCGTAACGAGAAGGGCCGCTATTTTGGACAATCGATTTGGATAACCAAATTGACCAAAAATATTGTGGTTTGCAGAATAAAAAGCAAATAACCGACATTTGAACCAGAATACCTTCATTTCTTAGCTGTTATTGGAGACGGCATAGAGAAGTCGATTTGGCTCGAACTCGTTTTTTTCGCTTTAAGCAAATTATACTCACATAAAAACAAAACTATCTCGATAAACATACGTAATATGATATTGTGAACTAGATGGTAGCATTGAAATCTTTCCTTGCCCTCTGGTTCTCTTGAAATCACCCTGGCCGAATTTACCCCGTGGCCGGTATTACCCCGTCCTCCCCTACACTTGTACATGTAGTGTTCAGTCGATCCACCAAAACCAATCTACGTAGGCCCCTACCAGCAAATTAAAAAGCCAGCTTACCAACTAATCACCCAACAAGTCACATCTAGGTTTGTGGCATCGCTTAAAATATATTTGTAGACCCTAATTAAACAACGTGTTCAGTTGTTTTAGCAATTCGGTTTCTTAAATTCTCATGTCCTATTTGAGAGACGCTTCACTGCAGTTATAATTTAGCAGAGCACAATATATTATCGTCTGTACCTACCATTAGATACTTTGAGAAGTCTTGGATAAGGGAGGGAAGGCAGAGCGTCTTTTATAGCTTCATCTGGCTGAATTAATCGTGTCTTAGCCACCCCACGACCAGTCATCATCATAAAAAAAACTTATAGTTGCACCATCATAACAATCGTTGAGTCAGCAGGTAACAAACAATTCTTTGAATCACACATGTGCTATGATCAGCCTGAAACAACATCTTAGTGTCCGACATTGAAGTAAACAAACCATTTTCTGATAGCACAAAGGCAAATGTACAAATGGGACCACTTAATGTGTCTACATTACGAAGTTTTAATGATTTTACAGGAATTGCATTCACATGGCAGGACAATAATTATTAGCGAGAAGCAGGGCGAAATACTGATTCTATGCCTGAAATACAACCGAGTCGAAAGAAGTATTCAAGAGAGAGGCCCAGAAGCCACGCCAAACTTGGTCAGCTACCGTATCATAATTATACGCTGCTAAAATCAGAATAAAATTATTGATTGGGATAAGCAGGCAGAGGAGGTTGGACGACATCCATTGTGAGATTAGACTGACGACATCGAGCAACTGAGCAATTTAGGTGGGGGGGAAAGCTTGGGTAGAAAGATACTCGGAATTGGGTATCGTCTGCGTAGAGATTATGGTCGACAAAGGAGGATTCTATACATGTAGGCTAAATATAAGATGACTCAAAGGAGTGGTGTAGGGAATAGTAAGCAGTGGACCCAGGACGGATCCTTCAGGAACACCACAGACGAGTAGACCTAGCAGGTGTTTGCGAACATAGACCGCCGACCGGAGCTTTTTTACACATAAGGATCTGGAAGACAGAACGGACTGGAGCCATTGAACGAGCAGTGCCCGACACACTAAACGAGGATGATAGTGGATGAAGAAGGAGGCTGTGGTCATGGACAGTGTCGAATGTGGCGCAAATGCCAAGTAGCCAGAGGCGAGACTTGCTGCTGGCTGACGGTTGATGGCTGAAACGAGTTTGGGACCAATGTTCAATTGTTCATTGAGTTTCATTATTGTTATTATTATTACATAACGTATTGCTTACGCGCGTTGCGGGCCGATCACAAAAGAGCTATGACAGACATAGGCCTATTTGGTCCAGATAATGTTTGTGCGGATAGTTAAGCATCGAATTAAAACTTCGACCATGGTTCAAGCAACAGCCGCTCATCCAATCAATGGTCATGTGACCAAACATACAACTCAGCTGAGAATTTGTTTACTGCTGTCAAAGTTGTAAAGGACACAATTGAGTGTGGACTGAATCTTATTATCAGACTTCGAAACCATTATTACGACCGATCCTGGACAGTGGACAAAGATCCTCCATGACCTTTACAGGATGTCGAAGATCACATGAAACAATTCCAAACTTTTGACTAGAAAAAAATTAAGCAAGGCACTACGAATAGTGTCCTGTAATCATAGTCTCGGTGCTTTTGCAGAGTCGACATCTTTATAGGCTTTATGTCAATGCATTCACAACAGTCGCATTACTAACATTATGTAAAAAATAGGGATGTGAACCATATGATGCGACGCCTACAGCGGGTGCGCATTGGTACTTCATTGGGGACCGTCCATAAATGACGTCACGCACCTCGGGGAGGGAAGGGTCACACATCTGTGACTATTTGTGACAGTTCCTTACTAGATATCGTATGAATTTTGTGACAACGCGTGACAATTAAAGATGAGAGGGGTCAAAAAACGTCCTAAATTGCGTGGCGTCATTTATGGAAGGCCCCTCATATTGCTCAAATAGTACATTTCAACTTGTTTTATTGCTGATTAGTCAAGAGTAATGAAAATTATATCAGTTTGGTGTCTAATAGTGCAACTGTGAGTCCTATCTGCTTAGCTATCAGTTGTTCGTATTAAAAATACAGTGCGATTTCGACCAAAATTGGTCCCTAAGTTCAGGGGCCATGAGGGATATCAGGATGACATTTTAAAAATCTGTAAAAAATATCTGTAGGCCACACATGAACAAAATCATGTGAAAAACTTTTGTATGGGCGTTTTCTGACACTTTTTATTTTTCTGAACAACCCTAAGCCGCTGTTTAGGAGAGCTAAAGAAAAGAAGGAAGAAGGGTTCTAGGCTGAACTGCGCTGAGTTTTCAAAGTAGCCTGAATCTATAGGCCTACTATAAGTCGGAATTTGTCCTTCTTCATGCATGAATGTTTGAATGATTCTATATGAACGTATGTTGTCCCACTAAAGATTCTCAAAAGGAAAGCTACCAGTTTTGCGTTACGGAAATTTTTGCAAAATCGTTCTCATAGAATCTGTAAGCCTACAGCACAGAATTCACAGTAAAATTCCGAGATAGGCTAGGTGCATTTCTAATTTAGTAAGCCATTTCAAAATTGTCAAATACAAATGTAGGTCCTAATCATCACGTCGCTATTTCTCTTCATGACATCAATTATTTTCCTTATACGTCATGCTTCGTCGAAGGCGAGTCTCAATTTGTTTGCAATAATAATTAAAAAACAATAATAATGATAATGATAATGATAATAATAATAATAATAATAATAACTATCCTAATTTTTTGAAATCCCGAAAGATCCTAGGTACCTCGGGTAAAAAAAAAAAAAAAAAAATAATAATAATAATAATGATAATAATAACGACGATTAGGTGCCGTTCCAGATGTTTTTATTCTGTTCTTAATTAATATTTAAGTCCCTGAGGGATCCTAAATACCTCGGGGCGCAAAAAAAAATAATAACAACAACAATAACAACAACAACAATAATCGTGGTATCACCGAGAAAATTACTTTTCAGCTATTCTTAAGATACAATATTATTGATCTAATAAAAGCCCAGTAATAACTATCAACTACACTAAAGGTGAGAGAATAGAAATCATCGGTAATATTTTGCCAACCCCAACTTTTACAACTTTAGTTTTCATCAAAGATTGTTATTGGAATGCATGAAAGAATCAAAATAAGTGCTTGTAAACGAGCGTCAATCTTCTCCATCGCTTCCCTTAATCTGTGCCTCTCTGCCGATCTGCATATCTGTGCCTCTTTGCCTTAACTTTTTTCCATTGCATAATATCCTCTGTAGCAGTATGTCAGTCTGTCTTTCTGTCAGTGAGTCAGTGTGTTTGTCGGTGTGTCCGTAGAATTCCTTGTGATACGAAGATCCGTGCTGACAAATTAGCCTTGAGCTCACTCATGCACAAATCTATTATAAACCTAGGCCTACAATCATGTAAGATTCGGAAAAATCCACACGCTTCGATCTGAACTAACAGTGCAAACATATCGGACCAAGCTTTACATTTATGGCGACGATTTCAGATGAGAGAGATAGAGAGAGCCTGGCGACAAAAGATAGCCTACGAATGACTGCATGCATTCACGAAAGGCTCTACTTGTTTACTTGTTAGGCCTACGCATGATGATAAACGCATTGGCTAGGCCCCTACATGCAATTTCCGATGCACTTTGGTTTTATGTTTAACTGCCGCTCTGAGTAGTTTGTAACCAGCAGCAGTCATACCTGCAGTCCAACAGGCGTAAGCAACTAAGCATGATACATGTAGCTACTTGCGTGCATATGCGTAAGCAAGTAGGCCTAAGTTAGCATATAATTTATAACTCCACTTGCACAAACACAATGTGGCAGAAAACATTGTTATTATTCTACAACGTAATAATTGGCAATAAAGGATGCAAATTAAATCAGAAGTTGAGTGAAATGACTGAAATAGTACCGGTACTCAATTAAAGAAGTCATCTATATCATACAGTCATCTGGTAATAAATCCATAACCAGCCATTGAATGACATCGTGTAGTTTTTAGATTATGTGAACGAGGGCTAAGAGAGTATCCAATAACTCGTCCAAGATGGAGAATTCAAGCAGAATAAATACCGTGGCGGACATAATTATGCCCGGGACCATCATCATCATCATCATCAATATCATAGGGCTCAATGCCCGTTAGAGTCCGACGCCACTCTCTGTCTGAGTCTGTCTCGCGTCATGCTGCCCAGCCTCAACTTGTCCGGTCAGCAGGTCTGCTCCATACCATTAACATCTTGGAGCATCTAGACCACATTGTCCGATTGAAGAGAATCGTGAAAAAGAGGCATGAAGGACAACGTGGGTCAATGCCCGTTGTGTCCCACGCTCTCTCCCCCGACTCTCTCCACCAGTCTGTCCTGACCGACCTGTGCATGTCTGCTTCACATCATGACACCTTGAAGCATCTGGGTAGCCATGTCACTTGTGTCGTGGTTTTGGCGGATTACAATCGTCTTGGTTTTTTACTGCCAGAGTATCGCCACCCATCTGGCAAACCTTCCTCATTTTGTCCGGGCTTAGGACCGGCACAGGGACTTTGTTGGTTCCCTGTGGCAGAGGATGGATGCAGTTTAACGTCGTGCCCAGGACCGAACGTCGTGCCCGGGACCATAGAGATGTATTAAAATATAAGGCTAGAGGGAATATCACGTCTGTAAATCTACGTCGCTGTCTCTTTTCATATCGACCAATCACATACCATGAGAAATCACCTATTCATATCGACCAATCATAGGCGCCGCTGTCTCTTTTCATATCGACCAATCACATACCATGAGAAATCGCATGTTCGTATACCGACCAATCATAGGCGATTTCTCATACCAACCTTGGCTTGTGACGTCACTAGCGTAATTTCCGTTAATATAATAATAAGGTCGTTGGTGACTCCAAATTTCCATGCAGAGGAGATAGGCCATATTCTCTCTAGCCTATATATTTTATATATATAGCGTATATCTCTATGCCCAGGACCACTGAGGATAGCAGCAACGAGAGAATCATCTGTGACATGATCTGTCTTAGTGCACAACATGTCAATTATAGTAGGAGTAATATGTCTTTGCTAGAACAGATTTAAGTGTTTTTGTTTTACAACGTTTTTTTTCCATCTGCACACCCAAGATCTTACATTTACATGAACAGCTGAATAGAATTATTATTAATTTATCAGCATCATCTGGTGTAATATTTGGGTATACAATTATACATTGTATTTAGTAAGAACATCTGGCATAAAATCTATTATAAATCTAACGGCATCTACTGATAGCTAGGTATCTACTGACCAACTGGTAGCATCTAGAATGGTTTGAAATAACGACAAGATAAGATCATGTCCAATTGAAACGACCATGTCCCGGAAAACTAAATCTACAATTGACCAGTTGTTATTGTAAGAGCACGTCCATTGTCCGTTCTGTAAACCATATAGGGCCTATGCTGGGCAATAGTTCTTTTGCGTCCTGTGTTTATTTTCGACCGCTGTCTTTCGATAAGAATGTTGAATGATCAATCGAGACATTTGCAGATAGGACATCCGTTTCTATCCATCTCGAATCCCTTTTTGCAGTCGAGGTCGCACGGGGGCAGCCTTGGACACACTTCTACAATAATTTACACCGATAATTTATGTAATTATCTTGCATGAACTGAACACAATGAATTATTATTATTTTCTTTCGTGGTTGCGAGATCTTTCCATCTGCATATTTCTAGGGTATCGATCTTAAATTTACATTATTCTACATGTATTGTCGTATGAAGTAATAGATCCATCATATATCAGCATTTCTACATATAGGGTATCAAGTCATAGCATAATGTTTATTGCGATCTAAGTTAGCATTTATTCTATGGCATATGACATCCAGTATAGTAGGCCTAACTACTAGCCGGTGATGCCTAGTAATAGCCTTTCAAGAGTAGCCTATCAACTATCCCATAACGCCTAGTACATGTAGGCCAAATAGCATTCAATAGTCTATCTAGCAATATCTAATCGACCTAATAACATAATAATATAGTCTAGCCTATATGTAATCGTTCGTGGTAAGAACGCAAGCATCACTGCTAAACAGATAATGCGCTAGATATTCGGCGTTCGAATCCTTGTGTAAGATGTGAAATGGACGACAACATTTCACCAAGCCATATTATGACCATCCAGTTGACCGATTGGTTTATTTGATCACCAGGTGGATCAGGTCTACACACCATCAAATTATATAAACATAGCCTACACTAGTCTTGCTGAAACTGCGCATTAATTACCATTGTGAATAAATTTTCGAAAATGATTTTAATAGTTAAAATAAATCGTCCTCAAAGCTTCTCAGAAAGGATGTATGAATGAGAGACAGAAAAAATGAGCTTACTCTATTTCGGAACGCAGAGTGGAGATCCGTCTTTCATAATGCATTTCTTATCATCCTTGCACTTCATTTCCTAAATAGCAGCAAACATTCTAATTTACCGGTAGGCCTACTCAATATTATTATCCCCCAGAACATCCACAATATTTCTGACCAATGTGTGAATGAGGAGAATTAATCAAATCAATCGATCCATCACTCAGCCAATCAGTTCATCATCGATGACAAGACAACCCTAATGATGATAATGACGGTGATGATAATTATAGTGATGATGACCGCGATGATCATGATTATAATGATGATCAAATGCATCAAATAATTATCAATCAATTCATCAATTAATCTTTTAAGAAAATACAATGAATCAAAACATGAGGTAACAATAATTCCGACAAGAAGAAACCTAAAGTGGATCAAAGATCCGAAGACGGTGATGATGACGGTGATGATAATGATGAAAATGACGATGACGATGACGACGACGACGACGACGATGATGATGATGACATTTACGATGACGATGATGATGATGACGATGACGATGATGATGATGATGATGACGCTGACGGTGATGATGACGACGACGACGACGATGACGACGACGACGATGATGATGATGATAGACCAAATGGTCTATCCTACCTCACAATTACAGACACATATTGGACATCCCTTCGGTCCTGGGCCTTCCACACAATTTGGAAGACAGCTGACCATTGGACAAATCTGCCCTGGAATCAATACAACGTTCACAGTCACTTCAGGTTAATTATGCACGTATAATAGATCTATGCTTGTGCGGCCTTTTCCTAATTATTTTATTGGTTGAAGAGAACCATGCTTTAGTAATTCTAAACAAAAACTATAATCGTTTGACAAAAAGGCACAAAATATTTAAATCAGCGCTGCATGTCTTGTTGTAGCCTAAGTTCTATGGCGATAAAGAAACCGATCAGGCTTTTAAGGGTCATCGTTTATTTTAATAAAAAAAACAACTAAACTATGCCTTTTCGAAACAACTCTTATTCTAGGATCGGGCACATGAGTTAGAAAGCAATTGTGTTACAAAATTGATGTGGCCGTATTTTCGATTTCACATTGATTATCTTTAGTCGCCGTTTCCGATGATCTTGGTCAATAGACTGCGTTACATGACGGCTGTCTGTCATCTCTAATCTATTATTTCATCTTTTTGCGTCGTTCGTGATAATCTTTGTCTCAACATTTCAAAAGCGAAATCCTAGAGCTGGATATAGCTTAAGCTTAATCGCGATCGCTGCGTGGTGTGCGAATAAAGTTTTGGTCCAGAGATGGCAAGTGGAGAACCAAGTGTAGGCTAATTACCACGGAGAAAGACGAAAACTGACGAACTGCCTACTGTCGTCCACTGTCTGGTCTGGTTCCGTATTTGAAGACAAATACTGGGTATACGGATCATACGGCGGAAGATGAATAGAATAAGAATTGAAATATATCGTCATTTAGGTCAGAATCTGCATCTTCACAGACAGCCATAAACTGTGGAACCATATTTTTTAGAAGCACTCCCATCGCTACATAATGCCGATCGGTGACCAGCACTGAGCGTACTGTGAGCCTAATGGGCATAGACTATGCGTGAAAGTAATAGCCACAATTAAATGAAAGAAATGTAATTTACACATAATTGCCTAATAGAATCTTTGGCATGCAGTGAACGTTGAAAAACGAATTGCTTCTGAGTTTATAATAATTGGGCTAACATATTGAAACGCAAACAAGTAGTTTGTGTCTCGGAAATCCCTAAATGTGGACATGACAGTCGTGACACAAACGTATTAATTCAATCACTGACCTTGTACGCTGACCATTTGGATGACCCCAAGAGCGATCACTGCAGCTAAACAAACTGATGTCTTCATCGTGTTTCCTTCCTCTTTTCTTTCCTCTTGCGGTTTCGTTGAAAGAAGTTGATCGATCCTTCAGTGTTTGAATGACGAACTGTTGAAAACAACGCAAACATCACGTAGCCTATAGAGACTCTATGCATTAACAGACCAGCCATTCAAGCAGTAGACATTTCAAACAGTTTAAAACGGTTTTCTAATAAGCCCAAGCTCGTTGCTCTCAGATTTGTTTTAGATTAATTTGTTCAATAAACAAAATAATATTAATATTTCTAGTCTTCAGTCGATTCACCAACCAAGAGCAAACTAAAGAATCTACTAATAAAATTATAGCCACCCAACTAGGTTTACGGCATCGCTGAAATAGATTTGCAATACGTAGGCCTAAATATGCTAATCTGTTTAGTTTAACTATTCCAATTTATTGACTTTCCAAGTCCTTACTGAGAAAGGCTCCATAATTATCAGTTTTAATTTAGCAGAGGAAATATAATTAAAGTCTGTATACTTACCGGCAGCTATCTTTAGAGGCTTTGAAGAAGGGAAGACTGACCGCTTTTTATAGCTTCATCTGGGCAAACTAATCGTGTCTTAGCCACCCCGCCAGCCACCAACATCACCCCACCATCCCTGTAGTTACGACCATCGTCATTGTCAATGAGTCAAGGAGTAAATAAACATTAAACAATCCTTGGTATCTGACCCGTACCCTACCAAGATTTTCCACCAAGAGTGGAAAGATCTTGGACCAGTAAACTGGCCAACCTGAAGCAACTTCCTAGGGTCCGACATTGAAGAATGAAACAAGGGCAAATAAACACATGGGTAGACTTAATAGGCCCACATTATGAAGCATGAAAGATTTGACAGGAATTATACTATTCCCATGGCAGGTCAATATCGATAAGCAGTGGAAACTTCCGATTTGATGACTGCTATATTTAATGCGGAAAGTAGGCCTACAGCTGTATGTAAATTTATTTTACATTCAATTCCTCTTCATAGATTAGAATGGCTCGTTTCTTCATTCAGTCATTCATATCGAACATTTATACAGCACCTCTTCAGCTAAACAGCCAGAGTCGTTTCCGACTAGAGCACGGCTACGAATAACAATCTCGGACGTGAGAAAATAGCATCAAGAAAATTCTAAGCGAGAGACTGCAATTCGAGCTATCGCAAATATGTGCAAAAGGAAATGTATCGGGAGTTCCTAGCAATTACGACAGATCACAGATCTGAAAGAAGTAGGCCATAGAGCGCTCAGAAGTAGTGCAAAACTGGGGCAGCTATAGGCCTATCATTGTGAGATATGCTGCTAACTTCAGAATTGATTGTGGGGTCTACAAAACTCAAATAGATAGCCCTCCAATAAGTAATAGATAGAGGGGCCTGAAGAAGGTGGTGGTGGCCCACTGGTGGGTGATCTGCAATGATGGAGTTGGAGCGTAAAAGGAGCGGAATTAAGGAGGCAGATCTTTCCAGAGGCGATGCTCGGTGTTTGAAATGGCTCGGTTGTAGAGTTTTAGATGAGTAGCTGCTAGCTACCAAGAGGTTGAGAAAGAGTGAAACAGGCGGATGATTGGATGCATTGAAGACTCTTCAATTGTTTGGATTCAAAGTCGAGGGAAAACGAAATGCCTTAGTCAAGTTTTAAGCGAACAGTGGAGGTAGCAAAATAATTATAACGGAAGTAGCTTCCTAAAATCGAGCATAGGTCGGATGCGGCGGAGGTAAAGAATATTCATGAAACAGAGGCGAGAGAGGTTGAAGATGTGGTTTGAGAAGCAGAGATGTGAATCAAACGTAACGCCGAGATTGCGGACCTTGCAGATCATAGGTAAAGGAAAGAGATTAAGAGTCAATGAATTGACGTAATGAAGGTCAGGGATTTTCTTGAATTAATCTGGAAGACATACTATAACAAATTCTCTTTTGGAGGGGTTAAGACAGAAGAGTTTAGACGATATCCAATGTGAGATTAAGTTAACGGCATTGACTATAGCTGACCAATCTGATCGAGTTTCAATGAGGAATGATCACAAATGGACTTTGACAATAAACTTGGTCCAGATGAAGTTTGCGCGGAGAGTTAAGCAGTCAGCCTAAAATTTCGACCACGGTTTATGCTAACAGAAGCTGTTTACGATGATCACAGAACAGGAAGAAAGCAGAAAGATTCTTGGCTGAACTGCTCAGAGCTTTTAACGTATTATAGGCCACATCTAAATTACAAGCCGGAAAGTTTTTCCTTTCTTGTATATGTTTGTATGTTTGTAGTCTAAGTATACATAGGCATGATAGGCCTAGTGTCTCACTAATAATGGCTCTCACATGCATTGCTTTAGTGTTGCGGAAATTTTTACCAAGCGTTCCCATAGGGAACTACATGTAGGTCAACGCAGCTATTTTCAGCACAGAATTCTTTGACTGGCAATACAAAGTTGAGAGTCTTGTGACCGAACTTGTGAGGGCGTGGTCTCAATTGGTAAGAATGATCAACAACCGGTGGAAAAAGCGGACGAAGAAGGTGTAAGCCTTTTCTGGAGACTGCTGCCAGAAGACGGGCGTCAGCAAGATCTACCATTTCAGTGGCAGTAATTAGACGAATCATCAGGAAGATAGGCCCTACCCGGAACGACGCAAACTTGCTAAAAGATTATGATTTCAGATGAGCGATCAGGGCTGTTTTTAAGAAATTTTTAGAATTGCACAACTCCTTCTCTCCTTTTCCATCCTCCATGGTAAATTACTTTCAATCAGAGGATAATGACCTTTTGCTAGTTTTACATGTAACTGTAGGCTACATAAGTGCTTCTGTAACAGCACAAATCCATTTAGAACTGCACATTTTGTGTACAACTGCACGTTAAAAAGCTCTGTGAGCGATGCAGGCAACAAATGACCCGTATGACTCCATTCACGATGCGTATTTACTCATTACTCATGATGATCAATTTCATAGGCCTACAAAATACTTAGTCTACATAGGCCTACATCCGATCGGTTTTTTGTGACCACATCCCTTGTCAGTGCTAGAACTTTAAGTTTAAGTCTTTTCTGCATTATTTTACTGCTTCTCTACATCTACATAACCATAGCAAAAATTTTATTGAAACCAAAAGTAAATGAGTTTAACCGATGTAATGGGTTACAAATACAATGTTTTTCACAAAGGGATAGTGCTAAAAGAGCCCAAACCGGCTAACAATGGTCAACATGGAATAGGCCTAAACATCGAATTGAAGAATGTCAACAATGTAGGCTAATCGGGATATTTACAAGTAGACGTTCAGTTTTCATTACTCACATAGAATTATAACAAAAGCTTAACTAGCGGCACTAGCCAACAAATATCGGAGTTCTTACAGAATTACAGGTCTACATCTATATTCGCTTAAAATAAATCATATATCAGCAGCATCTATAGCATATCATGGAATATCTAGTATACAGGAGTAGCATCTAGTATAATATCTTGTAGTATCCAGGATTAGCATCTAGTAGGCCTAAAGATTTAAGCAATAACAAAAAGATGCGATTAAGTCCAACTGATACGACCCTGTCCCCAGCAAGCTACATGTAATTCTACCCCCCCCCCTTCGACTTTTTCATGGCCACGTCCATTGTTGGCACTGTAAGCTTATGCTGGGCAAACGTTCTTCTTCGTCCTGTGATTATTTTCGACCGCTGTTTTTCGACAAGAAAGTTGGTTGATCAATCGAGACATTTGCAGACAGGACATCCGTTTCTATCCATCTCGTATCCCTTTTTACAGTCGAGGTCGCACGGCGACAGCCTTGGACACACTTCTACAATTTACACAAATAATTTATGTAATTATCTACATGTAGCATGAACAGAACACAATGAATTATTTCTTTCGTGGTTGCGTGATCTTTCCATCAGCATATTTCTAGGGTATCCTGAAGAGGCGCTATTTAAATAGGCTACTTGAATGAATGAATGAATAATAGGCTACATTATTGTGCACTTGCTGAAACTACGAATTACCACTGAAACAAATTAAAAGAATGCTTTTAAGTTTTAAAAATTTGTCGTAGAGACTAGTGGCTCTGAAGTGGATGGAACATAGAGCGATGGAATAAATGAACGTATTTATAAGTTACCGAGTCTATGCACGCAGGTTGGCTTTGGAAAGCACGGGTACGTCTTGCAGTCGACATCATCTTTCAAAACGCATACGTCAGTAATGTTGCATTTGACGCCCTGTATAATTATACAGCAGCAACAAGTTTCATTTATTCAGTAATATTTTTCTCCAGAATATTATCCACCGATCACTTAGATCAATTGATAAACGAGAAGAATCAATAAATGAAAACGATCAAAATCATTTCAGTCCATCATCGATGATGACAACGCGAATGATGATAATGACGGTTATTGTAGTGATGATAGCCGCGATGATCACCACGATTATAATGATGATGATGATGATGATGATGATGATGATGATGATGATGATGATGATGATGATGAGGATGATGATGATGATGATGATGATGACGATTGCGATTACGATTACAAATAACGTCACGCAAGATGATGGTGATGATGATGATGTTTATGATGAATCCGATTGTGATGATGACGACGACGATTATGATGATAGAATGCACGAGAACGCAACGACGACTGCATGATGCGCGTGACGATAAACCAAAATAACGCTTAATCCTACCTCACAGTTTAGAGTACAGGCACAGTTGAAGCATCCGTCAAGTCCTTTACTTGCTACACAACCTGGATCACATTGGGTCCTTGGACAAGGTGTGGTCGTCTCTGGAATCAATGCAACGTGCAACCTCTTAATGTTAATTGTAAAGCCTATGAAATAATTATGCATACGCTTTCTTAATATTATTATTGGACTTTCTTAATTAATTGATTGAATGAAGAGCAACGAACGTTTTAATTAGGAACAGAATATAGGCCTACCATCGTCAGCAGCGGCGCCAGGGGGATTAGGGGGGGGCCAGGCCCCCTAAAAAAGGCCATCCGGTTTTTTACATGTAAAATTTATTAATTTTAGCGGTTAGCTTCCCCCCCCCTAAGAAACTGAGATTTCGACCGCAAGTGGATGACCCAAAAAGTCATCAGTTTTTTTGGCCGGCGATTTGGCGCATTTCTGGGAAAACTTGGAGAAATTTCGAACAAAGAACTAAAAATTCTTTTAAAAGTCCTGTATTTTGAACCTATTATGGGCCTACTAGTCATATAATTATGCGTCAAGGTAATCACCACAAACAACTGAAAGAAAAGCAAATGACACAGAATAACTGAAAATAGATTCTTGTGCACGGGCGGGAAAACCAAACAAGAAAATAAACTTATTAGGGCCTACTGCTGAATGAATATTCAAATCCAGCCAAATGTAACGCATGCAGGCAGTTTGGGAAAGGGCGAAACACCAAAAGGACCTGGCACAAAATGTACTACCGTAATGTATAAAATTATGTCGAATAACGCTATTCAATCACTGACCTTGTGCGTTGGCCATTTGGATGACCACGACAGCGATCACAACAGCTAAACAAATGAACGTCTTCATGTTTCCTTCCTCTGATTTTCCTCTTAAAGTTTCGTTGAATAGAAGTTGATCGATCGTTCAGTGTTTAGATGATGAACTGTTTACAGCAACACAAAGAACCCTGAACTAACAGACCAGTCATTGAAGCTGAGACAGTTCAAGCAGTTTGACACCGGTGTTCTAGGACTATGATCGGTGTCTTCAGATTTGTCCTGGATCAGTTGTTCCGAAGAGAGAGAAAAAGAAGTTTGGATATTCGGTCATTTTAGATTGGGTTGGACATAATGATGTTTGTAAGCATAGAGTCCCCTCGTCAGGACAACTACGACTCAATCCAGATTCCAGATCATTTACCTGCATAGGTCCCTACCTATAATAAATTATATGGAATGGACTTTCCCCCTCCGTTCGCTCTGCCATCCTCTCTGGAAGCCTTTTATCATCTTTCACTCTTCTAGAAACCTGTCTTTTCTGTCGGGGTTGCACGTACTGGGAGCGCTTCTTTACAAAATGGTCAGATACAACAGAATAAATGAGCCGAGGATAATGCTCAGCGTTTTGGCATCTCTGTTCTAATCCGGAAACATTTCTTAACGATTATAATTAGTTTATGTTCAGTCGATCCACCAACCAGTCAACGTACCAGCTAAATAAAAACCTGCTTAGGCCTATACTAATTAGCCACCCAAATCGCGTCCAGGTTTGTAGCATCGCTAAAATGGATCTGCAATTATTAAATAATCGGTGCAGTGTAGCAATTCATATCCATCGATTTGCAAGCCCTAACTGAGAAAAGCTTCATTGTCAGCTTTAATTTACCAGAGCATAATAATTATTATCGTCTATACTTACCGTCAGTAATTACCTTGAGAAGCTTCGTGGATGGTAGCGCATAGAGCCTTTTGTAGCTTCATCTGGGTGAACTAATCGTGTCTTAACCACCCCCATTACCCACCTACCCCTTCCGCTCACGGCTATTATCACTACGACCAGCTTAATAATAATTACCACCACCATCATCATCTTCATTGAGTCATCAAGAGTAAACAAACAACTCGTGGAGTCTGACCCGAACAATGACTAACTACCCTAGCGACGGAAACTGAAGTAGACCCAAATGAATCATTTCTTGTAAGACGAAGTCTACTTTAAACCTTGGTCGACTTGATGGCATGCACAGAGGCAAATGCACACGTGCGTTGACTAACTTGACTTAATAGGCCGACTTTACGTAGCATGAGTGATTTTATCAGGAATTGCATTCACATGACAGGGCAATATCGATAAAAGTGAAAAATATCGATTTCATGCCTACTAAATAAATTTAGGAGTGTCTGGGCTAGATACACCACTCTTTTGTGAGTATCTTCGAACAGGAACTGATCCCGGAAGACTGGAGGGTCGGAATTACAGGTCCCATTTTTAAGGGCAAATGGATTGGTTGGTTGGGTGGTCTGAGAGTCATTTTGAATCGAATAGGTTGTGAGAAAGGGCTGCATAATGGCATCCAACTTGTTTGACGCAGTGATGAACTGGGTGATAGACGAATGGTAAGTGTCCCGACCATGTTTGAACACTCTGACGTATCCAACTCATGCTACTTTTAAAGATCGACTAGCGCTAGTCTGGTAGAAGAGAGGGTTCGAGGGACCAGCAGCTCCCCATTGGCCGAAGAGCGTAGGTCTAATAATTATATCGTCCTGAATGCGGCCACTGATGCACGAAGCATTGTGTATTTTGTGCACTAAGCTCATGACTTATAGCCTAATAGGACTTTTATGCTCATACAGAGGTGAATAATATTCGAAGCAAGTGAAGCATTTCTTTTATCTGCATGTATGTTTAAGCATTTTGAGATCAACTGAACAACAATTAATATTGTCATTGCGTTTCATTACGAACCGATCACAAGTGAACGTTGGCAGACATTGTGTTAATAATTATAGCCTCAACCTACAGCTAAGTTACAGCTACCTACTGTGGGGCGCGGTGGTCTAGTGGTGGCGTCGTTGCCTTGGAGCCGGAAGGTCCGAGGTTCGAATCCATCTCCCCGCGTAAGGACCTTGGGCAAGTCCTTCACTTACAATTGCTCAGCGCTTCGGCGTGAAACTCCGATGCAGTGTCCGCTCTGCATCGGGAGCGCCTCTGAGTAGAGAGCTTGAAGGGGCGCTATAACAAGTGCACATACATACATACATACATACATACTAAGTCTGCTATGTATGTATAATTTGTATAATATTCATTTAATTCAATAAACAACAGACTTGAATTAAACGAATATACATACATAGCAGACTTAGTCCACATGATGTTTGTGCGGAGAGTTGAGCAGACGGCTTAACATTTCGACCATGGTTCAGGCAGGCAGCCGCTATTTACGAGGACGAAAGAACAGGAAGAAGAAAGATTCTAAGCTGAACAGCCTGAACTTCACAGAAGCTTTACTCGTAAATCTACAGGACTACTATCAGTCGGAAAGTTTGTCCTTCTTAATAGACTATAGTCTATTCATTTGTATGTGTATATGTATGTATGTATGTATGTATGTATGTATGTATGTATGTATGTATGTATGTATGTATGTATGTATGTATGTATGTATGTATGTATGTATGTATGTATGTATGTATGTATGTATGTATGTATGTATGTATGTATGTATGTATGTATGTATGTATGTATGTATGTATGTATGTATGTATGTATGTATGCATGCATGTATGTATGTATGTATGTATGTATGTATGTATGTATGTATGTATGTATGTATGTATGTATGTATGTATGTATGTATGTATGTATGTATGTATGTATGTATGTATGTATGTATGTATGTATGGCAACCCATTAAAGGCAAACGCAAGTTAGGTAGGCGGAGTAAGGCGTGGTGGGGATGGGAGGGGCTTGAGGGAATGTGCAGGATCGGGGTGGGGTTGGGTTGGGGACGAGGTTGGGTACGGTGGGGTAGGGTGTGGCGGGGTGGGCTGAGTGTGGCCGGATGGACTGGGTGTGGCGGGGTGGGGGCAAGGACGGTTTGGTAAAAAATAAATCTGCCTCGGCACGCCGGCTACCCCAGAAGGCTGTGACTGGGTACCGTTCCGCAGGGCGGATGTTGGGCTGGTTGGGCTGGATGGGGGCTGTGTTGGACATTAAACCGAAATTGCCGGGTAGCGCCTCAGCGTGGAACTGGGAGGTGTTGGCGGAATGGTGTTGCGTTGGGGTGGTCGGGGTGGGTGTAGTGGAATGAGGCTGAATGCTTGGCAGGTCGAGAACGGGATGATGACGGGTGGGACAAAGAAAACGGAAATTGTCCGGCCAAAGCACCCAAGTTAGTGGAGACATAAAACGAAAACGGCGCTACATGAGTTTTGACTCATTTCTTTCTCATTTCGATTATATTTTTAAAAATATTTTTGCTATCCTTATTTTAGTGCATCAAAATTTAATCACACTTGGAAGTGAGAACTTAAAATTTCTGCTGATAGATGTTTTTAAATAGCTTCAGGTCTATCAATATAATTCACCGCAATATAATTAACCAAAACCAAAATAATTGCAATATTTAAAATAATATACAATTCACCATTAACATTAGTTCAATGCAAATATGGTCGACTGTATATTATGAGATGAAGCACTCAACTTATAGCTACGAAACAAAAGTTAGTGTCAAGCCAAAGATAAAGTAGGTTTTTCTAGACAAAATTAACCAAATATAAATAATATTTGTCCAGCCACCGAACTAAAGTTTCCATTTGCATTAAGACCAATCTCGTACTGCAAGCATTGTTTTTGTGCGCTTATAGCTTTTTCAGTAATTTATGTTTTATAATTCACGTTTTTACTATATTTTACTATGTGTGTTTGCAGGCTACTACTCAGGTGCCATTGTGAATTGATCAGCTGTACTGTCAGTTTCAGTAGTAAGTATACGTGATCCTTTCTGCAGGCATTTGCAGGTTCGACATCCGTTTTCATCTGTATGGGCAGAGTATACGCAAGTAGCACGGAGGTTCGTTGGCACAGGACTCTGGAACCATGGAAAAATGTTATTATTTTACTGATAATAATTCAAAATTCAAAATTATTTATTGTTCCCACAATAACACGTAGGCCTCATATACAGAACAAGTATAGCGAAAGTAATAGTCAATGTAATGTATACAGTAAGCTTACTCATTTGGCAAATGAATTATTTCAATAAAAATAGCATAGCATCATATTAATACGTACGATAAAACGACTAAACAAACTAGCTAAAAGGGCTGAAGATATTGAGAAATATTAATAATGTAATTAATTGCTAATAGATAGGCCTACAGATGCTTTAAAATAACGAACCGTTCATTCAGTTATCCGGTTTACAAATCTACAAACTTAACGACTGAATTAATAGTTCGTGATTCAATACTATAATTATTATATAGCCTATATATAGCTGAATGAACAGTAATAGCAAACTAACGTTTTCGAACGCAGATGGCGATGCTGGAACAATCATCCTCAGCATCACATTCGTCCACTATCACCTTGCAAAAGTAACCCTCACCACAAACTGGAGTCTGAAATACAGGGAATTTCTTGCATTCAGATGGCAAATGCGTTTATGCGGTCAGCATTTATACACAGGAAACACAGAGTCTTAGACATAGGAAAATATTTTGAAGACGAGGAAGAAAGAGTGAAACACAGACAGAAATTAATGAAGTTTTGGTCTGTCCGTTAAGTTTGCATCCATTGCGCTTTTCTCTTCGTTTATTTGCTTCTGATGTTTTCCCTATCCGTCTGCACATCGGTTCCTGTCTCTGGCTATGCGTGTAATTATAATTATATAACCATGTATTGTTATACGGTCCGTTTAGCGTAATAGGCCGATTTCTCCACGCATATTCTGTCCATTAGACCGGGCGACACTGTTTTATGATCTTTATATCCGTCCGTTCGTGTGGTTGTCTTGCTTTCTTGTGAAATTTTTAAACAGTTGTTAATCGACATTATTATCATTATTTTCAATCATTCCTTATCTAAGCTTACATTGTATATAGCTCAAATAATTGAAACCGCATATCATTTTTTGCTCTTTATTGCATATCATCCAGTTTCCATGCCTGTTTCAGGTATGAATTCATACCTTGATGCAGTAGTCTAATTGTGCCATAAGCAGTGATTTGTGTAGGCCTACCTCAGTATAATTGTGACCTTGTTCCTGGTGAAAATATTGTCCTTCTTAGCAAACCTAAACTCCTAAAGTAGAGTCAGCCTTTAATGTTGTTTCAGCACAAGGCTTTGAAGCTTTAGGACTTTTTGAGTAAGCACTCACATATCCCTTTCTTCGTCGCATACCTGCAATAGCCTACCTTCCCCCTTTCTTAAGAAAAGTCTTTGGTTCTCTTACCACACAAATATCACGAAAAAGCTATTATTTTTTAAGCCTTCATCCGTCACAATCTGCACATTCTGCACTTAAGCATGGGCGTCCGCAGCGGGGCGCAAGGGGGCGCAAGTGCGCCCCCCTGGATTTTTCGCATAGTTGAACATAAATTTAGAATAGCCTAATTGGTTGTGATTGTTACAACGCGATTTTCAATGTGATTATCGATTCGTTCTACAAGTTGAACCTATAATATCTTTCTTTGGGCGCATAGGATTCTCTCTTGGTAATATGGAAATTCAAACTGTCACCCATTAAATTTAGACCATTGATAATAATATTATCTAAAATTTTGCGCCCCCCTAGAAAAATTCCTGCGGACGCCCATGCACTTAAGCCATCTCGCAGTTTCTCTGCTTTCATGCAATTCCTCGCAACCTGCCACTCCGAAGAGTTTTTTGTCATTTGCAGACATATAAATTTGTTTAAATTAAAAAATTAGGAGCGGCAGTTAGTTGCCCAGCAATGATCCATGTGGCACTCCACTTAGCAATGTCGTCCAACTAGAATATTTGCAGCCTATGCCTTACACATGTCGGCGTGTTCGTCGGCGTGTTCGTCGGCGTGGTCGTTGGCGTGGTCGTTGGCGTGGTAGTTGGCGTGGTAGTTGGCGTGGTAGTTGGCGTGGTCGTCGGCGTGGTAGTTGGCGTGGTCGTCGGCGTGGTAGTAGGCGTTTCGGTCGTGGCCTCTGTGGTCGTAATCGGTCCTCCACCTGAAATATTTATCATACATTCATAATTATTATGTTGCGCAACTAAACATATCCAATTATCGCAGAACGGATGGATTTCGAATTACCCCAAGCCTGCAGGGGCGCAACCAGAATATTTTGCTGGGGGAGCGCTCATACTGTTAGCGCCGAAGGCGCGAAGCTGCGAGTGCCGAAGGCAACGATGCTCATAACGATTAGGGAGTTTTGGGGAGAGTCGTAAGCTCTCCCAGCGGGGTCTGGGGCGGAACCACAGAAACCAACGCACTTTTAACTATTGACATGATCAGACAGAGCACGTTTGAGGCTCTTGTGTGCCAGCTCATTCTAGCTGCATAGAAGTGCTTTTACAACTGCGTAAATACGTTTAGAACTGCAAATTGTCAATAACTGCAAGTTTAAAAAGCCCTGCATGGGATATGCTCCTCCACAGCATCGAATGATTCAAAATTTCCACACTCCAATGGTAGCATTTAGGCCGTCATTTTAAAGAAATGTCTCAAAATTTCTTTGCTGAAAGTCATGGTTTTAAATTCGAAAATATGTGTCCTCCCATTGTTTATATATTTTAATTTCCATACTGTAATGGTAGGCAATTGAGCTGCTTTCTTTAAGCTGTCATCACAGCAAACTTTCTCATAATATCATTGCTGGCAAACATGGTTTAAGACTTATAAACAACGAAGTGACTAGCGGACCGCCAAGCGGCCGTCGAATCTCAAATACTAGCGGACCGCCAGTCACGTGTAACCTGTCACATGACGAGTCTTGATTCTTGAATATTGTTACAATGGCGGCAGTTACCGATAGTTGGTTTTATGTCGGACAAAAGTTTTCTTGTTTTAATGACTTAAAAAATTACTAGAAACAGAGTAAGCAACCAATTTTTTCGTGAGTGTTGGTTAGGTTCAGGTTATGCGTCGTGAGGGTCGGTTAGGGTTAGTTTTAGGGTTTGTTTAGCCATTAGAAACTCTTGTGGATTGGTGTAAATAGAAAGCCTGGCGGCTTGCTAGTATTCCGTATTGGACGGCCGCCAGTCATGTGACAGGTTACACGTGACTGTCGGTCCGTTAGTATTTGAGATTCGACGGCCGCTTGGCGGTCCGCTAGTCACAGCCTATGAACAAATGTCTCCTCCCATTTGTTTACATTTTATGAATTTCCACTCTGAAATAATAGCTTTAAAGCTGACCTCTTAACAAAATTACTTATGGTTTCAGTGCTCAGAGAAAAAGTTTAAGATTTCAATAAATATTCCCTCCCATTGTTAAAGAATTTCTTTTATTTTTTGCACACTGTAATGGTAGCATTAATTTTAAGCTTTCGTCTTAATAAAATTGTTCATCATGGACAATGAACATACAGTGGATAACATTTTGTGCATTTATACTGATATTTATGAATATTTCTTAAATATGCATCTCCGTCCCTGACCACAAACTATGGGGGAACGTTCGCTACGTTTCCTCTGTCGCCCTAAGTATTTGTCGTCGTCGTCATCATTTCATCACTTCATCACTTCCTCACACATCATTACTGCATCACCATTACTTCATCATCATTAGGCCACTTCATCATCATTACTTTATCGTCATCGTCATCATCGTCATCATCATCGTCGTCGTCGTCGTCATCATCATCATCATCATCATCATCATCGTCATCATCATCATCATCATCATCATCATCATCATCATCATCATCATCACCACCACCACCACCACCACCACCACCACCACCACCATCATCATCATCATCATCATCATCATCATCAGCATCATCATCATCATCATCATCACCACCACCACCACCACCACCACCACCACCATCATCATCATCATCATCATCATCATCATCATCATTATCATGACTACCGACCCATCCCATACCTCCCATGCCTCCTCCTCCCATGCCTCCTCCTCCCATGCCTCCTCCTCCCATGCCTCCTCCCATGCCTCTTTGTGCCGCTGTCCGAAGAACCATCAGTCCAACCAACACCACAATGACAGCTGATTTCATCTCGTCTGATTCGTGTTGCCACTGAAAAATGTAAAAAAAAGAAGTAAATCCATCAGCTGTACACTGTGTACAGTATATAGCCAACTAACAAATTAACTTGCTAACGAATACAAAATGAAGATCGGTGAATAAAAGTTTTAAAAACATAAACCACGTCCTCACTGAAACGAAGAATGCAGCTGCAGCTAGTCGGTTATCTCAATCAGGATTCTCAATAAGTCTTCTCAATCAGGATTCTCAATAAGTCTTCTTAATCAGCCTTCTCAATCAGGATTCTCAATCAGGATTCTCAATCAGGATTCTCAATCAGGATTCTCAATCAGGATTCTCAATCTCCTCAACATGCCTTCTCGAGTTCTCAATCAGGCAACCGATTGATCAATCTAAGCTCACCATTGAGTTAGAATAGTCGATGATGAATGTCTTACAGTCGCACACATTGATAATTATGCAGTCTAATATTGCGGTGCCTGATAAAAGAAACTAACTGTCACTAATCGAGGCTTTCAGATACGTGATCCAAGTTAGCAAAGAGCGCATTGTTGCAGGTCCCTTTTACCAAAAGAGCTAAAGAGATTTCTTCAATTTTTCAACATTTCCAAAGCAGCCGCAAATTTTGTCGATTATACTTACAGCCTTTAGAATTTTCAAATCAGATGTGTCGAATTCGTGGCAAAGCTCTATGAAGTTCGGATGCGATATTTATAAGGCCAAAACAGCGCGTTTTAATCGTAGCGTCTGCTCTATTGACGTCACGAAAGGGATGGTCTGCAAAAACGAGGCGGAGTCACCATAATCATTTAATCGACTGTGAGCCAGATGGTAGACAAACATAATAATCATTTTTTCATTCAATCAAGGATTTAAAATTGCACATGACAGGGATAGCCTACTTCTCAGTTGGTGCTCCGAAATCCAGACAATCAAGGAAACCATTGTTCGTGCTCTTACAGAACTGTGTGGTAGAGTTCTGTGCAGTAGACTATGTGTAGTATAGGCCTATGTCCATTGTCCAGAGAGAAGCAATTTCAGACCATCTGACCTACCACCGAGAAAGCATGGTTTTCTATGGTAGTTGTGATTGCTAACCAACGGGACTATGAGCATTGAGCAGCCCGTCAGGGCCGTGTTTAAGGTTCTTCGAGTGTCGGTGCAAAATGCTACTGCACGGGCATATATAGTGTCGTTCGAGCGGCCGTTGGTTTGAAAAAATCTACGGTCATGTGTAAATAAGTATGATTATAGCCTATAATTATCATAAAGAAATTTATATCGTCCTTTAGGGCTTTTATGGTAGCTAAACTTTTACTCTCTCTGTGACCTGTTCGCTGAGTCAAGAAGTTTTTCTTCGTATTCCATTTATGATCATAGGCGTAGGGGACATTCAAGCATGTGGGGTGGGGAAATGAGACTTTGCCCCCCCATTTTTTCATCCGGCCGAAATCTTAAGAAAAAATCCCGTTACGTTTGCCCGAAAATTCTGACGCCTTTTTTAGTCATCCGACCGAAATCTTCTGAAATTCCACGTTACTTTTTGCCCGAAAATTCTGACGACCTTTTTGTTTTTTGTCATCCAACCGAAATCTTCTGAAATTTCACGTTACTTTTTGCCCAAAAATTTCAACGACCTTTTTGTCTAGTCATCCGATACGTTTGCCTGAAAACAATTTAAATTTTTTTATTTTTCCGGGCCTGCTTGCCCGAAAAATCTGACGCCCGAAATTTGGGGGCATTTGCCCCTTTGGACCCCCGTCTCCTACGCCTTGCCTATGATTTATCCCTGGTCATACCCAAATACTTAATACAAAGTAGACCAAGTAGGCTACTAGAAGGCCCAAAGTAACTGGCCTGACTATTTTGAGATTAAGAGTAGGCAGAATAGACTTCATAGAGTCCGTTAGCACTTTATATTCTGAAACAAACCTGATCTTAAAAATTAGTCATTTTACAAAAACCTGCTGTTCGACAGTTCGATAAGCTATAGCCTACGTTGTTTGTCGGCTGTGGCGGGTCAGTAAGCATGCACGCAACGTCAGTGAACTTAGTGAAATTAATTGGTTTCTTACACTTACTGATTTTACTAAAGGTTTAGGTGACACTGAGGCTCGCAAAAGACATTTGGCCAATAGCAAAAAAAATCTAGGCTCAGGGGCATTCGGTGCACCGCACCGAATGGACCTGTGTTAAACACGGCCCTGCAGCCCGTCCCAGCAGACAAGATTTAGCGACTACCTATACAGATGCGGACCGATAGAGGCTTTCTATTATTGGTTGAGGGCCTTGAGGCAAAGCATCGCTAGCCGCTCTAGAGAGGCTATTCTACAAATCATATGTTGGCGATCAGGGAGTCATCGCTGAAAATCCAGCCTTGTTTGTACACTGTGTCCGGATGAAAAGTAGTACACAACTAAAAGTGTCATAACCCGGTCAAAACTTTTACGATTTGTCTGAAAATTTTAAAACAGCAACAGTGATCATATTTACACGAGATCCTAAAGCCGATTAGAAATATTCGTGAGTTTGTCAAATTTATGAGCGTTTGCGTTGGAGCACCGAAAAATTGAACTTTCCAACATGGAAAACCTGAAAGGAGGTGAAATTCAGCTATAGGGCCTACTTGAAAATGTTCTCCTTGTTCACGAACATAGGCTACTACCGTAGACGTAGTGGACTAATAGTTGTCCCTGGAGACACTCGGCTTCATATCCCGCAGCTGTGGTCGTCCAGCAGTCCAGACTTTGATCCGGAGTACATGTACTGAGGAGCGCGTTTTTCGTTTACGCGTATTCATGACATCGATAACCGTTTAGGGCGAAGGGCGCGTCTGTTTAAAGATTGGCAGTTGTTTAACCAGGTGATCATCGACCGGGCCATCAAACAGTGGCGTCCACGTCTGCGGTCGTGTGTCCGTCAACGAGGAGGACATTTTGAACACCAGCTGTAGCCGAACTTCACTCTCTTATGTGAGGGCCCATGTTGGAAACTTTAATTTTTCAGTGCTCCATCGCAAACGCTCATAAATTTGGCAAACTCGCGAATATTTGCAAACGACTTTGGAATCTCGTGTACATATGGTCACTGTTGCTGTTTAAAAAATTTCAGACAAATCCTAAAAGTTTTGACCGGGTTATGACACTTTTAGTTGTGTACTACTTTTCATCCGGACACAGTGTATATATCTAGGCTACTATATACCTATAATACATGATGGTACATGAAATTTTAAAACTGGCACTTTATAAAATATTATGCATGTAAATGTAAAGCATAATTATGCTAATTTCTGCTGAACCACTGACCACTACGTTGTATAGCCTATATGTACATGTATGTAATAGGTCCCATGCATATTATATATAGCCTATATACATATAACCTCTGAATATATATTTATAGACGTAGGCCCATTCCTTCATATGAATCTAAGTCTGCATCTAAAAATTGAGAAACCCACTCGCTTGCTGTTATGTCATTTCTGTACTACTTTTTAAAGACTTCTTTCTGCAGCCGACTTCTCCTTGTCTGAACATGCGCGCCATATCACTTACGACTTTTTGATGGGCTATGTAGACATTAACATTTTTCATTTTTAGTCTTATTGTCAATCGAAGTACTGTAGCAGCCAATAAAAATACACTGTCTTGTTTCTGGAGCACAGGCTGGAAGTTCGGCGGCCTACGTGTCGTGCATGTGCAATCGTAGCACAAACTAAACTCAAACACTAGATGTAGGTCTATGTGAAGGGTATTAATTTTCGCAACCTTCACCTTCTGAAGTCAAGATGACGAGCAGCGTTACAGGCAATATATTTTGCCAGCCTGCATGTCTAATGTTTTGTCTATAAGCTTAATAGGCCTATTATGCATTTAAAATAAGCGTTTTAATTGGTGCGCTTGGGCCAATCTATTCCATAGGCCTGCCCAGTAGGAATCGATATAGACAGAAAATAATTATGAGTGGAATACTAGACAGTCACTGCCCATGACGAACCCGTTTGGACTGATGGAGAGAATTCCCAAACGAAACCGTATTCCGTCGTGCATTGTGGGGGCGACTGAAATTGGCTTATGGGGAAAATAGCATTGACTTGATCTATAAACAGCACACGTTTCGCAAGAACTGCCCTCCTTATATCGTTATGCAAGCATGCCCACATGAAGGACCCACATAATAGCCTACAATATTATTGTAGGCTATTTTCTATATGGATTATTGCCCATAAAAATGCCGGAGGGCGGTGCTTGATGGGCAACAGATTGGTTTCTATTCACGCGCCTGCTGAATCCATGTAAGCCGGACGTCAGACGTTATACATGTAGTCGCCAAAGAAGTTACTACTACCACTAGTACTACTAATGCTAATTATTATTAATAGAGTATGAACGAGGATCGCAAGTTAAGAAACAAATAATGACAAAATTGACAATAACCTTCATCTATGAGAATGTGGTTAAGGGTGTCCAGAATACAGGCCCTCAGTTTTGCAGCTATTCGCCTGAAACCTTGCATCTAGAATACCCATTGGAGGGGTTGGCAAATCGCTGTCACAACGTGGGTCGAGGTGAAAAGCCGAAATCTCGTTATATCTAGACATTTGATACTTTTAGCGAGTAACGCTGACTAAAAACCCAGATAGGTGGGTTGGATGGGTGGTGTGGTGCTCGATGGGGTTGGCGTTGGGTTACTAACGAGGTTTGGGTAGGTTTGGTGGGTCGAGGTGGATTAGGTAGCCTAGTGGTGGGAGCGGGATGCAATCAATTCATAGCTCAGAAGCAGATGTTAATTTTCAGCTGTAGATGAAGTACACGATTCTTTAAAAAAATAACGACACCAAATCCCAATAATATTATTTTGTATCAGTCACCGAAATAAATTTTACGTAAAGCAAGCATATTATTGTTCTTATGCGTTGATCTATGAGAATGTGGTTGAGGGTGTATATAGTTTGACCAGAATACACGACTCAGGCTCCATCGTCAATTGATCAGCTGTTCAGTTTCAGTCGTAACTGCATGAGTTATTCTTTCTAGAATTTGCAATTTTCGCATCCATATTCATCCTTTTGTAAATCGCTCCTGCACGGTACGTCCATGCGACACGGCGGTTAGCAGACACAGGACTCTGGAAACATGGAAACAACTTTATTGATAGGTCTAATAACAATTATTATAACATCAAAATAATAAATACGCCCGCTCTCTCTGAAGTCCTAAAAGACTAAATGAGCTAAAAGGATCGATGACAGGACTCAAGAGGCATAGAATAAGTCAGTCGCTTGATAGTTTGTGATTTTGAATAGCAGAATCACAAAAACAGTCAGAGTAGGCCTAAGTCAGAAAGAAGATAAGTCTTACAGTTACAGCCGAGCAAATCCTTTCAATCAATTAGTCGATGGATCAATCAATTATCGCTGTTCAAAGAGCAAGTTGGCATAATATAATTATTATAAGCGAGTGTCGTTTACACTGGTCCACGAGATTAGTTCAGCTCTGAGCTCGAGGTGTAGGCCCAGTGCCGGCGCTAGGGTACCGGAGGCCCCAAAATAAAACTTGAGGCCCCCCATACCTTGAGCTGTCATCTCAGGAACATTTCTCATAATATAAGTGCTGAAAGACATGGTGTAAGACTTCGATAAATGTCTCCTCCAAATTGTTAATTTTTTGTAATTTACGCGCTGTAATTGTAGAATTTTAACCCATTCTTCTCGAGGAGCCATACGGTTCTGCCAACAAGATATAGACCTATACTCTAATGCTTAAAATAGTTAAATACAATACAATACAGTACAATAATGGCTCAATGAGCCGCATAAAATAATGGGCTTGATAACATAATAGCCTATTATTAATGAACAGCAGATTATTATATTAAGAGCTTATGATCCATTAATTCAGTTACCGTGTTTACAAAATAACTACAAACTTAACGAATGAGTTAATGTTTCACACTTCAAAATGTGACACGAATGAACAGAAACAGTGAACTAACTTTTTTTCCCAACGCAGACAGGAATATCTGGACCTGCTTGCATCTTGCAAACGGACCCAAATTCGCAAACGATTCCCTGAAATATACAGAGAATTTCTTGCATTCGGATGGCGACTGCGTCCAGTGGCGATATAGACACTTTCGAAGAGGGGTGGGTAAAACTTTGTGTCTTGGGTTGGAGATTTAAGGCCATCAAGAACTTCACAGAGAGACTCAGAACAAGTGTGGGCACTGATAGTGGACACGTTGAAACCAGGTTTTTAAGCAATTTCATGTTAATTTGAAAACAATAATTATGTTGGACGTGACATGATTTTTAAAAAGTATTTTTTTAGTTATGTTTTTGGATCGTCAAAAACGTGGTTGCACCACAAGAGGCTACATAAAATTTAATATTGTTCTGTTCATATTTTTTGGTGAAATTTTTATTTTGCTCGTAAATATGAATTATCTTTGAGCCTGAACAATCTGATATAAAAATTCTATATCTGGCTAATATATTGGAAAACACTTTATGGATTAGTTTTTGGCCCACCCTGTACAATGTACATGCTCGTCTTCATTGACGCCTGGCTTGTGTCGATATATTCCTCTATAAAAAATTATGTTCGATTGTGAGTACACGCGCGCACACACAAATAATATGTATAAATATAATAATTGTATAGTGTGTGTGTTTGTGCAGGGTTGTCTTGAGCAACTGTTTCATAACTCACAAGTCGGAGAGCAATAATTCACAATATTGGCATTCATTTCTTATGCTTCTAACCTCGCAAGTCGGCTGATTCAGAGGACAGACAGTTGGGGTCTTCGGCGTGGTTGTCGGCGTGGCCTTCGTCGTGGTTGTCGGAGTGGTCGTCGGCGTGGTCTTCGGAGTAGTTGTCGTCGTGGTTGTCGTCGTGGTTGTCGGCGTGGTTGTCGGCGCGGGAGTCGGCGTGGTTGTCGGCGCGGGAGTCGGCGTGGTCGTGTCCACTTCTGTTGTGTGCGGGACGCCAGCTGAAATATATCATAATTATGATGTCATACCAGAAATATACCAGAAATAAACATTTCTGCTGACCGAGGATCTGGTGCGTTTCGGGTTACACTTAACTATGAGGTAACAGACTCCAAGAGAGGTAGGCTAATTGGATTCGCGCGGAAAGCAATTCGAATACCTTTCTCTTTTGCTAAACAGCGAAAAGTGGGGAGAAATATTGAAACATTGCTATTTTTGGTCGCCTCTTAAATTCTGTGGTTCTACCAATCTTTAATATTATTATTATAATTATTTTTTTTAAAATTTTGCCCGAGGTAGTAAGGATCCCTCGGGCTGTAAAAGTGTAAAAGAATCAAACCAGGTTATAGGTTCTCGTCTCCAACGTAGTGCTCAAAAGTGCCTCTAAATGCCACGGCGTTATTATTATTGTTGTTGTTGTTGTTATTATTATTCTTGCTAAAGTTGCTAATGATCTTATTATCATTATCATGACTGCCTACTTAGTCCTGCCGATGTCTGATGTGCCACCAGTGCAACCAACACCAATATGACAGCTGATTTCATCTCGTCTGATTCGTATTGCCTCGTAAGGTTTCACTGAAAAGCAAAAATTCGTCGTTCAGTAAATCGATCAGCTGTATGCGATTAACTAATCAACTTGCTTGCGAATTCAAAATGGAGATTGGTAAATTTATTTAATAAATTGAACGACTAAAACAACAACCTAACTGAAGCGAAGAGTTCAGCTGCAGTATAAGAGCCTTCTCAATCAGCCAATCAAAAGAGGAAGATCAAAAGCCGTAACACAAATAGTAGTAGTGGTAGTAGTAGTGGTGGTGGTGGTAGTTATATTTTTAGATTCGCATTAAGGTCGTCAGTGAGCTAAGGTAGTCGATTAAACATCTCGTAGGCTTCCTTTTTGAAATGCAGTCTAATAATAATTATGGCACCGGCTAAGAAAAACACAAACCACCACTGATCGCCACTTTCGGATACGTGATCCAAATTAGCAATGGCCCTATTACTGCAGCTCCCTTTTATCAACAGCGCCCAAGAGATTTCTTCGATTGCTCAACATTTCCCAGGCGGTCTGCGAAACTTTCCCGTAATACTTACAGCTGTACGAAGCAGATGTGTCGAATTCTTGGCAGCTCTCTGCAGTATGATGTTCGAATACGATATTTATAGCAGGTCTGAATTAGTGTGTTTCAATGGCGTTCTATTGGCGTCACGAAGTATATGATCTGTAATCACGAGGCGGATTCACCATAATCAATTTTAATCGACCGTGTGCCAGATGGTAAATAAACATTATTCACTTTTCTATTCATTCGAGGATTTATGTCCTAACCTTACAATGAGACTTCCCAGTGGGTGCCGCCAAATCCAGACATTCAATGACAACATTGTTCAGGCTCTTACAATGTCTTACATAACGGTCTGGGAGAATTCTAAAAACTGTATGTGTAGCTGCAAAAGGAAGCCGGGCATTCCAGGCCATCTGGCTTACCACTGAGAAATCGCAGTTTTTCCCCATGGTAGCTGTGAGAAAGAACTGGACAACAAGCACCCCTCCCCCTGAGGAGCGGATGTGGCGACTATCCTTCAGGCCGTCCCCCATACGGACCAAGAGAAGTTCTCTATTAATTGGTTGAGCAAAGTATCGTTTGCACAGCCACATCAGAGAGGCAGTTCTAAACACAATAAATTATGTTGGAGAAGTTAGCCTTGAAAATCCAGCCTTGTTTGAATCGATAGCCCATGCATGGTAGGCTAGTGAAATAAAATTACAAAATTGGCAGAGTGATTTGTGCTGTATTGTATACTTTACACATTTCTAAAGCGCCTCTAGTAGGGTGAACCGTTCAGAGGCGCTCCCAGGGCAGTTAGTTATTGGCATGGAAATTCGACTCATTTAAGCATATAATTATTATTATGTCTGAATGTATATTTATAAGACTAGACTATAATTTATTCCTTCGTAAAAGTTAAAAATTTACAGACAGTTGCAGCTGTTGTTGGAATGTTTATTCTATATTTTAAAGACCTTTTGCAGACTTCCTCTTGTCTGATCATGCGCGCCATTTCATTCGTGGCTCTATGATTGCTTATTCGTCCGACGACATTTCTTAATGGGAAATCGAAATGCAATTTATAGTGACGGCGTGGCAAATGTAATATTTATGCACTTTTTATACTTTGTCAGCCGAAGTACAGAGAATAAAAATCCAGTATTTTTTTGTTTCTGGATAACAGGCTGGGACGTCGTGCGGTCACCGCGCTGTCCGTAGGCAATTATTGCATCACACACTTAAATCAAACTCTATAGGCTGATGTATATATATAGCGAGACATCTTCGGCCTTCACCATCTGAATAAATGATTAGGAGCAGCTTACAGGCAAGTATTTTGCCAGCATGTCTGTATGCAGTTCAAATAAGCGTTTTAGTTTGGTGCGCTTGGGTCAAATTGGTCATTGATGGTCAACCTATAGAGTATTTCAGACGCGGTAGAAATCGATGTACAGACGCAGTCAACAACCATAGCATGTACTTCCGTAGGTCATGACGAGTGAAATACTGGGCATTCACTGCCCATGTTGAACCATTTTGGGCTGGCGGTGAGATTCCACCCTAACCCCCAAAATCGACACATTCTTCCATCGAGCTTTGTGGGGCATCTGTAATCTGTAGGTCATAATGAGTGAAATACTGGCCAGTCTATGAGCCATCTCTGCCCATGTTGAACCCTTTAAGGCTGGCGGTAAACATCTACATCTCTTCCCCGCCTCCCTCCACCCAAACGACATCGTCTTCCATCGAGCTGTGGGGTGGGGGGAACGACTGATATTGGCTTATGGGGAAATGACCTTTACTTGATCTATCCTAGTTGGACTCAACAGTCCACATTTCGAAAAAACTGCCTTGGAGGAATGCCTGCATAGATCGTCATGCCAGCATGCCCCCCATGAGGTACCATAATGCCTATAATTATAGAATCATAATGACAGAGCTCATATTATGATATTTGTCTCAACATACCGCCCATAGAAATGCAGGATGGTGGTGGTTTATGGACGTTGAGTTTCTGTTCGCTGGTCTGCCGTGTCGAACCTATGTGATCCGGAAGTCAGATTCTGTGCTACCCGTATTAGCGGTAGTCGCCTAAGCCGACTCTATGTGGGTGAAATGCGGTATTGCGAGCTTCGATTGCACGTGTCGAAACGATTTGAGAAAATGTCTTACATGGGACACTTTCCATCGCGCCCCCCGATTTAACATCTCATCATGTTTTCAAAAGTATAGGCCTAGGATGTCTTTCTTGTTTTTTAGGATGTTTCCTTGTCATTTAGGATGTCTTCCTTGTCATTTAGAATGTCTTCCTTGTCATTTAAGATGTCTTCCTTGTCATTATTTTAGGATGTCCTGCTTGTCATTTAGGTCCTTTAGGATGTCTTCCTAGTCATTTATCTTCATTGTCATTTAGAGTGCATTCCTAGCCATTTAGGATGTCTTTATTGTCATTAAGCATGTTTTCCTTGTCACTTAGAGTGAATTCATAGCTAGCTATTTAGGATGTATTCATTGTCATTTAGGATGTCTTTCTTTTCATTAGACAGTCTTTCTTTAGGATGTCATCCAAAATGTTTATGCATGGTTGTGCTCGGTACTGTTGATACAGATGTAGTTGATGACTTGATGGTCTACAGTTTTGAAAGCTGCACTGAGGTCAAGTGTAGGGCTGTAGGCCTAGGTTACGAATAGTGATCAAACAAATTATGTTGACATTAATTTTATTGCATGCTACAAATGCCGCAGCAAATAAATGAACTAGCAAAAGATAGAGCATAGCATTTTATTCAGATGTTATTAACTATAAAACATTTTGCTGTTAAACAACTAATGATGACATTGCTATGACAACGTCGAATGTTTTATATCGGACACAATGAATTCACAGCAATTGTATAAGCAGAAAATTATTGTCAACGGCCTTTGATGTTATACGTCAACGTTGAACTTTGGAAAAATAAATGAATCAAAACTGAAATAATTGCAATATTTAAAACAATATACACGTCACCATTGATATTAGTTCCTTATCGATATGTCTGGTTATATCAGTGAAATTATTCAATGTAATGTGATGAAGAAAAATATGAATGAAATTGTATTCGCTGGAGCTGTAACAACGCCAACCGACCTAGGCCTGTAATTAGTGATTGTAGAATACAAAGGCACGAAGAGAATTGGGTTTGGGTTCAATAATTTGAAACATCCATTGTTTAATGCTTTGAATGGCAAGCAAACCGCTGTAAATAATTACGCAACGAATCGTTTACAATTATAGTGGTAAACGCTTAGGTTAGTAGTCCAAAGGAAATGCTAGAAAGTTTCAGAAAATTGTGTGATATGTTTCATATAATATTATTGTGGTGTCGGATATCAATATTATTGGTCAGTTAAAGAATATTCTTATCCTACTCGGTGGCCTATCGGCAATGCGCTTGTTCACAGACCATGCGGTCGCGAGTTCGACTCCGGGAAACGACCTTGGGCAAGTTGCTTGCGCACACGTGCTTCTGTCACCAAGCAGTATAATTTGGTACCGGTGTAAGCTGGGAAGTAAACGGCAAGTCCTGCGATACACTTTCCTCGTATCCAGGACCTTGGGGTTCGTCCATTGCGGACTCAAGACCATTGAAAAGGAGATGAGCGCTTCTCTGTGTTCACATGGAAAACTGGATGGACTTTACTGTTTTCACTTTGTAATATTTTATGAAGAAATAGGCCTACATTATGTTGAGATGAAGGCTCATGAAGCCCTCAGTTCATAGGCCCTGCTACGAAACAGATTTTAGTCTTCAGCCACAGATAAAGTATGCCTACGTGGATCTATAGACAAAAATAACACAACCAAATCCCAAATAGCTTATAGCACAAGCACCGAATTGTATTTCCGTTTTCGATAAGTCCTACTGCAAGCATTGATTATAATTATGCGTTTATAGGTCTTCTACTATACTGGTCATCTGCTCCCGTCTCTTTAGTAAGGAGATCCTGTCTTGCATTTGCAGATTTCGCATCCGTTTGCATCCACTTGTAAACCGTTCGCGCACGTTTTTAGTATGCGCGGGAGACACAGCAACAAGCTCGGACAGGGCGCTGAAAAATGAATGAAAACATTTCGTTGACGATCGCAGTGTCAAATTAATAAGAACGCTGACTCTGAAGGCCTAAAAAGAGTCAAAGGTGACTCAAGTCAAAGGTGACACAGGTCAAAGGTGATGTGGGTCAAAAATGACACAGGTCAAAGGTGATATGAGTCAAAGGTGACACAGGTTAAGGGTTATATGAGTCAAAGGTGACACAGGTTAAGGATGATGTGGGTCAAAGGTGATGCAGGTGAAATATGATGTTGGTCAAAAGTGATCTTGAGACATAGAAAAGTTGTAGCTTGATAGCTAGTCTGTTCGTGATGCTGAACAGCAGAATTGCAAAAAATATTTACATGTACTTATTAACCACAGAGTAGCCTAGGTCAGAAAGAAAATAGTGTCTTAAGGCGGAACAAATTCTTTCAAACAATCAGTCAATGAATCAATCAATTCATTCAATCGTTTCGAGAACTTATATAACGCCCCTTCCAGAAACCTACTCAGAGGCGCTCTCAGCCCAGCCACAGCCCAAACCAATACAATTCAAGCTCAGAGCTGAACTATGGTTTCAATTATTGTTGTTTAAAGGGCAGGTGACATAAATAATGTCGTTTACACTAGTGCACGAGTTAGTTCAGCCCTGAGCCCGAGGTGTATTGTTCTTTTGGAATGGTAGTCTTTATATTTCCAACTCAGCCATTCCCTTTAGATTTGGTATTCAAGATCTAACGTGTTTTAATAGGATTTTGAAGGTACTCATAATTTCACGATTCCTGTAGTCGCTTTAGTGCTTAACCCAAGATATCCTTAAACACCGCAAGTGTAGGCTTCTAATAGTTTCATAAAACAGACTGCAACTGTGTTTAGAAATAATTATCTTCCCTTCATCTTTCAACCGTTTCACTGTTCATCCCACTAAATCAATGTTTTTCAGGCTTCACACCGGAATCATGAAAGGAAGGATATGACACTCCGTCGAAAGCCATAATCTATACCAGACGGCAACACAATCATCACTGAAGGTCTAGCGGGTCCGCATTATGCAACTATAGTAGCAAATGTTGATCAGCAGTGAACCATTATGAGCCTGCCTAACTAATTACGTCTTTCATGCAAGGTGCATCGTTTTTGTCATCCAACAGACTTGATCTCTTGGTTCCTCGCTCTAGATTAGTCTAGAACTTCTATTTCTTAGTCTCGATCATTCTACTTAGTTATTGGTTTTCCTTCTCTTTGACACGCGCTTTCTTTTCTGCTCGTTCTACAATAATATTCTGTCTGGCAATATCTCTTCTTCCTCTCTCTACCCGAAACCTGCTTCTTCCTACTAGAAGCGACTTATAAATGCTAAAAATAAAACCTAAAATAGGATACGATAATGAGCCGAATTAATATCAGTGAATAACCGATGTATTGAATTACGAACCATTAATTCGTTTAAGTCATGCCTATGAATCTGCGAGGAAAACGACTGATTATAATAAATCGTAATTCAATACAGACTGAATGAACATTGAACAGTAACAGTGAACATCATGAACTAACGTTTTTTAACGCAGACGGGTTTTTTGGGACAGTACTTATCGTAACAGTCGTCCGCCACTTTCATCTTGCAAACGAACCCATACAAACAATCCGTTGTCTGAAATACAGAATACAGACAACACTTCCTATGTCAAAATCTATCTATCTATCTATCTATGTGATTTATATAGCGCCTCTTCATGGGCTCTACTCAGAGGCGCTCCCGACCTAAAATGGCAACTTCGTTAATGCGGTAAGCATATACCCGAATCTCAAGCCGTATAGCACTTCGGAGATATTTCATTTCCGGAAACTGGAAGTTGGATGAACGATGAAAACATGATATTATTGCTGACGTATTGCAGTATCACGAGAAGCTGGATGAGCATATTAATTATCAGAAGTAGAAGTTGGATGAGCGACGAAATCATGATTTTATACTGAATTAAAACCGTAAAACTAGAGGCTGGATGAGCGATCAAAATATTTTTAGTTGAAGTAGAAGTTATATGAATAACGGAACTGTGATATACGGGTAGTCGAATTAGAAGTTGGATGAACAATTTAAAAATGTCTAAAACATGTTTTAAATAATTGGGCCTAATTGTAGGTTGCTATACGGCTTGGGATTCGAGTATATGCATGCGGTACGTATGATCTTTGTGGCATTCCGCTGAGCAATTATTTAATCCAACTAGAATATTTTCTACCTTTGCTCACCCATTGTCTGCTAGCTGAGAGCTGCTCGTTTACTTTTGCATGTTTGTCTTTATGTAGGCCTATGTATGTATGCGAGGTACGTGTCATTATTCTTTCGTGGGCTATATGTTTGATTGACAGTCGATCTCAATGCCTACATAATTATTAAACCTCTTAGGCATCGTCACTGGATATACATTATACATCCACATTGGATGTTGTCATTAGCAACTGCTTCATAGTTCGCAAGTCGGAGAGAAGTCTCAGAATATTCATCGAATATTCATCGAACAACTATTTGGTTTAATATGGTTCTAACCTCACAAGTCGGCTGATGACAGTCACATGTTGGACATCCAGTTGACGGAGTGATAAGGACGCAGTTTGTACCACAAAGGACGGCTGGACAAGCTGTGGTCGTCGGCGTGGTTGTCGGAGTGGTCGTCGGCGTTGTTGTCGGCGTGGTCGTCGGCGTGGTCGTCGGCGTGGTTGTCGGAGTGGTCGTCGGCGTTGTTGTCGGCGTGGTCGTCGGCGTGGTCGTCGGCGTGGTTGTCGGAGTGGTCGTCGGCGTTGTTGTCGGCGTGGTCGTCGGCGTGGTTGTCGGCGTGGTCGTCGGCGTGGTCGTCGGCGTTGTTGTCGGCGTGGTCGTCGGCGTGATCGTCGGCGTGGTCGTCGGAGTGGTCGTCGGAGTGGTCGTCGGCGTGGTCGTCGGCGTGGTCGTCGGCGTGTTTGTTGGCGTGGTTGTCGGCGTGGTTGTCGGCGTGGTTGTCGGCGTGGTCGTCGGAGTGGTCGTCGGCGTGGGCGTCGGCGAGGCCGGTTCTCCCTCTGAAATATAAATCATGATTATCATGTTGGGTAGATAGATATTGGTTGCGCATTACTCTTAACCTATCTTTGGGGTACTGGGTTCAAAGATAGATCATTGGATTCGTGTGGAAAGCAAGTTTAATTCGATTACTTTTCTCTTCTGCGAAACAGCAATATAATAGTATATATAGGCTAAGCGAGAGGAAATATTTATATGGGCTAAAGTCTTTGCAACCTTTTTGGTCGTTTCATGAACCCTGTCGCTCTACCAATCATTTCATTAAAAAAACAATCAAGAACAAAATCATAGGGTACCCACAAAACCATGTAAATTTGCACACATTATATCCAAAGCGACTCTACGCCAATATCATAGGCCTACGATTCGAAAATGTGCTCTGACTTTACTGTCGCGGTACTTTTTGTCGCGTAATTAGATACAGGTCGTGTCACCAATTAAGAATGTTAGTAAAGTGTAAAGTGGGTACCTACATGATTATTGCATCTATGTAAGTCATTAATGTTCTCTTATACCATTCCAATGCACGGCTAACCTCCTTCATTCACCAGACAATGTTAATAAAATTAGTAGGACGTGATGACGCCTTGCCTTGCTGCCAAAAATGCTACATATTCGACTTATGTAATTATTTCAGACCATTCGTTCGTACAATGAATGCATTCGTATTGCGATGTGCACCAGTTAAAATAATAAATGATGATTATCATAATGATAACAGTAAAGCCATTCTTTAAAAGTTTAAATTATTGCTAACTAATAGCATGGGTTATAGGCCTAATGACGCTTATTTTTTCAAACTGATACACTTTAACAGTAATAATTACTATTTTTATTATCATAATCGTCATCAGCATCGATATTGTTATTATTAGGAGTAGACTATTATTTTTTTAATTTTCAATATTGTTATCAGGCCTATTATTATTATTACTATTACCCTTTACGTAAATCCTCTCTTGTTGGCAAACCATCACTCTAAAATCCTCTTTCATTTTATCGGCTCACCGACGCGAGGATCTTATATATTGGTTCAAAGTTCTCCTTTCTCCAGCCACTATTATAAAAAGTAACATCTGGCTATGGTAATGTTGACCAAAGTGAGGTCATTTGCAAGTTATTTTCATATTTTACGCCTTCTGCCTATTAAAAATGTTTGGTCAAACTTAGACCTGTTATTAAGCGTCATTTACTTTTTCACCCTAAGCTCCTCATATCGTAAATTGCAAATATCTCAAAAACGAGGAATTATCATATGTACGGGAAACCTCGCTTACAATTTGTTGATTTATTGCCTATCTAGATATATCCAGTTTGATTCAAACCTCGCTTTAATGACAGAGGGAAATTTAAACTAGTTTTGCGTAAGTTATTATTCGCTTCCTCTTCGACAACGTTTATAGCTGGCGCATGCGCAACAGCGCAGGTTAAGTTTAATGAGCAGACACGCTACTGGCCTACGGGCAAACCTGCCATTGTATGCGCTCGGCCAGTGCCAATTCCAAGCCTGGATAAAAGAGGACGGTTGTCTATTATGGTATTTCAATGGCAGAAACTTACTCTGGAAACATGCACTTCGCATGAGTGCATAATACGACATCATCATCATCATCATCATCATCATCATCGTCGTCGTCGTCGTCGTCATCGTCGTCGTCATCATCATCATCATCATCATCATCATCATCATCATCATCATCATCATCTTATCCTCCTTTTCCCCTCCTCCTTCTCCCTCTCGTTCTTTTTTCCCGTAACCTCCCCTTCCCTTCCTTTCCCATTCCGCTCCCGCTCCCCCTCTTTCTCCTTCTCATCCTCCTTCGTTTCTCTTTCGCTTCTTCTTCTCATTCTTCTCCTCCTCGTCGTCCTCCTTCTTCTATTCCTTCTCCTTCTTTTCCTTTTCCTTCTCGTCCTCCTCGTCCCCTCGTCCTCCTCGTCCTGCTTCATCTTCTTCTCCTCCTCCTTCTCCTTCTCCTCCTTCTTCTCCTCCTCGTTTTCCTCGTCCTTTTCGTCCTTCTCGTCCTCTTCCTCCTCGTCCTCCCTCTCCCTCTCCCTCTCCTTCTCCCTCTCCCTCTCCCTCTCCCTCTCCCTCTCCATCTCCTTCTTCCTTCCCTTCCGCTCCCCCTCCCACTTATTTTCTCCTTCCCCTCCTCTCTCTGTCCACTTCTCTTTCCTTTCCATTTTCTTCCCTTCTCTTACCTTCCCTAACCTCCTCTTCCTCTTCCTCTTCCTCATCCTTTTCCTCATCCTCATCCTCTTCCTCATCCTCTTCCTCATCCTCTTCCTCATCCTCATCCTCTTCCTCTTCCTCTTCCTCTTCCTCATCCTCTTCCTCATCCTCTTCCTCATCCTCTTCCTCATCCTCTTCCACAACCTCTTCTTCATCTTCTTCTTCCTCTTCTTCCTCTTCTTCTTCCTCCTCTTCCTCTTCCTTTTTCTCTTCCTATTTCTCTTCCTCTTCCTCTTCCTCTTTCTCTTCCTCTTCCTCTTTCTCTTTCTCTTTCTCTTTCTCTTCCTCTTCCTCTTCCTTTTCCACTTCCTCTTCCACTTCCTCTTCCTCTTCCTCTTCCTCTTCCTCTTCCTCTTCCTCTTCCTCTTCCTCTTCCTCTTCCTCTTCCTCTTCCTCTTCCTCTTCCTCTTCCTCTTCCTCTTCCTCTTCCTCTTCCTCTTCCTCTTCCTCTTCCTCTTCCTCTTCCTCTTCCTCTTCCTCTTCCTCTTCCTCTTCCTCTTCCTCTTCCTCTTCCTCTTCCTCTTCCTCTTCCTCTTCCTCTTCCTCTTCCTCTTCCTCTTCCTCTTCCTCTTCCTCTTCCTCTTCCTCTTCCTCTTCCTCTTCCTCTTCCTCTTCCTCTTCCTCTTCCTCTTCCTCTTCCTCTTCCTCTTCCTCTTCCTCTTCCTCTTCCTCTTCCTCTTCCTCTTCCTCTTCCTCTTCCTCTTCCTCTTCCTCTTCCTCTTCCTCTTCCTCTTCCTCTTCCTCTTCCTCTTCCTCTTCCTCTTCCTCTTCCTCTTCCTCTTCCTCTTCCTCTTCCTCTTCCTCTTCCTCTTCCTCTTCCTCTTCCTCTTCCTCTTCCTCTTCCTCTTCCTCTTCCTCTTCCTCTTCCTCTTCCTCTTCCTCTTCCTCTTCCTCTTCCTCTTCCTCTTCCTCTTCCTCTTCCTCTTCCTCTTCCTCTTCCTCTTCCTCTTCCTCTTCCTCTTCCTCTTCCTCTTCCTCTTCCTCTTCTTCTTCTTCTTCTTCTTCTTCTTCTTCTTCTTCTTCTTCTTCTTCTTCTTCTTCTTCTTCTTCTTCTTCTTCTTCTTCTTCTTCTTCTTCTTCTTCTTCTTCTTCTTCTTCTTCTTCTTCTTCTTCTTCTTCTTCTTCTTCTTCTTCTTCTTCTTCTTCTTCTTCTTCTTCTTCTTCTTCTTCTTCTTCTTCTTCTTCTTCTTCTTCTTCTTCTTCTTCTGCATCACTATCATCATCATTAGCATCATCATCATCATCATCATCATCATCATCATCATCATCATCATCATCATCATCATCATCATCATCGTCATCATCATCATCATCATCATCAATTTTATCATCATCATCATCATCGTCATCATCATCATCATCATCATCATTTTTATCATCATAGTCAGCATGTTCATCATTGTTTACGTCGTTGTCGTCATCATCTTCATCATCATATCATCATCATCATCATCATCATCATGTATGTATGTATGTATGTATGTTTATGAACATTTATATAGCGCCTTACAATAGCCTCACGAAGGCGCTTAACGTAGCTACCGGACAGTTCTAAACAAGTGCGTCTTAATTGTCCTTGAGAAAGTTTCATGAGATAAGCTTACAAGCAATGCTGTATCGCGAATTGTTAATGGAAGACTGTTCCAGTATGAAGGTCCAATGCATGAGAAGGCGAGGCGGGCCCGCATCACTGTACGGGAGCGTGGGACTATCAAGTCCCCACGAGTCGCAGAGCGCAGAGACCGACGACCTGGTTGGTTGGAGACGGGGATACAGAGCTCTCTAATATACTCCGGAGCCCGGCCAACCATCGACACTCGTGTTATGACGATGATCTTGAATGTAATTCTGTCCACGACTGGGAGCCAGTGCATCATTATCATCAGCAGCAGCATCGTCATCTTTATCAATGTCGTCGTGTTTGTCGTCGCCATCATCATCACCATCATCATCATAGCGTTCACTATCCACATTTTCATCATCATCATCATCGTGTGGATATTGAACTACATTATCATCTACGTAATCTTCACCATCATCATTGGCATCATCGTCGTTGCCGTCGTCGTTGTTATCATCATTATCGTCATCTTCTTCTATACGTTAAGTTCTTTATCATCGTCACCACCAACGATCATCATCATCTTTATCATCATCGTTATCATCATAGCCATCATCATCATTTTTTTCGTCATCATCATCATCTTCAGCAGCAACAACAGCATCATGTTCGCGGGTCTTGGTGACGGTGGTGAAAAACTAGTCAAGTCAAATGCATTGACCAGAGCATAATAATTATGTCAAAACTTAACAAAGGCTCTTCCAAAATTGAAAACAGTTATGGAGTCCAATGATATTGTAGCCTACATGTAGGCTACATACAGCCAAGCCATTCTACAAATGTGTAACTCTTGCACTGAGGCATTTCTGCCCAATGGTCATCTCATTCCAATGAAAGCCCCCCCCCCTACTTGACTTTCAAGACGAAAAACATACATGTACAGGCGTAGTAGACCTTTAGAAATGTTGAAGAGGACGCATGCTAGGTCTCACCCGTATGCGCCATTGCATTGTTCTGCTTCATAATCCGCAAACAGAGCAACAGCATGTAAGGCATAATTATAGTCTAATATATAAATCTGTTTTACCCGACCGCCCTTAGTAAGCGTTAAGCTTATAATTATGGCCTATGTTTATCATTATTCATTAGGAATTTTATACTATGTTATACAGGGCATAAAATTGTGGATGACTGGAGTTATCTAAAAATAAAAACGACTTAGAATAAAATTTAAACACAAACTATCAAGTCACGACCTGCAGAAAAAAAACGTGCACATGCATGCATATTCTTCACATTCATTCTCTGCATCTATAATTTTTTATAGCCTACGCACGCATTTACAGGCTTCGCAAACACGATGTTGTATTCGGGCTTAACGACACTGTTTCATATCGAAGATGATTAGTGTCGGAGGCAGAGAACAACCTCACACTCCACGTTTATATTGCGACCGAGCCACCCGCGGTAAAGAACCGAGAAATTAATCTCTGACCGGGAATCGAAACCGGGCCGCCGGCGCGGCGAGCGGGCTACAACCCACTCGGCCACGCAGTGCGAAATGGACTATTATAGTGGTTATCTCACTCAGGGCCGGTCTTAACTATAGGCAAAGTAGGCAGTTGCCTAGGGCGCCGCAGGCTTGGGTGATTGCAAGAAATGAAATGCACGAAATGGGAGTGGGCTTTGCTGAGTATGAAGATGAGATTACAACATTACAGCCTGCCCTTTATTCAGATTCAAATAAATAGTCTAGTAGGGACGACAATGAGGAAAGGGCAGTGTATAGCTAAGGCAGCTTAGCTTAAGCATAAGCAAAGCAGGCAGTTGCATGGAGCGCCAAGTTCTAAGGGGCGCCATTTCCATCAAAGAGGGCGCTATTTCTACAAGAGTGTATTTTAATATTTTTTAACTCATACCATTCTCCACGAAATTGAACATTATCCAGCCTTCAGTGTATTAATAAAGAAATTAGAAAGAATTACTCAGTTGAGCGTACAAGATTGCAGTTAGGGGGATGTTTTGGGTGTTTGAACAACCCCCCGAAATGAAATGATGTAGAAATTAAATACTTATGCATTTTCTAGCACATGACAGTAAGTAATGTAAATTTGAGCAGAAAAATCGAAAATCGCAGAAAATAGTGTTTTTTTGGACGTCAGAAAAATCGATGACTAACAAAAGTCGTCAGAAAATTTCGCCCATAAAGTCGGCCGCAGCGTGTACGCACCTCAAAATTCACGGTCAAGAAAACATCCCCGAAATAAAATCCTGGCTACGGCCTTGTGAGCGTATACCGGCTCTCCCTAATTCATCTTAAGATTCTGACGTGGGCTGAACAATTGAGTGGGAATCTAAAGGCGCCAAATGCAGGCCTATGCCTGGGGCGCCATTTGGACTAAGGCCGGCCCTGATCTCACTGAACAGTGAACAATCAATCTACAAATAGGGCTTTGTTCAATCTTAACACCTGCAGAAGACATGTCACTGAATTTCTGCACCACCTTTGCTAAATAATATTTGCCTTAGGCTTTTATATGAGATCAATGAACGACACTTTCGTAGGTAGGAATATCAGACTAATAATATTCTTTTTATTCAACAATCCGATTGACAGACGGCAATCGGTTACAGTGTACAATTATGCAGTTTTATATCACAGATTACACAAATTTTAATTAAATGTACACCAACTGAACAAACAGCCTGCAATAAGACTGAGAAAATAGGCGTGAGTGTTGAGAAACTTGCAATGCTTAGGCGAGTGTATAGGCTACGTGTCACTCTCCCGTAAATGAGTTCATTAGTCTCTGCTGCTCATCCATATACATGTACACTGTATACAGTTATACACGTTTTAATTTTACTATGCTTTACATTAGATTAGGCTGCATTTTGCTGGATGGACTTATGGATTTATGAATGGATTGATGGATTGACTGATGGGTAAATGGATGAATGTACTGGTGGATGAATGGAAAAATGGAAAAATGGATGAATATAGATGGATGGATGGACTGATGGATGGTTGGTTGGATGAATGGATGAATGTATGAATGGTTGTATTAATGAATCAATGGATGAACATATGGATGGTTGGATGAATGAACGGATGAATGGATGAATGTATGAATAGATGAATAGATGAATGGATGAACGGATGGACGGATGGGTGGAAGGATGAACAGATGAGTGGATGAATGAATGAATGGATGGATGAATGAATGAATAAATGAATGGATGAATGGATGGATGAATGAATGAATAAATGAATGGATGAATGGATGGATTGATGAATGGATGAATAAATGAATAGACGAGGAGATGGATGGATAAACGGATGAACGGATGAATCCATGGACGGGTGAATGGATGAATGGATGAATGGATGGACGGACGGATGAATGTATGAAAGGACAGATGGACGGACGGATGGATGAATAGATGAATGGATGGCTCGATGCATGGATGGACGGATGGATGGATGGACGGATGGATGGATGATTGTATGAATGAATGGATGGACGGATGGATGAATAGATAGATGGATGTATGGATGGATGGGTGGATGGATGAACGGATGAATGTATGAATGGATGAACGGATGGATGAATGGATGAATAGATGAGCGGATGAATGGATGGATGAACGGATGAATGGATGAATGGATGAATGGATGAATGGATGGATGAATGAATGGATGGATGAATGAATGGATGAATAAATGAATGGACGAATAGATGGATGGATAAACGGATGAACGGATGGACGGGTAAATGGATGAATGGATGAATGGATGGACGGGTGAATGTATGAAAGGACACATGGACGGACGGATGGATGAATAGATGGATGGATGGCTCGATGCATGGATGGACCGATGGATGGATGGATGGACGGATGGATGGATGAATGTATGAATGAATGAATGGATGGATGGATGCATGGATGCATTAAGGAATGGATGGATGGATAGATGCATGGGTGGATGGATGGATGGATGGATAGATGCATGGATGCATGGATGCATGGATGGACGGGTGGATGGATGGATAGATGCATGGATGCATGCATGAATGGATGGATGGATGCATAAATGGATGCATGGATAGATGAATGAATGCATGGATGGATGGATGGATGGATGGATGAATAGATGCATGGGTGCATGGATGCATGGATGCATGGACGCATGGATGGATGGATGGATGGATGGATGGATGGATGGATGGATGGATGAATGGATGGATGGATGGACGTACTGGTTCGTTTATGAATGTCTGATTGCCTGAATAGCGAGCAGACTGCTTGTTTGGGAATAATTATGACTGATTGTTTCTGTTACTGAATGAATGCTTCGGTGGTTGTATGACTGCATGGCTGTCTCACTCATTTACTGACTGACTCACTAACATCTTTCGTGTCTGATTGAATGACTGAATGACCGAATGATTAACTAGCTGACTGATTGTCTCGCTGAATGATGGGATTTGCCATTGATAAATATAATAATCGTTTATTCAACAATCCGGTTGACAGAACGCAACCGGTTACAGTGTACATTTATGCAGTTGAATCAATTTACAGGAACGCAGATTACAGAACTCGTGAATCTTAGCTACTACATGTAACTGAGCAGACAGCCTGCAATAATCGGCGCTAATTATAGCCACGTACTAATCATATCCGCCAACGGGGGCTCGAACTCGTTACATCTCGCACTCTAGGCCAACGTGTTATCCATTGCTCTACCGCCGCCCTTATTCATAATGCTTCAGTTTTGAAAAAATGACAACGTATTTTAAATTATAGACGCTAGTCCGGGGAGCCGGACATTTACCCCCCTGGACATATTCCCCCCCGTACATATTCCCCCCGGACAATTACCCCCCCCCGGACGTTTTCCCCCCCCGTTTTTGACTAGGACATTTACCCCCCGGACAATTCCCCCCCTCTGTACATATGGGTTAGGCATCGTGAGGGTTGGTTAGGTTTGGCATCGTGAGGGTCAGATAGGGTCAGGTTAGGCATCGTGAGGGTCGGATATGGTCAGGTTAGGCATCGTGAGGGTCGGTTAGGGTTAGTGGTAGGGTTAGTGCAGTCATTCATTAACATAGGTTAGGCATCGTGAGGGTCGGATAGGGTCAGGTTAGGCATCGTGAGGGTCGGTTAGGGTTAGTGGTAGGGTTAGTGCAGTCATTCAAAAATAGGGACCTTATGGGAGGGGGGGAAATGTCCTAGGTCGGGGGGGAAAACGTCCGGGGGGTAAATGTCCGGGGGGGAATATGTCCGGGGGGAATATGTCCAGGGGGGAAATGTCCTACATCCGCTAGTCCGTTACCGGGTGATTTTTAAAACCCTTGACAAGACCACGTAAGTGATGAGGCTGTATACCTAGTAGCAGACCGATCGTTAAGAGCAGCTAAGCAGTTTTGTTAGAGCACGTATTTTTGAGGAATTGGCCATTAGCAATTATACTGGGATGGTGCAAGATTAAAGTGCATTATTAATTCACGCACTGGTCGACTAAGTGCCCACTTGGTTGGGTGACAGTGCGTCAAGTTGTCAAACTGACTGATCGTCTGGTTAGAAATTGACTGAATGACTCGCTGACTACTTCTTTGTTTAATCTATCTAATTTAATTCTATCTAGTTGACTGACTGTCTGGTTGGCTGACTGAATGACTGCGAAAAGTGTTTGAAAGACAGATTTTCTATATGGTTGACTTGTTGACCTGAATAACAGCTTGTATGACTTATGCACAAATGTCTTACAATTTGAATGACCATCTGGCAAACTGAATTGGTGTTCCATTAGCGTGCTGACGAATGCCATTTTCTGAATGACTAACTTACTAGCTAAATGATTGAATTATTGAATGACAAAGTAACTGTTCTAACTGTTTGGCTCACTGACTGATTCATTGAATATAGCTCAACTACTGACCTACTGCATAGAACATTTATAAAATAACAAACTGAATGTTCGGTTGAAAGAATAAACAGATATCATAACGAATGACTGACTGACTCAGGATTGCAGACTGATTGTCTGATTGGTAATGTAGGTTTATTGATTATCTCTTCTAGTCCGCGGCCGTTTGCATGGCTGAATGACTAAAATGGTGGTCTCATTGACTGAATGATTGTTCAGAACATTCAGTGAATGACTGACTCACTAATTAAATTATTCATAAACTGACTCATTGACTCAATAACAGTTACTGATTACACTGAATGATATTACTGACAAAGCGTGGAATCTATCCAGTGAAGTAATACAGCTAATTGTAGCCATTATGGAGGAATCGAGGAAGACTGGACTCATACATAGCCTACATACATACATACATACATACATACATACATACATACATGCATGCATGCATGCATGCAAACATACATACGTACATACATACATACATCAAATCAAATCAAATCAAATCAAATCAGTTTATTTCCTGAATACGCACCAAAAATAACAATCAAGGCAGTGAACAGGGAATTGTACATATTTAGTGGTATCAAGGGGAGACCCGGAAGGGATGGAAATCCCGCTAATTGGGCCACCCAGTAATCATTGAATTGCAAGGCATAATATACAGGACATGACAGCCGGTTTAAACGATTGCAGAAATAGAAATATAATCAGGACAGAAACTTATTAATAGAGGATAGATAACACAACTTAACTAACACTTAACTAACACTTAACTAACACTTAACTAACACTTAACTAACACACCCAATTCAACACAATAATTCAAGCAGTTCGATTGATAATATAACAACGTAGGCGTTTCTTGAAGATATGAAGACCATGTAATTGACTTATAGCTGAGGGGATACTGTTCCAAATATTAGCACCAGTATATCTGATCGAAAATAAACGAGTGTTAGTATGAGCAAATGGTTGTCTATACAAATTTGCACTTCTTGTGGAATAGGAATGAAAATCAGAGGCACGGAAGAACATTTGTCTATACGCTACTGGTAACAAGTTGTGCTCATATCGAAACATAAATTCACCTATCTGAACCGTCCTAATTTGTTCAATCTTTAGTAATTTAAATTCCAGAAATAGCTGATGAGTATGAGAATTGTATGGAACATTAGCCACATAACGAATAACACGTTTCTGTAGAATTGTTAGCCTTTGTAAATTGGATTTATAAGTTGAAGCCCATATTATATTGCAGTAGGTAAGATATGGGTAGATGAGTGTATAATAAAGGGTTAGCCTAACATGGGGAGGTAACAAGGAGGAAGCTCGTTTTATAATACCGATATTCTTGGCAATTTTAGAAGAGATAGCTTTAATATGATCTTTCCAAGACAAATGCTGGTCTACATACATACATACATACATACATACATACATACATACATACATACATACATACATACATACATACATACATACATACATACATACATACATACATACATGCATGCATACATACATGCCTACACACACATACATACATACATACATACATACATACATACATACATACATACATACATACATACATACATGCATACATACATACATACACACACACATACATACATACATACATACATACATACATACATACATACATACAAACATACATACATACATACATACATACATACATACATACATACATACATACATACATACATACATACATACATACATACATACATACATACATACATACATACATACATACATACATACATACACACAATATTTCATTCATTCATACACACATACGCCTTCTAACAGCAAATTCTTTGTATTGACGTTTATTACACTTCGAATGCCTAGGGTGGTGGACCTGGGTGTCGTCGTACTTCCCCTTCTCATTTCTTGGATCACAGCGAACCCTTGAAATAGCCGCCGGTGACGTCTTTGTGCGAGTCAATTAGCGAGTGGCGACTTCTCATCCGCTCCACCTCGTCTCATTTCTGTCAGCCGCTATAATAGTCCGCGCTTGCCAGACCTTGGGGAGGGGGGGAGCGCGTGCTTGTGAATAATTGCGATTGATCTTTTAACTCCGACGGTGCCAATCCCAAGCTTGCTCAAAGTAGAAGGACGACACAGATCATCTTTGAAATGGCAGAGTCGTTAAACACCAACAAGCTATTGATTGGCTTGACTCCAGCGTTTTGTGTTGCTTCGACATAAAGCTACACCGCCAAGAGCATTGTAATTTGAAGGGCTAGGAAATGGTCACGTTCCCAGAATTGGCCAGGTGTTCATTTACGGCACCTGTTCTCAAGACGTTTTCGTGTGGCGATCCCTACATAAGACTTCAAAGACGCTATGACACCCCGTCTCTGCAATTTTACCAATGTTCATTGTTATGCATTTTCACTTCATTATTTGAAACTGCAAACATACATACATACATACATACATACATACATGTACATACATACATACATACATACATACATACATACATACATACATACATACATACATACATACATACATACATACATACATACATACATACATACATACATACATACATACATACATACATACATACATACATACATACATACATACATACATACATACATACATACATACATACATACATACGTACACACAATGGGAGGGGGTGACCAATGCATGGGCCCAGGGCCATCTTATCCAGTAGGCACAGTAGGCACTGTGCCTAGGGCCTACGAACTTACCAGGGGCCACGAAATCCTGAAAACCTATAATAATAAAAAAGCAGCATTTATCTCCCATTTTGCTGGGTTACTGGATTTAAATTTATTGTTATTGTTAAGTCACACATCTTCTAGTTCTTCTACAGTAACTGTACCCAATGGTTTCGGACGACTCGGACGAGTACTATCATCAGACTGCTGCATAGGCAGCATAATAGGCCTAACCCTACCGACGCTACCGTGGCATAGCCTGTCTGTTCATTTATATCACCTAGGCCTATTTCACTTTGTTCTGCATGGCCAGTGTCAGTCGAGATTTTTTCCGGTGTAAAGGTTTCAAATTACCCCCTCCTAAACATTACCCCCCGGTAACTTGAAACCGGTTTCAGATTACCCCCGGAAACTAGATTTGCATCAATCATCGCACTTGTTGCACTAAGAAAATGAGAAAAATTATCCCGCTTCTTGTTTTGGTATGAATATTTTCTTCCGTCATCCCACTTCGTGGTATGTTATCAATATTTTAATCGGAAAAAATAATAGCCTCGAAGCCATTTCTCCATGTAACTTCAGCGGCGATTTAGTATTTTAGTTACAGATGAAAATATTGATAACAAACCACAAAGTGGGATGACGAATGAAAATCTTCAGACCCAAACAAGAAGCGGGATCATTTTTATGATATTTTTAGTGCAATAAATGCGATGATTGATGCAAATTACAGTTTTCAGAGGGGGTAATGTTTCGCGGGGGGTAATTTGAAACCTTTACACCGTGTATAGGTTTCAAATTACCCCCTCCTAAACATTACCTCCCGGTAACTTGAAACCGGTTTCAGATTACCTCCCGGAAACTAGATTTGCATCAATCATCGCATTTATTGCACTAAAAAAAATCAGAAAAATCATCCCGCTTCTTCTTTTGGTCTGAAGATTTTCAACCGTCATCCCACTTTGTGGTTTGTGATCAATATTTTAATCGAAAAAAATAATAGCCTCGAAGCCATTTCTCCATGTAATTTCAGCGGCGATTTAGTATTTTAGTTACAGATGAAAATATCGATAACAAACCACGAAGTGGGATGACTGAATCAGACTGATGAAAATCTTCAGACTGAAACAAGAAGTGGGATAATTTTTCTGATATTTTTAGTGCAATATATGCGATGATTGTTGCACATTACAGTTTGCAGGGGGTAATGTTTAGGCGGGGGTAATTTGAAAACTTTACACCGGTACTGAGACATGGGTTTTGATAGAAGAAGCGAGTGATGTCACTGACATGTCTTTGTGGCAATTTGTATTTATGAATTTGTTTAACGCACCCTTTATATTTTTAGTGCTCATCTTTCTGTTCCTTTTTCTTTCGTTTCTCAAATCCAGACTCGTGTTTCCTCTTATAGCCATCAGATATGATTTTGTTTTAGAAATTTGTATTAACAATTTGACAAATTATAATTTAAAAAGCGATGGCGATTTTTCATTAGAATTTAGACCGAAACGCCGCATAACCGAAAATCGAAATTCAGAAACATTACAAAAGTAGATTGAGATTTAAAATCAAAACTGAATGCGTTCACAAAACATGGTTCAGCATAATTTTAAGAAATAATTTAAATGTGTTGCAATTTGAATTAATACAGAGTTGAGTTGGATGGATCCTAGGGGCCTATGAATAGATTAATATGCAAAAGTGCCTAGGGCCTACAATGACCATAAGACGGCCCTGGGGAAAATAAGCGCCTTTAAATGGCAAGAAGGGCACACAGACGGACAGATAAACAGGCGGACTCACCAACGGACAAACGTAAACCATACAAATGGACACATACACAGATAAATAGACGGAGTCGCCAACAGACATACGTGCAGCCATGGTCAGACACACAGACGGACAAATAGATAGACGGAGTCACAAATGAACAGACTTAAAACCATAAAAATGGGCAGACACACATATAGATAGATAGACGAAGACACCAACTGACATACGTACAGCCATACACACAGACGATAAAACAGCTACAATATTACTAGCGGAAGACAGAGAAAAAGACAGACAAAGGGATAGACAGAAATAGAAACTAATATTCAGCCTTAAAAGTAAACTCCACGGTTCAATGACGTTGAAGAAGAATTCCCTTATAACAGTAACTGTGCTTGAAATCAAGATTAAGTCGACACGCTCTGAGGACTTAATCGTGATTTCGTGATTTCCATTACAATGAGCTCGGTCCCGGAATAATAATCGCATTTACTCTAAATCGCGATTAAGGCGACGCATTTGTGTAGCCCTAAACGTTATTTCCTGCCCTTCCTACGCTAATTACTTCACGGCCAGACATACAGACATCTAGCCTACTTGGCAGGCAGATAGACCAACAGACATTCCTGCAGACATATAGACAGACAGGCAGACAGAGAGACAGATGGATGGACAGTCGACAGGCAGACAAGCTGACAGATGGACGGATGAACAGACAGAGAAGCATACAGATAGGCAGACCCAGAGTCAGACGACAGGCAGACAGACAGGCAGACAGAGGACTGACAGACGGACGGACAGACAGACGGCAGGCTGAGAGGCAGACGGATAAACAGATAGACAGACAGGCAGGCAGGCAGGCAGGCAGACAGACAGAATGACAGACGGACGGTCATGCTTACAGACAGGCAGGCAGGCAGAGAGGCAGATAGATGTACAGACAGGCAGACAGACAGACAGACAGATGGATGGACGGTCGTACAGGCAGACAGAAGACTGACAGACGGACGGACAGTCAGACAGGGTCAGATAGACAGACCTTAACCCTAATCCTTACTCTGAACCTAAACCTAATGTTCAATACGACAAGTATAGGATATAGACTGACATAGACTTTAATTTCCGTGCCCATGGAGTTACTTACTTGCATAACAGTGGCGGCGCCAGGATATCAGGTGTTTTGTGGGGAGGGGGCAAAATTTCTAACGACATTTTTTAGTGATTTGGTAGAAATCTCATGGAAGTTTAACATTTATAGGAGGGGCTTAACATGAAAATATTTCATTTCTCCATGTAAAAAGGATAACCTTTTGGGGGGGGGTTTAGACCCCTAACCCCTATGGCGCCACTACTGCTTGCAGACATTTGCATATTCTGTAGTAGGGCATAGAATCCACCTTAAGCCGCCTCATATAGACCTTAGGCAAGTCCTTCACTCGCAATTGTTCAGCGCCACAGCTTGAAACTCCAATTCAGTGCCTTCGCTGTAGTTGGGAGCGCTTCTGAGTAGACATCTTGAAGGAACGCTATAACAAGTACACATACATAACCAAGTTACCAATATAAATAGTGTGAAAATTGATTTTCATCATCGATATCGTGTTTACAAATTCAAAAATGTGGATGAATTTAACCCTCAGGTTACCAAGCTTTTTTTGTAACACTGACTACCAAGGAAGAAGGGTGGTTACCACCCCTCTGGATTTTGGGTTTGGTTTGAGATATCATAACTTGTAATACATCAATGGATTCAGCATTCATTTCTGCACAAAATGGTATATTTAGGTTTGAAATATATGAAAACACCCTGGAATTATGAATTTTTTTCCGTAGGCACCCGTCGATTTCACAAAATGCATACTTTCGCATAAGCAAAATATTAGATTATGTGTGTTTTTAACATTATTTATTTATTTAAAAAGTTTACATATAATAAAGTCCAATATCCAACTATAAAAACTAGTAATAAGTTAGTTTTAATTACAATAAAAAGAAGAAAAAAATGTATTAGCTGCTGAAAAACGTTTACGCAGACTTATCGGTTTACGTTGTAAAAAAACCCCAACATTTTCACACATTTAAATTTATTTTGAGCACTTCCGGTCATCAAATGTCATATTAATTAGTATAAAAAATAGCCCTAAATGCCCTCTATAGAATGACATAATTTATTTCTCTTGAAAAATTAATTATGAATAATTGTTAATAGGAAAAACATGAAAATTTTATGAAAATAAAACACCTTTTTATATATTTTAATTTATTTTGAGCACTTCCGGTTGTCAAAAGACAAATCCGTTACCACCACAATGTAGCCCCACATTCCCTCTACAGAATGGTGTAATTCGTGTCTCTTCATGTCAAAGGACGGATAAGGTACAACCGATAATCTAAGGGGAGGTGGGATCCACCCCCCTGGTGCCTCGGGTATATCGGGTATAACTTTTGAATGGTATGGTATATCATCACACATGTTAGCTCAAAATGTGTGCAAATGAATCCTCTACAGCTACCTAAAACGTCAAAATTTTATTCCAAACGAAAAAAGTTTGGATACCACCCCCCCCCTGGTAGCCCGAGGGTTAATACGGATCTTGAAGTACTTCTAAACATTTTTAATAAGAATACTAATAAGACTAAATAAATGTTTTTGGCTGGTGATTTTAATATTGATTTGTTGGCTTCTGGTAATCACTCCCCTACAAATGAATTCATAGACTGTATCATCATCATCATTATCATAGGGCTCAATGCCCGTAAGAGTCCGACGCCACTCTCTGTCTGAGTCTGTCTCGTGCCATGTTGCCCAGCTTCAACTGGTCCGGTCAGCAGGTCTGCTCCATGCCATTAACATCTTGGAGAATCTAGACCACATTGTCCGATTGAAGAGAATCGTGAAAAAGAGGCATGAAGGACAACGTGGGTCATTGCCCGTTGTGTCCCACGCTCTCTCCCCGACTCTCTCCATCGGTCTGTCCTGACCGACCTGTGCATGTCTGCTTCACATCATGACACCTTGAAGCATCTGGGTAGCTATGTCACTTGTGTCGTGGTTTTGGCGGATTACAATCGTCTTGGTTTTTCACTGCCAGCGTATCGCCACCCATCTAGCAAACCTTCCTCCTTTTGTCCGGGCTTAGGACCGGCACAGGGACGTTGCTGGTTCCCTGTGGCAGAGGATGGATGCAGTTTAACGTCGTGCCCAGGACAAATAGACTGTATGGCTACCTATAATTTCTTTCCATTGATCCTCCGACCATCTAGAATTACCCCAACTACTGCCACGCTAATAGACAATTTCTTCACTAACTCTCTTAATTCTGTTATTGACTCTGCTATAGCCTAATAACTTCAGATATAAAAAAATTATCTGATCACCTGCCTATAATAACCTGGACTAACAATGTTCCTCACATAAGCTTACTGCACAATATAGGAAAGACTGAAATGAAAAGAAATTTCACTGATGAAACGTCTGCTACCTTTAGAAGTAACTTATCTAACCTTGATTGGAATCCAGTTTTGCACTTGTGTACTAATAATGAACCGGACATGGCATATAATTTGTTTTTGAAAATGTTCAGGATAAGTTATGATGAAGCCTTTCCTCTTAAGCCCATTAAAATCTCAAAAAACAATACCTTTCAACAACCATGGATGACACGAGGCCTATTAAAATCTACCAAAAAGGAAGAGATTTACATTAAATATAAGAAAACCTACAATGGAAAATAAAAACAAATTTGCTATCTACCGTAACAAATATAAATTAATTCGCACAAACATAGAACGTTCTTACTATTCAAATGAATTCATAAAACACAGTAAGGGCATTAAAAAACCTAGCAGGTTGTTAGAACAGTAATTAAGTCAACTAAGAAGGGCACACTTATTAATGAAATAAATCTGGATGGGAACTTAACGAATGACCCTTTACTAATGGCTGAAAAATTCAAATCATATTTTACTAGCCTAGCTAGATCTCTATAAACCAAAATCCCTCCATCTAAGAAATGCTTTCAAGACTACCTTCACCCATCCTCCTCTAATTCATTTGCCCTACTTTCAACTACCCCCAAGAAATAATAGCAATTAATAACTCTTTTAAATAGACTCACTGATGAATTGAATCCTATGATATTATCATCGGGTATATAACTCCTTGCCACTCCACTGGCTGAAGTGATTAACTGTTCACTAAAAAATGGTATTGTTCCGTCTGAAATCAAGCTTACCAAAGTTCTCCCCATTCACAAACAGGGTGCCAAAAATGAAATTACTAATTACAGACCTATTTCTATCCTACTTTTTTCTCTAAATTATTTGAAAGAGTAATGTATGACAGATTACTTTCATACATAAAGCATAAGGACATAATTATTATATCCGTTTCAGCATGGCTTTTAGCCGGGTCACTCTACTTCAGTGTCACTGATTGATATACATGTACAGGACAAAATCTCCAAGGCCATGGACAATAATGAATACTCAATTGGTATATTCCTTGACCTTGCAAAGGCATTTGATACCGTGGACCACAAAATACTTTTGTACAAACTTGAACACTATGGTATTAGAAATAATGCGCTTCAGTGGCTTATAAGTTATTTGGGTAATCGTCTACAGCAGGTCCTTTATAATGTACAATTGTCGAATTTTCAAACTATAGAATTTGGAGTACCTCAAGGCTCTATCCTTGGTCCTCTCCTGTTTTTCATTTACATCAATGACCTTCGAAATTCATCATCCATCTTACACTATAACATTCTATTTGCAGACTATTCTAATGTATTTTGTATCGCATGCCTCCTATGACCAGCTTCTCCAGCTGGTCAATCATGAATTAATATCAGCTAGTGATTGGTTCAAGGCAAATAAACTTTCATTAAACCTATCTAAAACTAATTATATCATATTTCATTCAAATAAAAAGAAACCTATAACAGATAATGAGATAATTATTGACAACAAGACTATTCCTCAAGTTTACACGACAAAATTCCTTGGCGTTCATATTGATCAGCACCTAAAATGGAAAGTACACAACTACACATAGATGAAATAAGTTTAAAAAAATCAAAAAGCATAGGCATTATTAAGAGAGTCTCATACTTGCTTCCTTCTCATGTGCTTACTAATCTATATTTTACCCTAGTCTATCCATACCTTACTTACCCTAATTTAATTTGGACTTCTACCTATGATACCCATCTCCAGGTTTTAAGGACTTCGCAAAAAAAAGATATACAAGTGATCACTAAATCCACTGGCAACTGTCCCCTATTTGCTTAGCATATAGTTCGCATGTTTGAACTTCATGTGCTGCCTGAAGTTACACCTGCCACGGTAAGCTCAATAGCTCATCCACTCAAAGATTTGTACCATGAAAACATTCCTTGGCTAAATGTTAAGCAGATCAGATTTGAACAAACATCTCAATTTATGTACCAATATACCAACAACCTCCTCCCTTCCACCTTTGCTTCCTACGTCTCTCCTGCACTGCATCCTGGACTGACTAGGGGCAACAGAGAATTCAGTATTATTTTTGCAAAAACAATTGTTCGGAAATTCTCCATTAAATTCAAAGGCCCTGTTTTATCGAACAAACTTCCGATAGTCATTCGTAAGGCTACTAACTTCACTCACTTCAAACACCTCTTACGTGTGCATTTTCTGTTAATGGCATGAGGGGTTACTGATGCTAATGCTGATTTCTTTGATTGTTTGTCTATTGACTGTTCGTCTTTTTTTTGGTGTTCATTCTCTGAATTTTTTCTGTAGTGTTTAGGCCTACTACATTTGTTTTGTTAAAAACTCTTAGTTAAGTAACATCTGTGCATTCCAATTCTCCCTTCAGCTTTTGCTTTTACACTTCACTTTGTTAATTAGGCCCCTACTTAGCGGGACTTTTCCCTTTTGGTGTGCCTATTTGTTCTCTCACCCTTATTCTACTTATTCACTTTGAGTATTTGTTTATTGCTGATTATGTTTACACTTTGTTAAGCATACATGTACAATTGAATTGCTGGGATCAATAAAAAATATGTCTATGTCTATGTCTAAATATAAAGTGTAACGTAAGTTTTTACACGTTATCTGTTGATGGTTAATTATTTTATTCTCGTCCATTGTTCCCGCAGTGCGTTTGCAGGCGGTTCAATAAAGCACATAGTTATTTACTTACTTATGGTAATAGCGACGTAGGTACCCCTATGACTCATGTTATCTTTACATATAATGCAAAAATATGCAACCTTTGGAGCAAAATATTTGATGGCCATTTCTTAAAGATGCCATGATAACAAAATAGCACAAAAAACAGAAGCATATTTTATGGGGAAAATGGATAAACACGAAAGGTGCACCCGCACTTGTTGCACAAGCATCGTGTAGCACTGTACACGCAACATATATATGACCAAAGGAGATGTGGTGGCACTGTTAGTTTATGACTCTTTTCAGACTAACTCATAGACAGCAGCTGCTATAAAACGCATGAGCCATTGGGATTGCTGGACAATGCCAGAGTCACGTTGCTTGTACTAATGTCATCACTGTGTCCATTATTTTTAATTCGTTTCCGATCATGTAACATTGCGATTGCAAGAAGAATATCATGATGCTACGACGAGACCAAGTCGACCTAAGTATTCTGGTAGTCACTTAGGTTTCAATACAAAGTACAAAGCCTGGCCAACCCGCCTCATCAGCGGGGTGTGTCCATTCTAGGTCAGATAAAGTTTGCACTTTAATTACCGTAGGCCCGACAGGCACCTTCTTGCGGTGGGCAGATTCTGACTAGCACTTCTGTGGCTCAAAGACACTTGACATGATCTCAAAGTAGCTAACACACAGAGCATTTTTTACATACGTACAGACAGACAGCGGGACAGACACACCAACGGATAGGTAGGCAGGTGGACAGACCATCATAACAACCACCATCAGTCTCCGACACCAACCATATTGAGGCGATAGGAAAAAATAAATGTTTTCGTTCCATTCGGTCCAGTGTAAGAATTGTGGAAAAATAACTGGGTGGTTGGACCATTGAAAACATAAGCGCCCTTAAATCGCGATTAGGGCGACGCATTATGGACACACAGACGGGCAGGTAGGCAGACAGACAGCGGGACAGACACACAGACGGATAGGTAGGCAGGTGGACAGACCAACGGACACACATACAGACAGACAGCGGGTCAGACACACAGACGTACAAGTTTTCAAGGGGCAAGTGCTTCTAGTTACATTAGTGTAATTTATTGATGATATTTTGTGCAATTGTGAACAGGTGCATGCAGCGAGATTTCAATCAAATAGGCTACACATTGTAATCAATATTTGCATGGGCGCCTGCGGGGAGGGGGTAAAACCCAATGATCATGGTTATATTTTTGCAAGAGCTTGGAAAATGCAAGGTAGAAAATTAAAAGTATATTTTTATGAAGGTTTCTAAACGTGGATTTCTTAGTTCTACCGTGTCCATAATTGGTATATTAAATTCTCTAATGCGAAGAAATTTGTTGAAAACTCCAAAAGTAGTAGTTAGAAAAATAGGTTTCAATTTTCCAGGGGGGCAAGTGCCCTCTCTTGTCCATGTGCGGGCGCCCATGACAGGTAGGTAGGTGGACAGACCAACAGACGTTCAGACAGATAGCGGGACAGATACACAGACGGACAGGTAGGCAGACAGACAGATCAACGGACATACGTACATACACACAGATGAAGAGAAATCATTTAGCGGCACAGAATTTATTGCTTATATTTGCAAAAAAAAATTGTGCAAATAAAATTATTAATAGTAAGCTAAATTGTATTCATCATAATAATTATGATAATATTGTAACAGCAAGGATAATGTGGATCGACTAATAAAGAAAAGAAGCTCGAAGGCTTATCTGGTAATCTCACTATAGTTAGACTGAGTGAGGAAGTAAGGGGAACAGGAATCGACACCGTTGCTTATACTAAATCGTAGTCATAGCCTACAATGTCATTCAGTTAGCATGATTTATGAAAATGATTTTTTTGTCTCAATGATATGATATGATACCAAAGTAGCTAACACTTCTATTGAAATAACAACAACCATCAATTCCCGACACCAACCACTTGGAGGCTTGGACGGACAAAAAGTTCCGGGATAAAATGTTCCGGGATAAAATGTCTCCGGAAAAAATGTCCCGGACAAAATGTCCCCGGACAAAATGTCCCCGGACAAAATGTCCCCGGACAAAATGTCCCCGGACAACATGCCCCCGGACAAAATGCCCCGGACTAAATGCCCCGGACAAAATGTCCCCGGACAAAATGTCCCGGACAAAATGTCCCCGGACAAAATGTCCCCGAACAAAATGTCCCCGGACAAAATGCCCCAGACATAATGTCCCGGACATAATGTCCCGGACATAATGTCCCTGGACAAAAAGTTTCCGGATAAAATGTCCCCGGATAAAATGTCCCCGGAAAAAATGTCCCGGACAAAATGTCCCCGGACAAAATGTCCCGGACAAAATGTCTCGGACATAATGTCCCTGGACAAAAAGTTTCCGGACAAAATGTCCTCGGACAAAATGTCCCCGGACAAAATGTCCCCGGACAAAATGTCCCGGACAAAATGTCCTGAACATAATGTCCCTGGACAAAAAGTCCCTGGACAAAAAGTCTCAGGATAAAATGTCCTCGGATAAAATGTCCCCGGACAAAACGGGAAAAAACGGCATCGTATACTCCCCTCCCGACAAGTAGGGTATATGCGAGGAAAAAGCAGGGTACACCGTACACGCTAGTAAATCAGGGTTCATGTGGGAAAATGTATAGAGGAATTGGTTAAATTTTCTATTTTCCCATTTCGCCGAGATTTTGGCCGGATGACTAAAAAAGGTCGTCAGAAATTTCGGGCATGTAGGCCTACTCATCATCAGACACACTTACATAGTGGTAGGCAAGCGGATCCACCAGCAAACAGACATACAGACAGACATGCAGTCAAAGAGGTATATATGCGGACTGACCAACCAACATACGCACTGACATTCAGAAGGACAGACACACAGACATAGTGGTAGGCAGGTAGCCTGACCAACAGACATACGTACGGACATACAGACGAACATACACACGGACGCACAGGTAGACAGGAGCCTTATTTCCTGCTATTACTATGCTAAGTACTTGACGGCCAGACACCCACCCTCTAGGCAGGCAGTCAGACTGACATGCTTACGTGTAGACAGAGAGACAGACTGGCACACAGACAGACATGTAGGGAATCGTACAGACCAAAATGCATGTGCTCAGATGGAGAGTAAAGTAGAGTCCTATCCGTTCCATTAGGAACATAGGGAGCCGTTCATCTCCTTTTCAATGGCTTTGAGCCAGCAATGGACGAACCCCAAGGTCCTGGACGCGGGGCGGGTCTACTGCATAAGGCAGAAAATCAAAAAGCAGAAAATCAAAAGGCAGAAAATCAAAAGGCAGAAAATCAAAAAGCAGAAAAATAATAAGGCAGAAAAATCAAAAGGTTGAAAAATCAAAAGGCAGAAAATCAAAAGGCAGAAAAATCAAAAGGCAGAAAATCAAAAGGCAGAAAAATCAAAAGGCAGAAAATCAAAAGGCAGAAAATCAAAAGGCAGTTACTTGCATTAAACAAACAATAATGTGACCTCAGAAAATGAAAAGGCAGAAACTGAAAAGGCGGAAATTAAGAAGACATTGATTGAGAATTGAAACAGTGGACACCACCTCACTTTTGTAAATGGATGCTTGGATGCCTTGAACCGGCTGCTTTGAAGTAATTTGTATGAAATTAACAATCAAAATACAGGGTTAGTTACTTGCAATACATAAACAGTAATCGTATACCAGACTTTGAGCAAAACAGATGCTTTGAAGTAATTTTAAGTAAATAAACGTTTCGAACGTTCTGCCCTGTGTGTCGTAGTGTTTATCGTGACATATGCAAGCTCCACTTTGCCGCCTAAATATAAATGCACAATAATTATTACTTTCAGCCTGCTGAAACTGATTAATCGGTTTACCATCGAACATTATAACATTACAGGCCGATTTTTGTATGTTTTGAAATAGTTGGTGAATCAGGACATTTATATTTGTTGAGTTCTAACACTACGGATGAAATATTGACTTTGTTATGCAACATCTTCATGAGTTTCTGCTTTTTGATTTTTCTGCCTTTTGATTTTCTGCCTTTTGATTTTTCTGCTATTTGATTTTTCTGCTTTTTGATTTTCTGCCTTTTGATTCTTCTACCTTTTGATTTTTCTGCCTTATTATTTTTCTGCCTTTTGATTTTCTGCCTGTTGATTTTCTGCCTTTTGATTTTCTGCCTTATGCAGTGCTCCCGCGGGGCCAGCGTATCGCAAGACTTGCTGTTTACTTCTCAGCTTATGCCGGTACCAAATTATACTGCTTGGTGACAGAGACATTGTGCGTGTGCGTAAACAACTTGTCCAAGGTCGTTAACCGGAGTCGAACCCGCAACTTCCCGCTCCATGAACGGACGCGTTACCGGTATGCCACCAGGTCGCACTCAGATGGATAGACCGACTGACAATCAGTCGTGATTTGGTGCTTTCAAAATTATTGAACTGGCATTGAATAAAGAAGCGCCTTTAAATCGCGAGAAGGCGACGCACAGTGTCATCATAGACGTTATATTTTCTGCAGCGGCGCCGCCAGGATTTTTTTCTGTACGCACAACTTGCACAAAATAACATGAAGCGAACAGCGATCGATACGAGCTTATATCGTCTGTTTAGAGTGCAATGGCGCTAACTCCATGGCTTTAAGCATTGGAGTTAGAACCATTGCACTCTAAACAGACGATATATATATATATGTATATATATATATGTACATTGTATGTATTTACCGTATATGCCTACTGGCGATTATGAGGTATCACCAGCATAAGCTTTTTGTTCCCTTTTGGGTATACGCATACAGGGGCGGCGCCAGGATTTCAGGTTTGGGGGACTAAGGGCCCAAGCCCAACTGGAACATTTTTATGTCGCGCCGAAGGCGCGAAGCCGCGAGTGCCGAAGGCACGAAGCCCATACCGACTAGGGGGTCTGAGGGAGCGTCGTAAGCTCCCCAGCGGGGTCTGGGGCGGAGCCCCAGCCGCCAAAGCATTTTTAGCTCTGTTGACCTCAACTTGAGCCCTTTTAGGCTCTTTTTGCCAGCTATTTATGAACGATAAAATCATGAAAACTTAAATAAGATGTCGTTTGTAGGGGGTTTTACGGGTACAATCAGTGGCGGCGTCCGGATTTCAGGTTTGGGGGCTGAAATCCCAAGCCCTTCTTCCCAGGAACGCAAGTAGAATATTTTTCTTAAGGGCGGTAATTTTGCATGCGCTGAAGACGCGAAGCTGCAAGTGCCGAATGCACGAAGGTCATAACCAGCGGGGTCTGGGGCGGAGCCCCAGAAACCAGCGCGTTTTTCGCTGTTGACATCGACAGGAGCGCGTTTCAGGCTCATGTTTGCTAACTGTTTATGAACGATAAAGTCTTGAAATTTTTTGGGAATTTCCACACAGCAATAATAGCATTTTGGGCTGTCATCTTTTTACTAATTAGCTCATCATTTCAATGCTGAAAGTTGTGGATTATGACTTCAAAAGTGTCCCTTGTAGGCCATTGTTTAAATTTTGGATATCAGGACTTTAATGGTAACATTTTAAGCTGTCATCTCAACAAATTTCTCATAATTATTTTATTGCTGAAAGAAATGGTTTATGATTTCAATAATGGTCCTCCACGTTGTATAAATTATTGAATGCCACACTGCAAGGATATACCAGTTTTGCTGTCGTCCTAGCAAAATTGTTCATGATGCCTAAACAGTAGATAACACTCTAGAAATTTATACTGACATTTTTGAGATATTTTTGAAATATTGAAATACCACAAACTTCGGGGTCTCGTGGACCGTCCCCTGGCTCCCAAGTCTCCGCTCATGACTGCTGGTGCTAAATTAACACCCATTTCCCAATGAATAGTTGTGTATAGGACTACCGGCGTAGCCCCTCAGAAGGCCGGCCGGACATGTTGCACATAACTTCCTCACGGTCTGCGGCGCATTCTATTAGCATAAGCATCGACCGATCGACGCGCTATTGTAGCGAAATTCAAAATTGCTGTCCTTGTGAATCTCAGTCCCTTCCACCGCCAACCCGGACCCAACACCCTTCTCCCGCCAGCCCGGACTCACATCGGGCCAAACCTCGGTCCCCTTCCTCCGCCAGCCAGTACTCGCACCGGGCCAAACCTCAGCCCCCTTCCTCCGCCAGCCAGGACTCACACCGGGCCAAACCTCAGCCCCCTTCCTCCGCCAGCCCGGACTCACGCCGGTCCGGACCTCAGTCCCCATGCCCCCGCGCAGACCTCAGCCCCCCGCCGCCTCGGACCTCCAGCCCCCTTCCCCCCGCTAGCCCGGGTTTAGACTGGTCCGGATCTCAGCTCCTTTCCCCGCCAGTTCAAACCCTCCAGTCCTCTTTCCTCTTCCAGACCCGTCCGGACCTCAGACCGGTCGGTACCTCTACCCCCTGGTCCGCCATCGCGGATCTCTGCTTCTTTCCCCTCGCCAGACCGGTTCTCAGACCGGCCCGGACCTTAGCCCTCTGTCCCCTGCAGCTCCATTAGGGTATAAATAAGAGGACTGTGTGCATACTAAATTGCTAATATTGAGTCGCAGAGAGAATCAATTTCCGGGAGTCAAGCCCAGTCGCAATTGATGTCTCACATGTGAGTCGATGTATGACCGTCCGCCGCAGTTGAGGTCCGAAAACAAGATAATAATAACTTTTAAGCTGATACATGGAGATTCATTGCTTTTTGCTTTGGGATGAGGCTGAGTCACATTTAGGGGCTTAGCCCTTAACCCCCTCATCTGGTGCCGCCAATGGCATTATGCATCTGCACTATGATAATATAGTTGATTTCGTTGCCGTTGGTCATTGTCTAGTTTCCTTATTACGAAGTAAGCCGTTTTAGACATTTTCAGCCTTTACCTTTGGGGGAGGCTGAGCCACGTTTAGGGGGCTTAGCCCCCCCCTTTTTAGCCCCCTGGCGCCGCCACTGTACGCATACAGGTAATTTTTCACAGTTTAAACAGGCCTAACTACCAACAAAGCGTTTCAAAATTCATCCGCAAGCCAGTTACATTTTACCTATTTATAAAGTATAGAGCCTAACCGGTGTAGGTCTAAACTCTAAAGGCTTCAAATTTTAACCCCCTCCTAAATACTACCCCCCCCCCTGCAAACTAATTTGCATCAATCATCGCATTTATTGGACTAAAAATATAATATTTCACGCTTTAATTCTTTAATTTACAATTTATTTTGCCTTTCCGCGCTGTACGCACTTGCATAAGTGCGTACGCCTAATAGTCCATTATGTGCCATGAGGTCCCGTTTGCAAAATGGTGTTGGAGGAGTTTCTCACTTCCAATCAGTCAGTGGGTCCTTGGACATGAAAAATCACCGAGGTGCTTGTCTGCCATGACGTCACGAATGACGTAATTGACAAATCCAATATGGCCGCCGCCGGCCATATTGGAAAATTCATCTGATTTATTTCTTGCAGTATATGCACGTGTAATACCTCTAATGGTACTGATTCAGGTATGTAGAATTCATTTCTGCCATTGTTTTTGTCATTAGGGGTCATCTTGAGGTCACAATGTCATGTTCAAGGTCATTTTTTCAACTTTTTCATTTATTTCAGCTTATGCACGTGTAATATCTCTAATGGTACTAATTCACGTATGTAAAATTCATTTCTGATATTGTTTTTGTCATCAGAGGTCATCTTAAGGTCATAGAGGTCATGTCAAGGTCACTGAGTTTCATATTTATCATTTATTACATCGTATACAATATGTGTAATACCTCTAATATTACTGATTCGGGTATGTAGAATTCATTTCTGACATTGTTTTGTCATCAGAGGTCATCTGAAGGTTATAAAGTCATGGTCAAGGTCATTTTGTCGCATCAATTATGTCAATTATCACAATTGCCTGCACAGTTGCATTTGTGAGCAGAATTCGTGACAAAGGATGCAGACATTGTGATGGAAGCTGTGCACCAAAGTGTTCCTTCCATCCGTGATTTAATGGCTCTATAGTTTTGCTTTATGTTGTGTGTTGCAAGTGGTTGGCATGGTGCACCAGGAGGGTCCTCGCTGTAACTATGTGGCCTATGATCCACTGCTTGTAGGAGGGAGTGCATCAATTCGAACGTGTAGGTGATATAGTTGTCTAATCTCATCTGGTCGAACGTCTCACAGTTGTAATTGACCTTGGCTCTGCCCAGACACGCACCAAGTACTTCTCTACTAATGCCGCATCTTGCTCTAACATCGTGTCTGTCTCTCCAAAGCTTGTCAGATACTGCAGCCTAGTGTACTGGGTTGCACGCAATAGCTGCGTGTCTGGATCCCACCTTGGACGTAGGCCTGCAGGTCAACAGCAAAAGATCGGATACGGACAGCCATTATAGGTCTGGCTGTCAGCAGGAAGCCCGGATCGGCGGTGTAGATTATGCAAAGGGAACCCACAAGGATCTAGTTGACCCGCGAGCTACCATGAATGAGCAGTCATGCAGAAAGGAAGCAAGCCAATCAAGTGCATTTCCAGAGAGGTCGAAGGAAATCGATAAACGCTTGCATCTATAAGGTGCTGGATAGCACTGTATATATACAAGAGAATGTTGTGATCAGCACTGTCAAATTCAGCTCGCACGTCAAATTAAACAGCGCAGTTCAGTGAGAGGAGATCTTGGATCTATCGATGAACCGTATAGGTGTAAGAGAAAAGGCGGATAAGTAACGTTTCTGTGGATTTGCGCTTGCGAAAAATTCCTGAAAAATTGGGGAAGGTTATTTTTCAACATAATTCATATGCTATGCAGCAACAATCTTCTCAAAAATTGTGACCGAGGTTAAAGATGATAGACTGTAGGTCGTATAAGCCCTACTATAGGTGGAAAGGCTGGTAGACGTCTGTGAACTGACGTGGGTTCACGAACTGTATCGTTAAACGCAGTCAAGAGGTCAAAGGGCTCCTCGAGTGCTGGATAGTCTTGGACTCCCGGTAGCTTTGCTACTTATCCACGCTGATTGCTCGGCAACCGAATTGGTTTGTCTGTAACGCCTCTCCAGGTGTCGGGCATGTCCAATAGATCTTCGTGGGTCTCTTTGTATAATCTACGCTGCCGATCCGGATTCCCTGCTGATAGCTATGGCTGTCCATATCCAATCTTATGCTGCAGGCCTACGTCCAAGGTGATATCCAGACACGCAGCTATTGCCTGCAACCCAGTACACTAAGGTATCCAACAAACTTTGGAGACACAAGAGCAAGATGCGGCATTAGTAGAGAAGTACTTGGTGCGTGTCTGGGCAGAGTCAAGGTCAATTACAACTGTGAGACGTTCGACCAGATGAGATTAGACAACTATATCACCTACACGTTCGAATTGATGCACTCCCTCCTACAAGCAGTGGATCAGAGGCCACATAGTTACAGCGAGGACCCTCCTGGTGCACCATGCCAACCACTTGCAACACACAACATAAAGCAAAACTATAGAGCCATTAAATCACGGATGGAAGGAACACTTTGGTGCACAGCTTCCATCACAATGTCTGCATCCTTTGTCACGAATTCTGCTCACAAATGCAACTGTGCAGGCAATTGTGATAATTGACATAATTGATGCGACAAAATGACCTTAACCATGACCTTTTAACCTTCAGATGACCTCTGATGACAAAACAATGTCAGAAATGAATTCTACATACCTGAATCAGTAACATTAGAGGTATTACACATATTGTATACGATGTAATCTATATATATAAAAATGTAACGGCGTTCGCACGAATCTTCCTCATAAAGGATCTTGGTAAGTCCTGGACCGATTCTTTTCAAAATTGCAGCAAAACGTTCCGTTAATATAGGCGCAGGTTTGCATAATGCTTTTTTTCCAAAATCTTCTACAACAAAAAACAACTTTCACTTCCATTCGACCGATTCCGAGTTGAATATGCGCTATATGAACCTTGCACAACCGCCATTTTTAAAAGCGAACTATTTTTGGCGAATGCATTTGGACGGTTTCAATTTGAACTCACAATCGGTCGAATCGAAGTGAAAGTTATTTCTTTTTGTTATGGACGGTTTGAATTTTAACTCTCAATCGGTCGAATCGAAGTGAAAGTTATTTCTTTTGTAAAAGATCTGCAAATTCGACCGTTTTACGCCCGCCGATAGGCTTTGCTTCGGGCGCGTGTTCCGTTTATGTAGCGCATTTCAACACATTCGATTCCGGCCTTTTTGATGTTCCGCGTCGCTCTGTTCCGCGTCGCTGTCGCCCCGTGTCGGAAAGGGACGGTGCGAAGGAGGAAAGGAAGGGAAGGAGCGGGACGAAGAGGGAGGGGAGAGATGGAGGATGTAAGGGGAGTGGAGGGGGAGGGGAGGAGGGGGAGGGGTGGGAGGGGGAAGAGGAGGGGAGAGGGAGAGGGGGCGGGGGAATAGAGGGGAGGGGAGGGGGAAGAGGGGGAGGGGAGGGAAGGGGGAGGGGGCGGGGAGAGGGCGGAGGAAAGAGGGGGAGGGGGAGAGAGGGGGAGAGAGGGGGAGGGGGAGAGAGGGGGAGGATTGGAGGCAGAGGACGGTCTTTTCTGCCACAGCAACGCGTGGCCGGGTTCACCTAGTAAATGATAAATATGAAACTCAGTGACCTTGACATGACCTCTATGACCTTAAGATGACCTCTGATGACAAAAACAATATCAGAAATGAATTTTACATACGTGAATTAGTACCATTAGAGATATTACACGTGCATAAGCTGAAATAAATGAAAAAGTTGAATAAATGACCTTGAACATGACATTGTGACCTCAAGATAACCCCTAATGACAAAAACAATGGCAGAAATGAATTCTACATACCTGAATCAGTACCATTAGAGGTATTACACGTGCATATACTGCAAGAAATAAATCAGATGAATTTTCCAATATGGCCGGCGGCGGCCATATTGGATTTGTCAATTACGTCATTCGTGACGTCATGGCAGACAAGCACCTCGGTGATTTTTCATGTCCAGGGACCCACTGACTGATTGAAAGTGAGAAACTCCCCCAACACCATTTTGCAAACGGGACCCCATGGCACATAAAGGACTATAACGGCGCCCCTGATTTTCTGCCATTTATATGCTCAGTTTGACGGGCATAGACGTTCAGACATAAACTTTACTTGGCAGGCAGACTTACGCCAGACAGAGAGACCGCCAGACATTTACCCACTAGGCAGGCAGACAGGCAGGCGGTCACACTGACATGCTTACCTGCAGACAAAGAGACAGACGGGCACATAGATATACATGTATGGAATCAGACAGACCAACATATATATATATATATAATATATATATATATGCGCAGACAGAGGGGCAAGCACACAGACAGACAGGTGGGCAGACGGAGAGACCGACTGACAATCAGACATGCGCGCAGACAGGCAAATGGACACACGCACACATAAAAGTCATGAACGCACAGACAAAGAGAAGTAGGCCTAATCCTACAAACATGCAGATGATAAGATGGCCACAAAGAGCGAAGGACAGACAGAAAACAGACATCGGGAAAGACAGGCATAGAGACGAACATTCAGCCTTAACCGTTATCTCGTGCCATTCAACTTTTCAATGAAGTTGAAAAAGACAATTATTTCCATCAAAGTAACTGTGCATGATATCACTATAAAGTCGACACGCCCTGAAGACTTTATCGTGATTTGGTGCTTTCAAAATTATTAACTCGGCATTGGAAAAATCAGCGTTTTTAAATCGTAAGAACAACAGAATCACGCGCAGACATACACACGGGCGGGCACACAGACAGACAGGTAGGCAAACGGACTGATGAGCAGACATACATACAGACAAACATATAGACGGACAGGTAGACAGACGGCCTTACCAAAAAGCAAACGCACTGTCATTTGGACGGACAGACACACAGACATAAAAGTGGACATGCGGAGTGAGCAGCAGATATACGTACAAACGGACAGACACGCAGACAGACAGGTAGGCAGTCGAACTGAATAACATAAAGACGAACAGACATACAGACGTACGGACACACAGACGGATAAATAAACAGGTGGACTCACAAACGGACATAAGAACAGAAAAACAGACGAACAGGGGAGCAGGCGGCCTGATCAACAAACATACGCACTTGCAGACAGAAACACAGAAACACAGACCAACAGACAAGGAGACTGGCAGGCAAAGGAACAGACGCACAGACGGAGAGATTGGCAGGCGGACAGACCAACCAACATACGCACCGACAGACAGACACACAGACACACAGATAAACAGACATGGAGACTGACAAGCAAAAAGACAGACGTACGGACTGAGAGGTTGGCATGCGGACTGACCAGCGAACATGCGCATTGGCAGACAGACAGCCAGACAGACATACAGACAGACAAACACATAGACAGACACACGCCAACAGACAAGGAGACTGACAGGAAAAGGCACAGGCGCACGGACGGAGAGATTGGCAGGCGGACTGACCAACAAACATACGCACTGGCAGAGACAAACACAGAGACAGAGACACAGACCAACAGACAAGGAAACTGACAAGCAAATGGACAGGCGCACGGACGGAGAGATTGGCAGGCGAACTGACCAACAAACATACGCACTGACAGACAAACAGACCAACATACATGGCACCTGACGGGCAAAGAGACAGACGCAGGGACTGAGGGGTTGGCAGACGGACTGACCAAAGCACATACGCACAGACAGACAGCGGGACAGACACACAGACGGACAGGTAGGCAGACGGACTGACCAATGCACATACACACAGACAGACAGCGGGACAGACAGCCACAAGGACAGGCAGGCAGACGGACTGAAAAACGGACATACACACAGACACACAGCGGGATAGACAGCCAAAAGGACAGGTAGGCAAACGGACTGACCAACGGACATACGCACAGACAGACAGCGGGACAAACACACAGAAGGAAAGGTAGGCAGACGGACTGACCAACGGACATACGCACAGACAGACAGACAGCGGGACAGACACACAGAAGGACAGGTAGGCAGACGGACTGACCAACGGACATACGCACAGACAGACAGCGGGACAGACACACAGAAGGACAGGTAGGCAGACGGACTGACCAACAGACATACGCACAGACAGACAGCGGGACAGACACGCAGAAAGACAGGTAGGCAGACGGTCTGACCAACGGACATACGCACAGACAGACAGCGAGACAGACACACCGAAGGACAGGTAGGCAGACGGACTGACCAACGGACATACGCACAGACATACAACTATACAGACACACGGAGGGACAGGTAGGCAGACGGACTGACCAACGGACATACGCACAGACAGACAGCGGGACAGACACACAGAAGGAGAGGTAGGCAGACGGACTGACCAACGGACATACGCACAGACAGACAGCGGGACAGACACACAGAAGGACAGGTAGGCAGATGGACTGACCAACGGACATACGCACAGACAGATAGCGAAACAGACACACAGAAGGACAGGTAGGCAGACGGACTGACCAACGGACATACGCACAGACAGACAGCGGGACAGACACACAGAAGGACAGGTAGGCAGACGGACTGACCAACGGACATACGCACAGACAGACAGCGGGACAGACACACGGAGGGACAGGTAGGCAGACGGACTGACCAACGGACATACGAACAGACAGACAGCGGGACAGACACACAGAACGACAGGTAGGCAGACGGACTAACCAACGGACATACGCACAGACATACAACTATACAACTATACAGACACACGGAGGGACAGGTAGGCAGACGGACTGACCAACGGACATACGCAGAGACAGACAGCGGGACAGACACACAGAAGGACAGGTAGGCAGACGGACTGACCAACGGACATACGCACAGACATACAACTATACAGACACACGGAGGGACAGGTAGGTAGACGAACAGACAGACAGCGGGACAGACACACAGAAGGACAGGTAGGCAGACGGACTGACCAACGGACATACGCACAGACAGACAGCGAGACAGACACACAGAAGGACAGGTAGGCAGACGGACTGACCAGCAGACATACGCACAGACATACAACTATACAGACACACGGAGGGACAGGTAGGCAGACGGACTGACCAACTGACATACGAACAGACATACAACTATACAACTATACAGACACACGGAGGGACAGGTAGGCAGACGGACTGACCAACGGACATACGCAGAGACAGACAGCGGGACAGACTCACAGAAGGACAGGTAGGCAGACGGACTGACCAACGGACATACGCACAGACATACAACTATACAACTATACAGACACACGGAGGGACAGGTAGGCAGACGGACTGACCAACGGACATACGCAGAGACAAACAGCGGGACAGACTCACAGAAGGACAGGTAGGCAGACGGACTGACCAACGGACATACGCACAGACATACAACTATACAGAGACACGGAGGGACAGGTAGGTAGACGAACAGACAGACAGCGGGACAGACACACAGAAGAACAGGTAGACCGACGGACTGACCAACGGGCATACACACAGACAGACAGCGAGACAGACATACAAAAGGACAAGTAGGCAGACGGACTGACAAACGGACTTACGCACAGACATACAACTATACAGACACACGGAGGGATAGGTAGGTAGACGAAAGGACAGACAGCGGGACAGACACACAGAAGGACAGGTAGACCGACGGACTGACCAACGGACATACGCACAGACAGACAGCGGGACAGACACACAGAAGGACAAGTAGGCAGACGGACTGACAAACGGACTTATGCACAGACATACAACTATACAGACACACGGAGGGACAGGTAGGTAGACGAACAGACAGACAGCGGGACAGACACACAGAAGGACAGGTAGACCGACGGACTGACCAACGGGCATACACACAGACATACAAAAGGACAGGTTGGCAGAAGGACTGAACAACGCACATACGGATAGACAGACAGCGGGACAGACAGCTACAAGGACAGGTATGGAGACGGACTGACCAACTGACATACGCACAGACATACAACTATACAGACACACGGAGGGACAGGTAGGACAGACTGACCAACGGACATACGCACAGACATACAACTGGACACACATAGAAGGATAGGTAGACCGACAGACTGATCAACGGACATACGTACAGACATACAACTGGACAGACACACAGAAGGATATGTAGACCGACGGACTGACCATACGGACCGTCGGACAGCGGGACAGACGCACAGAAGGATAGGTAGACCGACGGACTGACCAACGGACATGAAGCCTGACGGACGTAATATATGTACGGTTATGTATAATTACATTCACGATTAGGACGACACTCGTGAGTACTTAAGCGTGGCGTTTGTGTAAAATTGAATATGTCGACCTTGTGAGCCAGAAAGTATAGGAAGAGGAGCCAATGGGTATAAAAGCGAAAGAAATTATTACCTGCATCAGTCGTGAGGACTTTAGATTTCTAATGTGCTCACGTTTAAAAGTTATATTTGCTGTTAACAGATATTTTTCGAAGAAAACCTGGATATTAGTAGATTAATATATTACAAGGCGTGGGGAAAAATTTCAAAACAATAAGATGCGTATGTTTTGAAACACTGGCGTTTTACTAAAATAAATGAAAATGAGGACTTTATAAGGGTTGTAAGTCGGGAGGACTTAAGAACAGGATAATGATAATTATTATTATTATTATTATTATTATTATTATTTTATTATTATTATTATTATTATTATTATTATAAATTATTGTCATGACTACCGACGTGCGTCAATTTGTTCCGCTGTCCAAAGAACCATCAGACCAATCAACACCACAATGAACGCTGATTTCATCTTGTCTGATTCGTATTGCCTTTTAAGGTTTCACTGAAAAATAAAAAAGGTCTTTCAGTAAATCAATCAGCTGTACACTGTGTACCTTAGCAGACTAACTAATTAACTTGCTAGCAAATACAAAATGAAGATCAGTGAATAATTTGTTTTAATGTAAACCACAGCTTAACTAAAACGAAGGGTGCAGCTGCAACATGTCAGCCTTCTCAATCAGCCTTTTCAATCAGCCTTTTCAATCAGCTCTTTCAAACAGCCTTCTGAATTAGCCTTCTCAATCAGCCTTTTCAATCATCCTTCTCAATGAGTCTTCTCGATCAAACCTCTCAAACAACCTTCTCGATCAGACCTCTCAAATCTCAATCTTCTCAACAAGCCTTCTCAACTTCTCAATCTACGCTCACCAGTGAGTTAAAAATAGTCGATGAAAATGTCGTAGCCTACAAATTGATAGGCAGTCTAATAATTAATGTGTCGCCAGCTAAAACCTAACTACGTCTAATCGGGACTTTCGAATAATAATGTTAGCAAGGCCCTATCATTATCGGTCCCTTTTACCAACAGACCCAAGAGATTTCTTCGATTCTTCAACATTTCCAAAGCAGCCTGCGAATCTTTTCAAAATATACTTACAGCTTTACGAAGCGGATGTGTCAATTTCTTGGCAAAGCTCTGATGTATGATGTTCGAAGGCGATATTTATAGGACCAAAATTGGGCGTTTTAATGGCGTTCTATTGACGTCACAAAGTGGATGGTCTGCAAAAACAAGGCGGAGTCACCATAATCATTTAATCGACTGTGAGCCAGATGGTAGACAGACATACTCGTATATTCCTACATTTGAGGATTTATATAGCGCCTTTTGAACGAGCCTTTTTTCTCAATGGATGGTCCCAAGTCTAGCACAACAAAGAAGAACAGTGTTCAGGCTCTTATTAGAACTTTCAGAGAGCGAGAGAGAGAGAGAGAGAGAGACAGACAGACGACAGACAGACAGACAGACAGACAGATAGACAGACAGACAGACAGACAGACAGACTGACAGACAGAGACGGAAACGGAGACGGAAACGGAAACAGAGACAGACAGACATGGGCGGAGTTTATCAAAAGCTAGGGGGCTAAGCCCCCCAAGAAGGCCTAGATTCAACTTTTTACCATGAAAATGGAATCCTTTTTCGGGGTTAGCCCCCTAGAAGGCCTAGACTCGGGGTTAGCCCCCCAAGAACGGAAACCAAACTCCGCCCATGCAGAGAGAAAGAGAGAGAGAGAAAAAAAAACTAGGTATAGCTCCAGCCTCCAGAGGGAATCCTTTCCTGACCGTCGGACCTACTGCTGAGAAAGCACGGTTTTTCCATAGAAGGCCTATAGGCCTAGTTATGTGAGAGCGAACGACAATAAAATCATCCCATCCTAGCGGAACGGATGCGCTGACTACCCTTGGGTCCCGGACAGGGAGTCAGCGTTGAAAATTCAGCCTAGTTTGCACATATATTATATAATATATAGATATTATATTATAGTTTATATATAATAGGCCCTGTAGGCTATAGGCCTATGCATATAGCAATCTCTGAATATATTTATAAAAGTATATTGTACGCCACATTCCTTCGTGAAAGTCTATAGTTGCGTTTAAAAATTGACAAATCGTTCTGTTGTTGCTGTTCGAATCTGTTTATTACCTTTTAAAGACTTCTGCCGACTTTCCCCTTGTGTGATTCATGGCTTTTGATATATTCGTCTGATAACATTCTTTAAATGTGAAATCGAAATGCACTGACGACGTGGACATTCGCACTTCTTATTTTTAGTCTTTGTCAGCCCACGTGCCCAACCACGGTCTGGAAGTTTGTGGACCTAACAGATGGCATTCTTTAAATGTGAAATCGAAATGCAGTTAACACTGACGACGTAGACATTTGAAGTTTGGTGATCTAACAGAACTTCCGAGTCGGAGCAATTTTTGCAAGCGCGGATCCCGCCAAGACGCGATTGCCAAAGCCAAGAAGCCCCTCACCACTAGGCGGTGTGCGCCTATGTGTCGGCCGTTATACGGGGGGGGGGGGAATATGATCACGAATGCCACTAATAGCTTTTTCCACCTAGATCTAGGTTTTCGGTCATGTCTAGGTTTCTAGGTTTTTTTCAGGATATAGCCTTTTTTTCTCACTGCGGTTTTCCGACTTTTTAAAGTGGAAGAGACTTTTTAGGTGACAATGCGCAAAAGACGTGAAAAAGTGGAATTTTTTGATTTTGTACAAAATATTGTAGATATAAAATTGCAGACTGAAAAAATCATCAAACATTTTAACGAGAAAAAGAGGCAAATTTTTGTTCAACGGATGACAAATAAAAGATTGTCAGAAATTTCCTGCCCGAAAAATCCATGTATTTTTTCGAGAAATTCTCAATCTAGCCTTTTCTAGCCTTTTTTAGGCCGTATCTGACCTTTTTAAAAATTCAGAGTGACATCCCTGTATACGATGGTCTTGTTTCTGGAGAACATGCTGGGGCGTACTTCGGCGTAATTGCTGTGCGTAAGCAACACGTAGGCCTAGTCCACACTTCACTAAAACGCTAGAGCCTAGATGCGTAAAACGACTTATTTTTTTACCTTCACCTTCTGAATTAGTGATTACGACAAGTTATTTTTTTTATATTTTAGCTTTTGCAGAATATAATATTATATCAGCAGAATATAATATTATACCAGTTGTATAATGTATTATAGGCAAGTGTTTTGCCAGCATGCCCATGCAGTTCACATAGGCCAAAACGTTTTAATTTGGTGCGCTTGGCTCAACGTATTTCAGGCGCGGCTGGAAATCGATGTAGAGTTTTTAGACAGTCAGCAATCATGGGATGAGTTAAATAAAGAGCCGTCACTGCCCATGTTGAACCCATTTGAGTTTTTCCATAAATGACACCGTCCTCCACACAGCTTTGTGTGGAGGGCGACAGAATTTGGCTTATGGGCAAAGTGACCTTGACTAGACCTATCTGGATTGGACTCAACAAACCGCGTAAGATTTTCTCAAGAGCTGCCTTAGAGGACGGTCTACGTAGGACGCCATGTCGACATGCCCGCACGAATTACCCATATTCCTATATGGAATCATATTATTGAGTCCATATTATTTGTCCCGCGTACCGCCCATTGAAATGCAGGGGTGGTTTATGGGCGACAGATGGGTCCCTGCTCATGGGCCTGCTACATGTATGTCGAACCCATGTAAGCTGGAAGTCAGACGCTGTGCTTCCTGTAGACGCCAAAGCCGACTTTACATGTATGTCGGTGACAGGTGGCCATACGAGCTTCGGCTGCACGTATCGAAAACCACTTAAGAAAAGTCATTAGATGAGTCATTTTCAAGCGCCTATCTATAGGACGATTACGCATGAAAATAATGACAAGAGAAATGTCGGTATAGATGTATGATTGTATGTATATGTATGTATATGTATGTATGTATGTATGTATGTATGTATGTATGTATGTATGTATGTATGTATGTATGTATGTATGTATGTATGTATGTATGTATGTATGTATGTATGTATGTATGTATGTATGTATGTATGTATGTATGTATGTATGTATGTATGTATGTATGTATGTATGTATATATGTATGTGTGTATGTATGTATGTATGTATGTATGTATGTATGTATGTATGTATGTATGTATGTATGTATGTATGTATGTATGTATGTATGTATGTATGTATGTATGTATGTATGTATGTGTGTGTATGTATGTATGTATGTATGTATGTATGTATGTATGTATGTATGTATGTATGTATGTATGTATGTATGTATGTATGTATGTATGTATGTATGTATGTACACTGTCCACGGTAAAGTAGAACACAACAAAAAGTGTCATAACTCGGTCAAAGCTTTTAGGATTTGTCTGAAATTTTAAACACAATAATAGTGACCCTATATGCACGAGAGATCCTAGAGCCAATTAGAAATATTCTTGAGCTTTTCCAATTTATAAGCGTCTGAGATGCATCACTGAAAAATGGGACTTTCCAACATGCAAAAGCTGAAAGGAAGTTAACTTCAGTTACATGCACATGCCTATGGTGTTCAAAATGACCTTTTTGTTCACGAACACATGACCGTAGATGTAGACGCTACTGTTTGACGGTCCAGTCGATGATCACCTGGTCAAACAGCTGCCTCTCTTCAATCACTGCGGTTATCAATTTCATGAATACGGGAACAAAAAACGCGCTCCTCGAATACATGTACCCGGATCGAGGTCTGGACTGCTAGGCGGCCACAGCCGCGGGTATGAAGTCAGAAGCCGAGTGTCTCCCGGGACAGCTAATATACTACGTCTACGGAAACATTTATTGAAGTCTTACACCATGCCTTTCAGCACATATTATGAGAAATTTTGATGAGATGACAGCTCAAGGTATGGGAGGCCTCAAGGTTTTTTTTTGGGGGGGCCTCAGGTACCCTAGCGCCGGCACTGGATGTACAGTTAACTAGTTGACACTATTTTTTCTTATTTACATTTTTGCATAACCTGTTGTTGTTTCTTCTCACTTGCACGTGTGTAACCCTGATAGTGGGACAGTTAGTCCTCTAAGTCTGAGGGTTGAATCAATAGGCCTAAATCATGTTGATATGAAGCACACAACTGACAACTCATAGGTCTTGCCACGAAACAGACTTCAGTGTTCAGCCTTAGCTAATTTAAAGTACGTGGTTCTAGACAAAATAACATATCCAAATCCCAATAATTATATGGCACAAGTACAGAATTAAATTTTCGTTTTCATTCAGACCTACAGCAAGCATTGTTCATATGCGATTATAAGTCTTATACTACTCAGGTGCCATCGTGAACTGGTCAGCTGTGTCCGTTTCATTAGTAAGGAGATGATCCTGTCCGGCATTTGCAGATTTCGCATCCGTTTGCATCCACTTGTAAACCGTTTGCGCATAGTATGCGCAAGAGACACAGCGACATGCTGGGACAGGGCGCTGAAAAATGCATGGAAACATTTTATTAAAGATTGCAAAGTCAAATTAGTATACGCACGCTGTCTCTGAGGACCTAAAAGCAGCGAAATAGATCGATGACCTTGATACATAGAATAAGTCTGTTTATAGCCTACATAGCTTGATAGTAGGGCCTATGTTTGTGATGCTGAACAGCAGAATTATTTTAAAAAGCTATTAACCATAGAGTAGCCTATGTCAGAAAGAAAATAAGTATTAAGCCTGAGCAAATCCTAGCAATCATTCAGTCAATAAAAATTAATCAATCAATTATCGTTGTTCATAGATCAAGTTGTCATTTATAAGGCGTTTCTTCCTAAAGAAGCGCCATATAATTGCTCAAAATAAAACATCCAATACGATGCAATTATGAGCCGAATTAAACTAAACAACAAAATCATTTAATAACCGATGTAGGCCCATTGAATTACGAACCATTAGATTCTATTTCGGTTATCATACTTATGAATCTACGAGCAAAACGACTGATTATAATGAATCGTAATTCAATATAGACTGAATGAACATTGAACAGTAACAGTGAACACTACATGTATGAACTAACGTTTTTTAACGCAGACTGGACTGCTGGGACAGTACTCATCGTAACAGTCGTCCGCCACTTGCATCTTACAAACGAACCCATACGAGCAATCCGTTGTCTGAAATACAGAATACAGAATAATAACACTATAACACTATTGTCTGAAATACAGAATACAGAATAATAACACTATAACACTATTGTCTGAAATACAGAATACAGAATAATAACACTATAACACTATTGTCTGAAATACAGAATACAGAATAATAACACTATAACACTATTGTCTGAAATACAGAATACAGAATAATAGCACTATAACACTATTGTCTGAAACACAGCCAACACTTCCTATGTCAAAAATGGCAACTTCGTTAATTAACGCGGTAAGTAATATGATCTTTGTGGCACTCCGCTTAACAATTTAGTCCGACTAGAATAGTATACGTTGCTACCTGTGCTCATCCATTGTCTACTTTTGCATGTTTGTCTTCATGTAAGCTTATGTATGCGAGGTACGTGTCTGTATAAATTATTCTTCCGTGGGCTAAGTTTGATTGACAGTCAATCTCAATGCCTACATAATTATTAAACCTTTTAGGCATCGTCACTGGGACGCGGTGCATGGTGTACATGTAGTGGTGGCTTCGTTGCCTTGGAGCCGGAAGGTTCGAGGTTCGAATCCACCTCGCCGCGTAAGGACCTTGGGCAAGTCCTGCACTCATAATAATTATGAGTGAAGGACTTATTGCTCAGCGCTTCGGCGTGAAACTCCGATGCAATGTCCGCTCTGCATTCGGGAGCGCCTCTGAGTAGAGAGAGCTTGAAGGGGTGCTATAACAAGTGCACATACAAACATCAATCCACATTGGATTTTGTCATTAGCAACAGCTTCATAGATCGCAAGTTGCAGGGCAGTCTCACAATACTGGACATTCATCGAAATCTATTTGGTTTAATATCATAATAATTATATCATCTAATTCTAATATCATAATATCATAATAACCATAATATTATGGTTCTAACCTCACAAGTCGGCTGATGACAGTCACATGATGTCGGACATCCATTTGACGGAGTGATAAGGACGCAGTTTGTACCACAAAGGACGGCTGCACAAGCTGTGGTCGTCGGCGTGGTTGTCGGCGTGGTTGTCGGTGTGGTCGTCGGAGTAGTTGTCGGCGTGGTCGTCGGCGTTGTTGTCGGCGTGGTTGTCGGCGTGGTCGTCGGCGTGGTCGTCGGAGTAGTTGTCGGCGTGGTCGTCGGCGTTGTTGTCGGCGTGGTCGTCGGCGTGGTTGTCGGCGTGGTCGTCGGCGTTGTTGTCGGCGTGGTCGTCGGAGTGGTTGTCGGCGTGGTTGTCGGCGGTGACGGCGTGATCTCGTCTGCGCATGTTGTCGTCTCCGGTATTGGCTCTGAAATATAAATCATGATTATCATGTTGGGTAGATAGATATGGGCTGCGCAGTACTCGTAGCCTATCTTTGGGGTACTGGGTTCAAAGATAGATCATCGTATTCGTGCGGAAAGTAATTCGATTACTTTTCTCTTCTCCGGAACAGCAATAGGCTAAGTGTGATGAAAAACATCTGGGCTAAAGTCTTTGCGACCTTTTTGGTCGCTTCTTGAACCCTGTCGCTCTACCAATCCTTTCATCAAAAAACAAGCAAGGTCAAAGCCATAAGGTAGTCACAAAAACATGTAAACTTGCACACATTTAAGTTCCAAAGCGACTCTATACGTAAATATCATACGATCAAAAAAAAATTGCACTGACTTAACTGTCGCGGTGTACTTAGTGTCGCATAATAATTAGAATTCGTGTCACCAATTAAGCCTGTTAGTAAAGTTTAAAGCGAGTACCTACATGTACATGATTATTGCATCTATGTAAGTCATTAATGTTCTCTGATACCATTCCAATGCACGGCTAACCTCCTTCATTCACCACACAATGGTAATAAAATTAGCACGGATTAGCAGTAGGACGTGATGACGCCTTGCCTTGCTGCCAAAAATGATATAATATTATATTCGACTTCTGTAATTATTTCAGATTCCATTCGTTCGTACAAGATAATAAACTATGATTATCATAATGATAGCAGTAAAGCCATCCTTTACATTTTTGGTAACTAATAACATCCATGGTAATAAGCCTAATGACGCTTATTTTTTCAAACTGATACACTGTAGCAGTAATAAAAGCTATTTTTATTGTTATTATCATAATCGTCATCAGCATCATTCATTCATTCATTCATTCATTCATTCATTATTAGAATTTATATAGCGCCTCTTCAAGAAACTACTCAGAGGCGCTCCCAGACCAGCCATTGAGATTGTTATTACTATTATTAAAAATAGGAGCATAGACTATTTCATTTGTATTATCAATATTGTCATTAGGCATATTATTATTTATTATTATTATTATTATTATTATTATTATTATTATCATCATCATCATCATCATCATCATCATCATCATCATCATCATCATCATCATCATCATCATCATCATTATCATCATCATCATCATCATCATCATCATCATCATCATCATCATCATCATTATCATGACTACCTCCTCCTGCCATGCCTCCTTGTGCGTCTGTCCGCAGAACCATCAGTGCAACCAACACCACAATGACAGCTGATTTCATCTCGTCTGAATCGTGTTGCCTCGCAAGGTTTCACTGAAAAGTAAAAATTGGTCGTCCATTAAATCCATCAGCTGTACACTGTATACAGTTACTGTAGCCGACTAACTAAAATTTAACTTGCTAACGAATACAAAATGAAGATCAGTGAATAAATTTTTTAAATGTAAACCACAGCTCAGCTGAAACGACGAATGCAGCTGCAGCATGTCAACCTTCTCAATCAGTGTTCTCAATCAGTGTTCTCAATCAGCCGTCTCAATCAGTGTTCTCAATCAGTGTTCTCAATCAACCCTCTCAATCAGTGTTCTCAATCAGTGTTCTCAATCAGCCTTCTCAATCAGTGTTCTAAATCAGCTTTCCCAATCAACGCTCTCAATCGGCGTTCTCAATCTTCTCAACGAGCCTTCTCAACTTCTCAATCTAAGCTCACCAGTGAATATGATTGAAATTTTTTAAAATAGTCGATGAAAATGTCGTACACATTGATAGGCAGTCTAACAATGTGGCGACAGCTAAAACCTAACGACATCTAATCGAGACTTTCGGATAAGTTAGCAAGGCCTATCATTATCGGTCCCTTTTACCAACAGACCCAAGAGATTTCTTAGATTCTTCAACATTTCCAAAGCAGCCTGCGAACCTTGTCTATTATAATACTTACAGCTTTACGAAGCGGATGTGTCAATTTCTTGGCAAAGCTCTGCAGTATGATGGCCGAAGGTGATATTTATAGGACCAAGGTTGCGCGTTTTAATGGCGTTCTATTGACGCCACTAAGTGGAGGGTCGGCAAAACGGGGCGGAGTCACCGTAATCATTTAATCGACATTGAGCCAGATGGTAGACAAACATGCTCGTTTATTCCTACATTCGAGGATTTATATAGCGCCTTTTAAACGAAAATTCTTAATGGATGGTCCCGAATCCAGCACAAGAAAGGAGAACAGTGTGCAGGCTCTTACAGAACTTTCAAAGAGAGAGAGAGAGAGAGAGAGAGAGACAGGCAGACAGACAGACAGAGACAGAGACAGACAGAGAGAGTTCTAGAAACTAGGTATAGCTCCAGAGGGAACCCATTCCTGACCGTCAGACCTACCACTGAGAAAGCACGGTTTTTTCCATAACTATAGGCCTAATATTATTAGGTCTATAGTTATGTGAGAGCGGACGACAATGAAACCATCCCGCCCTAGCGGAACGGATGCAGTGACCACCTTTGGGTCCCGAACAGGGAGTCAGCGTTGAAAATTCAGCCTATTTGCACATAATTTTATTATATTATATTATTAAACTGCAATTTCGGCATATTATGAAGTTGAAATATTCATATCTTTTTATCCGTTCAACTTTATCTCGTGAAATTTTGGAATCATATTTTTGGTCCAATTCTCTAAATATGTGGAAAATTTTAGCGTGATAAAATTATGTTGTCAGGCATTAGAGATATTATGAAAAACAATTTGGCTTAGGCCTACTTTTTTGAATCACGGTGTATATGCATGCTTAAATAACAATCTCTGAATAATATTTACATATGTATAATTGTATATTGTAGGCCATGTTCCTTCGTGAAAGTTCAGAGATGCATTTAAAAATTGACAAATCTATGTGTTGTTGTTATTCGAATCTGTTTATTACCTTTTAAAGACTTCTTTCTGCCGACTTTCCCCTTGTCTGATCATGCGCGCCATTTCATTTATGCCTATTCATATTCGTCTGATAACATTCTTTCAATGTGAAATCGAAATGCAGTTAATACTGATGACGTGTCGCACTTTTTATTTGTAGTCTTTGTCAGCCCACGTGCACTACCACGGTCTGAAAGTTGGGGGACCTAACAGAAATTTCGAGTCGGAGCAATTGCAAGCGCGGATCCCGCGAAGTCGGGGGTATGCGCCATTGCGCCTATGTGTCGGCCGATATACGGAAAACAAAAATACCATCAGGAGTGTTACTTATAGCGTTTTTCACCTATATCTAGATTTTTCGGTGATGTCTATGTTTCTAAGATTTTTTCAGGATATAGCCTTTTCTCTCACTGCGGTTTTCCCGACTTTATTTAAAGTGAAATAGACTTTTTAGGTGAAAAGAAACAAAAGACGTGAAAAAGTCGATAATTTTGTGATTTTGGACAAAACATTGTAGCCTAGATATAAAATTGTAGCCTGAAAAGTCATCAAAAACTGTAACGAGAAAAAGAGGCAAATTTTTGTTCGACGGATGACAAAATAATAAAAGATCGTCAAAAATTTCAAGCCCGAAATATCCATGTATTTTTCGAGAAGTTCTCAATCTACATTCTTCTAGCCTTTTTTCGGCCGTTTCTGACCTTTTTTAAAAGTCAGAGTGGCATCCCTGAACAGTGAATACGATGGTCTTGTTTCTGGAGAACTGGATGGGCGTCCTTCGTATACGACGTTATAGGCCTACGTGCTGTACGCAAGCAACGCGTAGCCCACACTTAACTCAAACGCTAGATGCGTAGCCTAAAACGACGTATTTTTTACCTTCACCTTCTGAATTAGTGATTGCGAACATTTGTAGGACTATAATGTATAGGCAAGTGTTTTGCCAGCATGCCCATGCAGTTCAGATAGACCTAAAGCCCTAAAGTTTTAATTTGGTGCGCTTGGGTCAACGTATTTCAGGCGCGGTTGGAAATCGATGTAGAGTTTTTAGACAGTCAGCAATAATAATAGCCTCGTTAGCTACAACGGTAAGCGCGAACGGCATTCGTCTGTTGGTTGCAACGGACTGCGGTTCAAGCCCCGGGCTGGGAGTTGACATTCAGAGATTTAGATTATCTCGGGCTATCACGTGTGGGACGTAGGGGTGCAAGCTCCTGCTGAGCGACCTTGGGCAAGTTGCTTATCCATCATTGGCTGTGGGGAAGGCAACGGGAAACCACTTCACTCATCTCATAGCCAGGGGCGTAAAGCCAATGAACCTGCCTACGGGCAGAGCACCACCATCATCATCATCATCATCATCATCATCATCATCATCATCATCATCATCATCATCATCATCATCATCAATCATGGGATGAGTTAAATAAAGAGCCGTCACTGCCCATGTTGAACCCATTTGAGTTTTTCCTTAAATGACACCGTCCTCCATACAGCTTTGTGGGGGCGACAGAATTTGGCTTATGGGCAAAGTGGCCTTGACTAGACCTATCTGGATTAGGCTCAACAACCCGAGTAAAATTTTCGCAAGAACTGCCTTACAGGACGGTCTATATAGGTCGCCATGTCGACATGCCCCCACGAATTGCCCATATTCCTATTATTTTTTATGTAATCATATTATTGAGCCCATATTTGTCCCGCATAGGCCTACCGCCCATAAAAATACTGTGGTGGCTTATGGGCGACAGATGGGTTCCTGTTCATGGGCCTGCTATGTCAAACCCATGTAAGCTGGAAGTCAGATGCTGTGCTTCCTGTAGACGCCAAAGCCGACTTTATGACTGGTGACAGGTGACCTTACGAGCATCGCTGCACGTATTGAAAACCACTTAAGAAAATTCATTAGATGAGTCACTTTCAAGCGTGTATCTATAGGACGATTGCGCATGAAAATAATGACAAGAGAAATTTCGGTATAAATGTATGTATGTATGTATGTATGTATGTATGTATGTATGTATGTATGTATGTATGTATGTATGTATGTATGTATGTATGTATGTATGTATGTATGTATGTATGTATGTATGTATGTATGTATGTATGTATGTATGTATGTATGTATGTATGTATGTATGTATGTATGTATGTATATATGTATGTATGTATGTACGTATGGACGTATGTACGTATGTACGTATGTACGTATGTACGTATGTACGTATGTACGTATGTACGTATGTATGTATGTATGTATGTATGTACGTATGTACGTACGTACGTATGTATGTATGTATGTATGTATGTATGTATGTATGTATGTATGTATGTATGTATGTATGTATGTATGTATGTACGTATGTACGTATGTATGTATGTATGTATGTATGCAAGAAACGCCTACGTTGTTATATTATCAATCGAACTGCTTGAATTATTGTGTTGAATTGGGTGTGTTAGTTAAGTGTTAGTTAAGTGTTAGTTAAGTGTTAGTTAAGTGTTAGTTAAGTTGTGTTATCTATCCTCTATTAATAAGTTTCTGTCCTGATTATATTTCTATTTCTGCAATCGTTTAAACCGGCTGTCATGTCCTGTATATTATGCCTTGCAATTCAATGATTACTGGGTGGCCCAATTAGCGGGATTTCCATCCCTTCCGGGTCTCCCCTTGATACCACTAAATATGTACAATTCCCTGTTCACTGCCTTGATTGTTATTTTTGGTGCGTATTCAGGAAATAAACTGATTTGATTTGATTTGATTTGATGTATGTATGTATGTATGTATGTATGTATGTATGTACGTATGTATGTATGTATGTATGTATGTATGTATGTATGTATGTATGTGTGTATGTATGTATGTATGCACGTACGTATGTATGTACGTACGTACGTACGTATGTACACTGTGTCCACGGTAAGGTAGAACACAACAAAAAGTGTCATAACTCGGTCAAAGCTTTTAGGATTTGTCTGAAATTTTAAACACAATAATAGTGACCCTATATGCACGAGATCCTGGTGCCAATTAGAAATATTCTTGAGTTTTTTCAATTTACAAGCGTTTGAGATGCAGAACTGAAAAATGAAACTTTCCAACATGCAAAAGCTGAAAGGAAGTGAAATTCAGCTATATGGTGTTCAAAATGTCCTTTTTGTTCACGAACACACAGCCGTAGACGCTACTGTTTGATGGTCAGGTCGATGATCACCTGGTCAAACAGCTGCCACTCATCAATCAGACGCACCCTACGGTTATCGATGTCGTGAATACGGGAACAAAAAACGCGCTCCTCAACTACATGTACCCGGATCGAGGTCTGGACTGCTAGGCGGCCACAGCCACGGGTATGAAGCGGAGTGTCTCCCGGGACAGCTATTAGTCGACTACGTCTACGGAAACATTTATTGAAGTCTTACACCATGCCTTTCAGCACTTACATTATGAGAAATTTTGCTAAGATGACAGCTCAAGGTATGGGAGGCCTCAAGGTTGTTTTTTGGGGGGGTTGCCTCAGGTACCCAGCGTACCCTAGCGCCGGCACTGGATGTAGCCCTACAGTTAACTAGTTAAGACACTATTTTTTCTTATTTTATACATATTTGCACAACCTGTTGCCGTTTCTTCTCACTTGCACGTGTGTAACCCTGATAGTGGGACAGTTAGTCCTCTAAGTCTAAGGGTTGTCTTCTTTTGCTTTATGCTAGTTTCTATAGGCTACCTCTGCTAAGGTGATACGTTTGGTATAGAAAGACTAGAGTCACTGGGCGCTGCCAAATATTCACTTCATCTTGGAACCGTGTTGCGGCTTGTCTTTGATTCTCGTGCATGCAAAGTGCGTTATACATATATTATATTATACACTGTGTCCGGTTAAAAAGTAGCCCCCCACAAAAAAGTGCCATAACTCGGTCAAAACCTTTGGGATTTGTCTGAAAACTTAAACACAGCAACAGTGACCATATTTACACGAGATTCCAAAGTCGTTTGCAAATATTCGCGAGTTTGTCAGATTTACGAGCGTTTGCGTTGGAACACCGACAAATTGAACTTTCCAACATGGAAAACCTGAAAGGAAGTGAAATTCAGCTATTATGGTGCCAAAAATGTGTTTCTTGTTTTCGGACACACGATCGTAGACGTAGTAGGTTAATAGCTATCCCGGGAGACACTCGGCTTCATATCCTGCAGCTGTGGCCGTCCAGCAGTCCAGACTTTGATCCGGAGTACATGTACTGGAGGAGCGCGTTTTTTGTTCACGCGTATTCATGACATCGATAACTGTAGGGCGTAGGGCGCGTCTGTTTGAAGATTGGCAGTTGTTTAACCATGCAGGTGATCATCGACAGGACCATCAAACAGTAGCGTCTAATCTACGGTCGTGTGCCCGTGAACAAGATGGACATTTTGAACAGCATAATTAGCTGAATTTCACTTCTTTTCAAGTTTTTCATGTTGGAAAGTTCAATTTGTCGGTGCTCCAACGCAAACACTTATAAATTTGACAAACTCACGTATATGTCTAATCGGTTTTAGAATCTCGTGTAAATTTGGCCGCTGTTGCTGTGTTTGAAATTTCAGACAACTCCCAAACGTTTTGACTGAGTTCTGACACTTTTTGTGGGGGCTACTTTTTAACCGGACACAGTGTATATGAACATAACATACATATGCATATAACATATTGAGGTATATATATATATAGAGGTATATATATATATATATATATATATAACGCACTTTGCATGCACGAGAGCCTAGCGCCTCTGTCGATTAATAATGTAGACGCAACTCTCGTGATGGCTATTATAGGCTTATCAAATTTTCATTAATTAACTGAACATTAATTCCAGGCACCATGCCATGATACAGACAGACAGACAGACAGACAGACAGACAGACAGACAGACAGACAGACAGACAGACGGACGGACGGACAGACAGACAGACAGACAGACACACAGACACACAGACACACAGACACACAGACACACAGACACACAGACACACAGACACACAGACACACAGACACACAGACACACAGACACACAGACACACAGACACACAGACACACAGACACACAGACAGACACAGACAGACACAGACAGACATGTGTAGGCCTAATCCTGCAATGAACGGTTATGCACGTAGCTTGACGAAGCCTATACAGACCTATGTACATGTAGGCTTTATCTTCTGTTTGAAACATCATTATACAGCTAAATTAATTGTCAGTGTGTATCAAAACAAAACAAAAATTATTTCTAGCGATAAGACTTAAGCTTACACAAAAGAGATTCAAATCAAATCAAATCAAACAGTCCACGAATTGTCCAGGTCGAAACAACTAATGTTTACATCTTCATCACCGAATCATTGGTATAGAAATAACGTTTGTAATCACCAATTTTCGCCCCATTTTATGTGTAGCCTATATTCGTTTTATTGAGAAAAACAATCTGACAATAACGTAGAAATGTTAACATGAGTGATAATGAATAATTAAAGTTCGATAGTCATAGAATAAGCTAGTAAATATTCTTATATAGGCCTAATGATCGTGGAATAAATTGAGAGTTGTCCTTTGGTGGGAGGGTATAGTTGTGTGCTCTGGGTCGTAATTGATGAGAGGAGGGGGATTGGAGTGGAGGTAGGAGTCGGTGAAGTACATGTTTGGGGTTGTGTAAAATGGAAAATTTCATACAAAATGGCGTCTGCACTATAACTATTAGCCTATAATTATACGCGATCGTTTGCGTACAATCGAGCTATTTACAAGCTGCGAGCGCTGACAACAGATTTCCGTCTCGATGACACGCACAATGGAAACCGCCCAATTTTCGCAGCCAAACTGCAATCTCGGCCGTCGTCGTCGGAAAACACATAAAATATACTTGAGAGAAATCGATTGGGAAGCCCGAGCTTATGTTGGAGAACTTGTATTCGGATCGACAATACACGCGACGAGCAATCTGGCTATTTAGCGTCGGCAGTCCTTTTGGCTGTCTGCCTACGTCAGTGGCGGATCCAGAACTGTTTCAAAGGGGGGGGGGGACAAAAACCTTTAAATCTTAGGACAGGGAAAAAACAGAAAAGTTGATGACCTTTTTAGTCATCGGTCTTTGTCTGAGGGAAAAGTACACTTCCAACCGCCAAAAAGTTGATGGCCTTTTTCAGTCCTCCAGTTGATAGCCCAATGGAGGGGGCCACGTCCCAAGCATTTTTCTGAACGGGGGGGGGGGGGGCAATATGCTATGACACCCGTATTCGTATTGCTAATTTCAAACCGAATGGGGGCCACGTCCCATGGCAGTTTTAAATGGGGGCCATGGCCGGATTGCCCCCTGGATCCGCCCCTGGCCTACGTGTGCTTGAAGGGGGGTTCGTGCTGTGCGTGCGTATTATGCTATAGGATGACGTAACACAGACGCCGTTTGCTGTACGGAAGCAGCGAATTGACAAAACACGTTTGTTGCGAAGTACAGCTTTAGAAATTCTCGAGGTTTGTCTTGTTTTTTGAAAGCGTAATAATTATGAGCAAATTCATTTAGAACTGCCAGTTTTGTGTATAACTGCACGCTGAAGAGCCCCGCTTAAGGTGGTATGTCTGGTACTGAATAACAATCATTATTGTGCGGGCTACTTCAGTTGCAGGAAGGCTTGCGACTTCTTTTCGTCGCTGTTCCAAGTCTGTTTCAGCAAATGCCGTGTGAAATAACAGTAACTTTAGGTTGGATATTATCGCAATTACTCTAGGCCTGTATCCAATTGAAAGCACGAGGCGTGCAAGGCAGTTTACTATGCAAAGTCCTTGTCCCTTCCACGCTTCCGTAACCCGATGAACCTGTTACAACGGAGATAAGTAGGCTATAGGAAGCCGATCACCGATAATGCGCATAATATTATTTTTTTAAGTCTTCCGGGCGTTGGCTTATTATTATTTTGTACAGTGTGAGATAATGAAATAATCTTTTAATCCGTATACGCTTCCGCCTTTAGAACGAGCAAAGGGAGACTATCAGTACATCCGTGACGCCCACCACCATAGCAGCGAAACGTGAATTTATTATAATATTATTCTCGAGTTAAAAAGTGGGGATGGAATTCCCTCCTTTCCCTCCCCGGAATTTACGGCCATGTTCTCGAAATTTCAAAACAACTCCACGTCTTAAAAAATCGCCACACAGAATTATTCACGTTTATCCAGAAACGCATCAACGCAAGAAAGACCCCAGTGATCACGGGCGCTTATCCAAGCCTCGAATCACTTCGACTCTTATCGGGCTTCGAACCTTATCGCAAGTGTGTGCGAAGCGACACGCCTTATCCGACCGACGTCCAGTCTCCGATAGCGCCATAACCCCCCCCCCCACCCTAGCATAAATTCCTGGCTACGCCACTGAGCGTCGTTCACCTTCTTTATTCAGGCTTGGGACTTGGCACTGTCAGAGTGCAAACAGCAACATAGGCCTATAGTTTATGGTTGTGATGTTATATACACTGTGTCCGGAAAAAGTGACCCATTTGGTAAATATGAAAGTAAATAGTAAATATTCATCGATTTTTTTACAATTCAAACACCATTTTAATCCTGACATATTTGTCCAACAATTGTCAAAATATAAAAGTTCCAGTCACAATATTGACGTCATTATGACGTCATTCTTGAGACTGGAAATTTTATATTTTCACAATTGTTAGACAAAATAATATGTTAGGATAAAAATGGTGTTTGAATTGTAAAAATCGATGAATATTTACTAATTATTTTCATATTTACAAGATAGGTCCCCTTTTCCCGGACACAGTGTATATATATATAAAATTATGTACATATAATATTATTTGCCAGTAGACGGCCTCCCATACACGAACGAGCCTCGTGGGTTTTTCCAGCGCCGTTCTTTACAGAGGACGCGTTGCGCATGCGTAATGTCGGATGACAAGGACGCCTCTTCCAGTCGGAGATGAGCTACCTGCATGGAAACCCATCCATTGTCCGTCTCCCATGTTTTTATTCCAGACATGCGTCGGGTCCGATGACCGTAACAGCTGCACGCATTTCAACGCATTTCCGTCGGCTTTCATAAAATGCAACGACGGGACGTACACATTCGGTTGTATGGCGCGCCGATGATTGAAAACTCCGCATGATGTTCAGCCGTAAATGAGAGGGGGCAGTGTCAGTTAATATTGCAAAGCACAATAAAGAGGCAGGAGTAGCTGCTGCAGATTGTTGGACCTTTCTGGCCGATGGTAGGCTATGCTATAAGCCTACTGTAGCTGCATGCGTCGTTTGGAATCTCACACTGCACGGTGAACGATGCGAAAATGGCTTTAGGACAAAAATATTGTATACGGTGAAGCGTCAAATGATAAAAGTGTTGTCTGTAACCCGCTTGAGTGGCATAGTAAGAAAAGCTGTACAACCGGCCAAAGCGCTGGATAGTAAATAGTGACTGAGAACGTTGAATGGGAAAGCACAGAGGTTAGTGAGTTTTTGTGTAGGCTTGTTTCTACTTTCAGAGAGACGACTACTCTCTTACTCATCGGCTTCTTCTGAGTTATGTTACAATTTTTTATCACTTTACAATTTCAGTATATTTAACTATTTTGATATGAAAAAATCCGTTGAAAATCAGTGAAGCTGACTAAATAATTCTGATTTTCCATCTTTCGTAGGTAGAAGAATAAATTATTATTGAAATAATTATTGAAATAGGGGAAGTCGGTCAAAGACGCAACGACGACGCCACTGTCAACAAATTTCCTCGTGGACGAGTCCAAAGACAAAACAGCGCAGGGGTGATCAGCGTCATGCAAAAGCAGAACGTACGGACCGTAGCGTTGGTCGTTGCCACCCTGACTTACCTTCTGATCGGAGCAGCCGTCTTCGAGGCCTTCGAGGCACAGTTAGAGAAGGCGGAAAGGGAAACCTTGGTCGACGATCAGGTGAGGTTCATGGACAGGTACAACGTCAGTGAACCGGACTTCCTGCGTCTGACGAGGATCGTTACGCACTCAGTTCCACACAAAGCAGGGATCCAGTGGAAGTTCGCAGGATCCTTTTTCTTCTCGACCACGGTCATCACTACCATTGGTAAGCTGCTTTTCATCTGCCTGCCTGCACGCATGGGCGGAGTTTGATTTCCGGTCTTGGGGGGGCCTTATTGGGAGGGCCAAACCCGAAAAAGGATACCATTTTCATGGTAAAAAAGGTGAATCTAGCCTTGTTGGAGGGGGCTCAGCCCCTTAGCCTCTGATAAACTCCGCCCATGCTTGTACGTCTGTAGCCTACGTCTGTGCGTCTGGTTCTCTCTGGTCAGATTTTCAAATTATTAAAATTAATTTATAATTAATTTTTTTAAATTCATCCGACGATAATGATGATGATGATGATGATGATGATGATGATGATGATGATGATGATGATGATGATGATGATGATGATGATGATGATGATGATGATGATGATGATGATGATGATGATGATGATGATGATGATGATGATGATGATGATGATGATGATGATGATGATGATGATGATGATGATGATGATGATGATGATGATGATGATGATGATGATGATGATGATGATGATGATGATGATGATGATGATGATGATGATGATGATGATGATGATGATGATGATGATGATGATGATGATGATGATGATGATGATGATGATGATGATGATGATGATGATGATGATGATGATGATGATGATGATGATGATGATGATGATGATGATGATGATGATGATGATGATGATGATGATGATGATGATGATGATGATGATGATGATGATGATGATGATGATGATGATGATGATGATGATGATGATGATGATGATGATGATGATGATGATGATGATGATGATGATGATGATGATGATGATGATGATGATGATGATGATGATGATGATGATGATGATGATGATGATGATGATGATGATGATGATGATGATGATGATGATGATGATGATGATGATGATGATGATGATGATGATGATGATGATGATGATGATGATGATGATGATGATGATGATGATGATGATGATGATGATGATGATGATGATGATGATGATGATGATGATGATGATGATGATGATGATGATGATGATGATGATGATGATGATGATGATGATGATGATGATGATGATGATGATGATGATGATGATGATGATGATGATGATGATGATGATGATGATGATGATGATGATGATGATGATGATGATGATGATGATGATGATGATGATGATGATGATGATGATGATGATGATGATGATGATGATGATGATGATGATGATGTTGATGATGTTGATGATGTTGATGATGTTGATGATGATTTAAGTCAGTCAGTCAGTCAAGCATTCAGTTAGTCAGTCAGTCAGTCAGTTAGTTAGTCAGTCAGTCAGTCAGTCAGTAAGTAAGTAAGTCAGTCAGTAAGTCAGTCAGTAAGTCAGTCAGTCAGCCTGTATGTCCGTATGACTATATTTCTCACTGTTCCTCTCTGTCTGCTTCCCTCTGTCTTTGTCTGCCTATTTCTCTGTCTCTCTCTCTCTCTGTCTCTCTGCTCGTCTGTCGTATGAACCGTTGAATTGGCGAACGGAAACTAGGATGGATCGATGTATGGAATAGGTTTAAGGATTGGATCAACGGTGGGCAGATCTGTTGGATGATTACCGGACCGTGGATCATCCACATGTAGCGTGTTATCGTGGAAAGCAAACATACTAAGGAGGAGGTGGAAGAGCGATCAAGGCGATGCGGAGAGAGAGACAGACAGACACACAGACAGACAGAGATAGACAGACAGAGACAGACAGAGACAGACAGAGACAGACAGAGACAGACAGAGACAGACAGAGAAAGAGAGAGCTCTACAGCGTGTTATCGTGGAAAGGAAACATACTAAAGAGGAGATGGCAGAGCGATCAAGGGGATCAAGGCGATGCGGAGAGAGAGACACAGACTGACAGACACACAGACAGACAGGCAGACAGAGACAGAGAGAGAAAGAAAGAGCTCCGCAGCGTGTTATCGTGGAAATGAAGCATACTAAGGAGGAGATAGCAGAGCGATCAAGGCGATGCGGAGAGAGAGAGACAGACAGAGACAGACACACACACACAGACAGAGACAGACAGAGTCAGACAGAAAAAGAGAGAGAGCTCCACAGCGTTTTATCATGGAAAGGAAACGCTCACTTCATGAAGAGGAGAAGGCGATGCGGAGAGAGAGAAGATGCCAAACAGACCGACCAAGAGATACAAGGAAAGCGACGCGGATGACCATCTATCTATCTATCTATCTATCTATCTATCTATCTATCTATCTATCTATCTATCTATCTATCTATCTATCTATCTATCTATCTATCTATCTATCTATCTATCTATCTATCTATCTATCTATCTATCTATCTATCTATCTATCTATCTATCTATCTATCTATCTATCTATCTATCTATCTATCTATCTATCTATCTATCTATCTATCTATCTATCTATCTATCTATCTATCTATCTATCTATCTATCTATCTATCTATCTATCTATCTATCTATCTATCTATCTATCTATCTATCTATCTATCTATCTATCTATCTATCTATCTATCCATCCATCCATCCATCCATCCATCCATCCATCCATCCATCCATACATCCATCCATCCATCCATCCATCCATCCATCCATCCATCCATCCGACCATCCATCCATCCATCCATCCATCCATCCATCCATCCATCCATCCATCCATCCATCCATCCATCCATCCATCCATCCATCCATCCATCCATCCATCCATCCATCCATCCATCCATCCATCCATCCATCCATCTATCTATCTATCTATCTATCTATCTATCTATCTATCTATCTATCTATCTATGTGATTTATATAGCGCCCTTTCAAGGCCTCTTCTCAGAGCATGAGATATATGATCATGTAATTATAATTATCACTGGTGCAACGGTCACGCACACTGCACGCTGGCAGTAAATCAGGCAGCAGCAGCAGCAGCTGACGACAGATGGAAGGATGCTGGAGGATGCTGAGCGCGTAGATGAAGCATCAGTTAGTCTCCTCGTGTGCTTTCTCCCCTCCTCCCCTCCTCCATCATCCTCTTCTGACCGACAGAGAGGCCGCTTAGAAGCCGCCAGAATCAACCACATCGAGAGTTATTCGAGACCCTTCATCCATCGAAATTCATGACAAAAACGTGATACAGAGCACAATCACCTACCTCCATATCTATAATTAGGCTATATACTATGTATATAATTATATATGTATATAAATATATATGTATATAATTATATATGTATATAATTATATATGTGTATATATAATTATACATGTGTGTGTATATGTGTGTGTGGGTGTGACGCCGAGTTCAAAACCAGTTGCTTGCCGCTCCCAAAATACTGCGCTAGAAGCTCAAATAGGTGAGAGGGCTAAAATATGGAATATTGTTTTATGGAATGAATAGCCTAGACTCCCTAGAGTAAATAATCATGTAGCCTCAAATGGGTGAGAGTTGCCGGGGGGATTGGAGCACTAAGGGAGTGATTCAATTCCACTTAGTCTTTCTTAGGACCCCTCCCCCATTGTAAACATGAGTGGAGTTTAGTTTCCGTTTGGGGGGGCTAACCCCGAGTCTGGGCCTTATTGGGAGAGCTAACCCTGAAAAAGGATACCATTTTCATGGTAAAAAGTTGAATCTGGGCCTTCTTCGGGGGGGGGCTTAGCCCCCCATATCTCCTGATAAACTCCTCCCATGCGTGTAACGTCCATTTTACACACCCCGACTTCCCATGAATCAACGTTTGACCCTCCTGTTACTTTTATACAAACCTCATGCCGGGGACACCTGCTTAGAGTAAGCTTATACGAGAAAACGGGGCGGGAAAAAATGCATGGGGAAATCGTCGGACGATATCCCATAGACATTTTGCTGAAATATCCTGAAAATCCATTTCAAAACGATAATAATAATAATTTATTCGTTTAGATGTCCATTCAATGCCATTTCGAAGTACACGTCTGTTGACACATATTAGTCACTTGATGTCGCCTGGTTCAATTGATGTAGGCCTGTGCATAAAATATGGGTCGTGTCCTCTCTGAAATTGTATTCTCATACTTATAGCCTGCATGCACCAGAAGAGCTTTTATTGGCTGGAAATAATGAGCATCATAACCGAGCCATAACATTAGTCTTTCAACCAACCAACCATAAACATTTTGTCTCTCCTCCCAGGCAATCTGCCTCTCTGTCCTCCAGGCCGACTCTGCCATTCACGCTCTTTTTCATTGCTCTGAACGTGGATTTTGTTCATAAAACCACGGCGTCCTATAATAATATTACACACTAACACGACACTAAATAAATATCCATCTAGGCAGCATTCTTGTCTTTGAGTGTATAGGCTATAGTATATATATGCGATATAGTGAGTACCGTTTTTCAGGGGCGTGGCCAGGAATTTATGACGGGGGGAAGGGTTATGGCCTGGCTGGATGCCCATCTTGACACCATAAATGTAAAAAAAATGGAAATCAAATTTAAAAAGGGGGGGGGGGAAACGTCGTTTTATTCTAAAAAATAGAAAACGGAAAAAAGAAGAAAAACATGAAATGGAAAATAATTTGACTTTTTACATCTTTAACTGCAATTGAAACTTAAAACCCTTGTTTACTTACCACATGTATCTCTTAAATGATGACGTTATACAATTAAACAATGGCATCAAGTTAGCTGAATGCTTGGGATTAGGCTGAAAACGTAAAGAATATAAGCAAAAATAAAAATTAAGGAAAATAATAAGAGACAGAAAATAAATAAATAGCGTTACATAATTTTTTTAAAAAACCAAAGTAAAACGATGCAAAACTAACAAACGAAAACACGACGTTTTTGGGAGCGAATAAAAACGAGAAAAAACGTTTTAAACAACTATGCTTGACACCAACCCAACTGTAGTGATACTATTACAGTAAATATAAAACGAATAAAGTAACAAAGAAAATACAGTAAGAAAAGCAACTGTTACTACAAACAATTGTTTGGTTTTTTCTTTTTTAAGTGGATAAACAACATTTTTTAAAACTTTTTTCTAAGCCAGTGGGGGCTTTAACCCCATAAGCCCCCTCTTGTCTACGCCACTGCCGTTTTCCTGGTTCCAACTAGACGGATCAGCCTCTTCCATGGTTGCTCATCGTACAAAACACTCGCGACTTATAATTGACTCAGGATCGATGGCATAGACGTCGGCAGCTGCACCGACGATAATGGCGGAACTTACGTCATTCACGGAACCAGCGCAAGCTCTTCACGTCCTCTCAGGACGTCAGGGAACCAGCATACATCTCAAGAAGTATAGATAGTGCTCAAGAGGGTGTGTAAGAAAAGTGGCACCGAGACAACTCAGATGGAGAGGGCCATGCTAAGGACTGCAGACGCATCTTGAAGCGTTAGTGATTAGGGAGTAAACACTGAACAGCCTGGCTGATGGGGGGAGGGGGGTGATCGATGCGACTTGGGCTGAAAAAGATATAATAAAGAGCAGGAGATAACCATGAAGAGATTTCGCATTACAGTCTATCCGGCGAATACTGGAATAGGCCCAGACGGAGTTTAGAGATGTCTCCGGCCATGCATACTTATAGCCTATAATAGTAGGCCTGCATGTATAACTAATCCTAGAGATGACTACCGTAGAAACAATGCTTGTACTCATTGTTGCTGCTGTTATTGCTGCATACGGAAAAATCGATATACAAAAAATAACAGAATGGTCCAACCATAGTCTGTCACGTGCATAGGCAGGCTTTTAGGGTTTCTCTCCGGACCATTGTTTTCCTCAAATTCATCTCCTTTACACCAACACATGATGTGTACCTAAATACAGTCTGTTGACCTAGATAGGTCTGCGGTTACTCAGAAAATATTGCTATGCCATTCGGGACTGCATGGTAAAACCATTTTAAATTTTAATTCTCAATTTCTTATTAAACCAAAGTCTAAAAACATAGAATAATTTTCCTGAATTAATATTAGCCTATTTTCTGATTACTAATAAAGTTATGTTATTTGGTAATCAAATTAAATTGCATAAAGAAGGTTATTGACTTTGAAATGTATTATAGGCCTACAAGATGTTGCATGGTCGAATTATATTTCGGTTTCGTTCTGTGGTTTTAAATATACTTTTTGGACAAAACATTGTTGCTTCATTCGTTTTTAAAAAATCGTTCATAATTTTCTTACATCTATCTATGTAATTTATATAGCGCCCCTTCACAGTTAAAAAATTTGTGTGCAGGTTGTCAATAAGTAAACCCAAAGGAACATAATATTATTATGGTTCCACAAAACAGGGTTCCATATTTACATCAGTAATTTGTGAGTTATTATACATTAATGGTAACCATTATATCTTCATAATCATATGTTCACTGTTCAGTGTTCACTTAGTAATGAAGAAACGCGAACAGGTTCTTCGAAACGACTATAAGAATAAAGGGCGCACGTTGTGTAATAATTTTCTTTTAGGGTATGGCCACAGTACACCGAAGACGGTCGGAGGTAAGGTGTTCTGTATGTTCTACGCGCTCGTCGGCATTCCTCTCAACCTCGTCATGTTCCAGAGCATCGGTGAACGACTGAACATCTTTGCAACGTTCGTCCTTCGCCGCCTCAGGACCTGCTTCCGGAATCGAAGAAGAGGTGGAGGAGTGGGAGGAATGGGAGGTGGTGGGATTGTCCAGCAGCAATCTTCTACCCGCGATGTCTCCCAAACTCACCTCATCCTCATCTCGATGAACATGTCCAGCCTCGCTGTGTTCGGCGGTGCATGGGCGTTCAGCCATTACGAGGAGTGGACGTATCTCGACTCCTTCTACTACTGCGTCATAACGTTGACGACCGTTGGATTCGGCGATTTCGTTGCTCTGCAGAAGAATCGTGTTCTGCAGACGAAGCCTCACTACGTCGCCTTCAGCATCCTCTTCATACTCTTCGGATTGGCCATCGTCTCTGCAGCCATGAATCTTCTCGTTCTTCGCTTTCTCACGATGAACGGCGCAGGAGATGAACGAAGGAGTGATGAACTGCGGACGAGGAGAAGAAACTTCAAACCATTCGAATGTCTTGACGGTACGTTCATTCATTCATTCATTCATTCCGAAAACTTATATAGCGCCTCTTCAAGAAGTCTACTCAGAGGCACTCGCAGCCCAGCCACGGCTACTCTTACAATAACCTCACGAATACGCTTAAGCGATCGATCGCTCTTGGACGTTGTAGACTACGACTTACTCTCGTGGATTTTGTCACAGCTCTAAAATAAAGTCTATTTACATCGCCTAATATTAATTATTTACATGTGCAAACGCCTTCTATGGGTGGTCCGGTAGAGTAATGGTTAACACGCTGGCCAAGAGTGCGAGAGGTAGCAGGTTCGAGCCCCCGTTGGGCGGATTTGATTTGTAGGCTGCTATTAGCGCCATTGTAATTGCAAAGCTGTCTGCTCAGTAGGTAGTTAGTACTAGTTACGTTTAATTAAGTGTCAGCTAATTTAATCAGTGCACGCCGATTGTCGTACAGCGACGTAAGTAGGCCAGGTGCAAATTGCCGCGCGGCGTCTGCACAGGTGATTGTCTGGACAGCACGTGACGTCTAGACGAGCGTACGTTAATTGTACAAGAAGGGAGTGGAAGTGAAAAAGGAGAGTTGCGTGTTGAGAGCCGTTGAGATAGGCTGTAAGAGTTGTTGTTGAGTTGCGATAGAGTAGACTGATGAAGGTAGTAGTCGTGTAGTTGTTATGATAACGCAAGTGTAGTCATTGTTGTGTTGTTGCTGATCGTTTTACTTTATATCGGATTTTGGAGTATAATAAGAAGAGTTAAACACGTCGTCGTTGTTGGTTAACAAAACAGTGAAAGACGGTAGATTCTTTAACCTAGCCATTTAGCTAATGAAACAGTTATCTAGGGATAGGCCTACGCTACCACGAACTTATACGAAGAAGCTTCCGAAGAGACTGAAGGTCACACGTAGAGAAGAAGAGGGAAAAGACTTGTGACATTTGGTGTCGTTGCGGTGAGATAACGATCCAAGTTGCAGGATAACGATCCAAGTTGCAGGATAACGATCCAAGTTGCAGGATAACGATCCAAGTTGCAGGATAACGATCCAAGTTGCAGGAGAACGATCGTAGTTACGAACGGAGGGATTCTATTCAATCAACAGACGTTGTGGAGGAACGGACGCTGTGAATTTATCGAGGAGCCGAGCACACGGGAGAAGCAACGATACATCGAGCATCCGTACGTCAGTGAGAAACGACAACACAACGACTACAAGGTAGAAAAACTTGCTTGTCTATTGAAGTTTGCTTAAAGAATTGAAGTCAGTCAATTGCAAACATTTGAAGAGTAGCCTACTATTTTATCGAGCATCTGTAAAGTAAAGAAGTAAGATGGAGAAACTTACGGAGAAAAAGCAAGCAAATATTAAGAAGATGTCTACTGATAGACTGATAAAACTGCTAATTGAAGCAGATCTAGACGCAGAAGAAGTCGAACAGATGTCGAGGGAAGAATTGATGAGAAATTTAGCCGAGGTTTGGGCTAAGAAAGAAGAAGAAGAAGAAGGTGCTGTCGGAGGCGCTGCGGAGAAGCCAGTGGAGAAGCCTGAGGCACCGATGTCTATGGAGGCGTTGCTGCAATTCATGATAATGAAAGAGGAGCAGCGTAAACAAGAAGAGAAGCAGAAAGAAGAGCAGCGCAGACAAGAGGAGAAAGAGCGTAAACAAGAAGAAAAAGAGAAAGAAGAGCAGCGCAGACAAGAGGAGAAAGAGCGTAAACAAGAAGAAAAAGAGAAAGAAGAGCAGCGCAGACAAGAGGAGAAAGAACGTAAGCAAGAAGAGAAAGAATTGCGACAACAAGAGATAGACATGCAGAGGCAGCAGTTCCAGATACAATTAGAACAAATGAGACTCGATCGTGATGAATCAGAACGGAGACGGACGGAGTTAATGATAGAGTACGAAAAAGCAAGAAAAAGCGATGAAGAAATACGAAAGCAGCAGATTGAGGACAAAAAGGCTCGCGAGGAAGAAAAAGAAAAGATGCGTTTACAAGAACTGGAGAGAGCAGAAGAAATTCGTCAGGAAGAATTTCAAGCCGGAAAAGACAATTTGGAAAAAGCAGAAAGAGAAAGAGAAGAGCAGATGCAGTTAGAACAAAAGAAACTTGCTATCAAGGAGGCACAACTTAAAGAAATGGCCATTGAAAAAGAAGAACGCAGAAAGCAGTTAGAACTATTACAACAGAAGATAGAACAGGAAGAACTGCGGAGAATCGAAGATCAAGATCGACTGAAGAAGAGAGACGAAGATGATCGTAAGAGCCGAGAAGTGTCAGAACAGATTAGACTCAAAGAAAGTGAGACAATGGTGTCCAAGATTAAGAAGATAGGTGACGCAATGAAGCATGTGTTACCGAAGATGCCGTATGATATGATGGAAGTGCCATTATATTTTGAAACAGTTGAAAATGCATTCAATAGCTTCGCTGTGGAAAAGCAATATTGGGTGAAATTGTTGTTGCCATTGATGACCCCGAGAGCGCGAACGGTATTGAATCGATTGTCATTTGAGAATTTAGATAAATACGATGCAGTGAAAGAGCACTTGTTGAAGGAATTCAAGTTAACAGCTCGTGAGTACAGGTCAAGGTTTGCAGATGCCAAGAAGACAGCCGAAGAAACGTATACGATGTTCACGGCTAGGCTGAAGAACCTGTTGAATTATTATGTCCGAAGTAGACGAGTGGACAAAGACTACGAGAAGCTGTTTGATTTGTTAGTGGCGGATAAGCTGAAAGAATGTTTACCACCAGGTCCACTGCAGTTTGTCTTAGCAAAAGAGGGCACAGAATGCTTGGAAGCTAGTAATGTTGCAGATCTCGCAGATATACATGTAAACAATCGGATTGGTGTGATGTTCCAAGACAAACCGAAATTTGAAGCATGGGACAATAGTCCAAAGCAACCCAAGTGGAACAAGGATAGCAAAGATTCCGGAAGCGACGCTGAACTGGAGACAAGTATGAGGGACTTGTTCACAGAGAATTCGAACGATGAAAGACAGCTGGAAGATGCGAAGAAATTCGAGGAGCAGCAGAGAAATGACGAGTCACTGAAATCGTGGTGGAGGATCGCTGAAGACCAAGGATCAGAGTTTATCGTGGTGAATGGATTGCTGTATAAGAAGCATCAAATGCTGGATCAGCTTGTGTATCAGTTGGTGTGTGCCAGCATTCCAGCAGAACTGTGTAGAGAAAACAAAGAAAAGTTCCTGCTACATCCAGAGATAATTGCAGAACTGAAAGAGGTTCCACCAATCAGTATATTGCAAGGAGAGCTACAAGCGAATGTGACTACAAGAGCACAAAGTCGGAGAGCAGAAGTCGAAGACGGAGAAGATGAAACGATAAACGAAAGTTCGCAAGAAGATGACACGGAAAGCGAAGATGAACTCAGCATCCAAGATGAAGAAGGAACAACATCCGAGAACAATGAAAACGAAGAAGAGATGGCTGCATGTGAACGAAATGATAGTGAAGACTCGGAGAGCGATATGGAAATTGGTGAGAACATGAGGGAATTGTTTATGGAGGATACGAATGATGAAAGACAATTGGAGGATGCAAAGAAATTGGAGAAGCCAAAACAGCATGCCAGCCATTATAACAAGAAAGCAAAATATAAAGAATTCGAACTTGGAGAAAGCATCGACGTACTACATCCAACGTCAACCAACAGATTGATCTCACGATGGCATGGTCCATATACTGTTCTACAAAGAAGATCCAAATATTCATATCTCGTGGACATGAATGAAAATGGTCGACGAATTATTCATGCCAACAAAATGAGAAAGTTCATCACAAGAACATTATCGTGTGGTCTTATCGAGGAAGAGGACGACGAATTCGGATCAGTGGTAGAAATACCGCTGAAAGACGATTATTCAGAGACGAAACAGAAATCACTTCAAGTGGATGATAAACCAATGAGCGCTTTAGCGATCAAAATGTCTAATCAAATACTGTATGCAATTAACCGTATGAAAGGATATTGAAGTACATTTTGATAACTGTCCTAATCATTTGAATGGACATTCTTTTAAGACATTTAGAATTGTTTCTGAAACAGATCTGATTGCATAATGTGATTTTATATATGTTTGAGGTTGGTAAACCATTTAATTTGTATTGTGATAGCAGCGATTTTGCTGTGGGGGCTGTGCTGTCACAAGTGGACGATGAGGGGATAGAACGTCCCGTTTCATTTATCAGCCAGAAGCTGACAGATACCCAGAGGAGATGGGCGACGATTGAGAAGGAAGCCTATGCAATCATATGGGCTTTAAACAAATTGAAAGAAATCATTATTGGTTCCAAGATTAATGTGTTCACTGATCATAATCCTTTAGTTTATTTGACTGAGTCAATGTCGAAGTCTGCTAAGTTAGTCAGATGGTCTTTATCATTGCAAAATTTTGACATTCTGTTGAACTATAAGAAAGGAAAGTTGAATGTAGTAGCAGACTGCTTATCGAGATTGTAGTATAAGGTATTTTGTGATTGCATTTAGTATAAGAATTGTTTGTATTTAGTTTAAGCATTATACGTTCGCTAATTTTTAAGATTAATTAGCTCTCTTCAAAAGAAAGGAAGGAGGTAATGTCAGCTAATTTAATCAGTGCACGCCGATTGTCGTACAGCGACGTAAGTAGGCCAGGTGCAAATTGCCGCGCGGCGTCTGCACAGGTGATTGTCTGGACAGCACGTGACGTCTAGACGAGCGTACGTTAATTGTACAAGAAGGGAGTGGAAGTGAAAAAGGAGAGTTGCGTGTTGAGAGCCGTTGAGATAGGCTGTAAGAGTTGTTGTTGAGTTGCGATAGAGTAGACTGATGAAGGTAGTAGTCGTGTAGTTGTTATGATAACGCAAGTGTAGTCATTGTTGTGTTGTTGCTGATCGTTTTACTTTATATCGGATTTTGGAGTATAATAAGAAGAGTTAAACACGTCGTCGTTGTTGGTTAACAAAACAGTGAAAGACGGTAGATTCTTTAACCTAGCCATTTAGCTAATGAAACAGTTATCTAGGGATAGGCCTACGCTACCACGAACTTATACGAAGAAGCTTCCGAAGAGACTGAAGGTCACACGTAGAGAAGAAGAGGGAAAAGACTTGTGACATTAAGATTACTGCATAACTTGTAAATGTAAAGCGCAGTGCGTCTTGCAGGCGTTTCATTGAAGAAAAAATATGATTATTATTATTATGGTTTGTATCACAGGTGACGTCATGACAGTCAGCGGCAGTCTTCCGTCCATTCGAGGTCAAGGTGACCTACTTTGCGCAGACGAAGCGGCCATCTTGTCTTGCGTAGGCTGTCATCCAACGACCAATCAGAAACCGCGATACAGGGTCACGCGACCGCCCGTCACCCACGTGACTCATCTGCTGCCACTTGAAAAAATCGACCGGAATTCGTCGAGTCCGACAGATGTCGCTTCTTTACGGAAAGGACCGAAGTTATACGAAAACAGCCGACCAATGTCGGCATGGTCGAAGTCGAACAGTTTGAAGCGAAATTCACTGTGACAAATTGTCATCATCACCACCCCACCACTACCACAGCCACCGCCGCCACTGCCACCGCCAACCACCACCACCACCCCCACTACCACCACCACCATCATCATCACCCCACCACCATCATCACCTCCACTACTACCACCCCACCACCGTCACAACCACTCCACCACCACCACCACCAACCCCACCACCACCACCATCATCACCCTCACTACTACCACCACCACCGCCGCCACCGCCACAACCACCGCCGCCGCCGCCACAACCACCACCACCGCCGCCGTCGACACAACCACCACCACCACTCCGAGCTATCAGTCCAAGACTTCTGCCATTTGCTTGCAATTGATGCGAATAGACTAAATGATCGCCTTTGTTTTTGATCATTTTTTGGCAACTGCACCTCACAATGCTAGTCAGCGTCATCTTTTGTTCTCGTGATTTATTTTCTATCCAGCGTAGTCTTCGTCTGGTGTCGTTGCATGATTGCCTTTGCATCTTGCTGCTCTTGCATGTAGCTTAATGCATAGTACTGTGGTATTCTGTAAACTGGTATTTCTGTCCAAATGTCGTCCAAACTTTAAACCATACAGACGGTAGTCTGAAAACCACACATGTGTTTATTTGGCCGCGCTGAGGTTGGGAGCGCCTCTGAATAGCCCCCTTGAAGAGGCGCTATATAAATGCATTTGATGAATGAAAGAACATGTCATTTTTCAATCAAACTTTAACACGGAATTTTTGTCACGTAGCGTGCTATAGTTACAGAGCTGACGGTGCAACATGCTCAACTTAAAAAAACTCCTGATATGATTGACTTTTCACATTATTTTCACTGCTAGTAAATAATGCATATCAATTGCTATTCATTATTAAAAGTAGTTTAGTATGAGCAACAACAGAGAATTTAAAATAAATTAAACAGCCGTGTGTTTCGCTCTCCATGCACTATGCTCGTAAAGCACGTCGAGCGAAACACGTGCATGCACGCTTTATTATGCATTGCCAGTGCTTCAATGTTAAATGCTTTGACAATAGTCTACATTGAACATTCATTCGTTCATTTGGGAATTTACATAGCACCCGTTTAAGAAACCTACTCAGGAGCTATCCAAGCCCAGTGACGGCTATAGAAAAAGATATGAGTGATTTGTAAAGTTCGGAAACAGTGGGCCTAATAGCCTTCGAATCGGATAGAACATTAACATTACAGACCATGATACTGCCATTGATGGTGTCAATCATTAATAGCAGTCTATTAGCCTATTTCCGCTGAGCCTGATCCCAGTCCAAACCAGACAAGTTTTTTGTGTCCAATTCTTGTTAAGTAGATATACCTCACACACCTTAACAGAGCTGAGATGAACTTCTCTAGTTAGATGATGCGAAGGAAGCTTCGTACACAGCCGTGTGAGGCTGTTAGCCTCTCTCGGAATGGGTGGTTGGAAAGGGTCCACCGGGCTTCTTCGCGACTTATTCGTGGTTCAATAAGCCCAACCGCGCATCCTAGTATACTTAGTATACTTAGTATACTTGTATACTAGTATCCTTGTATGCGCGAGGTCATGCACTGGTCTCCTTTTCCGCAGAGCGTTCATTTCAGGATTGCATATTTGGTGCGGCAATGGTAATTATCAGGCAGTGGACCCTCTCTACGTGAGTTTTTTTTTCCTTTCCACTTGCATGGACCGTCGCTACAGTGCAGAGCCTTCCTTCAATACAAGCAATTTCCTGGGGCGCAAATTTCTAACGGACGCCATTTTGTTTTACAAGAAGTGTGTTAACAGTTCTGTTTTCCAATTTTTTTGCCATATTCTCAAGATTGAGGCTTTCATTGTAGCTTAATTAACTAATAAGAAATAATTAACTCAGTCGTTCGTAAATGCTCTGTCTGGTTCATCATTCGGTTGAAAGTCTTCGGACATGGGTGAACAATAGTAATTGATGATCAGAGGGCGCCAAATGTACGATTTTCCTGGGGCGCCATATGAATTATGGCCGACCCTGGCTTCCCTTGGCTATGCGACACCTCGAAAATTGTTTTCAGTTTCAAAAACTGTAGACTGCTTACTATGTATGTATGCATGTATGTATGTATGTATGTATGTATGCATGTATGTATGTATGTATGTATGTATGTATGTATGTATGTATGTATGTATGTATGTATGTATGTATGTATATAATATATGTATGCATGTATGTATGTTTGTATGTATGTGTGTGTATGTGTGTATGTGTGTGTATGTATTGTATGTATGTATGTATATATGTCTGTGTGTGTATGTATGTATGTATGTATGTATGTTTGTATGTATGTATGTATGTATGTATGTATGTATGTATGTATGTATGTATGTATGTATGTATGTATTTGTGTATGTATGTATGTATGTATGTATGTATGTATGTATGTAGGCCCTATGTATGTATGTATGTGTGTATGTATGTATGTATGTATGTATGTATGTATGTATGTATGTATGTATGTATGTATGTATGTATGTATGTATGTATGTATGTATGTATGTATGTATGTATGTATGTATGTATGTATGTATGTATGTATGTATGTATGTATGTATGTATGTATGTATGTATGTATGTATGTATGTATGTATGCATGTATGTATGTGTAAATACCTGCTATAGCGCTCGGTGGTCTAATGGATTTGGTATTAAGTTTTGTGAATGTATCATATGTCATGTGAGGCGCCGGGTGTCCATTGGTCAGTTATTCTTATCGTGCATTCTAATATTTTATGAAGAAATAAATTATGCTAAGATGAAGCACTCAACTCATAGCTTCGAAAGTGATTTTAATGTTCAGTTTTAGATGAAGTAGGCAACCGTACACGGTTCTTAAAAGAAAAACAGTTACCAATCCCAACAATATTACAAATTTAGTCCGAGCGACTTATTTCTAGTTGCATCAATGTCCACTGCAACAAGCATTTTTCGTATGCGTTGATAGGACATCTGCAATAAAGCTCCATCGTGAACTGATCAGCTGTGTCATTTTCGGTCGTAACTACCTGCTGATCCTTTCTGGCATTTGCAGATATCGCATCCGTTTCCATCCTTTTGTAAACCGTTCTTGCACCTTATAATACACGGCGGTTGGTTGGTACAGGGCTCTGGAAACATGGAAATAAATTTATTGATGATAATAAAAATATATTGTAGTGTCAAATTAATACTCTGAAGTCCTAAAACAAGCTAAAGGAATCGATGACCTTGAGATACATAATAATAATTAGTCAGTAGGTTCGTGATGCTGAACAGCAGAATTATAAAAACAAGTTATTAACCACAGAGTAAGTCACAAACACATTATGTCTTACGGCTGAACAAGTCCTTTCAATCAATCAGACAATGAGTCAATTAATATCGCTGTTCAGAGAGCAAGTTGTCATATATAAGCGAATGTCATTTACACTATAGTGCATTAGGTTAGTTCAGACCTGAGCTTGAGGTGATGGTTCAGTTGGAATGGTGGTTCTTATAGTTCCAACATATCCATTCTCTTTCGATTTGGTGCACAATAGGCTATCCAGCCTGTCTTATAGTGGGGATTTTAAAAGGTATTTTTGAATAATTAGTGCTTGACCCAAGATATCCTTAAACACCGCGAGTGTAAGTTTCTACTAGTTTTCTAGTAGCGATTAGAAATATCTTTCCAACATCTTTCAACTTTTTCACTGTTCATCCCACTAAATCAATGTCTGCCAGGTTTCACACAGGGAATCATGAAAGAAGGATATGACACCCCGACAAAAGCCATAATCTATACCCAGACGGCAACACATCACTGAAGGCCTAGCGGGTCCGCATTATAATGCCACTAAGTCTTGTAGCAGCGGTTGTTCAACAGTGAACCAGTACGAGCCTAACTAATTACGTCCATCAGAGTGGATCTTCTTCAATCTTCATCATCCAGCACGCTTGACCACTTGGTTCCTCGCTCTAGAACTACTTTGGCACAGCCTCGATCATTTCACCGATTTGGTCATTTGGAACAATTGGAACGAGATCCCGCCTTCTGTTCGCTCTACAATTCTTCCTTCTGTCTTCTCAAAAACTGTTTCTTCTTGTGGGTGTCTTATCATGGTTCTGCCTTCAAGAATTGCCTTATGGTCTAAATTATGTTTAGGCCTGCATGTTTAAATACAATAGGGCCTACGGTACACCGTTGAGAATCATACAAAATAATAGAACTTAATAACATAGATCTAATATTTCTAATGAACATCAGATCGTTAAATTACGGATCGTTAATTCAGTCATCGTGTTTAAAATCTTCAAACTTAAGTACTTAACGACTGAATTGATGGTTCATAATTCAATAATATAGTAAATAAACGAAAAGAAACAGTGAACTAACTTTTCTTCAAGACGCAAACGCTCGGGCAGTTCTTGGTGCGACATTCGCCCACCTGCTCGCAGTCGTACCCCTTATCACAATCTTTTTTCTGAAATACAGTGAATTTCGTACATTCAGATGGCAAATGCGTTTATGCAGTAGGCTACATGAAGTCAGACATAGGAAGCAATCAGATGGACGAAATTCAAAAGAGGAGGAAGAGGAAAGAGTGAAACTATTGAATCTTTTGTCCTCGGTTCGTTCATTTGATTCTGATATTTCCCACCATGTCTGTTACAGTAGGCCTATACTATAGTAGTACGTTGGTTCGTGTATCTGTATATCTGTATGATCAGATTCTGACTATATTAGGCTATAGCGTCCGAATGGCGTAGACCTAAATAGGTTTTCCCCCGCATATTTGTGCTTGCATTCTGTCCATTCGACCGGGCACCAATGTTTTATATGTATATCCGTCCGTTCGTGTGGATGTCTTGCTTTCTCATCGCTGTCCTAGTCATTGTTCAAAGTGGCTCAGAATTCGCGTTGTATGTGTTGGAACCACAGCAACTTAGCTTGCATAGTCTAACTACCTATCTAACCTAAAGCGTCCTCTGAAAAGCAGCGATAGCGGGCCCACTGCTACAGCACTATCGTTCAACTTTTTTGACATAGCCTAGTCATAGCCACAAGTCTATGACTATAGCACTGAAAATTTCTGCCATACTCTTTCTTTAGATGTTTTCAATGATCACCCATATATAGTTGCCTTATTAGGTGCTACTTCAAGCAACCTTTTCCTCTGCACTGTCGCCTTTCCAGTAATATCGTCTTAGACTTCAATATTGCTCCTCTGCTGCTTCTTCCCAAGTTGTTATTCGACACATTTTCATCCTTTTGTCATAATTATCTCAAATCCTTGTAACCCCAATCATTTCTGTAACTCTTTTTCTTTACATTATTCAGCGTTGTGCCCTAAGCAGGGATTTCTATACCTCAGTATTGTATCCTTGTCCCATGGTGACAATATTAATACTGTTCTTATCAACGCAAGCTAAACTTGAATCAACCTCTATTGCTGTTTCAGCACATTGCATTGAAGCTTTTGGACCTTTTGCATAAGCACTCCCAAATACCTTTTTCCGTCGCTCACTTGCAATCTATCTATCTATCTATCTATCTATCTATCTATCTATCTATCTATCTATCTATCTATCTATCTATCTATCTATCTATCTATCTATCTATCTATCTATCTATCTATCTATCTATCTATCTATCTATCTATCTATCTATCTATCTATCTATCTATCTATCTATCTATCTATCTATCTATCTATCTATCTATCTATCTATCTATCTATCTATCTATCTATCTATCTATCTATCTATCTATCTATCTATCTATCTATCTATCTATCTATCTATCTATCTATCTATCTATGTGATTTATATAGCGCCTCTTCAAGGACTCTACTCAGAGGCGCTCCCGACCCAGGCCCGGTCGAAAAGAAAGGTCTTGAGCGAACTATAGAAAGTGCCAGACATGTTCCGAGGTTGGGAACGCAGGTTAGAGGGAAGGTCGTTCCAGACGGAAGGTCCAGTGACCGAAAATGCCCTATGCCTTCACCTTTCTTAAGAAAAGTCTTCTTTTCTCTTCCTTCACAAGCATCACGGAACAACCATAATTATGAACATTCTACTTAAGTTTCCCTCAGTTTCTCTGCTTTTCCTTGCAGTATTCCACTCTGCAACGAGGTTTGTGTTATCTGTAAAAACCAAGTCCGTAGCCAGGATTTTATTTCCGGGGGTGTTGATGAATATTGGAAAAAAATCCATTTTCGCCGCAAAAAATTCTGATGACTTTTTCTTAGGGATCAGGTCGAAATCTTGAAAAAAATTCCCATTTTCGCTGCAAAAATTTCTGATGACCTTTTTTTAAGCCATCAACTTCCATTTTTCAGATCGAAATTTTATCTATTGTTTAATTTCGGAGGGTGTTTTCATGGCTTTATTTCATGGTTTTTGCATCACAAACTAAAAAATGCAATAGATTTTTTCCTGCATTTTCCATTTCGGGGGGTGTTCAAACACCCAACACACCCCCCTGTCTACGGCCTTGGTAAAAACAACTCACTGTTGAACAAGGTGTGGCCTTCGGAGTGGTCTTCAGGGTGGTTGTCGGCGTGGTCGTCGGCGTGGTCGTCGGCGTGGCCTTCGGAGTCGTCTTCAGGGTGGTTGTCGGCGTGGTCGTCGGCGTGGTCGTCAGCGTGGTTGTCGGCGTGGTCGTCGGCGGGGTCGTCGACGTGGTAGTTGGCGTAGTAGTTGGGGTGGTCGTCGGCGGTTCGGTCGGCGGTTCGGTCGGCGGTTCGGTCGGCGGATCGGTCGGCGGTTCGGTCGGCGGATCGGTCGGCGGTTCGGTCGGCGGATCGGTCGGCGGATCGGTCGGCGGTACTCCAGCTGAATCAATCAAATCAAATCAAAATCAGTTTATTCTGAGAAAGAACAACAGACAAACAAACAAATAACCAAGGTAGACAGCAAAAGAAAATAGTACACATAAATAAAAATTAATGTTCATAGGACACCTTGATTGTACGAACGGTGAATAGGCTACTCAGAAAGGGTCATCCAGAAAGGGACAGGTCCCGCTAACCTGGATAACCCCTGAACGAAAAATGTAAATTAAGATGGTGAGGCTAGAGATCTAAACAGAGAATAGAAGAAAAAATAGGAAAATACCAGTGAAGAAATCAATGTGGCTTAAGATCACACAATATCACAAAAAACCTTCGGCAACAAGCCAAAAAACAATAACATAAAAAACACAAAAAACACACAAAAAACCAACCAAAACGCTTTTATTTTTGCTATAATTATAGGCCCTACACCGTGATTCAAAAAAGTAAGCCAAATTGTTTTTCATGTATCTCTAATTCCATATATTATATCACGCTAAAAAATCCAAATATTTAGTATATTTTGTCCGGCGCCGTTTTGTCAGCGCACCGTTATAACCATAAGGCACTCGGATGAGTCCATCTGATCTTATGGGTATAACTGGGTTACAATGTGATAATTAACCATGGCTAATATTGACATATAACCATTAACCAGTGATAATAAATAATGTCCCACTTGGTATAATTACAGTGCTGGTTATTCCGACTAGTAATAGGCCTAGGTCTGCTCAGTGGGCCTAATATTTAAATAAAATATTATATATAGTTACAAAGGTGCTTATAGTGTTTTTCCTCTGGTTCCTTTGTTTCGATCTGAGTACTAATATATTAGATGTGCCTAATGATTCAGGTTGCCACTACTGACTTATGTTTGTTGCTTTTTTGGTTTGTTGAATGGTGAAGTGTTGGAATTCTGTCGATGAAAATAATATAGATCATGCATTCATAATATTATCGTGTTGCGTAAGTAAACATATCTAATAATCGCACAACGGATGGGTTTCAGACATGGTTGTAAAAAACCTTTTTCCCGGTTTTTATTCTCTCCCAAAAAACCGTCGTTTTTTCTTTTTTCTTTTCCCCCATCGTTTTCTATCGTTTTTTATATGTGTTCTGTAACTTTAAGTTATTCATTTACTTTCTGTTATTATTTTCCCATATTTTTAGTTTGTTCTGATATTCCTTATGTTTTCCGCCAACTCTCAAGGATTCAGCTAACTAAAGTCATTATTTCATCGTTTAACATAATCATTTAAGAGATTGCCTGCGTGTAGTAGGCCTAGGTTCCTTATCAAGGTTTTCAAGGTTAAAAGGCGGTTTTAGATGTAGCAAAGTCAAATTATTTTCAGTGTCCGTTTTTATCGTTTTTTGTGTTTTTTGTATTTTTATAAAAAACCACTTTTTTCGTTTTTTATTCCGTTTTCATCGTTTTATTATTATTATTAGACCTCCTTTTATTACTATTATTAATTATTAATTATCATTATCAATATTCAATACTAGGCTATACCGACTTAGTCCTGCCGATGTCCGAAGTACCATCAGTGCAACCAACACCACAATGAACGCTGATTTCATCTCGTCTGATTCGTGTTGCCTCTTCTTAAGGTTTCACTGAAAAATGTAAAAATTGGTATTTCAGTAAAACCATCAGCTGTACACTGTGTAGGCTACTGTAACAGTAGCCGACTAAATAATTAACTTGCAAGCGAATGCAAAATGTAAATTGGTAAAACAAAATGTTTAAAAATTAACAGCAACTTATAACTGAATCGAAAGAGTGCTCAATTAGCCTTCTCAACCAGCCTACTCAACCAGTCCTCTCAATCAGGCTTTTCAGTCAGCCTACTCAATCAACTTTCTCAATCACCCTTCTCAATCAACCTTCTCAATCAACTTTCTCAATCACCCTTCTCAATCAACTTTCTCAAACAACCGTCTCAATCGGTGCTCTAAATCAGCCTTCGCAATCAGCCTACTCAATTAACCTTCTCAATCAACCTTCTCAATCAGCCTTCTCAATCAACCTTCTCAATCAGCCTTCTCAATCAGCCCTCTCAATCAGCCTTCTCAATCAACCTTCTCAATCAGCCTTCTCAATCAACCTTCTCAATCAGCCTTCTCAATCAGCCCTCTCAATCAACCTTCTCATTCAGCCATCTCAATCAGCCCTCTCAATAGCCCTCTCTATCAGCCTTCTCGATCTTCTCAACAAGCCTTCTTCTCAATCAACCATCTGTCAACTCAAGCTATGCTCACCGGTGAGTTAAAAATAATAGTCGATGAAAAATGTGGCACACATTGACTAATAATAATTATGGCGTCAGCTAAAAACAACTAACGACCACTAATCGAGACTTTCATATAGTGATCCAAGTTAACAAGGACCATATCGTTGCAGTTCGCTTTTTACCAACAGCGTCCAAGAGAACTGATTTCTTCGATTCCTCAACATTTCCCAGGCGGTCTGCGAACCTTGTCCGTAATACTTACAGCTGTACGAAGCGGATGCGTCGAATTCTTGGCAGCGCTCTGCAGTATGATGTTCGAATGCGATATTTATAGCAGGGCTGATTTAGTGTGTTTCAATAGCGTTCCATTGGCGTCACGAAATAATATATGATCTGTAAACACGAGGCGGAATCAACAGTAATTATCATTTAATCGACTGTGAGCCACAGATGGTAGATAAACATGTTCATTTTTTCATTCATTCAAGGATTTATATGGCAACGTCCAAAGAGACTTCTCAGTAGGACGGTGCTCCTGAATCCTTCAGACATTGTGCTGTCTCTTGCACATGCAGTGGCGTAGACAGGGGAGGTTTGGGATTAAACCCCCAATGGCTTAGGAAAAGTTTGTTTTTTAAGGTTATTTATCCACTTAAATAAGAAAAACAAAACACTTGTTTGTAGTAACAATTTTTTCTTACTTTATTTCCTTTGGTACTTTATTCCATTTTTATTTACTGTAATACGGTACTGTTGGGTTGGTGTTAGGAAGGGCATCGGGCGAGGCCACAAACCCTCTATCATAATTTTTTGGCTACGCCACTGCTCTTACAGAACGGTCTGGAAGAGTTCTATGCAGTAGGCTAGATGTTGGGTTGTGTCCAGAGAAAACCTATTCCAGACCGTCTGAGCTACCACTGAAGAAGCACGGTTTTCTATGGTATAATTATGAGAGCGAACGGGACAAGAAGCCCCCCCCCCCGTCCCATGGGAGCGTATGTAGCGACTACCTACAGGAACCCCAGATGCTGATCGAGAGAGGTTTATCTGGTTGTTTGAGGAAAAGTCTGCTGTTTGGTGCTGGACCACTCTGTATATAATAATAATTATTATAGGCCCTAAAATATATAGTCTATGAATATATATATATATATATATATATATGATCTTTGCATTATATTCATTAATGTGTATTGTAGCCCTAATCCTTCGTTTATAAATCAAAAGATGCATTTAAAAATTGAAAAAACTCCCACGATTGCTGTTGTTAAAATATTTGAACAGCTATTTAAATAGACTTTTTCTGCCGACTTCCCATTGTCTGATCATGCGCGCCATTTCATTCCTGGCTTTTTTGAATGCCTATTCGTCCGATGACATTCGTTCAATGTGAAATCAAAATGCAGTTAAAAGTGATGTAGTAGACATTCGGCCTTTCATTTTTAGTCTTTGTCAGCCGGCCGAAGTACAGAAAATAAAAATCCGGCGGTCTTGTTTCTGGAGAAGAGGCTGGAACGGCCTACGGCCTACGTGTTGTTCGCGTAGGCACTCATAGCACACACTGTCACTTAATTCAAACCCTTGGATGTAGGCTAATGTCTGGGTATTTTGCGACACTTCTGAATTAAAGATGACGAATAGCCATACTGGCAAGTATTTTGACAGCATGTCTATACAGCCCAACACCGTGCCTTTGCCATTGTAGGCCCATCTATGTGGAATGACCTCCCTCCCACTATCCGTAGTAAGATCTTATTGGGGGGTGTCATCTTCAGCCCCTCGCTACTTGAAGTCTTTTTATTTCCTCGGGGCTGTCACGCTGAGAGCGCCTCTGAATAGCTAGTCTGAAGAGGCGCTTTATAAATGCTCATATACCATACCATACCATACCAAATAAGCGTCTTAATTTGGTGCGCTTGGGTCAATCTACATTTCAGTTCCGGTTGGAACCGATGTACATAATGTAGACAGTCAACAACTATGAGATATGAGACGAGCTTCTGTATGTATTGAATAAAATACTGGACTGTGACTGCTCGCAACGAATTCATTTTGACAAGCGGGGAGATTGTTTCCACTCCCAAATGACAACGTCTTCCATCCAGCTTTGTGCGGGTAACAGAAATTGGCTTATTGTGGCCTTTACTTGATCTATGGTAGTTGGATTCAACAGCCCACATTTCGCAAGAATTGTCTCGGAGGAATGCCTCCATTGATCGCCATGCCAGCACGCCCACATGAAGGACCACATTCCTATATGGAGTCGTATTGTAGAGTCCATAGCCTATTTGCCCCACATTATACCCAATTACTCATAGTGATGCTGTATGGTGATGGGTTATGAGCGACAGATGGGTTCATGTTCAATTGTTCATGGACTGCTATTTCGCTCCCATGCTATAAGCCGGAGCTTAGATGCTGTGCTACCTGTAGTCGCCAAAGCCGATTCTATGCGATTGCACGTAGGCCTAATGGAGAAAATGCATTGCATAGGTCACTTTCTACCTTTGTAGCGCCTGTAGCCGTGACAGACTTTGCAACCAATGAAAGTAAATTTGGATTTTAATTGAGAATAATTAGGCCTACCAGTTTTCTTTTAGCTTCGATTTATCTAAAATAAATGCTGCGATGAAAATGTGTCTACGTGCAGTTACTGTTCTGAATGCGTAGCACGGACAGATGGCCCAACCGTGTTGTCTTCCTGGTCATTAAGGATATCTTCCTTGTCATTCATTTAAGATGTCTGTCATGTCATTTAGCCTAAGATTTCTTCCTTGTCATTCATTTAAGATGTCTGCCATATCATTTAAGATATCTTCCTTGTCATTCATTTAAGATGTCTGCCATGTCATTTAAGATATCTTCCTTGTCATTTAGGGGTCTTTTTGTCAATTATATATGATGTCTTCCTGGTCATTTAAGATGTCTTTATTGTCATTTTAGGGGTATTCTTTGTCACTTAGGGTGTCCTCCTTGTCGTTTAGGATGCCTTCCTAAATACTTAGCCTATGCAGGTCTATTGTTGGGCGCGGTAGTGTAGGGGCATGTTCACTGCTCAGTGCTACAGGGCCGGAAGGTTGCGAGTACAAATCCACCTCAAGCCGACGCCATTTAATTATCTTTAGCAACCCAAAATTAGGTTGTTTCATTTGTTTCCGATTATCAAAACAATGGAACTGCTAATTACTAATGTTCATTATCTAAAATTGTATTAGGCCTACGGCTGAAACTGCCAAGACAAAATTAATAGACAACGCTGCAAGTGAAAAGTTTTAATAAGTTTCATTTTCTTTTACATAATTGATCGCAAAAATATTCAAACAAGCTAAATCATACTATAAGTAAAGTAGAGTAGGCTAAACGTCACTTGTATAAAAAGGTAGACCTACATAAAATTGATGAAGCTATTCAGAATCACAGGATAAACATAAAACAAAAGAAATCTAGTGAAACCACAAGTGTAGCAGCAGCAATGAAGATAGCTAGCTAGCGAATAGAGTGATGAACTGACACTGAGAGAATTTCCTTTGGGTTCAAAGTTTCAAGCAATCTATGACCCACATAATAATTATGTAGCCTACTTCATATGGCTTCGCTAACTTAGTTTTAAAAAATACATTGAAGATTAATAATTATCGATGTATTTTTAAAAATTAAGTCAGCGATCCCATATTGAACTATTGCAATGTGTAGCTCAAAGAAACATTAATAGTAAGCTTAGTGTACAGGTGCAGCATCTCTTAAAATGCTTAGGTTAATTCAATATAATTTTGGGCAAATGATGCTTTATGAAGCAATACGCCTGGTAAGACATGGAATCTGAGATATGGACTTCTCAATGATCCTATAGTATCCGTATTTCGACGATGATGACTCAACGTTGCTTAATGGCCTAAATACCTAGAGTGTTGACTGTAATAGATGTTTTATGCATTTCAAGTTACAGTAAACAAATATCGTCTATTCGTTTGATCAGCTGTTTTAATTGTGATTTAACGAGGTGAATTTTCCAGACTTTCGTAGGATTCAAAGCCATTTTCATCCATCTTCAAAACGTACCTGCGCTGCATGCTATAGCCTACGATCTGTTCTCTGTAGGGCAGGACTCTACCAGACACTCAAGACATTTTTGTTCAAATAACGCATCAAATTAATTCTATTGGCCTACGCGCAACCAGGAATCAATTTTGAAAAACGCAGCGTCTCTTAAAATTGTCACAGTTTATAGTTCAATGTTTTTACAAAATGCATATTAATATATATATATATATATATATATATATATATATTATCACCAAACAAATACATGGCCCAAGTTCCACGAAATTAAAATGATGTGTGATTACATTACAACCTATATATAGTGTTGACTGCAAGCATTGTTTAAAGCGTTTATATAATTATTCGAGTTACATTGTGAAGCATCATATGTTCCGCTTATTATCAGCAGCTGCTTTAGCTCTAGGAACGTGGTGGCTCTGACAGACATTCGCAGAGTTGACATCCGTTTCTATCCGTCTTCAAACCGTACATGCACCGTATAGCACACGGTTCCGGCTCTCTAGGGCAGGACTCTGCAAGGTATTCAGACATTTTAATCAAAAAGTGCTATAATTATTAATTTGCACGCAGCGTCGCACACTCTAGATTTTACAATAGATTTGGTACGGTAGGCCTATTAAATCGTCTCTACTTTACGCTATCTATTGCGGTACGGTATTGACTAGTCTCTACTGTACGCTATCCATTGCGGTACAGTATTGACTCGTCTCTGCTTACGCTATCTATTGCGGAATAGTATTCGCTGTACCCACGACCATCCGAATAAACCAGATAGCCCGATATAAATGCCGAATCAACATCAACATATCGTTGCATGTGTAACAATAAAAAAGAGAACGAGTTATCAAGTCGGTCCTACTGTTCTATGTTGCACTCTGTCCAAATAAAGCTCACAATCCATAGGCCTAATTATTATATAGACCAAAGCATAGGCAAGGAGACAACGCTAAGCAAGCTTCTCATCCGGGTCGAACCCGTAATCACTATAACACAGATTCAATGCACTCTCTCGGCAAGCAATTGAGTTTCAACAAACTATACAGTATTAAACGAAGTGCCAATCATAAAACTAATACAAATGTTATCGCATATAAATATGAAATATTATGGAATATTATTATGTGTTGCGGTTAGATCTGACTAAGACGTCTCATACTTGGAGCACAGTAGGGTTTTGGAAGGAACGGTACTCTGCTGTTGGACGTTTCCTCTGACAACTTGCACTCGTAACCGGAGGGACATCTCTTTCTCTGAAATCGATGCACCACAAAATTTAGCAACTAAAATCTACGATTTAGTGAATGACTAAAGTAGTGAATGGCAATCGCCTTTTAGTCAAGTTCAGGCAATACTCATGTGAAGTAAACTGAAAGGCTGTCTGAATATGCCCGGTACAGTTATTATCTGTCGCTGAACACAACTTAGACTACAATGATGTTAGTCACGGTGTTTCTGATAAGATGGTGAACCTACCAAGAACATAATCTATGCCTTCACCATCAACACAATAATTATCCTCATAAATATCATGGTTGAATAATCCAACACAAAGAAAATAATAGCCAATGGCAAGAACATGAGCAAGACAGCGAATTGCAGAAAGATATTATTCTGAGAGAAAAAAACGCACAGAAATGGTGTTCATTATATACCTTGCATGGATCGGGGCAAAAGCATCTGGGACACTTGTTCTTCTTGATCTTCAGCGAAAAACAATTTTTAGCACAAGCTGTGCACGAACCTAAACAAGCACACACACATCACATTTATACATTTATTTATTTGGTGAACCAACATCTTACAGGTCGTAATTAAATCATATTTTTCAAGTTGTATGAATTTACCCATGAGAGACTCAAAAGAGGTTTAAGACTAACCATATCCGCTAACCAGGGCCACAATGTGGCTTTGTGTTTTTTTTTCTAGGATAGCATTTCGTAGCAAGTTTATTTGATGCTCATTGGGATAATCGCCTTCAGTGTCGAAATCAGAAAAAGTGGATGCGAGAACTACTGTACAGGACTATATAGCGCTAGTTTCGCACGCCAGCAAAATTCTCCTACGGGTCATTCTGCAGCGCATTCAGACCAAGCTTGACAACGAAGTGGCTCCTGAGCAGGCCGGTTTCAGACCCAACCAAGGCACTCGCAATCAGATTACGAACCTCCGGATCATCATGGAAAAGGCAAATGAGAGAAGTCAGCCTCTCTACTTCTGCATCGTGGACTTTGTGAAAGCGTTCGACATGGTGCAACACGGTCAGCTGTGGTTGTCCATGCTGGACATGGGGTTCCCCCCACAACTTGTCCAACTATTGATGAACCTATACAAACAGCAGCAGGCAGCTGTTAGTACGGATAATATCACCTCTCTGACTGGTTCCGCGTTTAGAAAGGCGTTCGGCAAGGTTGTAACATCTCACCTTGCCTATTTAACATCCTGGCGTAACAGGTAATGCGCAAGGCGCTTGACGAGTTCAGAGGGGGCTTCAGAATTGGAGGTAGGACCATCAGTAATCTTAGATACGCGAATAACATCCTCTTGATCGCTACATCCTCGGAGGAACTCCAGGAGCTCGTCAATCATGTTGAATCTGCTGCCAAGGAGTACGGTTTAAAGATAAATTCTTCAAAGATGAAGGTTATGACCAACACCGATAGGGTCCTCAAGATTTTCGTCGCGAGCGGTGAACTTAAACAGGTGGATAACTTCACATAATTATTTAGGCAGTAAAATTTCAAGCGATGCAAAGTGTTCAGACGATATCAAGTCCAGGCTGGCCATGGGTATGGCAGTCATGGTGAAGTTTACGAAGGTCTGGAAAAACAAGTCCATTAGTACTCAAACCAAGCTTCGTTTGATGAAATCCTTGGCCTGGTCAGTCGCAACCTATGGTTGCGAATCATGGGTGCTCAAACAGGCGGATGAAAAGCAGATACAGAGTTTCGAGAACAAATGTGCCCTTAACCCTCGGGCTACCAGGGGGGGTGGTATCCACCCCCCCCCTAGGTTTTTTCCAAATCAAATTTTTTTCGTTTGAATTTAAATTTTGACGTTTTATGTAGCTGTAGAGGATTCATTTTCACACATTTTGAGCTAACATGTGTGATGATATACCATACCATTCAAAAGTTATACCCGATATACCCGAGGCACCAGACGGAGGGGGGGTGGATACCACCCCCTTAGATTATCGGCTGTATCTTATCCGTCCTTTGACATGAAGAGACACGAATTACACCATTCTGTAGAGGGAATGTGGGGCTACATTGTGGTGGTCACGGAATTGTCTTTGGACAACCGGAAGTGCTCAAAATAAATTAAAATATATAAAAGGTGTTTTATTTTCATAAAATTTTCATGTTTTTCCTATTAACAATTATTCATAATTTATTTTTCAAGAGAAGTAAATTATGCCATTCTATAGAGGGCATTTAGGGCTATCTTTTGATACCATTTAATTTGACATTTGATGACCGGAAGTGCTCAAAATAAATTTAAATGTGTGAAAATGTTGGGTTTTTTTACAACGTAAACCGATAAGTCTCCGTAAACGTTTTTCAGCAGCTAATACATGTTTTTTTTCTTTTTATTGTAATTAAAACTAACTTATTACTAGTTTTTATAGTTGGATATTGGACTTTATTATATTTAAATAAATAAATTAGGTTAAAAACACACAGAATCGAATATTTTGCTTATGCGAAAGTATACATTTTGTGAAATCGACGGGTGCCTAGGGAAAAAAATTCATAATTCCGGGGTGCTTTCATATATTTCAAACCTAAATATACCATTTTGTGCAGAAATGAATGCTGAATCCATTGATGCATTACAAGTTATGATATCTCAAACCAAACCCAAAATCCAGGGAAGGGGTGGTAACCACCCCCCCCCTTGGTAGTCAGTGTTACAAAAAAAGCTTGGTAGCCTGAGGGTCAAGCTTTTGCTCATTTCTTGGACGCTGAAACTAACTACGGAGCAAGTTTATCGGCTGGCCGGAACTTCACCAGAGCTCTTGGGTTCCATCAAGGCTCTCAAACTCTTCTATTTCGGTCATAACATCAGGATCCCCCAGGATTGCGTGGAAAAAGCCATGATGCTGGCATTGCTGGGTAGACTGCGTATTAGCTGGATTGACAACATTCTGGCTTGGTCCCGTCTTTACGGATCCCACCTTCTCGCCGCTGCACGCGACAGGAGACAGTGGAGACTTGAGAGCTTTAGTTCATGCATGTGACCAACCGTCGCGCAGCGACGTCAGTGATTGACATGACATGACATGACATGGATGCAATAATTGTCATCGAATGAACAAATGAATGAACGAACAAAGGAATTAATGAGCGATAGGATAAATGATTGGAATGGAAATGAAGAATTATCAAAATGAATACTCTTTGATGAAGTCTAAATTAATAATTATTATGGGACGCATTATTATAAATGTTCAGCCAGCCTGACGTTCTTAAAATGTGTTGATCCGTAGGCCGATTATTACGAATCTGAGTGTGATGCATTACGTCGTAATCGTAGTCTCCAAATTTCTAAAGCCCTGCTAGAAAGCTAAGCTCGGGGCACCAGCTTATTCACGAGCGCTCCGTTGATTCAAAAGGGTTGTCCATAAGAGTATAATGGTCCAAAGGTGGTCCGGGTCGAGTTACCATAGGATTAGAGGAGGCGGTACAGCTACTAAGGCGAGTGTCGTCTGGGTCGGGAATTGGGGGTGGATGGAGATGGTATAGCTTGTGGGCCACAGAACGATGGGTTTTGAAATAAATTTAGGCTATTTATTGATAAATAATTTCATGAAATTGACCAAGGGATAGAGCTTTATTTGCTTACCTGTACTCTTTACGGGAACGCACTGCGGTTGTGGGTAACACGGATCTGTTTTGCAGGTGACCTTAACCAATTGGCATTCATGACCAGCGGAACACCTGACAGTCTACAATATCAATCAATCAATCAATCAATCAACCAATCAATCAATCAACCAACCAATCAATCAGAATTTATATAGCGCCCCTTCGAGGTACCTCCTTAGAGGCGCTACCGGTCGAGATCAAGTGAATATAATATAGGGCCTAGGATCGAAATGTCGTTTAAGATGAAATAACGCAAGCTGCAGGTATGACAAATTCACTGTAAGAAAAGGTAAAGATAGATTTCCGCACAGGCCCGGCCTTAGGGCAAGGCGAGCGAGGCAACCGCCTTGGGCCCCGCGCTTCCAGGGGCCCCGCGCTGCTGGCTATAATTTTTTTATTTGACGATATTGGCAATGATTACGTTGTATAAAACAACTGTTTTTGAAGTCAATTTGTCACGCGAATGTGACATGGTGATTTTTAAAGAACGAAACTTTGATCGCTAAACCTTAAGGCGAGTCACAGCTAACCTACTTTAGTAAAATTCTCTCCATGCAGAAACACTAATCAGGGCCTAACTCATTTTGCTTCAAATTTGCAAATGGACATCCGCATACATTTTTGCTGGAGAGGGCAAAACACAATGATAGCGGTGACAATTTTAGCTTAGAAAATGCAAAACAGGAAATTTGCAATATGGATATTTTCAGAGAGGTGCATTATACCATGCATAAATATCTTAAATTTGTCCGTTTCCCTATCTGAATAATTAGCATCATTAGTGCTTTGGCGCAAAGAAATGTGTCAAAAGCCAAAACGCATACCTAACATGCATCATTTGAAAATCAAATATGTACTATAATAGGCCACATCAATGTGATTTGTTTTAAAATAGTGTTCTTAGCTCAAAAGATATTTGGGAAACAACGTTAAGTGTCCCATCTTATAAGGTGACGCTCCCCCACCAGTGCCGCATTGACAGGAAATCAACTGCATAAATTTAAGCATGAGGACCCGCCGCTGCCTTGGGCCCCGCAAACCATAGGGCCGGGCCTGTTTCCGCATTTTGTATCCATTTGGTTTTTTCTTTCTTTTCCACTGTAAATGTTTTGCATTTGGTTCTTGTGATCCAACAGAGTCTTGTCGTTGCATTAGATTAACTACTTTGATACACGGACATCGATCGTTGTGTCCGACTGCGGAAATGTAACACTTGTGGGGCGCGGTCGCGTAGAGGTAGGCCTATATGTTCGGTGCTTGGAGCTGGAAGGTTACGGGTTCAAATCCAGGTCAAACCGCCGCAGCCGTCACCGCGTGTAGGCCTATAGGGATCATGAGCAAGTTCTACAATAATTGCTCATGCGCTTCGACGTGAAACTCGGATTCAGTGTCCGCGCTGTAGTCGGGAGCGCTTCTTGAAGGGGCGCTATGACAAGTGCTCATGCATGCAATACATGCATATTCTGGTCGTAAACTGCTCGTAATTAACTGATTCCCGTAGCTATAGCTTCTAAGTATAATTCGAGTTCATGATTAGGATACATATATAAATATGCAAATATATAAACATATCTATACATGTTTTATGGGCACTGCATGCTTATGTCTACTGCTGAACTTATTTTCATAAGCAAAATGTAACATTGCCTTGCGCCGCTCAGCGCTTTAGAAGTTTCGAAACTCTTTGTAAACACAAACAAAAATAATTATGATAAAATAATTATGATAAAAGTGACTAGTGAGATGATGACTGTCTATTAATTTGAGTGTTTCCAGTTTGTTTTAGCAAGATTTCCAACCTGACAACTCGGTCTAGAAGGACAATCGCAGCTCGGACATCCCTCTGAATCCGTACCAGGGAGGCAGTCCGGACTACACTTAATCATTGGACAAGAAGATGGCGTCTCTTCTGAAAAAGATAAGACAAGTTAAGCATGACAGTTTTAAACACATCTTTAACTAGTATGAATCCTAGAAATTGCAGTTATGAAATTGTAGCGTGGTCTGTAAATCAGCGAAAACATAACCAATATTAGTTTGCAATTGTATTCCTCTTAAACGAGGGCGACGTAATATCATCTCCTTAAATTAACGAACTGTCAATTTCAGATAGCCCATTAATTTGTTCTGTGTTGAAAATAATATTTAAAATTGGATGTATAAATAAATGGGAAACACGGAGTAGGCTATATATTACGGTTAGTGGCGGAGTTGTGCTTTTGATGATGTAGGCCTACTACAGTTTTGCTTTTAGTATCTATTATGCATTATGTGGTCATTTTTAGTGTATTGCAGGCTGTCTGCTCAGTTAGTATAGTTAAGATTTGTGTATTCTGTGATCTGTGTTCTTGTAAATTGTTTAAACTGCATAATTGTACACTGTAACCGGTTGCGTTAACTGTCAACAGGATTGTTGAATAAAGGAAAATTATTATTATTATTATTATTATTATTATTGTTATTTTCCACACTTATTTTAGACATTTCCCCATAAATTGTGGGTAATTCCAAGGACAGAGGTGTATTCAAATACATAATATAATAATAGACAAAATAGACCTATAGTATAATTGAAATCTTGGACCTGCCTAAGGGCAGAGCACTAAAGAAGAAGTATAGGCCCTACATATAAAAATTATTATAAGTCAAAATGCACTTAAAGTAATGTATTTTTGCTTGTCACTCGTGTAGAATACACAGTTCCGCAATTTCGTCGAATGATGACGTATTGTGGCCTACAATTAAATAGTAATTAGCAACAATTGTGATGATAGGCTTTAAAGCGATAATAATTGAGCAGTCGAGATGTGACATTGAGCACCTTGTACGGCAGCAACACAGGTCGGCTGAGGATAGCAAGGAGTCGTAAAGCACGAAACCGTTTCTAACTGACAGACAGATCCAGCGTCACAAGCATAGTTCTGAAACATAAGGACAAGTTTTTTTAATTCTCCCAGTTCAAGTTCTCGCTCCTGGCAATCTGTCTGATTACCTGCCCTTCTGGTTGTTTACAAATATACGTCCGTCTGCTTGTCTGTATTACATCTTGCATGCATGCTGTTACCTGTCTATCTCCATGTCTCCTCAAACATATTAGTGCATCTGCAATTCTGCATGCCTGTGCCTGTGCATGTGCACCAATAATACCTATCTTTTTATAGTTAGTCCGTTGGTATACCTGCCGTTGTGCCTGCTCGTCTATATGTCTATCTGCTTGCCTGCATACCTGCCCATCTGTCTTTGTTACCTGCTGTCTGCTGCCTCCATACATATTCGTCTATCTGTTTGCCTGAATGTACTTATCTATCCAGTTATAGTTGGTCCGTGCACATCACTGTCTGCTTAGATATCCGTCCGTATGCCTAAGCAAGTGTTTCAACACGAATCCTGTTAGATAACTCGCTGCTTGAACTATACTCAGCGATTTGGAAAGTATTGAACTTCGTTTGCAAAAGCAGAAATGTATTCATGTCATCGATGAAGGTGGATGCGATCATTATGGATTATAAGCATGATTCATTCATTCATTCATTTCTAGAATTTAAGAAACCTACTCAGAGGCGCTTTCAGCCCAGCCACAGCTAAAAAATAGGTTTTCAACGACTTATAAAAAGCAGGTGAATTTAGCCTAGGCATAAGTCGCAAGTTTAGTGGGAGGCGATTCCAGACAGCGAGACCCACAGTAGAAAAGGCTCGGCGCTGTCTTGTAGATGGCGAGATGATTATAATTTCTCCAATTATTGTTACTATTTCTTTAAGGAACGTTCCTAACCTCACAGGTCGGACCATCGCAGGCACACGTCGGACATCCATCAACCGTATGCGAAACACAGTTTGGAGCACACCTGACCAACGGACAAGGATCAGCTGCCTCTTCTACAAAAGGTCGCACAAGGTAATTCGAGTAATGCAAGTATGTTAAACGACTTTAGAAAGAACTCTCTCTCTATAGCGTTATTACCGCATTGATACATGATTGTTACAATTGCATTCAATAATGGCGCTATAATAATTTTAGCAACCGTTGGCACAGCTGGTACTCAATCTCGAACCATAATCAAGTCAAATTAAATTTATTGCTACCCCAAAAACAATCACACGTTATGTACAAAGTGATTAAGATTATAGCCTAGATGATTATAGCTGCTGGCTCTGCAAAAAGGTAGAACAAGGTAATTCGAGTAATGCCAGTATGTTAGACAACTTTAGAAATAACTCTTTACAGCGTTACTATACCGGATTGATACATGTTACAATTGCATTCAATAATGGCGCTATAATAATTTTAGCAGCAGATGGCACGGCTTCTCAGAGAAAAATATTTCGTAGAGCAACATGTACGTAGGTATAATAGCCCTATACATGTACATATGCACACATATGTATACATGTATGTAATTTTTATGTAGGGCCTATACACATAATACAGAATACAATCAGAGACAGAATAGGCCTAGTATAATTGGAGTCTTGAACCTGCCTAAGGGGCAGAGCACTAAAGAAGAAGTAGGCTATAAACTTAGGCTACATAAAACTCAAAATGCAATAATGTAGGCTATTGCTTGTTTGTCACGAGTGTCGGCTACAAAGTTCCGCAATGTCGTCGAATGATGCCGTTTTGTGGTTTATAATTAAATAAATAATTAGCAATAATTGTGATGATAGGCTTTAAAGCGAAATCGAGATGTGACATAGCGCACCTTGTACGGCAGCAACACAGGTCGGTTGAGGATAACAGGGAGTCGTAAAACACGAAACTGTTTCTAACTGACAGACAGATCCAGCGTCACAAGCATAGTTCTGAAACATAAGGACAAGTTTTTTTAAAATTCTCACAGTTCAAGTTCTCGCTCCTGGCAATCTGTATGCCAACCTGCCTTTCTGTCTGCCAACCCGCCTTTCTGTCTGCCAACCTGCCTTTCTGTCTGCCAACCTGCCTTTCTGTCTGCCAACCTGCCTTTCTGTCTGCCAACCCGCCTTTCTGTCTGCCAACCTGCCTTTCTGTCTGCCAACCTGCCTTTCTGGCCGTCTACATATAAATTAATTATACGTCCGTCTGCTTGTCTGTATTCCAATTTGTTTATGCGTCAATCAATCCGTCTTTCTCTCTCAAGTGTGCTTATAAGTTTGCTAGCCTGCTTGCTTGCCTGCCTGTTTGTCTGTCTGTCTGCTTGAATGCATCTCTGTTATCTGTCTGTCTGCATGTTTCCTCAAACATATTAGTGTATAAGTAGCCTATGCCTGTGTGTACTTCATCATCATCATCATCATCATCATCACAAACCATAGGCTCAACGCCCGTAGGTGTCCGACGCCACTCTCTGTCTGAGCCTGTCTCGTGTCATTTCCCAGTTTCTACAGGCTAGCAGGTCTACTTCATACCATTATATCTTGAAGCAGCTGGACCGTCTTGTCTGCTTGAAGATAATGTTAGGAAAGAGGCATGCAGGACAGGACAACCAGTGGGACAAGTCCGTTTTGTGTCCAATGCCCTCTCCACCGACTCTCTCCACCGGTCTGTCCTGACCCACCTGTGCATGTGTGTACTTACAATATCTATATATTTATAAGTGGTCCTTTGGTCTGCCTGCTTTTCTGCCTGCTTGTCTGTCTGTTGTCACCCTGCCTGCCTACATGCATGCCTGCTCAACTGTCACTGTTATCTGTCTGTCATTGGTTATAAGAGCCTCAAACATAATTATTAGTCTATCTGCATGCCTGTCGCTGTTTAAGGACACTGCCATCTCAAAGATGATTAGTGCCGCCCTCCTCCTCCTTTATCCAGGCTTGGGACTGGCACTGGCAGAGTGCAACCAGTGGCGGAGGTCCTTCGTGTACTTATAATATCTATAGGCCTATTTATAGTTGGTCCGTTGGTCTGCCTGCTTGCCTGCATGTCTGTCTGCCTGCCTGCTTATCTGTCAGTCTGCCTGCCTGCCTGCCTGCCTGCCTGCCTGCATTCCTGCCCATCTGTCTCTGTTAGTCTACCTGTCTGGCTGCTGCCTCTATGGTGTATCTGTATGCCTGAATGTAGGCCTACTTATCTATCCATTTATTGTTGGTCCATGCATCTCACTGTCTGCTTACATAATTATCCGTCCATATGCTATTATTGCCTAAGCAAGTGTTTCCACACGAATCCTGTTAGATAGGTCGCTGCTTGAACTACTCAACGATTTGGAAAGTAGGCTATAATTATTGACCTTCGTTTGCAAAAAGCAGAAATGTCATTACGTCAGCGGAGAAGGTGACTTCTCTCATTATGGATAATTATAAACATCAGGGCCGTGTTTAACATAGGTCCATTCAGTGCGGTGCACCGAATGCCCCTGAGCCGAGATTTTTATTGAACAGCGGATTTTTGTAAAATGACTAATCTTGTAAGACTGTCGAACGGCACTTTGCCCCTGCTGTAACACTCTGCACCGACACTCGAAGAACCTTAGCCCTTTAATGCCGAGATGATAGTAAATGGTATGGGAAATCCTATACCCTCCGGCATTAAAGGGTTAAACACGGCCCTGAATTTTAAACATGCTGGCGAGACTATGACCGATGATTATAATTACTCTAATTATATTATTACTGTTTGTTTAAGGAACGTTGCTAACCTCACAGGTTGGACCATCGCAGGCACACGTCGGACATCCATCAGAATCCCTATCCGGAACACAGTATGGAGCACACCTGACCATCGGACACTCAACTGCTGGCTCTGCAAAAAGGTAGAACAAGGTAATTCGAGTAATGCAAGTACGTGTTAAACGACTTTAAAAATAACACTCTATAGCGCGTTATTATATGGGTTTGATACATTGCACATGTTACAATAATTGCCTTCAATAAAGGTGCTACAATAATTTTAGCAACAGTGGGCACAGTGGCACTTAATCTCAAACTATAAGCAAATCAAAGTTATTGCTACCCCAAAAAACAATCACACGTTATGTACAAAATGATTAAGATTATAGATGAATGGGTGATTAGATGTAGGCCTACAGAGAGTTGGAAGTAAGGAAACAATCATTAGGCCTATTATGTGCCCCTAAATGGAAGATCCCGCTAGGTCGGGGCGTTATAGATAGATTGATATTTAGAGCAAAGATGATGGGTGAGTATCCTTTGTCAGGCGTAGTTCCTGACACTTTTCAGGGTGGAATAATTTCGTTCAAATTACCAATATTACAGTTAAGTATGCCTAAACGCATTTCTTAAGTAGTCCCAAATGCATTTCTTGCTTACCAGGAATGTTCGATAGAATCTCGCAATGCCTATTAATGCTGTCGTTTGAATAATTATCATCACATAAAGGCCAATCGTCACATTATTGCGTATTAATTTACTTTAATGGATTCAATTCAATAATCAACAATGTGATAATAGGAAATAAGCGGGTAAGAACAAATGATATGATGAGATTTGACGTTACGCACCTTGTACAGCTACACAGGTCGGTATAGGATTGCATGGTGCCCTGAAACATTGAACCGTTTTCAGCTCGCATACATATCCTTCGTCACAAGGATAGTTCTGAAACATAAAAATTATTATGAACAACTTTTCATTCTGCAAGTAGACTTCTGTCCATCCGTCTGATCACTTCTTTCTCTCTGTCTCTGCCTCTGTCTGTCTCTGTCTGCCTCTGTCTCTGTCTGTCTCTGTATGTCTCTGTCTGTCTCTGACTTTCCTGTCTCTCTCTCCATCTGTCTGTCTGTCTGTCTGTCTGTCTGTCTGTCTGTCTGTCTGTCTGTCTGTCTGTCTCTCTCTCTCTCTTGTCCACACCTACGTCAGTCTGCTTGTCTAAAGAAGTTCGTCTGCATAATAATTATCTTCATTCTTTTCTTTTTTGCTTCCCGTCAGTCGGTCTTTGTACATTCAAAACTTATAATTTAAATTATATAATATTGCTTATCAAGCAGGTATTATAATTTCGAACCGATTACCGTGATGAATACGACTCTCTTGTTTGGTGTTACTTGTTGTTACATTACGTGAGCATTTCTAACCTCGCAGGTGGGAGTGGTGGGAGGACAGTCACAGATTGGACATCCATCTTCTCCTTTACCAGGTTTGCAATCTGGACGACACTTGAGCATTCGACAAGGCTTTTTCGTTGTCTCTTCTGAAGGTACACGACAACCAACCAATCATCAAGCAACCAAGCAATCAATCAATCAAGCAATCAATTAAGCAATCAACCAATCAATCAATCAAGCAAGCAAGCAAGTAATTCGTGTATTAGAAGTCCTAAGCTTACACAGATGTAGCATAAACAAGGTAATCATAATATTATGCTATAACATATATTATATATATAATAATTATAAGTATATCATACACAATTGCATATAGGCATATATAATTATAATGAGTATGATTTTATTATATTTTCTACAAGGTAATAATAATAATAATAATAAATAATTATTTTAGCAGGCCCAATCATCTTTATTTGTACCCGCAAGAATAGTCAAATTCACAGTTCTATGAATGAAACTAAAACACGACAACGATAAAATTATCTTTAATATTTTTAAGAATTTTACTTTTTACGGTGACGAGTATAATTATCTTTAAAAAGTACTCTCAAATTTGGATAGCACATTCAATCGGACGTCGATATTAGGGCGTGACAGGAGAACACATCGGCTGAAGGTAATCGTTGTTATTTAACAGTCACCTGCAGTGATTTCATTGGTGTAGGGTCAACGTTACATAGTGCCCTTCAAATCCATTCAGAGGCGCTCCCATTCCAGGCCAGTCACGGCTAAAAGGAACGGCCTTCAGCAATATTAATGGTAGAAAGAAGGCAGATTATTTAGAGGTATTCAGCGCAAGCTGGAGTTCATTGAACTTCATTCCAAGTAAAGAGGACAACAACCGAAAAGGTTAGACGCTGTCTCATCGAAGAGAGGGTCGGATGTACCGGTAGCTCGCCATTTTTTAGCTGAAGAGAGCAAAGCTCAACGGGAGACTAAATCGGAGACAGAGAGACCAGATAAGTAGGACGGAGCACAACCAGTGAGACACATGCAGCCAGACAAGTACTGCAACGATAAAGGATACAGGGCTTCGTGCATGCGGCCCTGTCTCACTGACCCACTGTGTGCGTTGAATACACGGACCTATACTGATAAGCCTATGCATACGTTGATCATACGTATGCTATACAATATCATGTTAGCCCGTTGAAGGTGATGATGCCCTAATTGACTCAAACACTCATGACAGGAAATTCCTCGCATAGTCGCTGTCTATAGGAGCACAACAAGCGGAGTGTAAGAAGCGAGTGTGACCTTGAACGTGCAAACATGTAGCGCGTTGTATGCATTGCGCGTTGCTGACTGCGCAGTCAGTCGAAAATTATGACTGAAAAGATTGAATATTTCATTACAAATTTTGTATATCCGTGCGTTTGGAAGCTATAAGGCTGTGAATATTTTAGCTTTGAAGAATGCACGTTGTGAGTATATACTGCATTGGTTAACTTTCTGGCCACTTTGATAATGATTGAAAATAGATGGCAAGCACGACCAAAATAAATAGGAAAATCTTGAGTAGGCCGAGGCCTACTTAAAAAAGGATTAGACAACACCCGCGCTACGGAACGCAGGTCACAGAGGAGTCTGTGGACACAATATGGACTTGAAGGGATATATAGACAGAGGAAATAAACGGAGCATAAACAACATAGACCTAAATTATAAACAAAAACAAAATATTAAGTCATCAACAGGAACAATAAATGCAAACATTGAAAAGCATAAGCATAGGCTATGAATAGGATCATATTTGCTTCAAGATATTATTTTGCAATTTTTGTCAAACTGACCTTGTGCCAATGATGTTTGCAAGACCATCAGAGCTGACACCAATGCCACCAATGCGCACCGTGAGCTCAGCATCTTGTCTCGTTATGATTTACCACCAAATATTTAGCTGAAAAGTAACAAATTGATTGATTAATAATAATCATTTTAATTTTGTGCTATGATAAAAAGAGTTTAAAATCAGATAGTCTATCCTCTAAAGACCAATAGTCCATTGTTCTCGAAGCTTATGCTGGAATTCTCTCTCGCATTTATAAAAGTTGACAGAGGGAAGAAGCAGAAAACCAAGACGACATAAGATGCTGCTATGTAATCGTAATTGTAGGCTAATCGTAATCTCAAAAACTTCCAAAACGCTACTCGAAAGCCAAGCGCAGGGCACCAGCCTATTCACGATTGCTGCTGCCAATACAATACCATACAATTAGTCATTATACCGCGCTTTAACAAAAACAAGTCTTGCACAAGAGCAACGTAGCCTACAGGGTGGGCCAAAAAAAGTAATCCCTGCGGTATTTTGTCAATATCTTGGCTAAAAATAGGAATTTTTCAAATCCAATTCTACGGGCTTGAAGGTAATTCATATATACGTACAATAGCCAAATTGCATCGCCACATTTAAAACAGAACAAAAGTTATACCACTTTTAGGGAGGCCACCCACCGTTTTTTGACGATTCAAAAACAAAACTAAAAAAATTAGGTTTTTTTGCCAATATCTTGACCAAAAGTAAGAATTTCGAAGTGAAATTTGACTGGCTTAAAGGCAATTCATATTTACACATTAAGGCCGGATTTCATCGAAATATTTAAAACACAGCACAAGTTATACCACTTTTAGCGAGACCACCCACCATTTTTGATGATTCAAAAACCAAAAGCAACAAAAAGTAGCAAAACACGATTTTATTAAGTCTCGTCTCAAATAACTATTGTCAAATGAACTTGGTAGTACTTCACAACTTGTGTTCAATGTGCCCACCACCAGTACCAACACTCCTTTTGAGTCTCTTTGCAAAGTTCTTGATTGACCTGTTGATTAATCTGACAGATTCCTTATTTACCAATTTGATGTCATCTTGCTAAGTGACTTCTCAGTGACGTGCAGCTACGCTGGTACCCTGTTTATTTTTTAAACAGTAATAATAATGATCATCTGGCAATATCAAGGCTATTTGAAAACAAATATTTGAGATGAAACTTAATAAAATTGTGTTTTTGCTACTTCTTGTTGCGTCACCCTTCAGAAGCGTCACAAAACGGTGGGGGTCTCACTGAATGTGGTATAACTTTTGTTCTGTTTGAGATATTTTGATGAAATCTGGCCATCATGTGTACATATGAATTGTCGTTAAGCCTTTAAAATTTAATTTCGAAATTCTTACTTTTGACCAAGATATTGACCAGAATAATTCAATTGTTTTTTGCAACTTTTTGTAGCGTCGCGTTTTTGAAGCGTCAAAAAAGGTGGGTGGCCTCACTAAAAGTGATATAACTTTTGTTCCGTTTGAAATATTTTGTTGAAATTTCACCACTGTACGTAAATATGAATTGCCTTTAAGACTGTGAAGTTTCATTTTAAAACTCTTATGTTTGGCCAAGATATGGGCAAAAAACCGTAGGGGATTACTTTTTTATGGCCCACCTTGTATGTCTCACGCAAACCTATTTTTTAATGTTAACAGAAATCCGCCTATCATGAATATCATCTCTGAAATTATTTAACTTCGTCTAAACATCGATTTGCATGACTCTGAAATTTCCATAAACTAAAAATGCACTGAACAGTGAACAGCCTTCTCTCCAAGTCAAGTCTATGAATAAATATTCAATCGATTATTGACGACTCCAGATGTTGGTTTTTGGCATCTATCCTTGGGCATGTTGTATGGCATTTAACATGATTTATTCAGGTGCACTGCTCGCTCTATGTCTACTCTATTAACTCTTTTACAACTGATTTCATAAATATAAACCATAGCTTTGTTCATCACAACGAAAAGGCCGAACACTTAAGTCTTAAAATAGGCCTATCTTGAGATAGGATAAGGCCTATATGCCCTATAGGCCTAAGCATGTTCTATAACCCCTAGGCTATATGACTTATTTTTATTCCGCAACAATATCCTGTCTTGAAAAAGCGGACCAATTAGCCTGTTTGTCTTAAAGTTTAAAAATATATTGGCTACTTAAAAATATAGGCTAATTATAACATTAGAAATCAATTTGTCCTTAAACACCGTCGGTGTAGTAAAAGGTAGTTGATTTTGCCTAGGGCCTGACGCCGAGAGTGCAGTAAAGTGTACAACGGCACTCCATACATAATGACGTATTTTGACCAATGAAATGTATTATATTTTCATGACTTTACGTTATGTTGGCCTAGATCAGTGGTTCCCAACCTTTTTTGTCTGAAGGGCCACTTTTTCTAAGTTGGAAGACAAGAGGGCCACTGTTTCTTAGTTGAAGGACATTAGGGGGCCACAAGGCTAAAATTTAATTAACTGAAAGCATATAAAATTGTTATAATTGATTCAAAATAGAAAATTTGATGTTATTTATAGATGTCAAAATAAAATAATTTGTTATAGAAAATAATTAGCCTAAGTGTTCTATCCTGTCCAAATTGTCAAATGTTTCATTATTTTTAAAAAGTTCTTTGAGAGATGAGGGCCACTTTTTGAGGCCTGGCGGGCCACTTTTGGCCCGCGGGCCACGGGTTGGGAACCGCTGGCCTAGATACTATATTTAGGCATATAAATAAGTGGAGGATCCCCTTAAAATTTGCATTTTTATTACGTAAATCGACGAATCAAATCGGACATTTATCTCGGATATTTACTTGGGAAAAAATGGCGACGAAGCGAGCGCGTGGTCTGTTCGACGCTGAAATAAGGCGAATTCTCGATGAATTAAATTCGAATCCTGGCAGTATTTTGAGAAATATGAGAATAAAAACTTGTCACACTGTTCAAGTGACGACTGTAAAGTGGCCTTGGCTGAGGAAAATTCCGACATTGACACCGACTTTACCAATATAAATCGATACACACGCTGTGAGGGTGAAAGTGGGTCGCTTTTATCGGATGATTATGACTTTGGGGCAATAGACCGGACTGAACAGGTATCGGAATTACATGTTTCTTCCCTAACTATACCATTTACCGGTGTCTGCGGTGGTCTAACCTATGGTGCACCATTTTTGGATTTTTTCCCTCTATTTTCTTAGATGATCAATTTTACGACTTGGGTCCAAATACTAACAAAAATTATAACTCCATCATTTATAAAGATATATTCAAAATTGTTTTTGTATTTTGACCGGCATTAATTTCTGCACTTCCTGCATGCTCAAACTAAATATATTGTCAATGAAAATATTTTCATATTTGTGCTTGAACATAAAAAAGTGAAAAAATTGGGGAAGGGTCTAATTTTGGGCAACTTAGGGTATCCCAATTTTTTTCTGATAAAACTGGACGGATAGAAAGGAAGAAGAGATAAAATGCTAAAGAACAGTGGTTACATTATGTCTATAGGCCAAGAAATAACTGAGATATCACAAATTCACAATTTTTCAATGTCCTTATTATTTTCCTCACTAAATTACGACTTGGGTCTAAATACTAAAAAAAATTATAACTTCCTCATTTATAAAGATATATTCAAAATTGTTTTTTGTGTTTTCACTGGCATTCATTTCTGCACATCTTTCATGCTCAAACTAAATATGTTGTCACTGAAATTTTTTTAATATAGGTGCTTGAACATGAAAAAGTTTTTAAAAATGAGGAGGGGTCTAATTTTGGGCAACTTAGGGTACCTCCAAAAATTTTTGGGCTAAAACTGGACGGATAGATGGGACGAGGAAATAAAATGCTAAAGAACAATGGTTACATTATGTCTCTATTCCAAGAAATAACTGAGATAGCACAAGTTTTTAAAAAAAATGTTTATAGGCTGTTTTATGGTAAAATAGCTAGGCGTCAGGGGGTAGGTGACAAGACTATGCTACTCGGCTGTTAAGGGGTTAATTAAAAATAAAATGAAAAAATGCAATTGAAACACTGACAAATGTTGCTACATATACGGCAAACTTGTAGCAAACAGTGAAGGGCTAAAACAATTAGTGAATTCAGTCGAAAAAGATCTTATGGTAGGTTACTCCTACTAGAGGATAATGACATCGGCGTTCACAACGATAAACGGGCCTACTGGCCCTACAGCCTATACTCCATACAGCGATGTCGCCGTATTTCAGTCCGAGTTAAAATGTTCTTCTAGCCTACATCTAGTCGAGCAGAGCGTAGGCCTATTTCTTTACAGATCCTTTACAAAATTACTTGCCTGATGAATATTATTTTTCTAACTACTATCAAAAATATAAAAAAATTTGGCCTAACTACAGAGAACTGATCAGATGAGATAGGACCTAATGTTTTAACGAATCAACGATAATTAATTTTAGCCTAATTATGAGATCGGCGTGACCTGGTGGTCGAGCGATCAACGCCTTCAAAATTATTCGCCTATCGCGAAACCTCTGCGTAGTCAGAAATATTTTCTTTCACACCTTATGCAACGTTCGTTGAGCAATAAATGTAATGGTAAACGGGCACAATCACCAATATAATTCATATGTTTGAACTCTGCTGATGGAAAGACATAATCACACCGAAATGGCCAACGTCCAAGAAGCGAACGTAACTTACGTAGCCTAAGCATACAAATCGCTGGCGGCAACTGTTTATAAAATTATGGCCATGACGTTCTCTTATATAAACTTCATCGAGTTATTGGAAAATCCCATGTTAGGGTATTTTGCTGAATCTGCAATGTCCCTAGCAAAAAAATACATATATAGAATTCTAAATATATCTAGGCCTACCGGTATTTTATTTGACAAACGGACGCGTTTCTGTTGTGCGGTAAAAATCGCTGCGATAGAGTTAAACAGAAATTTCATGTCGAGGTTCGTGCGTTAGTGTCTTAAAACCAGTTCTTCTGCTTTCATTCCTTGTCCTCAGGCACGCAGCTTCGAATGTCCTACGACGGTGGGCCTAGGCCTACTCATCTCTATTGTGTGCCCATGGGCAGAGACCTAGGGGGGACAGGTGGACGGTCTCCCTCTAATGGAGGTGTTCAGGGACTGCCCATGCATTCGTCTCTCTCAATCGTTGAGCGTCAGGACTATAAAAAGGTCATCAACTTTCGGGCCGTGAAAATAGAAAATGTTTTTGACTTTCTGGCCGGATGACTAAAAAAGGTCATCAACTTTTGGGGGTTGAAAATTTAAAAAATTCTTTCCTTCGGCTACTCCTTCGTCCCCCCCTCCCAAGTCTCCGGCCAGCTCTCGGCCCATGTGTGTGTGTCTCTCTCTTCAGTCCTCTGTAGCCTTCTTTTGTCAGCACCCAGTGCAGTAGCATCGTTCTTGGTCTTCATCGTGTCTCTCTCCCCTTCATTCTCTCCTCGATGGCGTATTTTATCATGGTGTTACCCCCCCTCATGGGACGCGGTGGTGTAGGTGGTATGTTCGCTGCCTTGCAACCGGGAGGTGGCACGTTCGAATCCACCTCAAGTCGCCTCGTACGGACCTTGGGCAAGTCCTTCACTCGCAATTGCTCAGCGCTACGGCGTGAAAATCCGATGCAGTGTCCGCGCTGTATAGCCTACGGCGCGGACACTGCATCGGAGTTTCGCGAGCGACTCTGAGAAGAGAGCTTGAAGAGATGCAATAGTTAAGGGGGGAAATTTTAAAAAGTAGCCAACCTCCGACCCCAAGGCAACGAACCCACCATTACACCACCGCGCCCCGCAAATATTCTTGGTTATCAAATCAAATCAAATCAAAACTTGCTTATTCAAAGAGATCAACAAATAAAAAACAGCAAGAAAACAAAAAACATATAGGAGTGTTACCACAGTGCTCAAAGTGTCGAAAAAGAAGTGCCTGGACGCTCCTTACCTTTCCTTGCTATGCGGGCCAAATAAGTGGCAGGACGGTGTAAAGATTTTAAAATAAGTGCCTGGACGCCGTCCATGACCGTCCAGGCACACTTTAAGCACTGGGAGTGTACAGAGAGATGGGGAACTAATATTATCATCTATCAGATGAAAGATCCCTAAGAAAGGGTAGCCCAGAAAGGGATAGGACTATTATAGGCCTACACATTACACAAGCTTACCTCTTTAAAAAAACTTGTAACGAACTGTACGCTGATGTTGAACAACTGCCACCAACCGTCGAGGGTAGAGACCTTTTAAAGAAAGCAACGACCTACGCAGAAGGTTACGGACGGTTCCAAGTCGTGTCGGAACGTTCGGTCGCCTAAGAATAAGCTAGCTTATTCATAACCTGTTTGCCATTATCATTGGCATAGTCAGCACGGTCATCCCTCAGTGATCAGGCAAACAGTTCTAGCCGTACCAGTCTTCAACTGGCACAAAACTAAGTGACATAATACATGTACATGATTAAATGGGTCGCGTAGCCCATGGGCGTCCACAGGAATTTTTCTAGGGGGGCGCAAACTTTTAAATAATTGTCACATGGTCTAAATTTAATGGGTGACAGTTTGAATTTCCATAATATTAACACGAGAGAATTCTATAGCCTACCTACACGTTATGCGCCCAAAGAAAGATAGGCTATATAGGTTAAACATGTGGAACGAATCGATAATCACATTGAAAATTGCGTGGTAACAATCACAACCAAATAATCTAAATTTATTTGCAACTATGCGGAAAATCCAGAGGGACGCACTTGCGCCCCCTTGCGCCCCGCTGCGGACGCCCATGGCGTAGCCTACAGGGTGGGCAATAAAAAGTAATCCCATACGATTTTTTGCCAATATCGTGTCCAAAAATAAGAATTTGTCAAAGCAAGTTTTACGGGCTTAAAGGTAATTCATATCTGCGTGTAATAGCCAAATTTCATCAAAATAATATTTTGATAATCATTATTGTTACTATATAGAAAATAATATTATTATTTTCTATATAGTAACAATAATGATTATCTGCCGATATCAATTTCATTCTATAATAACTATTTGAGATTTGACTTTAAAATTTTTTGGTTACTTTTGTTCCGTTACGTTTTTGGATCGTTACAAAACCGTTGGTGGGCCCATTAAAACGTTATAACTTTTGTTCTGCTTCAAATATTTTAATGAAATGTGGCTATTGCACGTATATATGAATTATCTTTTAGCACGTAAAACCTGATTTGAAAAAGTCTTATATTTGACCAAGATATTGACAAAAATCCTTAGGAGATTCTTTTTTTGGTCCAACCGGTATTAAACACGAATTTATAAATGCGCACACATTATGAAACTGTATGTTATATTATATATAATTTATACATGTGAATGAACTATAGAACTATCCACGACTATATACATGTATACATACATACATACATACATACATACATAAATACATACATACATATATGCATACATACATACATACATACATACATACATACATACATACATACATACATACATACATACATACATACATACATACATACATACATACATACATACATACATACATACATACATACATACATACATACATACATACATACATACATACGTATACATGCGTATACATACATACATACATACATACATGTACGTATGCATACATACATACATACATACATACATATAATTATATATAGGGCCTATATAAATACATATATATATAGGCTATATATATAAATGCACAGTTACATGTAGGTTTTTAAGGTATACGTTCATAATAGTAACAGGCCTAATTCTGTTGCGTTTTTTAAAGTGCAAAACAACATATTCGACTATATTCGTATTACAGATTTTGGGGTATAGTAGTAGTTACTCGCGAATATGACTGTGTAAAGATGGATTTGAAGATATTTTGCGATTTGTCACGCCCTTCTATTGGTTCATCGCCCATGTCTCTGAAAGCCGCTCTATTGTGTGTTAAAACGAAAACTTGTAAAGCGTGACTTCTTGCCATCCTACTCTCCTGCTTTCAAAGCCGACCGCGTTCTATTTGCAACTGTTTTGGCAAACCCTGGCATGGTTTACTCCCACCAGTCCACGAATCACAATACTCTTTGTATCCACGTTCACGCAACCTTGAAATTCCAAGTTCTGACCTTTTAGAAAGACATCGTTTCATTACTAGAAAGCTTTGTTGTTATTTTGTTTAGCTTTACTTTTCATTGCTATTTATGTTACTATATTTTATAAAGCATTATTGCGCCCATGTGTTATAATTAATTATTGCATTATTTGTCGATGTCTCGTTGTGCGTTTGAAATTGGAGTAATAGAATATATACTTACTTACCTAGGCTACTTACTTACTTACTTCTCATTCAGATTCTAGCTCCCTGTCAGAGAATAACATACACGATTCGCTGCGTTGTTTTTGTAGAGACACCCATCCGTGTCGCTGTAACTGGTTCTCTGTCTCTGTCTGTCTGTCTCTCAGTCTCTGGCTCTTTCTCTGTCTGTCTGTCTCTGTCTGTCTGTCTGTCTGTCTCTCTCTCCGTGTAGATCTGCATGCGTAGCAATGTGCCATGTATTTACCCAGCGTTTAATTATGTAGTCTAGCATACATGTACTTGCGCGTGTAGGCCTATAGCCTACGTCCGTCAATCGTATTCAATTACCAAGAATGTGTTGACTCTTGAGTAGCTCCAGGTCTTGGCGTGTGTATAAGCCTAAACACCTCTTTCCGAGACTGACTCTTTGCACGCATCTTCAACCGCCATAGATGTATGTAAGCCCACGTCTTGTTTATCTATAGGCCTATTATGTGTTTTTTTTATCTGCCTCCCCTTATTTGAGTGAGCCGCTTGGATAAAGAGTACTTCAGAATCGAGGCGTATGTGGACTGAAATAATAATAATTATGACGTATGGCATTATAGACATGCATACTTGCATAGCCTAATCCCACATTGCGGCTTTGTTGGTTTAGCAATGTGCTTCATCTATATGCCGTTAAATGGCATCATATTGGGACATCAACAATTTTTATCGTTCTTGAGCAAGTTAAACTTCTTTTGCATTAATGATAACTAAAAATGCGCCACAAAAGTTGAATTCTTCTCAGTTTCCTTTACAAGACTACTTAGCGATTTTAGCCTAACTATGGTACACCAGCCGAGAACGAGCTATCTGTGTGCTTTGCATATAATTATTTTCAGTAGTTTCTAGTGCACGGTAAGACTAGAATTGTCTCTTTCATTTCATTTCTAAATTCCTACTTCTGGCCAAGATATTGACAAACAACCTAGGGGTCTTTTTTGCAACCCTGTATAAATATTATTGTAAGATTTACTTAACGATCACGAATTTCAAGTGCATTATGTTTCAATTCTAATTCTCAGGCGCCGTGAGTTAGGTTGGCCAATAATAACGACCCGCCGTCACACGCCACGTCACTGGCTCTCTGTATAGCAGCTGCCTTTATGCTTCTAAAGGCTGAAAAAGATTGCTCTTCTAACTAACTGTCTACATCAGCATGCATGAATGCATTCGAGACAAAAACAATGACGTTGAGCTTGAGCCAGCCATTTTCATTGAACAAGATGCAGGCTTATGCTATGCAGGCCCGGATTAAGCTCTCAGGGGGCCCGCCGCCATATTCTCAGGGGGCCCCTTAATAATTATTCACCATAAGGCTACCTTCCGTCACCTTCGGTTTCTTCTTCCTACAGTCCATGCAACGTGCCTATTATTGCCTATGCTCTATGTAAGTAAAACTTAATTAGCCTATGTCAGACTATGTGTATGTAGCTTAATGAAATACAAAATAATTTTTTTTAATGACACTTTATAAACGTTAATGCAATAGATTATATATTGTTCAATTCAGCGGTTTACATCCTGTGATAGGCTATAGGCCTACCAAAATAGGCCATATGCCTATGGCTCACATTAAATTAATGTGAGTAGACAAACAGGTCAATGCAAGAATGTCATTAAAGGAAACAGTATCTAAGAGATCACTCACAAGTCTCAGCTCTAAGAAATTCCAGTGCAGGTAGACTTTTGTCTGTAATTGTACTTCGCAGCTTGTTCTTTATCAACGCCATTTTGCTAAATGACCTTTCACCAGTGCCGCTAACGATGCAGAAAATATGTGTTGTAATCTCTGACACCAGACTGGCAAAATTCATGCTCTGCAGAATGCAGATGTAACGTCAGTGCATAGTACATAACTACCATCAACATACCTAATCTGCAGCCCTCTGCTCTGACTCATTTGACGTGGCTGTCAATGTAGTGGACTTCATGAAAAATCTATCCGTTTTGGAGTAGAGGAAACGCTATTTAGTTCTCTGTCAGCGCGTTCTTTCGCTACTCGACTTAATAATTGAGGACCGGAAAGTTGAAATATTTTATTCTTCGGCATCGTTCACGTAGGCCTACGTCAATTCAATATTATTTATAGGTTTTATTTATATAGACCTACTACCCGGCATTCACGGTTGTTATAATTTCTTGAAGTGAAGACGAAATATTTAGCCTAATGAGCTACAGGCAATATAGGCATGTGGGAAGTTTATCTGATCAGGGTTCGGTAATCAGTTTAATTCCTATAGCCCATCTAGGCCTACATGTATACATGCATGTCGTAATAATGACGTCGCATTTACTTTACTTTATATTGTATAGCCTAATGTATACATATCTATACCTTCATACCTACTTAAATTTAGGCCAGCACAGCTGCACAGCCTGGACCCCACCCACGCACCGCATCCACGTAGCAGCATTCCTCTACGACATAATTATGATAGATTGCCTTTGTAAGACTGAGCCAAAGATAATATGATACACATTGCAAGCGTATGAAGTTGCAGACCCACTACAGAGTTCAACTGTTCAACTTAGTTTAACCAAATCTCTGTCTCACTGTCTGTCTGTCTACATATCTGACTATTAATAGACTCATATCTCCCTCTCTGTCTCTGTCTGTCTGTCACTCTGGCCTATATCTTTTTAAAAGTAGGCCAAATGGTAAACCGACAAAATCATAAATCATAGATGGCATGGATTTAGGGGCCGACATAAAAACATCATTGTTTACCTTAAAAAACAATCAGCAATTGACGTAAATTTACACACTCTCCTTGAATAATGAAAAATTGCACATTAAAAATTATTGTTGTTCAGACGCGGGGGGCCCTCTGACGACGGGGGGCCCGCCGCCATGGCAGACATGGCATACTGGTTAATCCGGCCCTGATACTATGAGTTAAAATCTACGATGTACAGTACACTAAGATCTATCCGGTGAGCATTGGCTTCTCTGCAAGACGCTTTGGAACGTTCGCTCGACTTAAAATTAATAGAGTTTTGACGATGCTCTGAACCAAAGTAGGCCTATTATAATATTAGATCTCCAACATCACCGAAAATGTTTAAAAACCAACATGATCGTAAAAACAAAAACCCGCTCAAAAGTTTGTTCCTTGCCACGACCTTGTCCTCTCTTTATTTTAGACAATCGTTCTTCTTCGTCGTATGTTGTCTTTCGAACGACACAGTTGAATAAGAAAGATCGTTATGCAATGTCTTCGTTGCATTCGCAGAGAGCACATCCGTTTGCATTCGTCTTGAATCCATTCGAGCACCATAGATCGCACGAACGCAGCCTTGGGTTGCTTAGGCACATACCTAAAAATATACCATAGGCCTATGCAATAGTATGTATGCGTTAAAAATTATAGTGACATTAATGCTGAATGAAGAAACATCCTGAAGGCTATAATCAGGCAGCATCTATTACAGTATAATATAGCCTAATATAGATCTATATAATAATAAATAAATTATCATAATTATTATATTATAATTATAGCAATAATATACATGTATATTAGGCCAACTACAGTTATAGTCATTGATAGCATATAATAGAATATATACATACATACATGTATGGACACATACATGCATACAAACATTTTACATGCATAAATAGTATTACATACAATGTCATACATACATACATGCATACATACATGCATGCATGCATACATACATACATACATACATACGTACATACATAAATACATAAATACATACATATATACATACATACATACATACATGCATACATACATACATACATACAATACATACATACATACATACATACATACATACATACAAACATACATACATACATACATACATACATACATACATACATACATACATACATACATACATACATACATACATACATACATACATACATACATACATACATACATACATACATACATACATACATACATACATACATACATACATACATACATACACACACACATACATACATACATACATACATACATACATACATACATACATACATACATACATACATACATACATACATACACACACACATACATACATACATACCAAAACTGTGTATTACCATTGGGAATGAATCAAGAGAAGAATAAATCGCTTCTAAAAAAATGAAGAACCCGTTATCAATTTTTTTAATTAATCGCTTGCTGAATCGCGCATTTCCATTGTAAGAGATCAACAAAATGATGATTTAAGTTTCAAAAGTAAATCGTCTTAAAGTAAGTTAAGCAGTTGATTAATGAACGAGAGACAGAACAACAAAATAATGAACCTACTGATTCTTGGAACGCAGGTTGGAATTGGAAAGCAACGGAGCGCCACACAATCGTCCATTCTCATAACGCACACCTCATATCTTGGGCACTTATAATTCTGGATAAAAGCAACATTCAATTTATTCATTGCATCGTTTTGTTTTGCCCCGAATTTCCATCGATCTTTCGGATCAACTTATTTTTATGCAAGGAATCAGTTAATGAAATCGATTAATCATTTTGAACAATAATGGCTCAAGATCAGTGAGAAACGTAAATGATGATTACGATGATTGTGGTTATAATTATAATTGGTGATGATAATAACGATCAAAGTTATTATGATGATCAATCCGTCAACTACATGATTTGAATCTAACTGTATACAGCGTATATGCCAGTCATGCAAGTTCTTCATCACGTCCAGAGGCGGATCCAGGGAAGGGGCAATCCGGCCACCCCACCCCCATTTAGAAATGCCCATGTATTGTGGCCCCCATATGGTTTCAACAAGCTTTCGAACAATGTATAATGGTATACTTTTTTCAAAACGTCGACCGGATGACTAAAAAAAGGCCATCAACTTTTTTGGTGGACACGAAAGAAAAAATTTCAAACCCAATGCCAAGAATTTTGCCCCGCCCTGTCCAAAGTTTCTGTATCCGCCCCTGATCACGTCCTACTATTCATTTTACCATTGCTATCTAACGAATGATAGGTTGAGCGGATCTTTCGGAGAGCAACGGGAATCGAACCCCGAATCTTACTTGATATTCAGCTCTTTACGCCAGTGCTGTTACCATTAATCTATGAACCCAGATAACAACGACGACAAAGATGACGAAGACTATGATGATGACGACCACGACTACGGTCGTGATAATGAATTAAAATGGCGGTGAGTATATGTATATGATTCCAACTACATGAACGTGGGCGATGATAAAGCAAAATGCCGAATCCTACCGCGCAGGTTCGAGGACAGTTGCATCTATTTAGACATCCGTTTGGTCCTCTCAATGGTGTGCAACCTGGCGCACATATGAACAAGGGACAAGGCGTGGGCAGTGTGATCGGCTCTGAAATCAATGTAACGTACAACCACTTTCTCATCATTATATAATTGGCTTTTAATATAATATAGGCCAAGAACAATCCATAATTATGCGTAGGCAGAACGATATACATATTATGTAGGCACATGTAAATGTGTTTTGCCTAAGACGGCATTGATTGGGTTGGGGACGGATGAAGAGAAGGATGAATCGAAAGAGAAATTATAGGGCTGCCGTCGTTCAGGTTCAAGTTTCGATTAGCACAGAAAGAGCTAAATCCTGCCAAATAGCCTAATTATTACGACCACAAAACGCGTAACTAAATTTAGTTTCAGCGGCGCACTTCGTTGTATGGAAATCCGTAATCGCTAGCGTAGGCTATTTGTCGTGAAATGCAGCGTAAGCATGAGTTCTTGCAAAAATATTTTCATCGTGTCTCGTTGCGAAACCATTGAGACATGACTACTTTTCCGAGATCACTGTGCAGTAAATAGTAATAGAAATATCGTAGGCTATACATGATACTTGTATGCAAAATAATGCCGCTTTAAATTGGTAATAAAGGAATGGTCTAGAGAGCAAATGTACATAATGTAAATCGTTTTTCAAAGCTGCTCAGCAATGGATGAATGAATGAATGAGCAACGAAACATGTGAACCTACTTTGTTTTTTAACGCAGGTTGGAACTGGAAAGCAAGGAATATCGAAGCAAAAGAGCGTTCTCAAAATACATTCCTCATCTATGGCGCAGTTCATGCCCTGAAAAAGCAACATTTCCAAATTGTTCACTGCCCCAGACTATTCACCGATCCCTTCGATCAGCCCATGAATACAATACAAGTTATGAAATAAACGCATGCAATACAATACAATGTTTTGTGTGAATTCGGTTGCAAGAAAAAATTATGTGACTTGACTTGGATCAAACGATTAGTCAGTTAATTAGTTCATCGTCAAAGATGACGCTAATGATGAAAACGATAAATGACGATGACGATAAATGATCATAACGACGACGGCGACGACGACGATGACGATGACGATGGCGATGACGATGGCGATGACGATGGCGATGACGATGGCGATGACGATGATGATGAAGATGATGATGACGACGACGACGACGACGATAACGATGATGATGATGATGACGATGACGATGATGATGACGATGACAATGATGACGACGATCGTGATGACATTGTTGATGAGGATGGGACAACTATATACAAGATATGGGTGAAGATTATTATGGTTATTCCTACCTTACAGGTCTTAGGACAGGCACACCTGATTGGACATCCGTTTGGTCTTTTAACCGCGACGCAACCTGGAGCACATCTGACCAATGGACAAATTGGGATCCTCTCTGAAACTAAATCAACGTTGTGTGTAGCCTACATAAGATTACTGGGTGTCTTCATGCAAGTGAAATGCTGTTAAAGAACCCCATCTGATTTTCTAAGAGCGATCAGCGTCCAGGCCTATGTCTTGTTGTTGAACCTTCAGGTTTTGTCAACACCACTTCAATGCCTATTCGTACGTATTCAGAACGCTTATTTAACTGGTCTTGACGTACTTGTAACATCGGCAAAGAGTTTTAACAATGCTTCTAAAAGGCCTACGCAGAGTCTCGACTGAATTAAGAAAAATAACAACTCTCTACTGCTACCATCAATTCAAAATCAAAGAACAAATAGGTCTAATGGTCACATTATATTATTGTCGCTGTCACTAGTAGCCTACTTTGTACAACAAGATGTGCATTCTTTACTGCAGGCTACTGTAGGCTACTAGTGACAGCGACAGGTACTTATTTTCAATTAAAAATCAAAGAACAAATAGGTTTAATGGTCACATTATATTATTGTTTAGTGTGTTAGACTAAGTTCATATCGCTAGTTATGTGTTTTCGTTCTGTTTTCACTGGCAAAGGTTCTGCTCAGAGCCTCAGACTGCAGAGTGAGGTCCGTCAAAGTAAGCAGTTTCAGAAATGGATAAAAGACGTCTCTATAGCAAAGGCACATTATCATACGTCTATGGCGTGCAGTAAATAATTCAAATCATGTTGTACAAAGTAGCCTACTAGTGGCAGCTACTTAGTTTCATTTAGAGCAACTCTTTGCAAGCATTTCTCATTAATTTTTTGCACCTTGCATACATTAGGCCTATCTGCCAAAATAGACGACAACAGTTACTGTACTGTAAACCCTCCCTACTGCGCCTGCACTTATACATGTAGGTCTATGGTTAGACAAGGTGGCCGCCATTACAGTTATACGCATTTTTACAGCAATAATAATTAATTAGCTTCACGTGAATCTACTTTTTAAGATCACCTTCAGTTAATGACTCCAATTTCTTTCTGTTAGTAGCACACGTTAAAACAATTTGTTAGCAATAAACGTTAGCCATAAGCAGTTTACTATTCCAAAATGTTGCAAAATCTTTTAAAACTTACCTTGCGCCGATGATACTTGAAGGACCATCAACATCACCACCACCACCATCACCATGTCACCTGTTTTCAACATCTTGTCTGGTTCGAACTCACCACTCAAAATTTATCTAATAAACAGCGATATTAATCATATTATCGATCAAAAGTTATTTCATGATAGAAGCCATTCAAGAGCACGCTAGACAACACGAATAATTAGCCTATGTCTAGGCCTAGGCTTTTCTCCGACTCGCACTTGTATCATTCACAAACTTCTAAAAAAATTTAAAAAATTAAAAGCGAAATATTTTCTTTGTCTTACCCACATGGCGCTGTTTTCTTACTCACTGCAAGGTCCTATCTCGTTCTTCACAATAACTCAGTGTATGCCTATTATAATAGGCTAACAGAGTCGACTCAAGCACTCCTTCCGCGCAATTGCGCGTAGGCCTATACTGTATACGTTTCGGGGGTTAAATGATTATCGATTCTCACATAGCCTATATAACAAGCTATAGGCCTATATGTTGTCAAATAATAAAACAAATTTTGAAGTGAGTGCTCAACAGCAAGAAAATCTATCTCAAATGCAGAATTTTCAACACAGTTTTGCCAATAATGTGTTTTTGAAACAAGTTTCAAAGTAGGCCTAAAGATCATAGACGCCTGCAGACGTTTTCGTAGGAGAAGCAAAACACATTGGTCACGGTAAAAATTAGCAAGAGCGTGAAAGCAGGAAATTATGCAAATGGGTATTTTTAGTGGAGCTCACTAAATGTAAGGATGTTAGTTTCATTCTATGTAGACCCTATCACTAGTATTATTAGTGTTTTCGTGCAAAGAACTTAGTTAAAGACCAACAGACAGTAGGTATAGTAAAGAATAAGTGGCAATTTTACAGGGGTGGGAAGTGCCCCATCTTGCGCAGAAGTGTGGACTCCCATGGCAAAGATGTTACACTTGTGCATTGAGTGTGCAATATAGAGCTTATAGCTGCAATTTTTCAGACTGAGCACGACGAATTTGAAAGTAGACTAGCCTATACCCGCAGTGAAAACGAGTCACCGAATAGGCCCTATTACAGCACAAGACTATCGCCTTCTTTATTAAATAAAGTGCTACAAAAGTGTTCATCTGAATGTTTAGTTGCATGCTTCTGTGATTGCAATTGTCAGCTAATTTAATCAGTGCACGCCGATTGTCGTACAGCGACGTAAGTAGGCCAGGTGCAAATTGCCGCGCGGCGTCTGCACAGGTGATTGTCTGGACAGCACGTGACGTCCAGACGAGCGTACGTTAATTGTACAAGAAGGGAGTGGAAGTGAAGAAGGAGAGTTGCGTGTTGAGAGCCGTTGAGATAGGCTGTAAGAGTTGTTGTTGAGTTGCGATAGAGTAGACTGATGAAGATAGTAGTCGTGTAGTTGTTATGATAACGCAAGTGTAGTCATTGTTGTGTTGTTGCTGATCGTTTTACTTTATATCGGATTTTGGAGTATAATAAGAAGAGTTAAACACGTCGTCGTTGTTGGTTAACAAAACAGTGAAAGACTGTAGATTCTTTAACCTAGCCATTTAGCTAATGAAACAGTTATCTAGGGATAGGCCTACGCTACCACGAACTTATACGAAGAAGCTTCCGAAGAGACTGAAGGTCACACGTAGAGAAGAAGAGGGAAAAGACTTGTGACATTTGGTGTCGTTGCGGTGAGATAACGATCCAAGTTGCAGGATAACGATCCAAGTTGCAGGAGAACGATCGTAGTTACGAACGGAGGGATTCTATTCAATCAACAGACGTTGTGGAGGAACGGACGCTGCGAATTTATCGAGGAGCCGAGCACACGGGAGAAGCAACGATACATCGAGCATCCGTACGACAGTGAGAAACGACAACACAACGACTACAAGGTAGAAAAACTTGCTTGTCTATTGAAGTGTGCATAAAGAATTGAAGTCAGTCAATTGCAAACATTTGAAGAGTAGCCTACTATTTATCGACTAGCATCAGTAAAGTAAAGAAGTAAGATGGAGAAACTTACGGAGAAAAAGCAAGCAAATATTAAGAAAATGTCTACTGATAGACTGATAAAACTGCTAATTGAAGCAGATCTAGACGCAGAAGAAGTCGAACAGATGTCTAGGGAAGAATTGATGAGAAATTTAGCCGAGGTTTGGGCTAAGAAAGAAGAAGAAGAAGAAGGTGCTGTCGGAGGCGTTGCGGAGAAACCAGTGGAGAAGCCTGAGGCACCGATGTCTATAGAGGCGTTGCTACAATTCATGATGATGAGTAGACAAGAAGAAAAAGAGAAAGAAGAGCAGCGCAGACAGAAAGAGAAAGAACGTAAGCAAGAAGAGAAAGAACTGCGACAACAAGAGATAGAAAAAGCAGAAAGGATGAGACAGCAAGAGATAGATATGCAGAAGCAGCAGTTCCAGCTTCAGTTAGAACAAATGAAATTAGATCGTGACGAAGCAGAACGACGAAGGATGGAGTTAATGATAGAATACGAAAAAGCAAGAAAAAGCGATGAAGAAATACGAAAACAGCAGATCGAAGACAAAAAGGCTCGTGAGGAAGAAAAGGAAAAGATGCGTTTACAAGAACTGGAGAGAGCAGAAGAAATTCGTCAGGAAGAATTTCAAGCTGGAAAAGACAATTTGGAAAAAGCAGAAAGAGAAAGAGAAGAGCAGATGCAGTTAGAACAAAAGAAACTTGCTATCAAGGAGGCTCAACTTAAAGAAATGGCCATTGAAAAAGAAGAACGCAGAAAGCAGTTAGAACTGTTGCAGCAGAAGATAGAACAAGAAGAACTGCGGAGAATCGAAGATCAAGATCGACTGAAGAAGAGAGACGAAGATGATCGTAAGAGCCGGGAAGTATCAGAACAGATTAGGCTCAAAGAAAGTGAGACAATGGTGTCCAAGATTAAGAAGATTGGTGATGCCATGAAGCATGTGTTACCGAAGATGCCGTATGATATGATGGAAGTGCCATTATATTTTGAAACAGTTGAAAATGCATTCAATAGCTTCGCTGTGGAAAAGCAGTACTGGGTGAAATTGTTGTTGCCATTGATGACCCCGAGAGCACGAACGGTATTGAATCGATTATCATTTGAGAATTTAGATAAATACGATGCAGTGAAAGAGCACTTGTTGAAGGAATTCAAGTTAACAGCTCGTGAGTACAGGTCAAGGTTTGCAGATGCCAAGAAGACAGCCGAAGAAACGTATACGATGTTCACGGCTAGGCTGAAGAACCTGTTGAATTATTATGTCCGAAGTAGACGAGTGGACAAAGACTACGAGAAGCTGTTTGATTTGTTAGTGGCGGATAAGCTGAAAGAATGTTTACCACCAGGTCCACTGCAGTTTGTCTTAGCAAAAGAGGGCACAGAATGCTTGGAAGCTAGTAATGTTGCAGATCTCGCAGATATACATGTAAACAATCGGATTGGTGTGATGTTCCAAGACAAACCGAAATTTGAAGCATGGGACAATAGTCCAAAGCAACCCAAGTGGAACAAGGATAGCAAAGACACCGGAAGCCAAGCCAAGAGTAATGATGCAAAGAAAGATGATTATTCTGGAAAGCAGTGGTCGCAAGATAAACAACAGTCAACGTGGGACAGACAAGCCTACAATCGAACTCCGCCGCTGGGACGCCCAACAGAAAGTAATGCATCATACACGCCGTACAACAAGTGGGAGAACAATGAGCAAAGAAGTTTTATCAAGAAGCGTTGCCACAATTGCAATTCTGATAAACACCTAATAAAACATTGCCAAGCACCAGGAGCGGCAAATCTGAGGAAGAACTTTAGCAGAAGTGCAGAAAATCTTCGAGTAAACCAGATACAAGTGATAAATGCACCTCCTGGTTGGGAAGAACAATGCAACCAAGAAACAGAAGTAAAGTCAGTGATGAAGTGTACGCCGCAGTTCACCATACTGAAAGAAGCGATAAAGACTACTTCCATTGCAGAAAATTGTCGAGAAACAAAAAGTAAAGAGGAGTGTCAACGCATAAAGAAGATATCGTTGCAGCATGTAAATGTGGAGATGCGTGGGACTGATGGGCAGCCTGTGCAAGTCGAGGCGTTGATTGACTCGGGGACCGAGATACCAGTAATCAACGAGGAACTACTGAAAGGAACGACAGTAGAAGAAATCGGCAGAGTTCATTTGCAATGTGTAGCTGGAGAGCCGATTCCAGCTAAGTTGGTGAAAATCGAAGTGCGGATGAGCGGTCGTAACGAAGGAACAGCTACAGAGGACAGGACAATAAATATCGCGCCATATTTAACTTTAGTGTGTGCCAGCATTTCAGCAGAACTGTGTAAAGAAAATCCAGAAAAGTTCCTGCTACATCCAGAGATAATTGCAGAACTGAAAGAGGTTCCACCAATCAGTATATTGCAAGGAGAGCTACAAGCGAATGTGACTACACGAGCACAAAGTCGGAGAGCAGAAGTCGAAGACGGAGAAGATGAAACGATAAACGAAAGTTCGCAAGAAGATGACACGGAAAGCGAAGATGAACTCAGCATCCAAGATGACGAAAGAACAACATCTGAGAACAATGAAACTGAAGAAGAGATGGCTGCATGTGAACGAAATGATAGTGAAGATTCCGGAAGCGACGCTGAACTGGAGACAAGTATGAGGGACTTGTTCACAGAGAATTCGAACGATGAAAGACAGCTGGAAGATGCGAAGAAATTCGAGGAGCAGCAGAGAAATGACGAGTCACTGAAATCGTGGTGGAGGATCGCTGAAGACCAAGGATCAGAGTTTAGCGTGGTGAATGGATTGCTGTATAAGAAGCATCAAATGCTGGATCAGCTTGTGTATCAGTTGGTGTTACCGAAAGAGAGAAGAATTCAAGTAATGGAATTAGCTCACGAGTCAGTATTTGGCGGACACTTGGGAGAAGAGAAGACACGAGAGAGAATCAAGTTGTCCTTTGTCTGGCCAAAGATGCGTCGAGACGTGGTGAAATTTTGTAAGTCCTGTGAGAAGTGTCAGCTGAAGGCACGAAGTTTGGTGATGGATCGAGTGCCGATTACACCAATTCCAAGGGAAGATGTGCCATTCCGACGGATGACTATGGACGTGGTAGGCCCAATAGAACCGAAGTCAGCAGCTGGGCATAAGTATTGCTTGTGCATAGTGGATTCATGTACAAGATGGCCGACAATCTTTTTGCTGAAGTCATTGACTGCTAAGGCTGTGTGCGAAGCTTTGATGAAGCTATTCATTGACGTGGGGGTGCCGTCTGTGATCACCAGCGACAGAGGCACAAATTTTACAGCCAGTCTCACAAGAGAATTTTTGAAATTGATGGGATGCTGTCCACGATTCGATTCACCAGGGCATCCTGAGGCAGCTGGATTAGTTGAGAGATGGAATCAGACGTTCAAGAAGATGGTGCATCATGTCATTGTGGAAAATCCAAGACAGTGGCATAAAATCATTCCGTTTACCGTATGGGCATTGAGAGAAGTTCCTAACGCAACGACAGGAGTGGCACCATATCTGCTGGTGTATGGAAAAATGCCAAGAGGACCATTAACTATCTTAAAGGAAAGCTGGACCAAAGAAATAAATCTACCGCCAAACATTGGAGTACAACCAGCAAAGTACCTGAAGAACTTAAGAGCAGACATGGAGAAAGCTTTGATATTTGCTGAGAATTGTGCAGAGCAAAAGCAAAAACAATACGCCAGTCAATACAACAAGAGGGCCAAGGATTAAAGAATTCGAACCAGGAGAAAACGTCATCGTCCTGTATCCAACGTCAACCAATAAATTGATCTCACGATGGCATGGTCCATGTACAGTGCTACAAAGAAGATCCAAGTATTCGTATCTGGTGGACATGAATGAAAACGGCCGACGAATCGTCCATGCCAACAAAATGAGGAAGTTCATCGCAAGAACATTATCGTGTGGTCTCATCGTGGAAGAGGACGACGAATTCGGATCAGTGGTAGAGCTACCATTGAAAGAAGACCATGCAGAGACGACACAGAAATCGCTGCAATTGGACTATGAACAGATCGGACATCTTACGAGCGAGCAACAGAAACAGCTACTGGATGTACTGAACTGTTATGCAGACAGAGTTTCGGACAAACCTGGATTATGTACACTGGTAGAACAGGAAGTGGTGCTGAACCCGAAGAATCCTAACATTTGCTAACTAATTGATTGATATTCTTTGGTTTCTACAGACAATTTATTTGTAATTTTGCTGAGATTGCTAAACCATTGACAGATTTAACTAGCAAGCAGACACCTGAGAACATTATTTGGACTGAGGACCACCAGAAATCTTTTGATTCTCTTAAAGAAATTGTTTTATCGAATGTTATTCTGTACATGTTCGAGGTTGGCAAACCATTTAATTTGTACTGTGATAGCAGTGATTTTGCTGTGGGGGCTGTGCTGTCACAAGTGGACGATGAGGGGATAGAACGTCCCGTTTCATTTATCAGCCAGAAGCTGACAGATACCCAGAGGAGATGGGCGACAATTGAGAAGGAAGCCTATGCAATCATATGGGCTTTAAACAAATTGAAAGAAATCATTATTGGTTCCAAGATTAATGTGTTCACTGATCATAATCCTTTAGTTTATTTGACTGAGTCAATGTCGAAGTCTGCTAAGTTAGTCAGATGGTCTTTATCATTGCAAAATTTTGACATTCTGTTGAACTATAAGAAAGGAAAGTTGAATGTAGTAGCAGACTGCTTATCGAGATTGTAGTATAAGGTATTTTGTGATTGCATTTAGTATAAGAATTGTTTGTATTTAGTTTAAGCATTATACGTTCGCTAATTTTTAAGATTAATTAGCTCTCTTCAAAAGAAAGGAAGGAGGTAATGTCAGCTAATTTAATCAGTGCACGCCGATTGTCGTACAGCGACGTAAGTAGGCCAGGTGCAAATTGCCGCGCGGCGTCTGCACAGGTGATTGTCTGGACAGCACGTGACGTCCAGACGAGCGTACGTTAATTGTACAAGAAGGGAGTGGAAGTGAAGAAGGAGAGTTGCGTGTTGAGAGCCGTTGAGATAGGCTGTAAGAGTTGTTGTTGAGTTGCGATAGAGTAGACTGATGAAGATAGTAGTCGTGTAGTTGTTATGATAACGCAAGTGTAGTCATTGTTGTGTTGTTGCTGATCGTTTTACTTTATATCGGATTTTGGAGTATAATAAGAAGAGTTAAACACGTCGTCGTTGTTGGTTAACAAAACAGTGAAAGACTGTAGATTCTTTAACCTAGCCATTTAGCTAATGAAACAGTTATCTAGGGATAGGCCTACGCTACCACGAACTTATACGAAGAAGCTTCCGAAGAGACTGAAGGTCACACGTAGAGAAGAAGAGGGAAAAGACTTGTGACAGCAATATACATACATGACAGTGGGAGAGCTGCTGTCGTCGATGAATCACGTTGCAAACTGTGTTACAGTAGGCCACCGTTGCTGATCGACTTTTCCACCTGCTGCAGAGGGTCTAATATCACTTGGACGACCTATGCTTTTTATACACTTGAACAGACAAAGTCTGACCCTCTGTTAGTAGCCCAAGCATTGTAGTCGTGGACGTGATTTCCTTGCGGTCAACGCGTCAACAGACTGTGTCGGTACCAGTCTCCAACTTACACGGACCAAAGTAACCTGCACAATTAGGCCTTTAGGCCTAGTAAATAGGCCACACAACTACACACGCAAACACGCAAACAGACAAACTACATTATATATATATAAATTAATAAATATAATAAATTATATATAGGCCTATAACGGATTTATATTATATATCAGCTACTTTCGCGAAAATCCGACGCCCTGGTCCATATTATATTGTGCTCTAGGGCAGTGGTTCCCAAACTTCAGTAGGCCGCGGACCGGAAATAATTTTTGGTGAAGTTCGCGGACCGCTAACTTAGGCCTTAATGGCGATGATCAACATAAATAAGCTCGAAACTGGCTGCAGTCATTGATGTAGTAAATTTATAAGATAAATTTAAATAGTTTGAATTCGCTATCTGGCAAGGTATGATAAGCCGTGTTTATTTATTTCAATTTTTTCAACATTAAGACAGAAATTTGAACAAATTTTGGACAACAATTCGAGTAATTTCACAATTTCAAACAAATAAACTAATAGTTACAGTTTTTTTAAAACTCTTCTCCACGGACCGGCGATCATACCTCCGCGGACCGGTGCGGTCCACGGACCACCACTTTGGGAACCACTGCTCTAGGTGTTACGTTCTAATCTTTATGTAAGAACGCGTGGTTTACTTAAATCACTTTGTTTAATTATTAAAGTAGTAACTAAGTAATAATAATCTCAAGTAGAACAGTTTCTGTCGTGTCAATGTTTAGTTTATGTTTTAACGTTGAATATCGACCATGCTAGTTCCCAAACAGGAAGTGACGTCAGTCCATAGATTACATATGTAACTTGAGTCACAGCATTGACAATGTTCATTCCATGACACCTTTCCTCTTAAGTGATAAAGTCTCTAAACCTAACAGGTGGTTTCACAGATCGTCCTGAACGAGTACTCTGTAAGCAACTCTTGACAGGTGGAGGCAAGATGACTGGAGTGGATTCTCTTGGAAGCACGACGTTTGGAGTCGAGTCCTTTGGAGGCATGGAGATTGGAATCGAGTCCTTTGGAGGCATGAAGATTGGAGTTGAGTCTTCTTCGACCAGCGGCTGACAGTCTGGAGGTGGATCATTCGTGCGAACCAAGTCGCGACGATTCCGACGAAGAGTTGATCCATCTTCTGTATCTATGATGTACGATCGAGGTGTAATGTGTTTGTCTCTAACTACACCCGAGCGCCATTGACCATTATGATTTACTCGAATGGTATCTCCTTCATGCAGAGGTTGAAGTGCTTTCGCATGTCTGTTGTAAAACGTTTCTTGTTTTGATTGACGTGTCTTCAGTTCTGGCACGGCATTCCTTGACATCGGCTGCAAACGAGAAGGCATAACTGGAAGTTTGGATCTCAAAAGCCGACTCATCAACAGTTCAGCAGGACTATATTGCAAACCTGATATTGGTGCATTCCTGTACTGCAACAAGGCTATGTATGGATCAGAGCCATCTTTCTCTGCTTTTTTCAGAAGTGTTTTCACTGTCTGTATGGCCCTTTCCGCCATTCCATTTGACTGAGCATAACGTGGGCTTGTTGTTGTGATTTTGAATTTCCACGATGTTGCAAATGTCTGCATTGCTGCACTTGCAAAGGGCATGTTATCTGCCACCATCTCACAAGGTATTCCATGGCGAGCAAAAATCGACTTCAAGTGAGGTATCAGTGAATTAGCTGTCTTCCCTTGAAGTAGACAAACTTCCGGGTACTTTGAGTAGTAATCGACAACCAGTAAATAATCATTTCCAAAAAGTTGAAAGATATCTGCGGCGACCTTTTCCCAAGGTCGTTCTGGCACTGGATGAGGGATTAGTGGTTCCTTCTGTTGATGTCTGCAGAATGCATTGCATGTGGTACATTTACCAACATATTTTTCTATGTCTTGTGACAACCCTGGCCAGAACAAACATGAACGTGCAAGACCTTTGCATTTCTCAATACCAAGGTGACCTTCGTGCAGTAGCGCCAGCATTTCATGACGCATTGTCTGTGGCACTATCAGCTTTCCGTGAACAAACATGAGGCCATCAAGTTCATATATGTCTGAAGCCATTTTGCGGTATTGTTTCAACTCCACTGGTAGATCTTCTGTAGATTCAGGGAACCCTTCTTGGACCATAGTTTGCAGACGGACCAAGACAGCATCATGCAAAGTCTCCTGGCGAAATTCTTCCAGTCGTTCTGGGCTGGCTGGAAAATTGCTGAGCAACGCATGTACGAGAACCTCAAGGTCTTCTGTAAGGTCATCCGAGACTTTTGTTTCCTCTGCGATGTATGCTCGAGACAAGGCATCTGCTATGAGCATTTTGCTCCCAGGCAAGTATTCAATGGTAAGCTGGAATTTTAACAGTCTGAGTAGCATTCTTTGAAGCCTAGGTGATGTGTCACAGATTGGCTTTCTGAAGATTGCTTCCAAAGGTTTGTGATCGGATTGGACTGTTGTCTTTCTGCCGTAGACGTAGTGTGAAAATCTCTCACAGGCAAACACAATTGCTAGCAGCTCTTTCTCTATTTGTGCATAATTTCTCTCTGCTGGAGTCAAAGATCTGGATGCATAGGCAATTGGCTGCCCATCTTGCATGAGACATGAACCAAGACCTGTAGACGATGCATCAGTCTGTATCATCAGTACTTTGTTTGGGTCATAGTACTTCAACGTTGCTGCCTCACTAATCAATTGTTTGATCAGATGCACAGCATTTTCATGTTGGTCTAACCAGTGCCATGCAATGTCTTTCTTTAGTATTTGCCGTAATACGTCCGTGTGGGAGGAAAAGTTTGGTATAAACTTAGACAAATACGTGACCATTCCCAAGAATCTTTGCAACTCTTTCTGGTTGGTTGGAGATGGCATGTTGAGTATTGCCTGAACTTTGACATCATCTGGACGTACACCAGTACTTGAAAGGATGTGACCCAAATATTTGACTTGCCCAACCTTGTACTGTATTTTCTTTTGGTTGAATTTCACTCCATTTTTCTGTGCACGATCCAAAACTTGTTTTAGAATTCGATCATGTTCTGAGTCATCAGCTGCAGCTATAATCAGATCATCGAAAACAATGTTCACACCTGGAATGTCACCGAATAATTCATTGCTTCTTTTCTGAAAAATCTCGGGTGCGGAAGAAATTCCAAAAGGCATTCGCAGCATGGAATAACGACCAAATGGAGTGTTAAAGGTGCACAAGCGACTACTCGATTCATCTAGCTTGATCTGCCAGAAACCATCTTTCATGTCAATAACGGTGAAGACCGATTTCCCAGATAATTTGGCTAGGACATCCTCACATGTTGGGATGCGGTAGTGTTCTCGTTTAATGGCTTTGTTAAGGTCTCGTGGATCCAAACATAAGCGAAGAGAACCATCTTTTTTCTCAACCACAAGCAAACTGTTCACCCAGTCAGTAGGCTGATCTTGTTTTGTGATCACTTCTAACCTTTCCATTTCCATCAGTGTTTTCTTTAATTTATCTTCAAGTGCAAGTGGAACTCGTCTTGGGGCATGAACAATAGGTGAAATGTTCTTATCAATTTTAATATGATATGTACCTGGCATTTGTCCTAGCCCGGTGAACACGTCCTTGTAGCCGTCGAGTATATTCGAAGAATTATTTGCCTCTGACAGGGAATCAATTCTCTGCACAATGTTCAGAGCTACGCAGCTGCGCAGACCAAGGAGAGTTGGAGCGTTCTGTTTTATAACGAAGAAATCAGCTTCCACAGTCCCACCACTGGTCTTTGCTGTAACTGAGACTATTCCCACTGGAGTTATCTTACTGTTGCCATATGCAGTCAGTGTCGTTTTGCAAGGTTTTATTTTAGGACGGTTAGCAAGACTGTTCAGAGTGGACTGTGCCATAACATTTGCTTCAGCACCTGTGTCAAGCTTACATTGAACCAAGTCACCATTAATTTCTATATCTTTCCACCAGCCATCAGTTCTTTGTCCCACTGACAGCACTCCTACAAAGAAATTCTGGACATTATCATCATTGACTGAATAAACCACTTTCTGAGTAGTGTTCTGTTTCATTTCTCTTCCTGTGTTTCTAGATCTCGGAGGACTTTTGAACATGGTTGGTTCAGATGAAGTGCTTTTTGAACGACACATTTTCTGAAAATGGTTAGGTTTTCCACATTTCATGCAATTTTTACCAAATGCTGGACATGCTCTGGGTTTATGTGAGCCACCACATTTGGAACAGGCAATGTCACTAGAGTGAACGTTATGTATTCTAGCATTGAAACTCGTCTCACCTTGAATGGACTGCAGTTGTGCTTTTGTCGACTCAGCCGCTCGACAGATGTTCAACGCCTTCAGAAGGTCAAGGTCTGGCTCTCGCAGCAAACGTTCCTGAAGACGAGCATCCGGACATCCCAAGACAATTCGGTCACGAATTAGACTTTCGGTCTGATTGCCGAAATCACATGACTTGACCTGTTGACGGAGTGTAGTGACGAATGTATCAATCGACTCACCCGATGCCTGGGTCGATCTCCAGAAGTTGTAGCGTTCAAAGACGACGTTTTTACGAGGCGAGCAATACTCTTCGAATTTTGAGAGCGCAGGTTGGAGATTTCCAGATTCTCCCTCAGTAAACGCGAATGTGTTATACACTGCGAGTGCATCATCTCCAACGATATGGAGAAAGATAGCCAACTGGACGTCGTCTGGCTTTTGGTCTGACCCTGACGCCTTCATAAAGTTCTGGAATTTCTGTTTCCAATTTTTCCACGACTCTTCTAAGTTAACACTGTTCATATCGAGCGAATTAGGTTGTTTGAAAAGTTCCATTGTTCCGTGTCACGTGCGTTATCAGTATCCACGAAAACGATTAAAGTCACGTTTGTTCACGACGCCATGTTACGTTCTAATCTTTATGTAAGAACGCGTGGTTTACTTAAATCACTTTGTTTAATTATTAAAGTAGTAACTAAGTAATAATAATCTCAAGTAGAACAGTTTCTGTCGTGTCAATGTTTAGTTTATGTTTTAACGTTGAATATCGACCATGCTAGTTCCCAAACAGGAAGTGACGTCAGTCCATAGATTACATATGTAACTTGAGTCACAGCATTGACAATGTTCATTCCATGACACTAGGGCCTATATGAGAATCTAGAAAGCACCTCTTGTGCTACTGCATAGCTATTCAGAGGCGCTCTTAGCGTGACAGCCTCGAGGAAATAAGAAAGACTTCACGCTAAAGATGACAACCGAATCAGATTTTACTACTGATAGAAGGGCCGCATAGAAGGGCCTACAATGGCAAAGGGGTGGTGTTGGGTCATGGTATTCCTTGAGCAGGAAACTAGAAGATCGTCGATCAGCAGACCGGAGAGGGCGGGAAGCGACTGCGTAGAGGAGATTTTGTATCAAGTCCTAAAGGTATTCAGGAGCTTGTCCATTTTGAGTTATTGAGACTAAAGGCAGTAGGCCTACCCTGAATTGGATACGAGAGATACTATGTTATTTATATACAAGGGCTATATAATCATAACAATGATAATTTACATTATGATAAAATGACTAGTTGACTACGCATTGTAAACAGTCGTGCGCCATGTCATGTGCAATATATATAGACCTAAGACATGTATTATATATATACACTGTGCCCCATAAAAAACACACCAAAAAACTTTATCATGAAACGCATGTAAGTCTAATGTTAAATAAGAAAAAGTAATGTTTCATTTAAGAAGATGTTCGAAGTGATGTCCCTTCGCTTGAACGCAGGCTCTCAGCCTTGGCCGCCACTGTTCAATAGCTTTTACACTCTGCTTCAACTGTGCCCACACAACGATGAGGCGCTCCTTCAACTCGTTTATGTCCCGTATTGCTGTCTGGTAGACGCGTTCCTGTATTAGACCCCAAATTCTGTAGTCAACGGGATTGAGGTCTGGTGAGTTTGCTGGCCAGAGTTCCGGTCCAATGAAGCTTGGTGTTTCACGTCGCAGCAACGCAATGGTGTCCTTTGCGCGATGTGCTGGGGCGCTGTCCTGCTGGAGAATGAATAAGTCGCTTACTAATCTCTGTTTAAATGTTTCCAAACACGCCTAGTCTGCGTCACTGCCTCCAACAGCAACCACTTCTGTGAGTAAGTAAAATGTAAAATATTTTGTGGCAAAATTATTTGAAAAACAACGTACAATCTTTTATTACAATTGGCTGAGTTTTATAGAAGATTTTTGAAAAGTTTTTTGGTGTTTTTTTATGGGGCACAGTGTATATAGCATTTTATATATTATTAGACTAATTTATATGGGCCTATATATGGGACTGATGGTGGAATGTGTGCACCTGTACATAGTAGACACTTTGTCACGCTCCAATTGACTGGATAAAAATATTTGAAAGTTTTCTGACTGACTCTGTCTCGCTGCCCAATGTTCAGAATGCGTTGACATTGATACTGAAAATGTGGACCACTACCATAGTCGTTGCAATGGAATAGTAGACCAGATAGGCTAAGTATTGTAACTGTCGTCGTAAGCTCCAAATTTCCAAAACGCCATTCTAAAATCAGGCGCAGGGCACCAGCTTATCCCCGAGCGTTGTCATCTATAATTGATGTGTGTGTGTGTCTGTCACTTCCTTTTTCATAGCTTCCTCTGTTTTTGTCTCTAGGCTATCGTCTGTGTAGGTCTATGCATGCCTGTGTCTCCATCTGCACGTGTGTCTGCCTCTTCTTATTGGAGTATGAGCTTCGATTTTTCTGGCAACATTCAATCCATATGTCATAATTAAGCTTATTTATTTTCATCCATTACTGGTGAATATTTCAAAATATGAATTGTCTGGCAACAGGAATTATCAATGGCCTGCTGAGTGCTGACTGCTATCTGAAGCGCATATGCTAACCTGGACCCACACTTTTTCGCAGTAGGTCCGGAACTTCCAAGCATGCCGAACGAATTAGAAAACTGCACATATCCATCAATAATAATATATAAATATATAGGCTACCTTCTAACATGGTGTAGTTTTTAAAAAAATAGAGTGATTTCAGGATCGGGTGATGTAGGCCTAATGATGTTTAGGAGCTCTGCATGATAACGGCTTTGTCTACTGAATTTGTGTGGGAATCAAGGTCGAGAAAGAAAAATGCCGTAAGGTTTTGATTTGACAATGGAGGTAACTATGGTGGAAGCAGTTTTGAGCATAATGTCGAATGCGGCGGATGTCATGAATATGCATGAAGCAGGAGCGAGACAAGTTGAATATGTGGTTTGAGAAGGAAGGATGTGAATCTAAAGAAACACGTCTTCCTTTCTCAAACCGCATCTCTCTCTCTCTCTCTTTGCCTCTTTCTGTGTCTCTGCTTTTATAGGCTATGCATGCATGTATTCGTCTGTGTATGTCTGTATGGAGACGACCTTTTTTGAATCGCCAGCTCGAGGCGTGCATGGAAGTTGGCAATAGTTAACGATCACGAATTTCGAGTGCAATGTGCTTCAAATCAAATTTTCAGTCGTCGAGATAAGATTGATAGGATCACCCGCTGTCATTCACTGACTCTTTCAATCCATAGCTGCGTCTCAATGCTGAAAAGGGAATGCCCTTTCTGTCAAATGTTTGCATCATCCTTCGAAATTGGCGTTGGGCATAAACAGTCGTTTTCATTGAACAAAATATACCAGCCTACGATTAGATCGATGCATGTACCGTGAACTAACATTCATTCGATCGTAGCCACAGTTGCCACTACACGGGCTTTTTACATCTCAAGAAGACGCTTTGGAATAGTCGTTCGATTGAAGACCGAGAACTATGATTGTCCTTCTTATAAACTGTAGGCTATGCATTGCATCATAGTGAATAAAATAATGTTTTTGAGCCAAACAGCGTTGAGCTTGAACCAGTCATTTTCATTTAACAAGAAAGATGCTCTTACAATGAACTAATCAATGCCTAACTAAAGATGTAGGCCTACTACTGAGAAACTAATATCTATGCAGCGGGAATTAACATAAGGCCTACACTCGTTCCGTTCACAATAGAGTTTGGACCATGCTCTGAAGCGTAGGCCAATTATAGATTACCATCATCGCTAAAAATTCAAACAAAAGAACACAAACCCCAAACTAAAACAGCCTCAAAGTTGGGTCCGTGTCATGACCCTGTCCGTGCTTTATACTAGGCAATCGTTCTTCTACGTCGTATGTCTTTTTTTCCTTTCGAACAACATCTATGAATAAGAAAGTTCGTTATGCAATGTCTTTCTTCATTGCATTCGCAGAGAGTGCATCCGTATTTATCCGTCTTGAATCCGTCGGAGCACGCTAAATCGCCCGAAAACAGCTTTGGGTTGCCAAGACACATACCTAAAATATACCCATAATTTGTCGTTATTTTTGCGATATTATTGCTCCAGTATAATAGCACAAAAGGATCAGAATATGTAGCGATGGTCGGCCGCTGCAAATCTAAAATCATATCACTTAACTTTGGTGCGCGCCCGAAGATGTTTATTTTTAGTACATTATCAATTACGTAAGGTCTATAAATAGCCTCTTGCGCACATAGAATGTCCTGTTGCGAGTGGCGTGACATCGGATGTTGTGGTTTAACCAATCAGGAGGTTTCCCTCAGATCACGTTGGCTAAATTCAGCGTCCCTTCGTTAGTTGGCGGTTGACTATCGAGAAGGACGGATCTGTGTGGAATGTCTAAGTGACGAATGCAAATTTGTGTTGCAAATAATTACAATTTATGGTCTTCCGTTAATTATTACGAGGAAGAAACTGATCCGTACGAAGACGATTGATGTGGTTTAGTTTTGGCTGTTCAGAAATTGTCACTTTCTGGCTGGAAACTTGATTGGTGTAAAACGCTACAGAAATTTCTATGTAACTCAAGCCTGGCAACTTTCTGTCGATATCTCTCTGGACCGAGAGGGAAGTATTTTGTCTTGTACTAAGATATAATATCAGAGATTGAATTATTATTGAATGTTCCTTTCTACGCTGCTTTCAATAATAACAGCGATTGAAAAGTCCACTCGAAATAATTAAATTCATGTTTAATTTAGAAACATCGACGCAAAGTAGAATGTATGATTATTAAAACGAACATTGTTACTTTAGGTTTAATTATGTATCGAATCAACCAGATCCCGTGGTGATCTTTATAATTTCCACAATCCCTGAACTAGGTACAGGCTGTTCACCTGGTCGGCGTTAGGTTTCATCCAATTCTGTAACGATAAAACATTTGAATCGATCTTGAATTTAACAGTAAACTGGAGAACATTTTTTAAAATACGTGAATTGTGTTGTTTAAAATGCAATGTCGGGGAATGAATCAGAAAAGAAGGAAGAGGGTGAGAAAAGAAAGTGAATCGGAAGAAAAAGGTCTTGATGAACCCAACTCAGTCCAGTTAGAGGACACCGATGGGGAACTTCATACTGGACAAAAATGGCTGGAAGAGAAGTTGAAGATACTGTCGAGTGGCCTAACGAAATTTATACAGCGTCAAGATAAATTCGATATCTTGGCATCTATTGTAATGCACAGTCAAGAGAGACTTGAGAAAGTGAAAGAAGAGGTGAGGGTTCTGACTGAGTTACTTTCCAGGGGAAATGGGTCCAAGAAAACTGTTGAGTGGGGATCGAACCCAGATAAGTCCTTGAGGGGGGCTGTCGTCGTCCACCAAACGACCGTGGGACCCTGTCCAGCCACCACTCGCCCGGATCCAGATATTGAGCATAGAAAGGGGACCCACTCTTCAACGGAAGTTGAGACTCCGGTTTTCGCCCAGACCTCAGAGGAAGAGAACCCATCCATAGAACCGCGAAACAGATACCAACTGTCCGAAGACCTGGTGCAGTATACTCTCCCCCAACAGTTAGCCCTATCGCGGGTGGTCCGGTCCGAAACTCTTGGAGGGAAAGAAGTGGGATCAAGAATAGGCGGCCACCTGGCGAGTGAGTACGGCGCTACAATTATAATAGGCCAATTACGGTGTCTTTCAGCTTATAGGAGATCGTGCATATGCATCTATAATCATAGTCGTATTATAGCTAATAACGTGTGAAGTAATAATACGGTATGATATTATCATGAAGCAGCATCTATATAGTAGTTTTTAATAATATCTAGAAAATAACACAATATAACTTAGTCCTCTCCGTGCAGGTCTGCACATCGGGCAACGATTAAGTTCCAAGTGAAGTCTTTATCATTCAAAACCGACGAACGCAGTATGATTGTACAGTCAGCAATAAACAATTAAGTTATTAAAGGATTCAATCCCAGTAGGGTAGCTAGGAATTTAGTATAGTGGGTGGGTTTTATGGCCTGGCAGGAAGTCCTTCCTGATACCAACCCAACAGTATTGCAGTAAACAAAAATGGAATAAAGTAACAAAGGGTATACCCTAAAGTAAGAAAAAACAATTGTTACTACAATCAATTGTTGTGTTTTCTTATTTAAGTGGATAAATAACCTTTTAAAAAACCTTTTCCTAAGCCAGCGAGGGTTTTAACCCCCAAACCGTGCACCCTGTATACGTCAATATTGAATTCTTACTGTAGCCTATAGAGTCTACAGCAGCCGTGCAAGGCGTCTACCGTTACTATATTCGACAACGATGATCCTGGTGATAATGCTGATCGCATGCAACGGCAGCTGCATGCTTATAATAGGGTGATGACGACAAACCGACTGCTTGATCCTACCTTACATCTTTTAGGTCAGTTACACCTTACACATCCGTCTATTCCCATGACCATCTTGCAACCTGATGAACATTTGATCCATGGACAAGGTGCGGTCGTTGTCTCTGCAATAAATACAACGTACAACCACTTTGTGTTAATCATGTGCATATATTTTGTGGGGCATGGTGGTGTAAAGGCATGTTCGGTGCTATACATGCATACATGTAATTATACATACATACATGCATACATGTTCTGATGATTTTGATTAGAGTGTTAAATTTAATGGCTTTCTATCATCTTTCAACCTTTCTATCATTTCCTAAATTCGGCAAATCTTACTCGCTCGTGGTGATCGCTGACTAGGGATATAGAGAAAATACTGCTTGAAATCTAGAAGCAAGATTAAGCACGAGAGTTGCGTGGTGTAAAAGTAGACTAGCCTAGAGACTGAAGTCCTATTACATGTATATACCAGAAGACCAACAATAAAGGCTGATAGACGAACTGCTGAAGCAGGAAAGCGAGAAAAGTTTAGTGTGAAGGACATGGGGATCCAGAAAGGTTATTTAAAACTAGTTCTACACTCATGTAGGCTAGCCTACATGTATACACTGCAGTTTTCATATGGACCATTGCGAGTCCGCTAAGGACTTCGTATTGCAGCTGCTACTCAGCAGTGAGCCCAATCAGTATTAGGCTACTAGCACGGCTATCAGGATTAGAGCCGCGTACCAAAGCAAAAAAGTCAAATCAGAAAGTTAATTAAGAAGGATAACAGTTGAATGAATAATGATTGAGAGCTAACTTCTCTGAACGCAGACGGCTCGACGAGGGCATGGTGGTAGAAGACATGGCACATCTTGCATCTCACAAATCTTCGGGCAACTCATATTCTGAAACACCGAAATAATGTCTTCTTGGTCAATCTAAAAGCTAAAATAAAATAATCAGTGAGAAGCAAGAGAAAGGAAGACAGACACAAAGGAACAAACAAATACATTTCTCTATGTAGACTATGTTATGCGTGCGATCACGTCTGTTAATTGTAATTATTATTATTGCAGTCATCAGTTTGTATATTTTGTAGGCCTATATGAGAAGAAGCGGAAGAAGCTGGTCCTAGACTGCGGCGAGTGTGAATTGTTAGCGACATCACTTTCTTAGGCTCGGCATATGATGAGGATGATCATCCGTTGCGGATACTGGTGTTCTAAGACATGGCAGCACCTGCATCTCGCAAATGTATCCATCCCGACAATCCATGTCCGACGTATCCGTTCTGTTTGCCATAACTCAGAAATTGTTTCAGACAAACACTTAGGCCTACTCAATTGTATCTGAGACGGGAAGGCATTCGAAGTTGTGATTCTTGCAAATATCGATTATGAATTGAGAATTGCAAAATGTCGAAGTGTGTCAATCAAAAACCTCAGACTTTGGTTCCTGACATCGATGATGATGATGATGATGATTTTGTTGTTGGTGGTTTTCTTGTCGTTTTCATGATGATCACGATGATGTTGTTGTCGATGTTGTTATTGTTATTGCTGAATGATGATGATGATGATGACGACGGTGGCGGCGGTGTTGTTGTTGTTGGTGGTGGTGGTGGTGGCGGCGGTGGTGGTGGTGGTGGTGGTGGTGGTGGTGGTGGTGGTGGTGGTGGTGGTGGTGGTGGTGGTGGTGGTGGTGGTGGTGGTGGTGGTGGTGGTGGTGGTGGTGGAAATAATGACAACGGTGACGATGACGACAAAAGGATGATACCATTTTAAAGTAAATAATTATTCCAACCTCACAGGTTGACTTGCAAACACATTTTGTGCATCCATTTGGATCAAGATACCGGTCACAACCTTTACTACAATCATCGATTGGATATCGGCAAAGTGAAAACGTCATCCTTCCATATGCTACTACTGTAACAGAGTACAACGTTTTTCTCAATTTCATATCATATGCGTTCAGCACTCTTGTTGTACTCCAGATGCATGTTATAAGTGCGTTTGAAAGGAAAGACAGATTTGTCTCGACTTGCTAAAAGAAAATCAAACATTTCTACTGCGACCGTCAATTCAAGATCAAGGATCAATATGGTCACAAATGTTGCTTAGTGTGTCAGACTAAATTATTGTCGCTATGTGGTGAGTTCTTAGTGTCTTCACTAATCAAGATTATACAGGTTCAGCATGGAAATGTAGCCCAACATTCAGGCCCGCCGACAGAAATTCCGGGCCCCTGGGCAGGGAAGTCACGGGCCCTAAACTGTCTTTAGACTTTTTAGAGCAATTTTGAATATAAAAAAACCAGTAGAAATAGCAAAAATTCGGGTGTGAATGTACGGTAATGCATACATTTACGATTCCAATCAGTTCTTAAAATGTTAAGAATATAATTTCAGAAAAAAAATTAAAATTATATCGTGGTCTTATCAAAAAGCAATCCTTTCCGGATTTAACTTCAGCAAAAGCGTTTATGATATCCTGGTATTCATTTTTTGATTTTTGTCTGGGAACCTTTAAAGTGCTCTTTTTTTTATCGCCTCCATGGTAAATTGTCCGGATGTCTTGGAGGACCGTTTTTTATATTGTAGCCTAATTCTATAGCCTACAGTCTCAATCGTTTGTGTAGACAATGGCTCTGGAGGCAGAGTGTCAACATAAAAACCAAGTCTTTTACAGTTTCTATAATTTCAGTATTTTCGTAAGTCTAATAATCTTTTGGAATTATGATGCCACACCACAAATTTCATTTTCATCCATTCGGCTATGATCATCATAAATTTTTAATTCACTCGAATCAACCGGTGCAAGAGTGCTTTACGGGCTTTGAGGTACTTTCTTTTGAAATCAGACAACGCATAATAATTAGCGGAAGAGCGTTCTGAGACCGAAGTGATCGTGTCCTTTGGAACAACCTGATTATAGTATAATTAAGGTAATGAACAGTTGCTTGAAAGTTGAAGCTTAAACAGTTGTATTAGTCTACTTGTGTGATAGCTATTATTCAAAACGGCATAACTTCTAAGTTTTCTATAGGCTAAGTCACATAAGAGTTTATAGACTGGGCCCGCCGCCCGTAATCGACATATTAAAAATATTATAACCAGTGTAGCGCGGGCCCTCTACGGGCCCCTAAAAGTCGCCGGGCCCCTGGGTAGTTGCACCCCTCTGTCCCCCCTCTCGGCGGGCCTGCCAACATTACCTCTAATGAATGGTACAATTTGTGTCTCTTATATATTGCATGACGGAAAAGAATATTTATGCCTATAGTCAATAATCTAAGGAGGGCAGGGCTGAAAGTGAGCCGGGTCTATCCGGGTCTGAGACCCGGCATCGATTTTGGAGACCTCCTGTTGCCGGGTCTCAGCCGGGTCGCAACGTGGCTCAGCCCCTTCAAAGCAAAAGGCTGAAAATGTCTAAAACGGCTTACTTCGTAATAAGGAAACTAGACAATAACCAACTGGGCAACAAAATCAACTATATATTATCATAGTGTATATAGATGCTTATGCCATTGGCGGCACCAGGGGAGGGATTAGGGGGCTAAGCACCTAAATGTGACTCAGCCTCATCCCAAAGCAAAAAGCAATGAATGTCCATGTATCGGCTTAAAAGTCATTATTATCTTATTGTCGGACCTCAACTGCGGCGGACGGTCATACATCGACTCACATGTGAGACATCAATTGCCACTGGGCTCGACTCCCGGACATCGACTCTCTCTGCGACTCAACACCAGCAATGCATGCATACAGTCCTCTTATTTATACTCTAATGGTACCGGCCGGTCTGAGGTCCGAACCGGTCTGGAAGAGGGAAGAGGACTGGAGCTTTCGAACTGGCGGGGGAAGGGGCTGAGATCCGGACCAGTCTGAGCCCGGGCTAGCCGGAGGAAAGGGCTGCAGGTCCGAGGCGGCGGAGGGACAGGGGCTGAGGTCTGCGCGGGGGTCAAGGGGACTGAGGTCCGGACCGGTGTGAGTCCAAGCTGGCGGGAGAAGGGTGTTGAGCCCGGGTTGGCGGAAGAAGGGGCTGAGATTCACAAGGACAGCAATTTTGAATTTCTCTACAATAGCGTGCCGATGCTTATGCTAATAGAATGTGCCGCAGACCGTGATGAGGTTATGTGCATCATGTCCGGCCCGCCGGCCTGCTGAGGGGCTACGCCGGTAGTTCTACACAACTAGGCTATACATTGGGAAATGGGGTGTTCATTTAGCAACATCAGTCATGGGTGGAGACTTGGGGGCCAGGGGACGAACCACGAGACCCCGAAGTTTGTGATTGTGGACGGAGATGTTGTTACCCCAATATTTCAAAAATATCTCGAAAATGTCATTGAAAGTTTCTAGAGTGTTATCTACTGTTTATCCATCATGAACAATTTTGCTAGGACGACAGCAAAACTGGTATACCCTTGCAGTGTGGAATTTGATAATTTATACAACATGGAGGAACATGATTGAACTCATAAACCATTTCTTTCAGCAATCAAATAATTATGAGAAATTTGTTAAGACGATAGCTTAAAATGTTACCATTAAAATGCTGATATCCTAAAAATTTAAACAATGACCTATACAAGGGGACACTTTTGAAGGCATAATCCACGACTTTCAGCATTGAAATGATGAGCTATTTAGTAAAAATTACAGCCCAAATACTATTATTGCAATGTGGAAATTCAAAAAAAAATTCATGAAAATCGTTCATAACAGTTAGCAAACAAGAGCCTGAAACGTGCTCCTGTCGATGTCAACAGCGAAAAACGCGCTGGTTTCTGGGGCTCCGCCCCAGACCACCTATAGTCGATACGAGCTTCCTGCACTCGGAACTCGCAGCTTCGCGTCTCCAGCGCATGCAGATCTACCGTACCGTCCGTAAGGAAAATGTTCTACTTGCGTCCCTGAGAGGAAGGGCTTGGGTTTCAGCCCCCCAAACTGAAATCCTGGCGCCGCCACTGGAACTTGTACTCGTAAAACTCCCTACATATGACATGCCCCTATGATTTTTCTATATAGTAGACCTACCCATATGACAGTATACTTATAAACTTGTTAGGCTATAGGCCTAAACTTTTAACTTTTGTGGTTATAGTAAAGACTAAGCCCATTTCTTATACAATAAAATTTTGACATTCTTATACTGGTAGTTACTAGTTAGTCTGCGACTCTGCAAAACGACTTCTTATTTAAGTTTTCATGATTTTATCGTTCATAAATAGCTGGCAAAAAAAGAGCCTAAAAAGGGTTCCAGTTGAGGTCAAAAGAGCTAAAAATGCGTTGGTGGCTGGGGCTCCGCCCCAGACCCCGCTTGGGGAGCTTACGACGCTCCCCCAGACCCCCTAGTCGGTATGGGCTTCGTGCCTTTGGCACTCGCAGCTTCGCGCCTTCGGCACTCGCAGCTTCGCGCCTTCGGCGCTTCACAAAGTGAGACCCGGCAACTTTTCCAAACCACTTTCAGCCCTGAAGGAGGGTGGTAACCTCTGGTACTTTGGGTATGGGCTATCGGGTGTGACTTTTTAATGGTACGGCGTATCATCAGAAATTGTTGCTCAAAAGGTGTGCAAATGAACTGTCTACGGCTACCTAAAATGTCAAAATGTTATTATTCCAAACGAAAGTTTTATTTGGAAAAACCTACGGGGTGAATAAGCTTAGGCTATACCTTCTTGGTTGTCCGTGGGCTAATGACTCCAATTTATTTCTGTTGGCAGTGCAGGTAAAAAGATATCGCTAAAAATAAACGTTGGCCATAAGCAGTTGATATGACTATTTCAAGATAATATAGTAAAATCATGTAAAACTTACATAGTGCCGTTGATACTAGAAGAAGCATCAGCATTGCCACCATCACTAATCTTATGTCACCTGATCTCAACATCGTCTGGTTCGGCCTCACCACTCAAAATGTATCTACAAAACAGCGAAATGACCGATCAAAATAAGTTTATGATTAGTCATTAAACCAGAGATCGTAATCATAATCGTAATCCAATCGTAATCGTGCATTTATATAGCACCAGTTTAAGAGAAACTCTGCACAGGCGCTCCCGACCTGACACCAAAACACAAAGAGAATGGTTTCAAACGGTTATGCATCTCCTTGGTCGATAATTCTTATAAAAATTATATTCGTTTTATTATAAATCCAAACACATGGGTGACACACCGCACCAAAACACACCATGCTAGAAATTACAGCAAGAAAGAAAGTTTGAAAAGTCAATTAAAAATGGAAGGCTTAGGCCTATCGTAAAAGATAAATTCGTGTAGCCTATTATACATATAGGACCTCCGATATGAAATTCCTACTATATCTAATTATCTGCTAGAGTAAGTTAGAATTCACCAACACGACGGCGATGGTTAGGTTATAGCATAAGACTATCACCTCCTTGATTAAACAAAGGCGCTACCAAAGTGTTCAGCTGCATACTTGCTTGTGTGCTTCTGCGTGTAAATGGACCTACATACATGCAAGTAAGAGCTCTCCAGTCTTCGATGAACCGCTTTACAAACCGTGAAGGTCCATATACCACCGTTGCTGAACGAATTTTACCACCTGTCCAGTACTGCCCGTGTGGCATGAGATCTTGTCCGGCATGAAATAGTGTCCGGAAAGCCTTGTCATTGGTTCACGCGACCGATGACATCATGTAGCAACTGTCAAGCTACAGTATTAATAGCACCTTGAAATCTTGTCCGGGAAAGACACAAAATAGACAAGATAAATATTCAGCCTACCAAGACTAATGATACGAAGCATAGGCTATAGCCTATCTAAGCTTAGGAAGGCCTATTATATAATTTCAATATAATTGAAATTAAGGCCCACGTGTCGAAACCCGGTATCATCCAAAATTATGGGTTTTAAGTAAAATCAGCTTTCCCAAATTTGGAAATAGATCCTAATTTTATTTCAATGGCTATTTGAAAGTGATTATGTATGAAGTTAGAAAATGAGTAGGCTATAGGCTAATCACACTTCAGTCAGATAGGCTAACAGGGCCTATCTCGAGATCTGCAGTACGTAGGAGCATTATGGGCCTATATTCACCAAAAAATTTCAAATTTTTCGTCCGAAAATTCTGATGACATTTTTAGTCATCCGGTCAAATCTTTCCGAAATATCCGCAGTTTCCTGAATTTTGGCAAACAACACGTTCTTCCCGAAAAACCCCATTTCCTAAGTTCGGATCGAAAAAAACCCAGATTTTTTGGTGGAAAAAAACAAGACAAAACCCAAGCTCGTCCTCAAAAAACCCAATTTTCCAACTTCGGATCGAAAAACACAAGATCTTGTGAAAAACCCAAGGAGTGGCAACGCTGGTCGTTAGTTTGACTCTTAGTGCGGAAAGAAGGTCATTCCATGCAGTATGAAATAGTGTCTTGACAACGGAAGTGGGCTGTGACGGACAATTTCATGTCGCACAAGATTTCATGCCACACCGACCGAGGGTCTCTGATCCCTTTGGGGGGGGGGGGTTGTAGACGAGGCTACTTATTTGATACCCTCTGCCCCAACCATTGTAATCGTGGACGTGATTTCCCTGCCGTCAACACGTCAGTAGGCTACCAGTCTCCAACTTACACGGGCCAAAGCGACCTGCCCAGCAATAAATGGGCCATACACACGACAACAAACACAAACACATTACATATATGTATATATGTATATAGTAAATTATATATATGTATATATAATATATCAGCTACCTCTGGACGTCCTCTTCCTTCTTGAGACCGCCATACCTTCTACTGTACCTTCGTCTCTGTTGCCCTCCCCTTATTATGAATTGACCTGCTAGAATTCTTCGAACCGGGAGCGCCCCTGATTAGACTGAATTATGACAGGCGCTTTATAAGCCCGTAAATACAATAAAATATGTAGGGCTGGTTATTAAAAATAAATTAATTTGCAATCGTTTACGTAAGTCTAAAACTGCAAAAATCTGATGTATCTGAATACCTTCCTCCGACAAAAACCATTGAACCATCATTATGCGAACCGTTTGTGGGAATGTAAACAGTAAATACTTTTTCACGGTCTTCGACTAAGCTTACTTCATCAGCATTCACATTAAATGCAAAATTAACGTTTAATATTTCACTTAAACATTTCACATTATTATCACTGCCCGCCGTGTTGACTACTGCGAGAGTTGGCCGGTCATTAAGCCTATAATAAAATAAGTAGGCCTACATGTATGTGTCGTAAAAATTCGATTCCCTGGCAAATAATATTATTGATATATCAGGACCATGATAGTATAATTAGGCTACATGACTTTGATTTGTACATAGGCATGTGTCACGTCGTATGCAATAAATATTGGCCTAAAATACATTGTAGCGTGGGCCTATATTAAACGGCTGATTTATATAATTATAGTACTAAATACCAGGGTTGATGGTGGAATATGAGCATCTAAATATACTGAACCTGTGTGCATCTGCCACGCACTAACTGACTATGTAGAAACGGATTTTAAAGTTATGAGACCAGTGGAATTTCACGATGGTAGAACCAGAACCGAGGATGGATGGATGGACGGATGGATGGAAGGAAAGAAGGAACGAAGAAATGTGTGTGACTATAATTATACAATGGCTGATTGTGGTAGGCCTTCTACATAATAACCCCGTATTATTTATGCATCTGTTACGAATTAACTGACTAGTTGACAAGGGTTTGAATGTTTTTGACAACCTCTTTGACTCGACGTCCAATATTCAGAAATTGGTTCTTCTACATTGAGTATTCGAATGTGGATCGTTGCAATGGTCTATTAATAATTAATAGTAGGGCGTAGGCCATGTATACAGTAGATATCATAATCTAAAACTACCGAATCCTAAGCAACTCTCAAAAGTCAGGCATAGGACACCAGCCTATTCACGAGCGCTGACTTGTAGATGGCGTGTATGTTATTGACTTGTAATCGTAATCTTCAAATTTCTGGAACCCCACTCGAAAGCCAAGCGCAGGACATCAGCTTATTCACGAGCGCTGTGTCTAGTCAAAATGGTTGCCCAAATGAGTAGTCGAAAGGAGGCTACAGTCCGCTTTTCAAAGAATCAGAGGCGGCAGAGTATAATTATCTGTTAGGGTGGGTGGCGTTTAGGTCAAGAGTTGGAAGTTGGAAGATCAGGTGAATCGCCCGGGGTAAGAGTACCTAAGGAGGTAAGACTAGTTTCGAATGGAAAACCCGATAATTGATGGAGAGAGAAACATACGACCGTTACGACGGGCTTTTAACAGCATTCTCTATATAGTCTACATGTAGGAGACGCTTTGGAATAACCTACACGTTCAATTTAAAACCGAGTTATGGGTTTGAGTGGCCTTCTTATTGGGCCTAAACTGTTTTTCATCCTCATGAATAATGTTTCTGAGCCAAACATCAGAGAGATTGAACCAGTAATTTTTTATTGAACAAGATGTACGCACAGTCGTACAATGAATAAAATCAGTGCCTGACAGTGTACGATCAACTGAGAAGCTAACAACTATGCGGTGGGTGGCCAATTCGTAGATGATACAGTGATACGGGTCCGAAGCCTAAAACTCATAGAGTCTATTTTTACCCCAATCAATCAACTTACGCTGTCTCGCCAATGTCACCATCCCTTTTTCAACGTGTCAACATGTGCGGAAGGTAAAACGATTTTGGACGAATTGCAATATAAAACGTTTCTCTTTTGGCTATTAGACTTTCTTACAAAATGAACTCCTGCAGGCCTATGGACGAACGCTTTGCACAGGTAGGCTAATCTCTAACTTTCGCGTTCTTTATTATTAAATTTTCAGCATCGGAGACCTTGGTGTCGTTCGAGTAGGGTAAGGTTTGGCGTCGTCAGGGTCGTCATTAGATTCTTAAGGTTCAGCGTCGTGAGGGTCGGTTAGGGTTAGTGGTAGGGTTAGTTTCGTCATTAGATTCTTAAGGTTTAGCGTCGTGAGGGTCGGTTTGGGTTGGTGTTAGGGTTAGTTTCGTCATTAGATTCTTAAGGTTTAACGTCGTGAGGGTCGGTTAGGGTTAGTGTTAGGTTTAGTGTCGTCATTAGATACTTAACAGTCACACATAATTTTCCGCTCTCCACTACGTTTGCCAAAATATACGCGTTATCAGTTAAAAACTTGCGTACTTACTTACTCTTAAATGAACCTTTCTTTGCTGTGCAACGCACCAGTATATTGGGCCAGATGTGATTGGTTCAGCTAATAATAGATCTCGATGAGTTTTAACGGTAAGCAGAGCTTCGGACCCGTATCACTGTATCATCTACTAATTCGCGCGGTGGGTGTTCTCAAAATTACTATGGCAAACGTTTTTGGAACACTCGCTCTATACTAAACCCAATTGCGTTCAGCCCATGCTCTAAAGCGTAAAGATCTCCAACATCGCTAAAAACTATTTTTAAAAACGAACATGACCCCAAAACTTAAACCCGCATCCAAATATTGTGTCCCTTGCACGACCTTTCCTGTGCTTTATACTAGGCAATCGTTCTTCTTCGTCGTCGTATGTTGTCTTTCGAACGACGTCTTTGAATAAGAAATTTCGTCATTCAATGTCTTCGTTGCATTCGCAGAGAGTGCATCCGTATTTATCCGTCTTCAATCCGTTTGAGCACGCTATATCGCACGAACGCAGATTTGGGCACGTATCTAAAATGTACCCAGATGCGCTTTTTATATAACGACAATTTACTGCTGCAATAGTAGCATAAACACATTAAACAGCTACAGGGTGGAGTGAAAAAAATTAAAAATTTATGGAATCTGAGCGAAATAGTGAATATTCATTGCCTTGTGGTATAGCTAGTTATCATGCCAAATATTTCTGTTAAAATTCATTCAGCCACGTTCACCCCATTGGGACCATAAACGAATGAAACCCGTTAGTCGGTAGTGGACCCTGACTCATGGGCGCCAGCAGAAAATTTTACGATGGTCACGATTAAATTTTTCAGTGACAAGAGCATAAAAAATACAGCGCTGGAAATTAAAAACACGGGTATTTTTTTAAAGGTGTCTTAATGGGCCTGACTAAACCCAACTAAAGGTTAATTAGAGGCGCAAATTGTTTAAGGAAGTCTGGAATCGCTTGCATAATTGTCTTTGAAGGCAACGTATGCAAGTTTAATAGTCAACTAAGCTTATTTCCTTGAAGAAGAGGACACACGTGATAACGGCTATTGAATAAATAATGATTAAGAGCTAACTCCTCTGAACGCAGACAGGGTGTTGAGGGCATGGTGGTATAAGACATGGCAGGTCTTGCATCTCACAAATGTATCCATCACGGCAATCCACATTCTGAAACAAAAAATAATAATGTCCTCCGTCAAACCCAAAGCTGCGCTGATAGGCTACAGTACTGTTTCTAGGCGCCCTTGTGTTACGGCGCCATAGAAATTGTTATTATCATGATTATTATTATTATTATTATTATTATTATTATTATTATTATTATTATTATTATTATTATTATTATTATTCGTCTTCTTCTTCTTCTTCGACGCAGAAAATAACCAGTGAGAACGACATTCAATTAGAAAGAGAAAGGAAGACTGAAGAAAGGACCAAACGAATATACAGTATTTTCCATGTATATTCGTGCGACCGCGTTTGTTAATTATTGTAATTGCATTCATCAGTTTATAGGAGAAGAAGACGAAGAGGAGAAGAAGAAAAAGAAGAAGAAGAAGCTGGCCGGTGACTGCCGTTAGTGTGAAGTGTTAGCGACTTCACTTTCTTAGCCTCGGCATATGAGATGGATGGCCAATCCTCCGTTGCCGGATACTACTGATGATTGTGATTGCCATAACCCAGAAATTGTGTTTCCGATAAACACCTACTCTATTGTATCTGAGACGGGGGGGAGGGTGGGAGACAGTCAACGTTGTGATTCTTTGCAAGGATCGATCATGAATCGATCGGAAAGTGCAAAATTTCAAAGTGCCTCATTCAAAACATTTACAATTCGTTTTGCGACATCGATGATGATGATGATGATGATGATGCTGATGATGATGATGCTGTTGTTGATGGTTTTCTTGATGTTTTCATGATGATCGCGATGTCGTTGTTGTTGCTGTGGTTGTTTTTGATGATGATGATGATGATGATGATGATGATGATGATGATGATGATGATGATGATGATGATGATGGTGATGGTGGTGGCGGTGGTGATGATAATGATGACGATGATGATGATGATGGTGATGATAATGATGATGATGGTGGTGGTGGTGGTGGTGGTGGTGACGACGACGACGACGACGACGACGACGGTGGTGGTAGTGGTGATTCCATTTTAAATCAAATGATTATTCTAACCTCGCAGGTGATTTTGCAGTCACATTTTGTGCACCCATCTGGATCAAGATACGGGCTACAGCCTTCGATACAATCAATGATTACATCTCGGCAAGATACAGTTGTCGTCCTGCTCAATGCTGTTACAGAGTACAACCATTTTATGTTTCATATGTATTCATAACCATTGTTGTGCTCGAGATGCATGTTATGAGTGTGTGTGATGGGAAAGACAAATTCGTCTCGACTGGCTTTATGAAAATGAAAAATCTGTAGCCTATTGCGAACATTAATTCAAGAACAAAGAACAAAATGGCGACGTTGCTGTTTAGAGTGTTGGCCTAAGTTAATATCGCTAGTGAGAATGAGGTGTTTTCTCTGTGTTTTCACTAATCAAGTTTAGACAGGTTCTGCTAAGGACTCTTCCAGCTAAATGTACATGTATCTGTTCAGACTGAGTAGGCTAGTGTAAACTGTTTCAGAAATGAATAAAATATGCCTCTTACGTGGCACGTAAGCCTATGGAGTGCATTAAGAAATTTTCATCATGCTGCATAAAACGTTAGTGATATTTTCATCTAGAGCCAGTCTTAGCACGTTTTTCTCATTTTCACCTTGCACCTAGCTGCTAACATGGACTACATCTGTAGACCCAACACACATGTAGCCTACAGTAACTTCGCCTGCATTCATATGATAGGGCCTATGTTAAGACAAAGTGGCCGCCATTACCGTTTTACACACATTAGCAGTAGGCCTAATATTAATAACATTAGTAATAATAGCTATTTAATAATAGTAACATTATTAATAATAACTATTTAGCTTCATGATGATCTACTTTTAAATACCACCTTCCAATTAATGATTCATTTTTATTTCTGTAGGCTAAACGTTAGCCATAAGCAGTTGGCTATTTAAAAATTTAGCAAACAATCTTTTAAAACTTACCTTGCACCGATGATGCTTGAAGAGCCATCAACATTGCCGTCACCACCATCACTATGTAACCCGATCTCAACATCGTATTTGGTCCGGCCTCACAACTCAAAATTTATCTAAAACATAGCGAAATGACCGATCAAAGTAATGTCATGTTAAGCCATTAAAGAAGTAAACAAGGCAGAGATGTATACACTCCAGAGGTGGACAAATTACCGGGACAAATCCGGCGCGCCAACACTTTCTCTGACTTGCACAATTCTTTAAAAATTTGAGGAAACTCACAAAAATTCAAACCGCAAAACGTTTTTTTCGTCGTATTCAAGTGTCGCTGTTTTCTTACTGAATAGGCTTAGCCTAAGGTTAACAAATCGTGATCAATAAAAGAGACATTTAACGACGGTTTCCAGTTCAAATTCTTTAAGGACTTTCTGCTCTTTGCAAAGTGTATTTATAAGCGTTTCAATTCATTCCCCTTCAAAGGCTTCAATCCAGTCCAAATCTGACACTTGTCCAATGTCCATGCCTTTGTCACCTGCAGTAGAATTGATCACTGCAGTTCGGTATTCGTGAGTCTGCCACTTGGACTGAATGGGTGCCTTGAACGAGTTCTTTGTTCGGCTGCTCGCCTCAATGGCCACATTCCTAAATATGCCCTCGTCTCAGCTTGGGCTATACATGGATGACATACCACACCCAAACACAAGAAATGCTCTAAATGACAGCTATAAAGAAAGTCCGGAAAGAGAATTTAAAATGGAAGGCTTAAGCCTTAATATGATAAAATAGAGATTCGTTTAGCCTCGTCTATAATTTATAGAACCCTTTCCTCGATATGAAATTCCTATTTTCTTTTAGTGAAGTAGGCTACGAATTCTTCAACACGACGGCGATGGTTATAAGACTATCACCTCCTTAATTAAATAGAGATGCTACAACTGAATGCTTAGTACTTCTGTGCGTATGATAGCCTATTATATACATACCAGGTACTTTAAACGAACCGTGTAGGTCACCGTTGCCGAAACGAGTTTCACCACCAGTCCTGGCGAGGGTCTCAGATCACATGGGGAAATGCGACGACCTCTGCTTTTTATACACTTGGACAAACAAAGTCTGACCCTCTTTTAGTAGCCCAAGCATTGTAGTCGTGGACGTGATTTTCCTTCGGTCAACACGTCAACAGACCATGTCAGTGCCACGCTCCAACTTACACGGGCCAAAGCGACTTAAGTAAATAAGCAATAGGCTATAGCCTAAAACAGGCAAACACATAAACGCACAATGCATAGGCTATAATAATATATAAATAAATAAGTATGATAAATTATGTATATATATTTCAGCTAATTTTGGAGTCGTCTCCCCTCCAGACCGTCACGACCTTCTACAGCACCCTGGCCTCCATCTGGCACAGCACAGCATCGTGCCTTTAATAATAATTATGTCTCTGTTGGCCCCTTGCTATAATATTTATGGAATGACGACCATCATTCTGCTGAATTCTTCGAATTGCGAACGCCTCTGAATGGATGGGATTGTCAGAGGTGCTTTATAAGGCCGTAAATATATAGAATAGAATATGTAGGACTGGTACTGTTTAAATAAATAATTATTCCATTTATATCCATTTATATCCAAAATTTTACTTCGATTAATTGATGCAAATAGATTAATTTGCAATCTGCTATAAGTCTTACATAAGGGTTGAAGCTGTAAAAATAACAAGTATAAAAATTAGAGATAGAGACACAGAAAGAGATGACGTATGTAATGTAATTAGTAATTTCTATAGCGCCGCTATCGGGAAAAGAATTCCACACAAAGGACAATAATAGATACGTATCTATAGATAAGAACGCTCGTGAATAAGCTAGTGCCCTGCGTCTGGCTTTTCCTCTTCAGACCGTCATAAGCTTCGGATGATCTACAGTTGTACCACCCTGTCTCAATCTGACAACAAACACCATTGAACGTGCGAACGTTTGTTGGAATGCAAACAGTAAATATATTATAACTTGTCGCCGTCTTCGACTTCTTCATCAGCAATCACATTAAAATAATGCAAAATTAACACTGATTGGTGAAAATGAGCATCTAAACAATGTCATACTGAACCTTCAACCTACATGTGTACATCTACCACGCACCAACTGACTATGTACATGTAGACACGGATTTTAAAGTTATGAGACCAACTCTTTTGTCTGCACGCCCAAAGTTCAGATAGCGAAGACATTTGGACTGATATGAAAATAATGTGGACCACTATAGCATAGCATGCCATGGAATGTGAGTTGTTTCAATGGAATAGTAGACCAGATGCATACTGTAACCGTCGTCGTTAACTCCACACTCGAAAGCCAGACGAAGGGCACTTGCTTATTCACTAGCGTTCATATCTAGATGCGCATACAATATTTGACATAGGCTACGTCATCTCTTCATGTGTCTCTATCTCTATAATTATATACTTCACATTTTTGGTTTTTCGCATTAATTTTGTCATAACGCCCCTTCATGCTCCTATTCAAAGGCGCTAAGAGGACACTGCAACGGAGTTGCTAGTGAAGGTCTTGCTTAGGGTTCAGACGCGGCGGCTTGAGGTGGATTCGAACCTGGAACCTTCCGGCTTCAAGTTGATGTAACGGTGTACTGACCAACCATTGGTCGTAGGTTTATTGGTCGTAGGTTTATTGGTCATAGGCTTATTGGTCACAGGGCCTATTGGTCATCGGGTCTATTGGTCATATGGGCCTATTGGTCATAATAATTTACAAGTTAGAAAGAAACATTTACTAGGTCATGTGATTGTGTAGGCATACATTTTAAAAAACGTTTAGCTGCTTAACTAAAAGATTGATCACTAATCACTAGAGATGACTGTAGCCTAATTGTTCCAATATAAAAACGTTAGACTTTATAACAACTAGATTGTTCACTACTTCAGATTTCAAACTATTTACTAGGTCATGTAATTGTTCACATAATTACAGAAAAACAGTTCAACTTTTAACTACAAGAGTGTTCACTACTTCAGATGTCCACTACAGGATTGTAAGTTCACGCCCTCAAGTAATTATCTTCGCAAGTTTCTTCAATGCCAGTTTTTATATTAGCCTACCAACGCTAATTGCGCCTAATTGACAAGCACAAACTAAGGTGTGAATAAGGTCACCCATATCGCCAACGGTAGATTTGTTTTAAACATAGGCCTAAGTTAGTTTATTTTAGGCATTTGACCGATAAGCCTAAGACCAATTATACACCCTATGACCAATCAACCTATATGACCAATCAGCCTATGAGCAATAAGCTTATGACCAATCAGCCTACGACCAATGGTCCTAGAGCCGATGTACACTCCGACGTCTATCAGTCTCATCGCATCGTCCCCTTCGCACTTTATATTGTAGGCTTTGTAGCGGATGTGAGCAGAGATTGGAAGCAGATAATAAGACTTCAAGCTTAGGTATGCCTAAAGATGTGCCCAATGCGAGGACGAACGCTATGATCCTATAGCCTTAGGGGGGGCGGTAGAAAATCAACTGGCTCGCTTGGCTACATCGGTAAGGTCGATAGGCCGCGCGTCTGCACGCTACTCTGTGAAAGAGAGCGTGCGGGCCGTGGTTCGATTCCCGATGGTGGCTGATTCAAAGATTCAAAATCTCGGGCTAGCACGGTCCGTCCACGAGGACCTAAATGGCGTGGCGACACTAATCATCTTTGATATGGCAGTGTCGTTAAACATGTAACAACTGGTAGAAAATCGGATCCCGTGCCAAAGGAGTTGGAGACGGCTCAGCTGTGTGGAATCAAGGTTGAGGAAAAAGGAATTGCAGTTTGGCCTTGAGTGGACAATTAAGGCACAACGGTGGAAGCAGTTTTGAAATCGAGCATATGTTTGGGTTGCTGTAGATGTCATGAATAGGGCAGTCCCTAAATCACGGTCAAAAAGTGAAAAAATCACGGCATACTTTTGGAAAAATCCAAAAATTCACGGCACCGTGATTTTCCTTGATTTTTCACATCTTCAGCACTTTTTTGTAAAAACCCGTTAAAAATGGTTGCATAAACGAGTAGGCTATTTCTGAATGAGTCTTCAGTACTCTTCACTTGTCAGCGACGTCATTCACTCCCCAAACAGAAATTCTAAAATTAATTTAATGGTTCCGCGCTGTTTTTGGTCGTCAGCGCCATTTTTGCCGTGTTTCGCAACCATTTTAAACGTGTTTTTTTTTAAAAACGTGCTGAAAATGTGAAAAATCACGGAAAATCACGGCAAACGGCAAAATTCACGGCAAACGGCGAAATTCACGGTTTCCGTGATTTCCGTGAATTCGTGATTTAGGGACTGCCCTAGGCATTGAATATGCCTATGCAAGAGATGGCGAAGATTTGGGTTAAGAAGGAAGGATGTGAATAAAAGGCAACAAATCTTTCATTCTCACATCCCATCTCTCTTCATATTTTTTGTGTTTCTGTCTTATAGACTAGCCTACATAATTAGGTTCTTCTACTTTAGGTTCTCTGCCAAGCGGTAGGTCCAAATGTCCAATGTCTCCACATTTCACGCTATTGTGGCATGTCCTTCAGTTCTCTGTATCTCTCTTCCATCATCCCGTCCAGCAGTTTTTGTCTAGGTCTTCCTCTGCACCTCTTTCCCTCCAATCTTCCTGCAATTTCTTTTTCTCCTTTGTCTTTCTCTTTTGTCTTTTTCTTTTGTCTTTTTCTTTGCAATTAGGTTAGGCTATAATACAGTATTCATTCATTCATTCATTCCGAAAACTTAGTATATAGTATATTTATCTGTTTCCGTCTGTATTGTGGGGAACGACCTTTACGAATCGCCTGCAGATCTTGGCACGGAAGTTTGACAACGGAAGAAGTAGGCCTACTTATCCTAATGCTCACGAATTTTACTGTTTAAATGTGTTTCAATTCTAATTGTCAGTCGTCGAGAGAGTGATAAGATTGACAAGACCATCCACCATAATTCTAAAAGTAGCGTAAATGACTCTTTCTATCCGTAGATGCATCTAAATGCTGAAAAGAAATTGCTCTTTCCATAAACTGTTTGCATATACAACGAATGAGCGTTTGGATTAAACAGTCGTTTTCATTTAACAAAATCTACCATGAATAGAAATGGATGAAGGTTCTGTTGACTAACATAAGCTTAATAATAGCCTACATGTAGGCCTATACGACCGTTCTGACATCTCTAGAAGAGGTTTTAGAATACTCGCTCAATTTAAAATCGAGATAGCTAGGGCTGTGATTGCTCTTCTTAATATAGGCTAAACAGTTTGCCTCATCGTAAATTAATGTTTTTGAGCCAAACAGTGTTGAGCTTTTGAACCAGTCATTTTTATTGAATAAAGATGTAGTTGAAACGAATAAAATCAAAGCTTGAAAATGTACAATCTACTGAGAAACTAACATCTAGCCTACATGTAGGCCTATGCGGCGGATATATTAATTATTGACATCTAAGCTTATACAATGTCATGTAGGCTAATGGAAAACAATCTGGAACGCTCGTGATATTTTTGGGCTATGCTTTGAAGCGTAAAGATCTACAACATCGGTAAAAAAATTATAAACGAACACGACCCCCAAAACACAAACCCCTTCAAAGTTTTTCAGTTGCCACGACCTTGTCCGTTCTTTATAAGCTACTAGTCAATCGTTCTTCTTCGTCGTAATAATTTTATTATGTTGTCTTTCAAACGACACATTTGAATTAGAAAGATCGTTATGTAAGCTTAATATCTCTTTGCATTCATCTTGTATCCGTTTGAGCACACGAGATCGCACAAGAGCAGTTTTCGACACGTATCTAAAATGCAGCAAGATGCGTTGTTAATAGAGCGGATTATTGTTTCAATTATAGCATAGGCTATAGGCTACCAGTGGTTCCCAACCTTTTTTGACTTTATGGTCACTTTCTGTAGGCCTAAGTTTGAAGACACGAGGGCCACTTTTTCTTAGTTGAAAGACTTTAGGGGGACAAAAGACTATAATTTAATTGACTAAAACATAAAATTATTATTAATCAAAATAGAATGTTCGATGCTAATATTATTGTAGACGTCGAAATAAAATAGTTTGTAGGCCTAATACATACGCGTTCTATCATGTCCAAATTGTCAATTTTTATATAGTTTTGTCAATTCTTGAGAGACGATGGCCATTTTTTAGGCCTGGCTGGTCACTTTTGGCCCGCGGGCCACATGTTGGGAATCATTGGGTTATACAAACATGGTAATTCGGGACGATCAAGTCTTGCGTGCGCTCTATGGCGAGAAATTTTACGACTCTACGAGGTGAACATTGGAATAATATTTCAAATTATATTTCATCTTATGTGGAAACTATCACAGATTCCCAATAGCGATGTAACAAATAAACCTACTGTTTCTTCAAACTTTAATGCAGGTTGGAACTGGAAAGCAGGGCTTCATTTTGCAAACGACCGGCATCAAAATGCATCTCTCATCTCTGGCGCATTTGATGGCCTAAATAATAAAAGCAACAGTTTCAATTTATTCGGTGGTAGTCGTGATGGAGGTGGTGATTGTGTTGGTGTTGGTGTTGTTGTTGGTGGTCATGGTGTTGGTGTTGGTGGTTTTTGTGGTGGTGGTGGTGGTGGTGGTGGTGGTGGTGGTGGTGGTGGTGGTGGTGGTGGTGGTGGTGGTGGTGGTGGTGGTGGCGGCGGCGGCGGTGGTATTGGTCGTGGTGGTGCGGGTGGTGGTGATGATGATGATGATGATGAGGATGGTGCTGCTGCTGATGGTGATTTTGATGATGTTGTTGTTGATGATGATGATGATGAGGATGATGATGATGATGATGATGAAGGTGGTGGTGGTGGTGTTGATGATGATGACGTTGATGATGATGATGTTGATGATTATGATGATGATGATGATGATGATGATGATGATGATGATGATGATGAAGGTGGTGGTGGTGATGATGATGATGACGTTGATGATGATGATGATGATGATGATGTTGATGATGATGATGATGATGATGATGATGATGATGATGATGATGATGATGATGATATCGACGGCGACGACAATCCAGGTGATAATGTCGATGGAATGCGACGACAACTACATTAATGTGGGTGAAGATACATGCATAGGCTATGGCTATTCCTACCTTACAGGTCTTAGGACAGGCACACCTAATTGAACATCCGTTTGGTCCTGTAACCACATCGCAACCTGGCAGACACATGATCAATGGACAAGGTGGTGTGGTCGGTCCTGAAATTAGTGCAACGTGCAACCCATTAAATTTATTGCAAATTATATACTATAGTCTTGTACTTAGTGTAGCCTATTGTTGCAGTGAATTTTCGGTGACTTGGAGCCGAAGGATTGCGGGTTAGAATCCACCCCAAGCCATCGCGTAGGGACCTTGTGCAAGTCCTTCACTCGCAGTTGCTCATGCAATTCGGTGTGAAACTTCGAATGAAGGGCGCTATTATAACAAGTGATCATACATGCATAGCCTACATGCATATGCGCGCGTGAAATTTTTTAAGATATTGGACGAAAGAAGTGTGCTATAGGCCTAACTAAAAATTAATCATACCATCGTGCATCAAAAGACATAGGCCTAATGTGCAGTTACTAATTCTGTGTGTTGCGAGCCCGGTAAGAGCCAGGTATTGCAGCTGCTACTCAGTATACGCTCATTATCAGTCTTACTAGCACAACAGTAAACATGGTAAGAGCCGCATACAATCCAAAGAACATCAAATCACAATGTTAATTAATTACTACAGTCATGTACTGTCCTCTGAGTCCACTCTGAAGAAGGACAAATTAATGGTAATAACAGTTGAATGAATAATGATTAAGAGCTAACTTCTCTGAACGCAGACGGGATGAACAGGGCATGGCGGTATAAGACACGGCAGCTCTTGCATCTCACAAATCTCCGGGCAACGCACATTCTGAAACAAAAAATAATAATGGCTTCCGCCAAAACCAAACAAGCGCTAATAATAGACTAAGTTTCCTTCGGCGCAGATAGGCTACTAAAATCAGACAGAAGAAAACAATTAGAAGGAGAAAGAGAGAAACGCAGAAACTGACGAATGTAGGCTATCTATCTATCTATCTATCTATCTATCTATCTATCTATCTATCTATCTATCTATCTATCTATCTATCTATCTATCTATCTATCTATCTATCTATCTATCTATCTATCTATCTATCTATCTATCTATCTATCTATCTATCTATCTATCTATCTATCTATCTATCTATCTATCTATCTATCTATCTATCTATCTATATCTATCTATATCTATCTATCTATCTATCTATCTATCTATCTATCTACCTATCTATCTATCTATCTATCTATCTATCTATCTATCTATCTATCTATCTATCTATCTATCTATCTATCTATCTATCTATCTATCTATCTATTTATGTAATTTATATAGCGCCCCTTCAAGGAATCTACTCAGAGGCGCTCCCGACCCAGGCCCGGTCAAAAAGCATCTTAAGTATCTCTCCACGTGTCTCCCTACGACTGCGTCTGTTAATTTCAGTCATGAATTTACGATGATGATGTTGTTGATGATGATGATGAGATGATGACACTGGCGATGGCGGTGGTGGCGATGATGGTGGAGATGTTGGTGGTGGAGGCGGCGGCGGTGGTGGTAGCAGTAGTGGTGGTGGTTGTTATGACGAAGGCGACGACGACTAGGACAAAGACGATGACGACGATGATGATGAAGATAAAATAAATAATAATAATGTTTTCCTTAATTGAGCGTCTGCAGACACACTCCGCTTTATATTTGCAAGTTATGCAGTAATCTTAGTTAATATCAAACGTAACTACTAACTGAACAGCAGCCTGCAATACACGAGGCTTATAGCAGCCTACAAAGCATATCCACCCAACGGGGGGCTCGAGCCTCGAACTCGCTACCTCTCGCTCTCTACGCCAGCGTGTTGTCCATTAGGCCTACTCTACCGCCCCCCGGTAGAGTAATGATGATGATGACGAACGGATTACACCATTAATTTTAAATAAAATAATTTTACCAACCGCGCAGGTTAACTTGCAGTTACATTTTGTGCACCCATTTGGATCAAGATACGGGCTACAGCCTTGAATACAATCAACGATTACATCTCGGCAAGATACAGAGGTCGTCCTGCTCAATGCTGTTACAGAGTACAACCATTTTCTGTTTCACATGAATTATTCATCACTCTTGTTGTGCTCGAGATGCATGCATGTATGTTATAAGTGTGTGTGTGTGTGTGTGTGTGTGTGTGTGTGTGTGTGTGTGTGTGTGTGTGTGTGTGTGTGTGTGTGTGTGTGTGTGTGTGTGTGTGTGTGTGTGTGTGAAGGAAAGACAAATTCGTCTCGAATGACTTTAAGAAAAGCGAAACTCTCTACTGCGACTATATCGGTTCAATATCAAACGTCAATATGGTCACAAATGTTGTTTAGTGTTCCAACCCTAGCTGTACAAAATAATCTCAAGATTACAATTACGATCACATGCACACATTGCACAGCCTATATCGCATTTCATGAAAGGTTATATACACACTGAATTCATGGTTACTCATGATTCACGAGCGCTCAATGCGGGTAATGAGGTAACTTTGTTGTGTTTTCACTAATTAAGTTTGGAAAGGTTCTGTTAGGACTGAGGAGTGTAAACACTTCAAAAAATGAATTAAAGATGTCTCTAAAATAAGCGCCTTCGTGAGGCTATTGCAAAGTCGATGTAGACCTTCATAATTATAGGCTACAGCACGCATGAGCACTTAATTCATCATTTTTATATAGAGTTTGTATAGACCTACTGTTTAAGATCATTTTCAACTAAATAATGACTAATTTCTTTCTATTAAGAGCACAGGTAAAATCGTTGACAATAAACGTTGGCCATAAGCAGTTCACTACTCCAGGATATAGCAAAAGCAGTTAAAACTTAGGAAGTCTACCTTGCGCCGGTGATGCTTGATTAACCACCAGCATTACCATCACCAACAACATCACCATGTCACCTGATCTCAGCATCGTGTCTGGCTCTGCCTCACCACTCGAAATTTATCTAAAACACAACGAAGTGACCGAACAAAGTAATTTCAAGACAAGCCGCTAAATAGCTATACATGACATTGTATGATTTGCAAGACGAACGAGACCGCGTCGTAAACAATAATGCATCTCGTTGGTCGATGGTTCTTGTATAATTGTATTGTTTAATTATAAATCCAAACACACGAATGACAGACATACGGTGCTATAAAATGACAGAAAGAACAAAAGTTCAGAAAGTTAGTTAAAATGGAAGGCTTTTAGTAAAAGAGAAATTCGTTTAGACTATAGACTAGGCTAATCATTCTATAGCCTATCATAGGACCCTAGATATGAAATTCCTATTTTCCTTTAGAGGAAGTTCGAACTCATCAGCTCGACGGCGATGGTTACAGCATAAGACTCTCTACCTACTTAATTAAATAAATGTGCTACAAAAGCGTTCAACTATAGGCCTACGCTTAGTTGTAGGCTATGCTTCTGTGCGTATAACATGCTTAGGCCTACCTGCAAGTAAGATATAGATAACCGCGTTACGAACTGTGTAGAGCACCGTTGCTGAGCGCCTTTCACCACCAGTCCTGCCGAGGGTATCAGGTCACATGGAGAATGCGACGACCTATGCTTTTTTATATACCTGGACAAACAAAGTCTGACCCTCTGTAGCCCAAGCATTGGAATTCGGGATTTCCCTTCGGTCAACTCGTCAACAGACTATTTCAGTACCAGTCTCCACCTTTTACACGGGTCAAAGCAACCTGCATAGCACTAAATAGGCCAGGCTATATGCAACAAGCAAATACACACACATTCTACATATAATATATAAATAAATAAGTATCATAAATTATATATATCATCTACATTTGGGGTCGTCTTCAGACCGTCATGACCTTCTTCAGCACCCTGGTCTTGATCTGCCACAGCTGCACAGCACATAGCAAGGAGGCAACCTAGGCATCGTGCCTATTCTTCTGTTGACCCCTTGCTATAGGCCTAATATTTATGGAATGAGTCTTCTGCTAAAACCCTGAGTAGTCCCTTTGAAGAAGCGCCATATAAGTTTTTGAATGAATGAATATAATCATAGGACTAAATAGGCAGGGGTTGATGGTTGAATATGAGCATCTAAACATACTAGACCTGTGTTACAGTATACATCTGCCACGCATCAACTGACTATGTAGAAATGAATTTTAAAGTTATGAGACCAACTCTTTGTGTGGACGCCCAATGTTCAGAGTCTGAAATGTGGACCACTACCATGGAATGTGATTCGTTTCAATGGAGTAGTAGACCACATAACTATCGTGACCTTCGTCGTAAACTCCAAACTTCTAAAACGCCACTCGAAAGCCAGTCGCAGGGCACCAGCTTATTCACGAGCGCTCATGATTATCTAGACGCGTGTCTATTGTTGCTATGCTTCATCGCTTTCTGTGTCTCTATATCTACAGGGTGGCTCAAAAAAGTACCCCACCGGATAAAATGCAATATCTTCGCAACCCATTGACATTTTTCTACGAAAATTTTCTAATTTGTAGGGGAATGAATTTCCAACAATCCCTGAAAGTTTCACTTTAAAATTTTCATGTTTGCAAAAGTTACAGCTGTTTAAACTTTCAATTCCGTTTTTCCGAATTTCCGCGGAAAAATGAACGTCATTTGTTGATTTCCATGTCAAATAATATCGCCTTTCACTGCCACCTCAGAAATCCGTTTTACAGTTTATTGTAAAGTATGATAAGAGTGTACTTTCCCTGCTTTAATACGAGCTCGAATTCTTTTTGTGAAACTCGGTATGGGCTTGTTGATCGACTCCTCTGGCAACTGATCCCACATTACCAGCAAGACTTCCTTCAGTTAGCCAATGTTCTCCAACTTGGGATGAAATGTCTTGCATTGTTCCAGCATAGCTTCCCAGTCGTAATAAACAAAAGGGTTAAGGTCTGGCAAGTTTGATGGTCATTCATCTGTGCCAATATATTTACCGCAGTTGATGGCAATAAGATAGCATCATAATCAACCTCGCCGTGCGAGCAAGCAGGCGCACCATCCAGCAGTAAAATAAAACCAGATGTTAGAACATGCCTTCAGTGTTCAATGAGTCTGGGTAACAGTTTTCAACGTAAGTTTGACATTTAGCCAACTGAATGGGATAAAGTGCAGTCTTTCCTTGCAGCTGTAACACACGCCAGCAGATTTGACGCCGAAACCATGATGTGCTTTGCAAACTTTACTTTTGCGACTACCAAGCGAATTTCGTGAGCATCGCGCTTTTTTCCATCAGACCAAACGACCACTGTCTTCCTGTCTCTCTTTCGACATCTGACTTTTGCTACATAATCACGTCTACAGATAGCCTTCAATGTGCTAAGGCTCCACTTTTCACTGGGTATTTTGCTATGATCTTGCAATACCCCAGTCTCTGATCACGCAACGCCCGAGTTCCCACTTTATCATCTGCAGAAAATTTGCCCATGACGTTCAGTACGGATTCACAAATTGAGACCTTAATATATAAAATATCACTAAATACTACCAGATTGCTTCATAAACAGCTTATTTACAGCTCTTAGTGAGGTCATAAGACATCACCATCACTTTATGTGTTAAAATTTGCAAAAAAATCTTAAAGATATCACAGGTATTGGAAAGTGATTCTGCGAAAATTTGAAAAAAATGGAAAACTGTTTTTGCACAGCTGTAACTTCTGAAGTAATGCAGATTCACTATTGAGATTTTCAGGGATTGTTGCAAATTCTCTCCTCTATAAATCCTGTTATTTTCATAGAATAATCTCGATTGGTTGCGGAGATATTGCATTTTTGCTGGTGGGGTATTTTTTTGAGCCACCCTGTATATTATATTATATACTTTATATTTTTGGTTTCTCGCATTGATTTTGCCATAGCGTCCTTCAAGCTGTCTACTAAGAGTTGATCGGAGGACACTGCATCGGAGTTTCACGACGAAGCGCACGAACAATTGCGTGTGAAGGTGTTGCTTAGGGTTCAGACGCGGCGGCTTGAGGTGGATTCGAACTTGGAACCTTCCGGCTTCAAGCTCATGTAACAGAACTACTCCGACGTTTATCAGTCTCCTCGCATCGTTCACTTCGCTCAGGATCTTGTAGCGGATGTGAGTACTAAGCAGTGATTGGAAGTAGGCATTGGCGCAACTAGGGGGTGCTGGGGGGTGCTTGAGCACCCCCCCAGGGCTAAAAAGGTGACCCACACAATTTTTTCAAATTCGATGAGGGTTTTTTTGGGGGGAGGGGGGTAGGGTTCACTTTCGCTTTTTCAGTTTAAGCAAGCAAACAAGTTCCTTCATTCCTCTGTAGGCCTATTATAATTTTAGTTAAATGCATGGTTCCTAAAGCACCAGATTTCAGCTTTTAGTTGGTCTGCTTGAATTTGTCCGAGTCTCGAGAATTTACCTACATGTATAGTCATGGATGAAAAGTCAGCATTAGATTCTTGTGTTTGTATTGCACTGCCTCGCCAATTTATTGATAATGGTATGACTTAATTGATAGTAACGTGTGTGCTATTTTAATAGGGTCTAGTTAAGAATTGTTTTCCTTAAAATTAGTATTATAATATAGCTATTCAACAGTGTTTAATCTATACATCTCTAGCGGAGAAAGTCCCCCCCCCCCAAAATGACATTTTTACCCAGAACAATTTGACAAAATTTTAGTGCTTTTTAGTTGCTGTTCAGGCTACATTACATAAACTGCTATACTGTACCATGATCTTATTTTCTACTAAGTAATTCTGATGTTATTATTTACTATCATATTATAATTATGACACTATTGTAATATTATGGTATTACAATGTGTAAAACTTACTGTTAATATTTGTACAAATACTACTTTTGTACAAATACATGATTCCTCTCCAGTGCTGTCTTTGAAATTGTCAAATTTTAAAATGTTTTGCTCCTTGAAGATTTGAACCGTTGCAACATCACTTCAAAATTTTAGCAGTTTGGTCGTTCGTGCTTGGTTTTTAGGCTATTTGTAACAATTTCTGCTAATTGTGTTCTGGTCAGCAATTCAGAACCGTCTTGGGCAGTAATGAAAAGCTGATTCCAGTGCTACAAAGTAAACTTATATAGACTTAATTATACCCAGTGGCGCAACTAGGGGGGTGCTGGGGGGTGCTTGAGCACCCCCCCAGGCTAAAAAGGTGACCCACGCAATTTTTCCAAATCCGATGAGTTTTTTGGTGCGTGGGGGGGGGGTAGGGGTCATTCGGTCTTTAAGATTACACAATCAAGCAAGTTCCTTTGGCACTCGCTACTTCGCACCATCGGCGCTTAAAATAAAAATTCTGAGCACCCCCAGCAAAATTTTCTGGTTGCGCCCCTGATTATACCTATAGGCTACGTCTGCATAACAGTTATTCATTATAATAGTCCAGCTGCAGAAGAACCGAGTTGCTGAACTTATTATATATTGTAATCATATTCATATTTATTAAAATTCAAGGGCAGAAACTTAGAGGGACAGAGAAAACGGTCCCCCCAAAGTCTGTGGTAAGGGACGGCAATGCTTATATCCCCAATATTTAAGAAATATTCATATATATCAGAATAAATTCAAACAATGCTATTCACTGTATTTCCATAATGAACAATTTTGTTAAGATGGCAGCTTAAATGCTACCATAAGACCATTACAGTGTGCAAATAAAAAAATCTTAAACAATGGGAGGAAACATTTATTGAAATCTTGAACCACGTCTCTGAGCACTGACACCATGAATAATTTTACATAAAAGACAGCTTCAAAAGCTACTATTATCCTACACAGTGGAAATTCAAAAAGTCTAAACAAATAGGAGGGGATATTGTTTGAAGCCTTAGACCATGTTTGCAGCACTGAAATAATGAGAAATTTTGCTGTGATGACCGCTTAACATACTATTACTAGTGTTATTTTTAAAAAAATCTAAACAATGGGAGGAGACATTTACTGAAGCCCTACCTAGACCACGTCTTTGAGCACTGTAATAATGAGTAATTTTTCAAGACAACAGCCTAAAATGAGTCATGGCTGCAGTGTGAAAATAAAAATAAAACTCTAAACAAATGGGAGGCCACACACTGAAGACCTAAACTACTATGTACGACTACCAGCATTAAAAAATGAGCCTTTTTTTTATTAAGATGGCAGCTTAAATGCCTAACATTACAGTATGGAAATTCAAAAATATAAACAGTGGGAGGAGACATTTCTTCAAATCTTAAACCATGTCTTTCAGCAGAGAAATTTTGAGAAATTTCGTTAAAATGACTGCTACCATTTCAGCGTGGAAAGTTTGAAACATTTAATGAACTTCATCTCCTGAAAATTGACCAGATAACGGATCTCCAAATTTGCGAGTTCTTTTTCGACTCGAACACGGTCTCCTTCCTTCGGTATTTCAAGGTTACCTCCCTCACGCCTCTGACATCCATTCGCATTTCACTAGGAATTCATCTGCTTTTCGCCCTGTCAAAGCTCAATCTAATACTAGGCGTTTTACTATTAAATCTTATGGCACTAAAGTATGGAACACAATACCAATTGACATTCGTCAATCGAGTAGTCTGCAGGTATTTAAAAAGAAACTTCGTGTTCTTCTACTCTCCTCCACTAAAGCTATTTGAAGTGCACATGACCATGTGTAGTTATGGACTGCCGCCTCACCGCTCTCTCCGAGGTCGTGGACGCTGATCTTCGCTGTCTGATCCTCTCCTCGCCGCCCAAGTCTTCGGAGCTGGATCCTCTTCCTCCGTTCTTTGTCCAGGAATTGATCGACCTCCTCCTGCCGTTCCTCACTCTTCTCTGCAACACCTCGCTTCGTGAAGGGGTCCTGCCGTCTTCCGAGAAGCGCTCAATCATCACTCCTATCCTTAAGCAGCCGACCCTGGATCCAAATGAAATGTTCAGGGCTTAACGACACTGTTTCATATCGAAGATGATTAGTGTCGGAGGCAGAGAACAACCTCATGCTCCACGTTTATATTGCGACCGAGCCACCCGCTGTAAAGATCCCCGCCCGGGAATTGAACCTGGGCCGCCGGCGCGGCGAGCGGGCTACAACCCACTCGACCACGCAGGATCTCTACTCAAAATGGAAAAGCTCCTTAATATAATTATACCTTTATGACTTGATGCACAATCCCCTCTATGACGCAGTCTCTTCCTGCCCTCTCCGGAGACCTAGCAGTGAAATATTAATCATGGTGTTAGCCCTTACGCAACAGATTGCAAATAATAATTATTAGTCTATTTTAATCGATTTGTCGAAGTCAAATTTTGGAGATTTATCAAATAATTTTTCATTCATTCATTTATATTTCGCCACTTGAAGAAGCCAAATTAGTGTCCCTCCCAGTCCAACTAAGGTGATACATATAAGTATCTAGCCTTTTTGGCCAAGATATGGCTTAATAAAATCTTTTCTGTCACTTTTTGTTGCGTTACCTTTTTGGATCGTCAAAAAACAGTGGGTAGGCTCACTAAAAGTGACAACTTTTGTTCTGTTTTGAATTTCTTGGTTGAATTTGGCTGTTGAACGTAGATATGAACTAAATTTAAACCTGTCAAAATGTATTAGAATTTCTTATTAATTTTTTGGTCAAGATATTGGCAAAACCGTAGGGAATTATTTTTCTATGGCCCACACTGTAGTTGTATGGCCTAGTTATTGCTGTACACTGCAGGTTACTTTGGCTCGTGTAACGTGGAGACTGGTACTGACATAGTCTGTTGACGTGTTGACCGCAGGGAAATCCCATCCACCATTACAATGCTTGGGCTACAGAGGCTTTGTCTGTCCAAGTGTAGGCTATAAAAAGCATAAGTCGTCCAAGTGATCTTAGACCCTCTGCAGCAGGTAGAAAAGTTGATCGGCAACGGTGGCCTATACAGTATAGTATACACAGTACAGTTCGCAACGTGATTCATCGACGACAGCTCGCCCACTTCCATGTATGTATTATTATAATCACAGAAGCATACAACTAAGCATTCAGATGAACACTTTTGTAGCACTTTTATTAAAAGAGGCGATAGTCTTGTGCTATAATAGAGCCTATTCGGTGACTCGTTTTAACTGCGGGCATAGGCTACTTCCAAATTCGCTATGCTTGGTCTGAAAAATTGCAGCTATAAGCCCTTTATTGCACACTGAATGCACACGTGTAACATCTTTACCATATTGGCCATGGGCGTCCACACTTTGGAGCAAGATCGGCCACGTTCTACTCCTGGAGGATTTTCACTTATTTTTACTACTAATCTTTGGTTTTTCAATCAATCAATAATGTTAAGCAAGGTAATCACTCGTCATTCTCTACATATGCTAGCCTACATGTGGTAGACGCTTTGGAATTATCTACACGTTCAATTTAAACAGTGGCGGCGCCAGGATTTCAGGTTTGGGGGGGGCTGAAGCCCTAAGCCCACCTAGAGCATTTTTATGAAGCGCCGAAGGTGCGATGCTGCGAGTGCCGAAAACACGAAGCCATACCGACTAGGGGGTCTGGGGGAGCGTCGTAAGCTCCCCCAGCGGGGTCTGGGGCGGAACCCCAGAAACAAGCGCGTTATTTGCTATTGACATCGGCAGGAGCACGTTTCAGGCTCTTGTTTGCCAACTATTTATGAACGATAAAGTCATGAAAAATTTTGAATTTCCACATTGCAATAATAGCTTTTTGGGCTGTCATTTTTACTAAATAGCTCATCATTTCAATGCTGAAAGTCGTGGATTATGACTTCAAAAGTGTTCCCTTGTAGGTCATTGTTTAATTTTTTTGGATGTCAGCACTTTAATGGTAACATTTTAAGCTGTCATCTCAACAAATTTCTCATAATTATTTCATTGCTGAAAGAAATGGTTTATGAGTTCAATAATGTTCCTCCACGTTGTATAAATTATCGAATTCCACACTGCAAAGGTATACCAGTTTTCCTCTCGTCCTAGCAAAAATTGTTCATGATGGATAAACAGTAGATAACACTCTAGAAATTTACAATGACACTTCTGAGATATTTATGAAATATTGGGGAGAACAGCATCTCCGTCCACAACCACAAACTTCGGAGTCTCGTGGACCGTCCCTTGGCCCCCAAGTCTTCGCCCATGACTGCTGTTGCTAAATGAACACCCTCATTTCCCAATGTATAGTTGTGTAGAACTACTGGCGTAGCCCATCTGGAGGCCGGCGGGCCGAACATGGTGCACATAACCTCATCACGGTCTGCGGCGAATTCTATTTGCATAAACATCGATGCGCTACTGTAGTGAAATTCAAAATTGCTGTCCTTGTGAAAATCAGCCCCTTCCTCGGCCAACCCGGACTCACGCCGGGGCAAGCCTCAGCCCCCGTCCTCCGCCAGCGGCCAGCCCGGACTCACACCGGGCCAAACCTCAGTCCCCTTTCTCCGCCAGCCCGGACTCACACCGGGCCAAACCTCAGCCCTCTTTCGCCACCAGCCCAGACTCACACCGGGCCAAACCTCAGCCCCCTTCCGCCGCCCGGACTCACACCGGTTCAAACCTTAGCCTCCTTTCTCCGCCAGCCCGGACTCACACCGGGCCAAACCTCAGCCCCCTTCCTCCGCCAGCCCGGACTCACGCCGGTCCGAACCTCAGTCCCCTTGCCCACCGCGCAGACCTCAGCCCCTTTCCACCCGCCGCCTCGGACCTCCAGCCCTTACCCCGCTAGCCCAAAATCAGACTGGTCCGGATCTCAGCCCCTTCCTCCGCCAGTTCAAACCCTCCAGTCCTCTTCCCTCTTCCAGACCCGTCCGGACCTCAGACCGGTCGGTACCTCAACCCGCTGCCCCGCCATCGCAGATCTCTGCTCCTTTCCTTTGCCATGCCGGTTCGGACCTCAGACCGGCCCGGCCCTCAGCCCTCTGGTCCCTGCAGCTCCATTAGGGTATAAATAAGAGGACTGTATGCATACTAGTGTTGAGTCTCAGAGAAAGAGTCGATGTCCGGGAGTCGAGCCCAGTCGCAATTGATGTCTCACATGTGAATCGATGTATGACCGTCAGTGGCGGCGCCAGACACTTTTTGTAGCCAGGGCTTAGCCAGGGCAGTCACACAAGTAACCAGGGCAGAGGTCGAGTCGCGTGCTCGGTAGTACGGGCCTACATAAGCTTATAATTTGGCGCCATCGTCAGGGCAAGTTCAACATGTTCGGCCGAACTGGGGCCCACAATTTTGGGGGCCCACACTTTAGGGGCCCCACACATACGATTTTTTTAAAGGAAACAATTGGCATATTCTACCGAAACTTCGACCAAGCGACTGAAAAAATATCATAACATTTTTAGCCGAAAATCCCCCAACAAATTTTCAGAACAGGGTCCCCACATTTCTTAATCCGGCCCTGGCTACCGTCATCATCAATATCATTGGGCTCAATGCCCGTAATAGTCCGACGCCACTCTCTGTCTGAGTCTGTCTCGCGTCATGCTTCCCAGCTTCAACCGGTCCGGTCAGCAGGTCTGCTCCATACCATAAACATCTTGGAGCAGCTAGACAACCTTGTCTGATTGAAGAGAATCGTGTGAAAGAGGCATGAAGGACAACATGGGTCAATGCCCGCATGTGTCCCATGCTCTCTCCCCCCCCCCCGACTCTCTCCACCGGTCTGTCCTGACCGGCCTGTGCATGTCTGCTCCACATCATGACACCTTGAAGCATCTGGGTCGCTCTGTCACTTGTGTTGTGGTTTTTGCGGATTTCAATCGTCTTGGTCTTTTCCTGCCAGTGTATCGCCACCCATCTGGCAAACCTTCCTCCTTTGTCCGGGCTTAAGACCGGCACAGGGACGTTGTTGGTTTCCTGTGGCGGAGGATGGATGCAGTATAACGTCGTGCCCAGGCTTCCGTGCTCGCCATAAAGTGATGCCACAGCTGGGTTTTTCCACTAGATCTGGATTTTTGGCCTTCGTCTGGGTTTCTGTTTTTGGGGGCCAAATCCTGGGTTTATTTTAGTTACTGGACCATTGGACACTGTGTCCGGATAAAAAAGTAGAACACACAAAAAGTGCCATAACTCGGTAAAAACTTTCAAGATTGTCTTAAATTTTAAACACAGCACCAATGACCATATATACACGAGATCCTAAAACCGATTAGAAATATTCGTGAGTTTGTCAAATTTATAAGCGCTTAAAATGCAGCATACTTTTTTTATCCGAACACAGTGTAGGCTATTTACAACGCATGAATATTCTGCATGTGCACTGAGCATTGCAATATACATTGTAGCCTATTTATAGTGAAATGCAATGTAAAATGGTTCTGCTACATACTTTTTGTTCCACTAATTTTAATTTGAAACTT
>OX243820.1:27417895-27492895 GCA_945859605.1 Lumbricus rubellus | reverse complement strand
TAATAATTATTTGAGATGAGACTTAATAAAATCGTGTTTTTGCTGCGTTACATCTTTAAATTGTCAAAAATTGGGGGGTGGCCTCACTAAAAGTGGTATAACGTTTGTTCTTTTGGAAATATTTTGATGCAATTTAACCATCATATGCAGATATGAATTGTCTTTAAGCCTGTAAAATTTCATTTCGATATTCTTACTTTTGGCCAAGATATTGGCCAGAATAATTAGATTGGATTTTTATTCCTTTTTGTTGCGTCGCGTTTTTGAATCGTCAAAAAACGGTGGGTGGCCTCACTAAAAGTGGCATAATTTTTGTTCTGTTCTAAATATTTTGATGAAATCTGGCCATCATGTGTAAATATGAATTGTCTTTAAGACAGTAAAATTTCATCTTAAAATTATTACTTTTGGTCAAGATATTGGCAAAACTCTTAAGGGGGTATTTTTGGCGCACCCTGTAGGCCTAATATATAAATAAATAAGTATGATAAATTATATATCATCTACTCTTGCAGTCGTATTCAGACCGTCATGACCTTCTACAGTTCTCTGGTCTCGATCTGCCACAGCAGAGCACAGCACATAGCAAGAGGCCAACCTAGGCATCGTGCATATTCTTCTGTTGACTCCTTGCTATAAGATTAATATTCTGAATAGTCCTCTTGAAGAAGCGCCATATATATATATATATAAATTCTTGAATGAATGAATGAATGAATGAATGAATATAATCATAGGACTAAATAGGTCTGCACAGTGGCGCAACTAGGGGGGTGCTGGGGGTGCTTGAGCACCCCCCCCAGGCTAAAAAGGTGACCCACGCAATTTTTCCAAATCCGATGAGTTTTTTGGTGCGTGGGGGGGGGGGGTAGGGGTCATTCGGTCTTTAAGATTACACAATCAAGCAAGTTCCTTTGGCACTCGCTACTTCGCACCATCGGCGCTTAAAATAAAAATTCTGAGCACCCCCCAGCAAAATTTTCTGGTTGCGCCCCTGGGTCTGCAGGGGTCGATGGTTGAATATGAGCCTTTTCTGTGGTTGGTCCAGTGGTCTGGAATAGCCTTCCTTTTGAGCTGCGCCTACACCCTGGGACTCTTTCACGATCGTTCCTTACTAAACTTAAAACTGTTCTTTTTGGGCGCGCTGGAGTCGGGAGCGCCTCTGAGTAGTTTTTTACTTGAAGGAGCGCTATGTAAATGTCCGAATGAATGAATGAATCTAAACATATTAGACCTGTGTACATGTACATCTGCCACGCACCAACTGACTATGTAGAAATGGATTTGAAAGTTATGGGACCAACTCTTTGTGCGGACGCCCAAATGTTCAGAGTCTGAAATGTAGACCACTGCCATGGAATGTGACTCGTTATTTCGTTTCAATGGAGTAGTAGACCACATAACTATCGTGACCGTCGTCGTAGACTCCAAACTTCTAAAACGTCACTCAAAAGCCAGGCGCAGGGCACCAGCTTATTCACGAGCGTTCATATCTAGATGCGTGTCTATTATTGCTATGCTTCATCTCTTTCTGTGTCTCTATATCTATTTATTATTTTTATATTTTTTGGGTTCTCGCATTCATTTTGCCATAGCGTCCTTCAAGCTGTCTACTAAGAGGTGATCGGAGGACACTGCATCGGAGTTTCACGACGAAGCGCACGAACAATTGCGTGTGAAGGTGTTGCTTAGGGTTCAGACGCGGCGGCTTGAGGTGGATTCGAACTTGGAACCTTCCGGCTTCAAGCTCATGTAACAGAACTACTCCGACATTTATCAGTCTCCTCGCATCGTCCACTTCGCTCAGGATCTTGTAGCGGATGTGAGTACTAAGCAGTGATTGGAAGTAGGTACTAGACTTCAAGCTTATGTAGCCTAACGATGTGCGCAATTCCGAGGAAGTCAGCTCTGATCCTAACCCGAAGCGTTTAAGACCCATTGAAATGGAAAGGTTGTTTAGGAAGCAGTGACGGTGACACGAAAAGGATTATCCCCCCAAAAGCTATCCGGCGGGATGAATTAATCTATCCCTCCGGATGGAATTAACCGGTCTAGACTATCCGGGGGGATAAACCATTCTATCCCATTTTTTGAAAAATGTGTAAGCTTATAATTAAAACAATTATAATTACTCTAATCAAAATTTAAAGTGACTCTAATTGTTTTAAGTGACCTAAGCAATGCCAAGAGAAAGGCAACTCGAATTTATTTAGTGTCTCCGAGTGTTTTTAATTGTTTTAAACGTTTTAAGTGCTATAAAAACAAAGCAAAACAAATTATCTAGTAGGAATAAACATACCTGTTAGTGTCATTGTTCAAAACACAGCAGATGAAAATTAATTTGCAAAAATAAAAGCACGCGGAAGTGTTTTTTTCGACTTTTCCTCATTTGGGGGGATACTTTTAATACGGGGGATACTCTATTTCGTGACAACGGCGCTACCATAGATTGTGACACGACATTTGGACCTTCCTATTTTACTAGTGACCTGCTTATGGCCTGCCAAGCATTCTTTGAATCTTCACCATAGGTCCATAGCCTATTCTTTACATTTACTTTCTTCGACCTGCTGAATAACTTACATGACTCTGTCTGCGCCTGCTGAAATTGTTTGGCTGCCGCCCTCAAATTTTTGGGAAGGCCCATAAGAATCAAGTCGCAATGGTGACAACATAAAAATGCACGAAACCTATGCTGGAATTGCAGAGGGAAGACCGATCGCTTTGTGTGTCTGAGCCGCCTTAGTTGGTCGTATCAGAGTAAAAGTCAAGATAGAATGAACCATTAAATTTAATAGTTGATCTTTTCATGTTTTTTATCGATAATGTCAAGTTAAAATTGGGAACTGTATTTTCTGCACGTTGTAGGCTAAAGTTCGAGTTTTGCTTGTCCAATTTTGAATATGCATAAATTTGGACCAGTGTGATAGAAGTTGATGTACTTGTCAGAAATTATTCATAATTAATCCCTCACTAAATTGTATTAAGTCAGAAATTGCCAAATTAATTGAAACATACAAAAAGAACATCAATTAAAATGGAATAGAGGGTAAATCTTACACAACATGGATGAATAAAAGTATTTATATTTAGGCCTATATAATTATACATGTAGCCTATATATATAGGCTATATATACGTTTGTATTTGAATACACAAAGAAAGAAAGTCAAGAACGGTCATAAAACGTCGATCATCAATGATGCATTCGTCTGTATTTCAGTGAAGACTTTTTGCTATAAATTTAGTATGTGCATTTAACAGTTGGAGTATTAAACTCTCGAAAGGGTATCTCAAACTTGAAAGGACAAAAGAAGCAGTTGATTATTTTATTGAATTCTATTAAACATTTCCATATAACGCTGTTTAAACATCCGTAGGAGCAGCGCTTTAAAATCTCCGTTCATAGTGGATGCATGCTTTCATGGAAAATACGCGTGCTCCGGACGACAAAATCCTTCAGGATCTTTTCCTCCGGTGTAAACACGTAATTTCCTGTTTTGTTCGATTCTCAAGTTTGTATTGGTTCATCGCAGCATTTGCAGAGTGTACATCCGTTTCCGTCCGTCTTCAGACCGTACGCGCACCGTATGTTGCACGGTTCTTGCTCCGGGCATTCTGACATAACGCACAAGTGAGAGACAATGATCAAGGTTATGCTTGTTGCAGCATAAGAAGTTTTGACTAAACTGGCCTGCCATTGCAATTATAATTATTAGTCTGCTTCTCATAATGTTTGACTTAAGGGATCAGCAAACAGTTCAGAAGTGTGCTATTCTATGGTCTGACATGGTTCTAGAGTAAGATGTAGGCTACATACATTACATATAGGCCTACACACTATCTCTCGCCCTGTATCTCTTCTTGCAGCTCAGTCGCGTATCATGGCGTGTGTAGCTATAATATTGTAGGCTAGGCCTATTGCATAATAATTACATACAATGCAAGGAGCATTCCTTCATCTTCCAATACTAATCGTAAACCGGGTTTCTTCAGCAGCCAGAAAGCGAAATCCCAAGAACTGGCCAATTTCTTACAGGTGCTTGGTTATGTCAGTGCCACACCATAATATTATATTATTTTATTTCCTGAAGGGAATCGGCTTTCATTCCGCAACAAGGTACACTATCATGTGTCTCACCAGAAAAAAATTGATGTTTAGGGCGCTGTTTTTTGTAATTACCTGACAGACCAGTAGGCCTATATATGTTCTAATAAAAGATGATCATTTGAATGAATGCTTGAACAAGGCTCTGAATATGAAGTTTCTATCATCTTTTATCGGTGGCACAAATTATGGTGTAGGCCTTAATCGTGGACAAAGGTTGTGTGGCTATTCAGGCTCCAAAGTTTTAAACAGATAGACTCAAAGTCAGCTACGGTGACTGATAATTGGCATTTCGAAAAATAGTCCCGAAATGCTCTTGGAATGCGTTAGAAGTAGATAGGCTACAGTCTTTTTCAAATACAGCCTTTACACTGTCGAATCAATTACACTGCGGACGGTTTCAATATTTATAGTACTGTTTCAATAAAAACAAACATTCGAAGATGAATCTTGGAAAGAAGTTTGGATGCTTGATAATGAGATAAGCGTTTTTAACTTCTGTCAAGACCATGGGCGGAGTTTGGTATCAGCTCTTGGGGGGGGCTAATTCATAAATTGCCCCTCGTGGGTTTAGGTAGGCTATACGACCGAGCGGCAGAAGGACGATCGCAAACACCCGTAGCGCCAAGAGGGGGAGGGGGATGTAGGCCTACCTCTCCCTAATTACCGATTATTTTCTTGAATTTCCACACTGCAAAAAATTATATAGCCGCGTCTGGAATAGTAAAATTTGTACAAAATGACAGACGATGGCACCTTTAAAATATGTTCGGATCTGAAGATAGACAATTTTTTATATCATTGATTCATTGTGATTTATGGATATTTGGATAACAGATCACTTCCCTAGGTGAAACGATGCATCTTTAAAAATGTTATGTCTCCGAACCTGAAATGTAAAATGTTTGTCAAAGAAGATAGGCCTACGCAAAATGACAGCTTATAACAGGAGATAGCCCAGGCCTATCACTTAAACTCAAGAGATACATGTATCTTTAGTCCTCACTTTGAAAGCAGTATGGCTCCAACTTCAACTCGCACGGTTCCTTGATGCAGACCGCTTCTTCTAACCTACAAACCTCGCCTGCAGTGCAGATGACACCCTAAAATTAGAATAGACGATGATGATAAATAATTATTATTGTGATGACAGTTTTGAAGGTAATGATGATGATTGACAATTATTGTGTAATGACTATTACTGATTTCGTGTTGATAATGAGGATCACATCCACGTTAAAAGTGCATGGATCTACATGTAGGTTGGTTAGTAGCCTATAGAGAGAGATCTTGGAACAAGACATTACTCGGCCCCGGCCATGGGCGCACGCAAAAATGTTTGCAGGAGGCGGCAAAACTCCATGGCCGAGGTTAAAGGTTTTTTTGTAGCAAGAAGTTGAAAATGCTAATCAGAAATTTTACAACATGCACGCCGTTGCACGGGTATTTTTCATAGAGATTTCCTAATACAAAATGTCTCAGTTTCACCTCTTATAGTTTTTATTATGAATATAGTTGTTTTCAGTGCAAAGAAATTTGTTAACAACCAAAAGTAGCAGTTATAAGAAAGGTTTCAACTTTCCGGGGGGGAGGTAAACGCCCCCTCTTGCCCCAATGTACGGGGGGCCATGGTCCCGGCCCATTACCCCTGCCATTATTTCCTCCGCCATTACTCCCGACCATTACCCCGTAGGATGAGCTTATTACCCCGCTATTACCCCATTGCGGGGGAGGGTAATATATTACAGAGGTAATGGTCGGGGGTAATGGGGGATAATGGCAGGGTAATGGGCCGGAGGGGGGGTAATGTCCTAGACCCGAGAGATAATTCATATTGGTTATAGCCTACATACCTTGCATGGATCTGGGCAGATGCATTTGGGAGGTTGGCCAAACTTCTTGAACGTAGAGCAGTCATCGCCACAATGTCCACAGACTTCCGGATCCCAGCATTTGTTGTTGCAGTCCACCAGAGACTGGAACGTGTTGGGACTTGGAGTGCAGCCGGAATAACGGAAGCTCTGGCAGGAATGAGTTGACTCGTTGTAAAGCCATCTGTCGACTGGTTTGCCACATTCATCGGTGTTTGGAGTTCCCGTGCACGAAACTTCACAAAATACAGTGCGAGAGTGTGACTGGATTATTTTGACAGGACGTCTAGGCACGAATGAAATCACGACAGTAGGCTAATTAACAGAAAGTGTACTTAAACAATGTGGGAGGGTGAGGAAGTTAACAGAAAGTCTGTTTGGAATTTGTTATTGAGACAAATTTTGGGATATTATTTACCAGCAACTTTATTTAAAACAGCAAGCATGAGTAGTAAGCGTTTAATTTTCCGACACAACTAGTAGATTGTGATGTCGATGATAGATCTATAAGCCTATAGGCCCTATATAATATTATTAACGAGAGACTACAGGGTGCGGCAAAATAAAGTAATCCCCTACGGTTTCTAGCCCATATCTTGGCCAAACATAAGACTTTTTAAATTAAACTTTACAGTCTTAAAGGCAATTCAAATTTACGTACAGTGGTTTAAATGTCAACAAAATATTTCAAACAGAACAAAAGTTACATCACTTTCAGTGAGGCCACCCACCGTTTTTTGACGATTCAAAAACGCAACAAAAAGTAACAAAAACCAATTCAATTATTCTGGCCAATATCTTGGCCGGGAGTAAGAATTTCGAAATGAAATTTCACAGGCCTAAAGGCAATTCATATTTACGTACAATGGTTCAAATTTCAAAAACATGTTTCAAACAGAATAAAAGTTATGCCACTTTAAGGGAGGCCACCCACCGTTTTTGACGATTTAAAGACGGCAAATAAGGAATTTGTCAGATTAATGAACAGGTCCATCAAGAACTTTGCAAAGAGACTCAAAAGAAGTGTTGGCACTGGTGGTGGGCACATTGAACACAAGTTGTGAAGCACTACCAAGTTCATTTGACAACAGTTATTTGAGATGAGACTTAATAAAATCGTGTTTTGATATTTTTTGTTACGTTTCGTTTTTGATTCGTCAAAAAAGGTGGGTGGCCTCCCTAAACGTGGCATAACTTCTGTTCCCTTTGAAATATTTTAATTAAATTTGGCCATCATGTGTAAATATAAATTGTCTTTAAGCCTGTAAAATTCCATTTACAAATTCTGACTCCTGGTCAAGATATCGCCAAAAACACTAGTTTTTGTTGTGTTGCGTTTTTGAATCGACAAAAAACGGGGGGTGGCCTCACGAAAAGTGACATAACTTTTGTTCTGTTTGGAATATTTTGTTTGAATTTGACCATTGTGCGTAAATATGAATTGCCTTTAAGACTGTAAAGTTTCATTTAAAAATTCATATTTTTGGTCAAGATATGGGCTAAAAACCATAAGGGATTACTTTATTTTGCCGCACCCTGTAGTTAGCGATTGGGCAGGTGAGTGAGCAGAGAAGATTGAGTGGAATATGTGAGAGGAGCTGATAAATAAAGTGAGTGAATGGAGTGAACTAATGATTGAAGATTGAATGAGTGAATAGGCCTACGTGAGTGAGTGAGTTAGTTAGTGAGTGAGTGAATGGAGGAATTAAATGAATGATTAGGCCTACTTCATACATGGTGGAAAGGAAGGCGAAATGGAAACGGGAGAACTGAGGTACGGACGCGCGACAGAATGAGTCAAACGAACGAATGAACGAGTAAAAAACCAACAGAACGAATAAATAAACAGAGAGATGGCCGATACCATTTGTTGGAACGCAGACCGACGGTGAAAAACAAGTCGGCCCGCAGTCTACGAGCGGTTTCAGAATACATTCCTCATCTTTCGAGCAGTTCATCTCCTAAAGAAAAAACTAATCAGTTAACTTTATTCAGATTAGATGAACGGTTACACAAATGAACGGTCATGAAAGTGATCCATCTAGCAATCAACAGTTGATCATAGGATACATGGCCCTAGGTAGTTTTCGGTCAATATCTTTAAAACGACTGGTCGTATCCCTTAGCTATTAAAAGTGATGAAAGAGAAGCAAATCTTTGCTACAAATCAAGTCTAAACTCGATTTTGAAAAAAATGGGCATACGACAAGATAATTCTGAGGCGACGCAGTGTCACCCTCCTCCTTTATCCACGCTTTGGGCTGGTACTGGCAGAATGAGTGCAACCAATAGCGGAGTTTTCTTAGGTCATTCCATTTGTTTCGCTTTCGTAGAGGATGCGAAAGTAGCCGAGGTAGTTGATGCGTTCACGATACAACCAGTGCCTTACGAAGAAGATGTTGGCGTGGCGTGGTGTTGTGCGTATCGTTAAGGTCGTTGTTATTTTTATGTCTCGGAGGTGGTCGTTGTCGTCGTAATCGCAATGATGATGCTTGTGACTAGATGTCTGAGTGAGAACGATGATGATGACGACGACGACGATGACGACGACGACGACGACGACGGCGGCGGCGGCGGCGGCGACGACGACGACGACGACGACGATGATGATGATGATGATGATGACTAATCGATATGCAAATGAACTCTCCAAACCTTGCAAGTAGGAGGACATTTACAGAAAGGGCATCCATTGGGCCCAATTGCATGGACACAGCCCTTCCCACACTTGTACATTAGACAATGTGTAGTGTTCTCTAAAAGGCATCAATCACATTGTGTAAATGAATATTACCATTAAAATTTAATTTTAGCATAATTTAAGCCCATAACTAATGAAGAAAGTATGCTTAATGATCTCTAAGTCTATTATAATAAGCCTACTATTATCGCGAGAAAAACGCTCGGACTTAGCAACACGGTCGTAGACCTATACGCGGCAGCTTATAGAAAATGTCACATTAGCATAAAGTTAGCAGAGCAGAATAGGGAGACTTAACATAAAGTCGGACATCAGGTAAAGTCGGACAAAATTTTCGCCGACCTGCCACGCAGAAGAGACTTCGATCACTAGGTGGCAGTACCAAAGATTGTATTTGCACAGGGTACATCTAATGATTAAAACTTCACAACCTTCAAGGGATCGTTGACTTAATTTTAAGACGTCGATTACTATCGATACATGTAGGATTTGTAGCATTTTGCAAGCTGACATAATGAAATCCATCATTCACTGTTAAGGGTTTATGATAATTTTAATTGCCGAGGAGAAAGAGTTTGAATTTTTAGCACATAGATTACAGTATAATATCTGTTTTGCGTAACTTGTTTGAAGGATATTGAATTAGTGTCATGGTTGAAACTAGAGCTATTTGCTGTCCGACTTTGCCATATAGGCTTGTGTCAAAGTCGGACAACATTATTACACCCTGCTGTGATGTGTCCGACTTTGACAAAACTAGGTTCACGCTAATGCTTCATAGGTAAACCAAGGCCTGAGTTTGGCAAAAAGGTTTTAAAAGAATAAAGAGAGACATTAAAGGCCAAAGGAAACTGGTTTATGTGTAGCGTTATGCCTAGGCCTATATAGGCTATGGCAATGTTTACGATCCTCATGACAATTTTAGTAAAATAAGTGTGGCTTTTAAGCTGTCATCTTTATAAAATTTCTCGAAGCTTCACACGTTGACATATGGGGTCTCTGATGATTCTTTTTTTACTTGTTAGGAATGTTTCAGATAATTATTAGAAAAGTTCTTATTCTTTTCGACTTTTTTATGGATCTAGATTTCATAGGTTTTTGTAGGCCTAGGTAGCCTAGTCGAATTTTATATAGGCATAGGCCTTCTCTGTTTGCGTGTTTTGCAGTTAGGTTTTCATGCTAGTCTGATGCTAGACCATGAAAGCAATATTTTCAATAAATGTAGGCAAGTATACTGACATTTGATTGATTTTACTTCAATAATGTTCAATGTTCAATGTTATCTACAGTTAAATTTGGCACAGATCTTGATGAAAATTGGTCAGTTTATCGATTGTCCGACTTTAACAAAATAAGGTCGATTCAGCAAACATTGTCCAGGTTTACCAACCAAAGTGTCCAGCTTTACCCGAAAAACAGAAAACTCAAATTTTGCCAGCTCGCTGTACTTGGCACACTCCTGATCAAATTCGTTTGAAATTGGCCAGGTTTAACTGAATGTATTAGTTGAATGAGATGATAAGCTATACAATAAACTTTACAGCATGTAGCCTAGATGTGACGCTCCGTTACGGAGTAACCTCGGTCAGAACAAAAGGGTGTCCGACTTATATGATAAGACCCTACATGTGGTCTATGTTCATGAAGCAAGTTAATTAGTGTAGACTTACCATTGAATTATTGAAAAATTTGAACGCATAATAATTGAGAGCAAACCTATTGGAACGCAGATCGCGTGAGATTCAGGACAGGGCGCTTTAAAGCACGAAACGACCACCATCTTACACTCATAACGAAACGGACAGGTTAAGGCCTGTAAGACAATAAAACATTGAACAATGAACAGATAGCCGGTTAAATAAAAATAACGCACGCAGTTTAAAACAATGCAGAATTTTTTCACACAATGAACTCGTGACATCATTGAGAGAAGAATGAAGGGGGAAAAGATGCGAGGTAGACCAAGAACAATGCTGCTGGACTGGATGCTGACAGAAGATAGATACAGTGGACCGAAAAGAGAAGCGCAGAACAGAGAAAAATGGCGTCATTGGACATACGAACCTGCCTGAGGGCAGAGAACTCGAAGAAGAACACGTGACCTGCTAAACAATAAACGTATGACCTGTAAAAATTAAGGGATGACCTATAAAGCAACGAAGAGAAGATAATTACATAAAACACTGAGTGAATGATTAAACAAACAATGAAGGGATAACAAACAGCCTGTAGTGAACGCCGTTCATTCGGTCGATTGTCTGTCGTCTGATGTCTCATAATTTTGGTTCCATGGCCAAATGTTATGGGACAAGATGCCATGGACTATAATTGACACGGACAAAATGTCATAATGACATAATGTCACCTGACAATGGTATTATGTCATAGGCAAAATGTCATCATAGGTATAAATGAGTGAATAGGTTAGTTTCATTTAATAATAATTAATTAATCATCTCAAAATCGATTGAAAGTGATTGTACTATAATTATTATGTTCAAGGTTAAAAACTCATGAAGAAAGACCTGCTTGAACTAACACAACACTAAACTAAAATGTGCTCAGGTTTGTCCGAGAATCAGCCCATTTATATCCACCAGCTATTGTTACATTACGTCCTCGTCAGTCTACCTTACGTCGACTTCTGGGATCAGAGACAACAACTGTTCCCTACCGAGCAGTTCGTCTGACATTCGCAGATTGGACATCCATCAGGACCGATGACCCGTTCACATCCAACCATGCACATCACTTCATGTCTACAATGCAGTACGTCTACAGAACTATTCGCTGGCGTTGTCGTTGTCGTTTCTGAAACAAAGATCATCCACACATTACACCTACATTATACATTATACATAAATGCTTACATATTATACATACATACATTACATTAGTCTACCCCGTCTAGTAGGCCTATTCCTCATAATTATTTCCTTCTGGTAAAAGTCTCAACGAACAATTATTGAAATCACTTTGTGTAGCATATATGAAGATCCTTGAAATGTCAATAATTGTCACCACAAGTATCAGAAGAATGTTATTTTCAAATTGATTCCTATTTCGAATTTGTAAGGACTGTGTGAGTAGATCCAAAATAACTACAAAATGGTCACAAATGAAAACGGCATTGTAGAAGAACCCAACACAGTTTCGTGAATTAATGGGATAAGTTAAAGTTCTTTAGAGCACAATCAAAGAGGAGGAATCACAGTTTATACGTCTGCGCAGCATATGAGGAATTTTCGATTTAAGTCATAGGTCTGTCTATTAAACAATTGGACAAGCATTACAAAGGACGGTTACAGAGGGCTAAAGATGGATGCACAGAACAGATATGCGTGGCGTCATTGGACATATGAACCTGCCTGACGCCAGAGAACTAAAGAAGAAGAAGAAGCATTACCTAACACATGTATCTCTTTGCATGTTCCAATTCTCGCGTTCATAGTCAGAGTATAAAATGTGGATATATAATTATAGCATTGTAAAATGGTTGGTCGTCTGAACAGAACAATATCGACCCATGAAGGATTACAGCAGCTGAACATGGCAATGCATTCAGCGATCAGTGAAATAATATAAGACAAAACTTGAAGACGAATAATTTCAAAGCAAACAACAATGATCGCATTTGTAAATTTGGTATTGGAATATGAATGTGTGGACGATTGACCAAATGAATCATCACCGTTAATTGGAACGCAAGTCGGTAGTGGATAGCATGGTGCCCTCACACAGGTGACCTGTTCCAGCACACATTTCTCATCCTTGGAGCAGTTGAAATTCTACAGAACAACATTCATAATATCGAATATCTACTATCTAGTCATCTACACATTCATCCTTTATCAAACTCTTTAGCCATATTTCATCATCATCATCACCATCATCATCATCATCATCATCATCATCATCATCATCATCATCATCATCATCATCATCATCATCATCATCATCATCATCATCATCATCATCATCATCATCATCATCATCATCATCATCATCATAATGTTGTTGTTGCGTGGGATTATTAATGGTCTAACCACGCAGGTGGGAGGACATTCACAAGGCGGACACCGGATTGTCTTGTCTTTGTCCACACTTCCAGAGAGACACACAACATCGCATCTTTCACATTCAAGTGGGTCCGAAGCAGGGTGTATGAATATGACTGAAACAGTAAAAAGCCAACAATGATGTAATCGAACGACTTGCATCTAATATATTCATGGAAAGCATTTAATTATCTGACAAAATACGGAATAATCGGAATTGCCAGTTAGACGTCTTAATCTTTTACCCGTTTGCCCCGAGAATATCCGCTGAAAACGGGCTTAAAATTTTAAAATGAACTGGTAAAGGGTTAATTCAGTTAGCCGGGAATCGTGTAACGGTTTGTACACATCGGAAGATCATTATATTAGCCAGAGTAGGATGGGTAACTTAAATCAAGAACCTCGACCTGGATTCGAGCAGTGAGAGGGAGCCAGTGAAGGTGATCAAATATGAAAGATGTGAGACAATCGAGGAAGTAGGGAGGGTTTTTAGTCTGGCAGCTGTATTTAGAATGGACTGGACGAGAACACAGACTTTTGAAAGGCCAGCCGTGAGGGAGTTGCAGTAATCAATTCCTGCATACCCACATACATGCATGCATAGTGCATACATATGTAAGTAGGGTCTACGTACATCTAGTATGTATGCACGCATTCATAAATACATTGCTGCATGCACGCATGTATGATTATATTATATACACACAGAGACATACACAAAACTATATCACGTCGACTTCAAGCTTAGTTCAGTCACTGACCTGGACCATGTTGTGTGTTGATCATTTGGATGACCACGACAGCGATCACAAACGCTAGACAAGCGGATGTCTTCATGTTTTCCTCAGCTGATTCTTCTTTTAGGGTTTCGATGAAAAGCAGTCGATCGGTCGTTCAGTGTTTAGATGACGAACTGTTGAAAGCAACAAAAAAGGATAGACCATATATTCCTAAGAATTCATAGAGACGATAAGTGAAATAGCCGTTGATGATTATAGCCTACCTGTCGGGATTACGCTAGTTATTCGATCAAATAAACAGTAACTGTCACATAAAGAATAATAACAAACAGGAAAAAGCACTCAGTCAACGTAATCATTCAAAAACTTAGGGAAACAGCTATTATAATAGGCCTACTTGTCCGCCAAAGAAACAAGTTTCCATGAAACCAAACAATCTATATACTCTCCAAATGCCACACGACAATGCCCTCTAGATTTATAGCGTCGCTGAATTATAGATTCGCAGCTGAACAATCTGTGCAGTTTGCAATTTAAATCTATGGATTTCAATTTAAAAGATCTAATTGAGAAATGCGTTAAATCAATTTTAAATTAGCCGAGCACAATATTATTTATAGCCTACTAAGGCTACTATAGAGTATTGACCCACCGACCGCCTGAGAAGTTCCGAAAAGGACTACAGAATGCAACGTCTGGGTGAACTGATTGAGTCTTACCCACCCCCGCCATCATCATCAGCAACAATAGCAGTAGGCCTATAGCAAAGAGCAGACGAAACCAATAATTTTACTCTACTTGTTGTTTTTGCTTGCGCCTCTTTGATAGGATACCAGGGTCGCCCTGGTGCAAAGAAACAGATGCAGCTACAGGTTGTGTAAATATTATGTCAACAAGAGAAATATATCTCAATTCTCAACTAGCTATAGCTATAATTATGTAAGTCAATGTCCTAAGGTTATGTCGTGCGTGCCCACGTCATCTATTAGTTTTAGCAATTAATTATTCTATACATCAAGAGCAAGTTGGGGCCTGCGTAGGGCCTATCACTAGCTATAATAAAACTGTGGAAGTTCGATGATTCATAGTTTGATATTCAGAAGTGTAGATGGAGCCACCTTCCATCAGACGATTTTAAAGTTCCCGTTTGAACAAGGTGAAACATATGGAATGACGAATAAAAATGACAAGCTGTTCCATATGCTCGGGCCTTCACATGTAGTTGAGAACGAGTGTTTGTTCTATAGAGATAATCCCTCTGCAATTAGCAGAGAATCTGATGTTATACGGGATCGGATTGGTGGTCAGGGTTTTAAAAAAGCGAGCAAAGCATGAGGTAACGGATTATGCTTGAACATGGTTTCATAGGTTTGCACAACTTTGCAGGATTATCATGATCATCTGCTCAATATTGCGGATTTCTAGTTTATACAGCAGCAGTTGAGCTCGTAAAATCCGTGATAATTTTGGGCGATCTTTTCTGAAGTGAGGTTAGTCTGATTAGTAGAAATGAGTGGTTAGAAACCCAAACAACATTGCAAAACGACAGATTTTGCAATGACAAAAATCAGACACCACAGCTCTTATGGTGTTGTACCGTGAATTATCTCCTTCTCCATACAACTCCCTTCTTTCCTTGTGGTGTGTCTATACTCTATAGTATACCAACTTCCTTTCATTCGCAGATTTTATAAGATTCCTGTCGACACAATGTGCACAGCAGTCTCAAGTACGCATTCATTTGTTTTCTTTCGCTGTACAATAGTGTAATCTACATAGACTACATGGTACTAGGAGGACAGACTCAGACATCTAATATTCAATGCATTTGTTCTTTCTTCAAAAGTCTTGTTCTCTGTCCAACTCCCACATTCATACATTACAATTGGCCGCACTAATGTCTTCAAGATCCGTGACTTTGTGGCAATTGCTATGCCTTGGTTCTGCCAAATTTGTTTAAGTCCGGTAGCGATTTTGTACTCCTTTGCCAGACGTGATCGAATCTCTTTTTCACAGTCATTATCTTCAGTAATTAATGAGACAAGGTTCAATTGTGACGTTCACTTGTTTGCGACGATATACAAAGGTTTCTATTCCCTTACTTTGTATTTTAATCTAACGCAATTTTTTGCCGGGGTGGTTTTTGTTGCGCGCTATCGTCGGCGCGCATTTGTCAGCGCGCTTTTTTCGACGATATTAAGTTGTGACGCGCTAGTTGTATGCTTCAATTTGTCTGGCCTTATTCAGGTTCAAGACTTCAAGATCATAATTATATGTAGGCTTTAGGTGTGAGCAAAGCGACGGAGTCGAGCCATGGTGCTAGCCGAAGCATTTAAGATCTAAAAAAGGAAGAAAGACTCTGTCAAGGAAAGATCAATAGGAAGTGAGTTACAGTAGTCTAAGCGGGAGCAGAGAAACACATAAACTATCATGGTGATATAGAGACGGAGGGAGAAACCGATCGTTTGATTCATTCATTCAAATATTCATATAGCGCCTCTTCAAGGAAACTACTCAAAGTCGCGTTTGATGTATCTGAGCCGCCTCAGTTGATTGTATCAGGAGCGGGCAAGGTTAGATAATCCCGAGTTAAAAAAAGTTCACATACCATGAGCCATTAAATTTTCGCTTCTGTTTTACGGTTTCTGTGGAAATGTCAAGTTAAACTAAGAGAATGAATTTTGCACGTTGAAAAGCTCGATTTTTTTAGTTCAACTATGAATATGCATAACTTTAGACACGGTTGACAGAATGTGGTGCAATTTTCTTAGACTGTTCATAATTTATTACTCACTAACACTGTAAAATTATATTACAACATTATCGATAAGTTGATTGCCAAAACCAAAGGGCATCAGTTAAATTGGATCACGGTGTATACATACAGCATAGATGAATGAAAGTATTTGTGTGTGTATATATTATATGTGTCTATAATTATAGCCTATATCTGTGTCTGTACATAGGCCTATATAATAGGCCTATAGATCTATAATTCTATATATATAGCACTATATGCTATCAATTTAAATCCATTCATTTAACAGTTTGCATAGGCAATTTAAGTGGCATCTCAAAACAATTATGCTAAGATAAAATAAGCAGCTGATTTATTGAATTCTAATTAACATTTTTATAGCGCTATTCTGAGCATCCATAGAAGCAGCGCCTATGAAGTCTCCATTTCAGAGAGAGCTATTAAGGAAGATTCACGTGTTCCATAACATGGCAAAATCCTTTAAGATTCTTCCTTTTTGGTAGACACGCCATTTTCTATGTTGCTCGATTGACGTCAGGTCTATTCTTCGCAGCATAAACAGACTGGACATCCGTTGAAGTCCGTCTTCAGACCGTACTTGCACTGTAAGTCGCACGGAGTCGGCGTTGGACACCAATCTAGAAAGTATAATAGGCCTATTGTAAGTGCAAAGCTGTCTGCTCAGTTGGTAGTTAAGTTTCATTAAGATTACTGCATAACTTGTAAATGTTATATTCGTTCATTGAAGAAAAATGGGCTTTGACACCCCTAAAGAGAAAAGTAAAAGGTACGACATCATGGGACTCCAAAGTAATAAATATTAATGTTTTGGGTGCTGTTTTTGTCGCTACGTGTCAGAACGGTGTGTTCTAGTGAAAATTATTAGGCCTACATGTCAACCAAGGCCATAGCTAGGGGTGTTTTGGGTGTTTGAACTCCCCCCCAAATGGAAAATGGAAAACATGATATAGCATTTGCTAGCACACGATGTAAAAACCTTAAAATAAAACCAAGAAAACACCCCCGACATGAAAAATGTTAAAAAAAACAATAAAATGCATTCACTAGCACATAATGAAAAAACATGAAATTAGGCGGAAAATGGTGAGAAAGTCGTTTCCGACGACTAAGAAAGTCGTCAGAAAATTTGATGGCTAGAAACAGGTCGTAAGAAAATCTTCTTCCCCGACGAAACACCCCCCGAAATCAAATCCTGGCTACGGCCTTGATGTCAACGACTGCTATAAAGACGGCTCTAGATAATTATGAAGGTATGCCATCTTTAATCGGTATACAGTACGAATTGGTGTAAGCTTGGACAAAACTTAATAGGCCTATGTAGTCGGTTTCTGGCCAGGATCCAGAGTTTAAACAGACAGACAGAAGGTCAGCGGCGGTGAGTAAATTGGCTAGTGCTTGAAGAAATAGTCACCAAAATGTCCGTGAGAACGCATATAGAGGTCTACCCGGTACTCCTTTCAGATACAACTTGTAGGTTGTGATAATAATAATAATTATTTATATCCTCACTAGACTGTAGAATGATCGAATTAACATAGCTCTCGACCTCCATAAGCTGTTTTGTTTTGCAACTTGTTGTTTTTCGCTCGCTATGGCTCTTAATATCATTTCGGCTAGTTAGCGCAGAGAGCGCTTCTGAGTAGCTATATTGAAGAAGCGCTATATAAACTCTCTGAATGAACGAATGAGTGTCGACTTAGGACTGTAACAGGGGTACCAAGGCCGTAGACAGAATTTTATTTCGGGGGTGTTTACTCGACCTTGAGCAAGTCAACAAGCAAGCGAGTGAACTGACTAAGAGGTTAGGAGTATATAGCCTATGATTTAATCTTTTGTAAAACTCACATAGACATAAGAACTTCAAAATGAAATCTCCTTAGACCTTACATCATGATTGCTATTAAAAAATTAATGCTTTATTTCATGGTAAGAGACTAAGAGGTGTGCATGTTTTAAAATGTGACAGCGATTTTGATTCCGTCATGAGATTTTGTCCTTACACTCGTCGCAGTAAGGTTCGTATCTCTTCTCGCACGGTTCTTTGTCTTCACAGGCGACCTCCCTTGGCCTGCAAACCTCGCCGTCAATGCAGTTGAAGTTCTAAAATTATACAGAAGACGATGGTAATAATTATTATTGTGATGACATTTATTCTGAAGAAAGTGTTGATTATTATTGAATATAATGTAATGAATATTACAGATCTCATGCATGCTGATGTTATTTTTTAAATTTATTCATCCATTTCTATAGCGCCGCTTCATACTCACTGCTCAGAGGCGCTCCCAACTACAGCGCGGCCACTACATCGGAGTTTCACGCCGAAGCACCGGAACAGTTGCCAGTGAAGGACTTGCTCAAGGTCCCTGCGCGGCGGCTTGAGCTGGGTTCGAACCTGCAACCCTACGGCTACGAGACAACAAACATATCCACTACACCCACATTATTGTAAGGCGCGGTGGTGATTATGATGATCACGTTGTTGATTACGGAACGTTAGAGAGGTATAGAGGGTTTCTTGTTTTGTCTACCTTGCATGGATCTGGACAGACGCACTTGGGACGATTGTAAAAGGTCTTGTACGTAAAGCAATCATCGTCACAATGCACGCAGATGCCAGGGTTCTTGCATGTGCTGTTGCAATCCGCGATAGAGAGGTACGTGTTGGGACTGGGAGTGCATCCGAAATAACGGAATCTCTGACAAGAATCGGTCGACGCATTGTAGAACCAACGGTCGGCTGCGTCACCACATCTATCAGTGTTTGGAGCTGACGTACAAGAATCTACGGAAAATTAATTACATTATAAAAAAATGTGACTGAATGAATTCACAGGAAGTCTAGTTACGAATTATTACATTACGACAGTGCGGCAGCGGCAATTTATTATCAGAAAGGTTAGTCAAAACATTGTATTAACAACTGTTTGGTTGAGAAGGTTAATAGAAAGTTTATTTGATTTTTTATGGAGATAAACTTTAGGAGTATTTACCAATACAACTCAATTAGTACCAGGAAACATGAGTGCAGGCTTCATTTTCTGACAAAATTAGTAGGCTTACTTAGTTGATAATGACGACGATCTTAAATCTCAATGAGAGACGAACTATTGAGCATTTGAATGAGTCGAGTTGAGTGAGTGAAGTGAGTGAGGGCAGTTTGAGTGAGTGAAGTGAGTGAGTGAATGATTGAGCGATTGAGTTAGTAGAGTACTGTATGCCTAATTTGAGTCAGCGAGTTAGATTGTTAAGCAGGTTGAGATGGTGAGTGAGTGAGCGAGCGAGCGAGCGAGCGAGAAAGTGACTGACTGAGCTAGTTCAAGAATGGACGAATGAATGAATGAACGAATGAGTGAATGAATGAATGAACGAATGAGTGAATGAGTGAATGAATGTATCAATGAATTAATGAATGAATTAATTAATGAATGAATTAATGAATGAATGAATTAATTAATTCATTCATTCATTTATTCATTAATGGAATGAGTAATGACAGGGTGGACACGAAGACAAAATGGAACAAATAGATTGGATTAAAATAAGTAAGCGGAAGGGCGGAGGTAAGAACGCGCGACTAAAATGAGTTAAACGAATGAAAGAAGTTCAAAGAACAAGTGAAAGAACAGTTGAACGAATGAATAAAACGAAGCGATGGTGGATATACCATTTCTTGGAACGCAGATCGGTGTTGGAAAGCAAGGCGGCCCGAAGCATTCTCTAAGCTGTTCCATCACGCATTCTTCATCGTTCGTGCAGTTCATATCCTAAAGCAAATCAGTTACTTATGGTTTATTCGAATTCGATGAAGATTTTAAACAGTTATGAAAGCCATTGAAAAATGTGATCGTTCGATCCATCAAACAATCCACAGTTGACGGAGTGAATGGTTCTTGGTTCTGCCTTATGCTATTCGATTTGTGTCAATTTATTTATAGGTGATATCGAAAATAACGAAGGTGTGTTTACTATGGCTTTACGAAGATGATGTTGGCATGTTGTTGTGCTTATATAGTCGAGAACATGGTCACTTTTATGGCTGTGGCAACTGATGTCACGGAGGTGGTCGTAGTCGTTATAATCATAATGATGGTGACTATTGTGTGACTCGTTATCTCAGTGGTCGCTATGACGATGGTTTATCGATATATGCAAATGAATGTCTCTAACCTCACAAGTGCGAGGACAAACACAGGTAGGACATCCATTGGGTCCTGGAGTAGGAACGCAACCCTCTTCACACCTGTACTCTGGACATGGTGGAGACGTCCCTAAAAGGCATCAATCACATTCTGTCAAAGAATATTTAATACTATAACCTTTGAACATGTTTATTCCATAATTAATTAAGTAAGTAAACTATCACTGTGCAACACGTTTACGTACATCGGAGACGAGATGTAGGCCTACAATAGTTATCATAGCATCATCACTACAAAATACATACAATTGTAATTGTATATGCAAAAGTAATTGCAGTCACAGCAGTTTTTAATTTATGTGCTGTTGAATTAATGAATTGTCGAGGGAGTAATTATTGAGAGCTAACTTATCCCAACACAGATGATGACAAATTCAGGACACGGTGGCTCGTTACAGGTGACGACCGACATCTTGCATTCATAACCGTCCGGACAAGTTACGTTCTGTAAAGCAGTGAACGATTGAATTTAAAACAACGAACGTACGACCTGTCATGAAAATTAATAATGAACTCACATAATTCCGTCGAATAGTTGTCTACTGTTTTGATGTCTCATAATAAGAACTGAAAAGCAGTCAATGTATGGATGAATGGATGAACGAATGAATGAGTGAAGGAAAGGGATGGATGAATGCAGGCCCGGATCTACAGTTTTGGGGGCCCTGTGCTGATCGAATGACGGGGCCCCTTAAAACTTTAAAAAGCAAGGCAGACATACAATAACTCAAAACATAGGCCCTAATTATTTGTTAAACTTTACAGCCCAAAAAAGTAGATAGGACACTAATTGTCACGAGCTCACGACTCACGCACTGACGTGGAAAAAACATAGTCTGTCAAACAACAATATTATGCATAAGCCATCACTACCTTACTGTGCCACAGTGCTACTTGTGTATGGACTACAATAACTGTAGGCCTATCATAGGCTACTACGTGCTCACGTTCGTTTCCTACAAGTCTCTTCTGCGAGTTTTTTTGTTTGGCGAAGTCGTTTATTATGTCGTCAAAGTCAACACTTGCAGGACTTCCGATTTGATGCACATAAGCAACAGAGCTTGAAGTCTCTGCTGGGTAATTGCTGTGCGCAGATGATTCTTCACTCTGGAAAGCGTCGAGAATAATCTCTCATCCTCAGAGTTTGTTACTGGAATTATATAGTGGAATAGTGAGGTACATTCTCAGTGCGATTCCCACATTAGGGAAAGTCTTGTCTTATCGTGTTGTCAGCCTTCCTCGTTGGTTGCACTTGCATCTGAAGGACGAGTTTCCTCCATCTCTTCCTTTTGTCCACCAGAGTCTGCTCGAGATATGTTCCCAACTTCCCATCCATGTTCCGATGTTGACAAGTCAGCCCATCCTCGGTCTCCCTCGTGTTCTTGCTCCCGGTAAATTTCCCTGTATGATCTCTTTCTCCAGAAATTCTCCGGTTTTTCTCATCAGATGGCCAAAGTATGTGAATTTCCTTCTTTTTTAGGGAAATTGTTAGGGAATGTAGCCTGCAATAAACCTCCGTCCGCCTTCAGCGTCTCGCTCATGTGAACTACACTTTGTTCTTTCTCTGTCATAATGAGAAACGTCAATTGTACAAATTCGTCCACAAAATTAATGAGGCCTCAAAATCGCAGGATAAGACGCCACCAGGTTAGTCGCACGAGCTCGCTACTCGTTTGCAGGTAGAGACTTGAAGTCCGTCATGAACCCAAACACTTCGTGAACGTTTTTTCTCTTCTCTGCCTTCTTCTTCTTTCTTGAATCCTCACTTTATTTTTTACTTTTACAATTTGGGGGCCCCATCGAAACTGGGGGCCCTGTGCTGCAGCACAATCAGCACCGTGGTTAATCCGGGCCTGGATGAATGGATGTATGGATGAATGGATGGATGGTTGAATGGATGGATGGATGGATGGATGGATGGTTGCATGATTGGATGGATCGATGGACAGACGGACGGATGGATAGATGGGTGGATGAATGGATGGATGAATGGATGTGTAGAGGAATATACAGAGGGATGGGTAGATGGAGGAATGAGTGATCAGAATATTAGACAGACAGATGGGCACTTGGGCAGATAATATATTATACTAGATAAGCTATACATAATGTGGAATCCTTAATTGCAGAAATGTCATATTTCAAGTTTTGATCAATTTTATATTTAAATAGAAAATTATTGTGAATAACTCTCTAAGTCTGACCTATACAGCACTGAAATAACACGACCCATGACGTTCACGAACAAATTTAGTATCCTTCTATGCGTCTCGGTCTTCAAGTTCTTCCTTTCGACCTTGTATGTATCTCTCCACTCTTACTTCTGTGACTATCTGTAGTGCACGTAGACATGTATTTCTTCATGCGTGTGTCTATCTATAGGTGGAGTTTAACTGTCTTACTGTTCTTCCATGTATCGTTAGGTGTCGCCATATAAATGCCAAATTGCCTTTACCATATAAATCCGTAAATGTGTGAGAGTACACCTGTCTAATTCGTGAGTCCGTCTGTTCGTAGGTGCGCTCAGTTTTGTCTGTTCGTCTGTCAGTTACATTAGTGTAGTTACATTACAACATCTTCTATCTACCTTACGTTTAGCCTACATGTGAGATTTTAAAAGACAGCAACAGTACAGTAACAGTAACTGTTCCCTACCGTGCAGTTCTTCTGACTCTGGCAATCGCAGATTGGACATCCATCAGGACCCAGGGCCGGTTGACATCCAATCATACACATCACTTCCACAGCCTCACAGTTCGGTACGCTTACCGGAGAGGTCTCTGCAGGCGTTGTCATTTCTGCAGGCGTTGTCATTTCTGCAGGCTTTGTCATTTCTGCAGGCGTTGTCATTTCTGCAGGCGTTGTCATTTCTGAAACCAAGACCTTCCCAAGTCTACTATTTTCTCACGTGTTACCTGCTGATGTTAGTCTACACCAACAATAATAGAACGTGTGTGTATGACACTGTAGGCCTATGTGTTGGGGAGAGTGCTCCAAGACGCCCACGTTAAGGAAGATTGTGCTTTTCTTCCGTGTGGGCTCCAAGAGAAGTACATGTTTCACCCTAATGTAAAGAGTGATCATTAATGAAGCAATGGCAGCCACCAAAGAACACAATTCAATAAGATCATTTGTGTAAATTTAAAAAAGTTGACCCCTCCAAACTGGGCGTCTTAGGAACCCTATACTACAAGACGCCCATAGTCGATTTCCATTGCTCCAAGATGCCCATCACAGGATGGGCATCTTGGAGCAGTGGAAATCGACTAAAAACAAGAGACATTGTAATCATGCATTTCAGACTAAAACAATAAACTGCATGAGAGAAAGCAAATTGAACCAAAACTAGAAGATCCTAAAGATACAGAGCAACTAAAAACACCGAGAAGCAAAATCCAATCTCATGTTGTAAGTCATAATTGTCATTTTCACTTTAGTCACAGACACGAATTCTTTGGATGTCTCTTCGTCTGCACATTCTAATATCTACACATACTGCATTCTTTCAATTTCACTGAAGTTTTGGGCAAGGGTGAAATAGATTAAATAAACACTGATAAATTTGTATATGGCCCCGTTTTTCATGAGTAGAAGGTGGCGACATGGTAGGCACCAATTCTTGGCTATTTGCTCATAGTATCAAAGACGCCCATGGGCGTCTTGTAATCTCTATGCTTCCTATACATTCAAGACGCCCATGGGCTTCTTGTAATCTCTATGCTATACCCATGTATTCAAGACGCCCATGGGCTTCTTGTAATTTTCGAGTCCCTCTCTACTGACGCCATTTTATTTAACACTGTCAATGTTTACTAGTTAGATAAAACCATAAAAACAACTATAAATGAACCCTAAATAAGTGTTGAAATGCGCGAATTGGTACTGCATTAGGCTAAAGAGAAAATTTGGAAGATTCGTAAACGTGTACTTACACAAAAGTGGTGAAAATCTAGAAAATTGATTTATCGCGTCAATATCTCGAATACTGAAACATTATTATTATGGAAGGTTCACAAGATGTCACTGCATGCAATGAGACAACTAAAAAACGAAAATGTATCTTTTCAACCGTTTTAAAGGGGGTGGGCGTCTTATTCGCCCTGCATTTAATGGGCGTCTTGTAGCACTCTCCCCTGATCTTGAACCGTGATGAACGTTGCAATGTCAACTGTCAGCGCAAGTTAATATAGGAGAATGATCTAAACCAATATTTGCGAATCTTTTACGGACTGTGCCGGTGCGGCGAAAAAGATTATCCCCCCCTACTAATTGTATCCTGGTTCGAGATGAAGAGAAGTTGAAAACAGTTACTTCCACTTGCGTTTACTTTTGCACATTAACTTCAATATGCTTTGTTTTGAACATTGCCACCAACAGGTGTGTTTATTCCAACTAGCCATTTTTGTTTGCTTTGCTTATGGAACACTAAGTTAGAGCATGTACATGTAGAACACTTAACCTTCGCCATATGCGACCAAAAAAACTACGTCTTCTATGCTTGGGGGTCCAAATGACCCCCAAGGTATACCTGTTCCTGGGCATGGAATTTGATAATTTTGTTTCGTTTCTAATGTTTTATGGGTCAGGGAATTCATTGCAGCTACTGCCAAATGCGTGACGACCTTCACGGATGACCTTGAAATTCAAGGTCACATGATTTTTCAGGTGTATCTCTGCTTCTTCGCATGCTATCTTAGGTATAGTAGCAGAGATAGGTATGGTCATGTAAAAAATCATGTGACCTTGAATTTCAAGGTCTTCCGTCAAATGCGTGACGACCTTCACGGATGACCTTGAAATTTAAGGTCACATGATTTTTCAGGTGTATCTCTGCTTCTTCGCATGCTATCTTAGGTATAGTAGCAGAGATAGGTATGGTCATGTAAAAAATCATGTGACCTTGAGTTTCAAGGTCTTCCGTCAAATGCGTGACGACCTTCACGGATGACCTTGAAATTCAAGGTCACATGATTTTTCAGGTGTATCTCTGCTTCTTCGCATGCTATCTTAGGTAAAGTAGCAGAGATAGGTATGGTCATGTAAAAAAATCATGTGACCTTGAATTTCAAGGTCTTCCGTCAAATGCGTGACGACCTTCACGGGTGACCTTGAAATTCAAGGTCACATGATTTTTCAGGTGTATCTCTGCTTCTTCGCATGCTATCTTAGGTATAGTAGCAGAGATAGGTATGGTCATGTAAAAAATCATGTGACCTTGAATTTCAAGGTCTTCCGTAAAGGTCATGCATTTGTCAGTAGCTGGAGTGAATTCCCTGACCCCTAAAACATTGGAAACAAAAAAATAATCTTCAAGATACCTTGCGTAGAAGCAGAGATACACCTCATTGTATGGACACTAATGATATGGACATGAATTTCACTCTAAGATCTCACCAAAATGACGTCACAGCTTCAGAACTAAGCGTCAACGCATGACGTCACTCATACCATTTTGACAAGGAGGAATTTTTAGGAAAAGTCACCAAAGGAAACTTTTTGGTGCCCACATTTTAGAAAGTTACAGATGAAAATATACCCCTGGGGGTCTATTTGACCCCCATACGTGTGGCGAAGGTTAAGAACATTTACGGTCACTAACTAAATTCAAGTTGCCCTGCTTTGAACATTGCTTAGGAGTAGTAGTTAATTGTGCCCTTTGAGGGTCTTTTATTATTTCCTGAGGGGGGTGCTCGGTAGTACAGTGGTTAGCGCGCTGGACTGTCAACCAAGAGGTCTTTTATTATTTCCTTCCTGATTCCTCCTCTTCTCCTTTGGGGGTCTTTTATTATTTCCTGATGTATAATTAACAACTTAGCTGATTTTAAAGAAACCTGATATTGAAGAAACAATCAGCCAATAAACCAGTTAAAAGTCTTGGTCTTTTGTATAAGCTACAAAGCAGTTAAAAATCAAGGTCGTAAGAATACCGCCGAAAAGTCTCTAGCTAATATATTTAGTGCGATGTGTGAATAAGCGAATATCTCGAGAAAATCGGTATTGGCTACGAAAATTATGCAACTACCGGTTGAATTGTTAAACGCAGCTCCCGTTCCCCCTCCGCCCGCAATTTGCATGTAATTCGCCCCATTTCTATACAGGTAGACGTTACCAGGAGTGGTACTACTGTTACCAAATTCTATGTACGTCGAAACGAAATAGTATCCGGCTTTACCGGGAGTGAAACGGGTCAGTCCCGCACTTATGACACCATCGGTTTTGAATCTTACACTATCGAAAGTAACTCTTGTGTGAGTTTTAGCGATTAAGAATTGCCAAGTTAAAGAATGAATGCTAAGCGCGGGACCGATTGAGATAGAATCTACATACTGCTTCGTAGCTGCATCGCTGGCGTTGTTGGGTTCGTGTAGTCCTGTAATGTAAGCATCATGCATAAAGATGGACTTATACACATTTATTTTAGACGGAGGAGTGCCATCGAGTGACTTAACCATCTCTAACATGATTTCATTGTTTATTCTAAAACGAAATCCATCCATCGATTGTAATGTAATAGGATTGTTTAACGAACATTGTAGTTTATTTCGTATACTACCTAAGAAAATAGTGAATTCTTTATTTTCTCCTCTCAAGTCCTTACAACCCATTGAACGCAGACGATCGGTGCCAACGTTTAAGATTAGATCACCAGTCATGGTATCACCAGTTTTAGACACCTTCAATGTAACTTGTTCATCAACGTATTTCTTATTCGTCAAATGATTATCGTTGGACGGAGAATCGTCGTGATTCGTTATCAAATCAATGGCTTGACCCCAACTTAAGGCCTCATCCATTCCTGCTGTCAAAGGCTTCGTTGTGGGCAGTCCTTTAATTTTGTGACCACCCATTTTTAGATTTCCAGTCGCGATGTTTGCTCCATCCAATCGAAGAAAACTAGCATTTACTTGACTAAGAGTGACACCTCCAGCGATTACTCTTTGTGATGAACCAACATCGGTGTGACCGAATTTATCGACAGGCATTTTATATATAATAATAATTTTTAATGCAGATTAGTCATCGTATACATATAATTGCATTACCTGAATCCCTCGTGGAAGATCGTTATCCTTTGCCAGTACTCTAACTCTGTAATATTGATACGCATCCGTAGTAGAAATATTAAAAAATGTCGGAATAGTCTCTGAAGGAGTTGAAGATGTATGTAAGTGTGCAAACACTGCTCCATCATTGCTAGCGGATAAATTCCAATAAGATACAGATACGGTTTTCAACGCAATTCTCCAAATTTTAACTGGCTCAGGACATTTAATTTGTAACCAAACAGTTTCATCTTCACCCGAAACCCAAGCTGCGTTAACATCGTCAGTGAGATTAGTGAAAGCATGGTAGGCTTTGCTTCCGGCAAAACAAGAACTGGCGCTAGCAACGAATCCTGTTACACTTACATCAGCTTCCAAGGGAGGAATATACCCAGCACGACACTTTTTCAGAGATTTATCGACGTACTTTGTAACTTGTTCATCAACGTATTTCTTATTCGTCAAATGATTATCGTTGGACGGAGAATCGTTGTGATTCGTTATCAAATCAATGGCTTGCCCCCTACTTAAAGCTTCATCCATTCCGGCAGTCGAAGTATTCGTTACTGAGAGACCTTTTATCACATGTCCATTCATTTTTAAATTTCCAGTCGGCAGATTTGCTCCATCCAATCGAAGAAAATTAGCATTTACTTGGCTAAGAGTAACACCTCCAGCGATTACTCTTCGTGATGTTCCTCCAGCAGCGGTGTGACCAAATTTATCGATAGGCATTTTATATATATATTTATATATAATAATTTTTAATGCAAGCCATTTATAACTTCTTGAAATTTACAACCATCGTTCATCGTCTTCTTTAAGACGTACAGACACAAATGGCCGCAAAACACTTCGTTATCGGGTTGTATTCGCTCGCTGTTATATAACACTGGACGGCGTAAATACTTTATCAGTTCCAGAGGGGGAGGAAGGCCGTAACTATCGAAATATATTTTCTCATTACCGCTCTTTAAGAAAGCGCACCAATGCTGACCGGTTCCTTTAGAATCGTCTAGATTCAATATCCCACATTCAATCCGTCTAGGTTTATTCGGCAGCTCGTCTCGCACGAAAACGCCTCTAAAATTCGGAATATTCAGCTTCTTCGCGGCATCCCATAATTCAAAATTCGTTAACGGATGATTTGGAAGAACTACGCCTTCGACATCGATGTTTTTCACAGTTGCAGAACTCATTTTATATTTCATCTAAATGTTTTAAAAAGTAATTCGATTTTACTTCCTGCACTACATACAGCCAGCGATCTATTTTGTTTGATTTTTGGATATTTTTTAGTGCTAGCAATGGACGTATATTCTTCCAATTCATAGCTTTAATAAGTTCTTCTTCATCTAGCAAGTTGAACGATGATATTGGTAAAACATGATCGACATGCCAAACCGAACCGTGATTTTCCATACTCATTCCTTCTTCTAATTGAAATTCGATCCATTTAGTAAATATTTCAAAGTCGACACCGATAAGTTGCCTCGTCGTTTGTGACTTCGATTTGCCTTTTAATGCGTCGCCCAGCCTGGTCCTCATACTTTTGAGTAGTTTAAAGCCTGGGTCATATTTCTTTCGAGCTTCAGAATATGCGTGATTATATTTATATTTACATTCCTTACATTCATTATCTCTCCCATCTTTACAGTATCTATTTTTTACATAATCTACTATGTTCTTTTCTTTCTTACATCGACCGCAAACTTTTTTATCTTTTATTTCCCTAGTCTCTAGTATCGAGTATTTTTGTCTAAGTTCCTTCCCTTTGATATTTTTACACGTTTTACAACTAGAATAATACCCACTCCTATTTGATTTATCTCTATGAAATTCGCTGAAGCTTTTCCTCCATCTTACATTTGGAACACACTTTAGAGTCTTCCATTTTATATATATATATTTATTCTTTAAATAGATTTCAATGGGTCCCCACCCCATTAGAATCGTCTAAATTCAATATTCCACATTCATTCCGTCCAGGTTTCTTCGGCAGCTCGTCTCTGAGAAATACTCCTCTAAAATTATTGATGTTTAGTTTCTTAGCCGCTTCGATTAGATCCACATTCGATAAAGCAATATTCGGTAGCACTACTCCACAAACATCGATTTGTTTGACGCTCATTTATTTAATATAAACATTAATTAAAAATTTTCAACGAGTAGTGACCATATGCCAAAGTATGAATTCCATCCTCCATTATTACCCGTTTATCGTCATCTGCAGATAATGCAACTTTATTAATTTCTTCTGTATAAATATCGTGATGATAAGATCTAATAACATTCATCGTTCGTTGTTGTTCTTTTTTAGTAAATAAGCAATCTTTATAATCTTCGTGAGTAATAGTTTTCTGGACAACATTCTTCTTAATACCTTTACATTTCTTGTGCTCATCTCCAGCAGCCATCTTATAAGAATACAACTTTGCTCTGAGTCCAATAAATTCTTTTATCTGTTTCCCACTAGCTTCATCCTTGAACATTCCAATAACTTTTTTATTTACTCCAACCTCAATACCAGATGGATGATCTCTCGGGTATTCACTCGTGTCGAATCGAGTCTTAATATCGCCTGCGATATCTGAGTAAAAGTCTTCAGTTTTAATTTCGTATGTCAAAGAATCTGTATCGGTAAATAATAATTTAGCTCTATTTCCGTATTTATCCTTGATGTAATTGTAATGAAATTCATACATCAACGTTTTGCTCAAGTCTAATATACACATGCCAAGATATATAGGTTTATTATAGTACAATTTAGTTTTTTTCATGTGAACGGCTATTAGATTTTCATCGAAAATAGTACATCTCTCATAATTAGGTTTAGCGGCTAGTTCAATAGCCCTCTCCTCTTGACACACTAACTCTACATCAACACGATTTTCAATGTTCTCACAAGTTTTTCCAAAGACACTGTTATTCATTAACTTGAAAAAGTCTTTCTCAAAGTCATTAGTAGCTTTCGTTCTAAGAGCTGTATTTAAATCGATATACTTTTTCAACCAATCACTTTCTTCGAATAGTACACCTCTATGCACTTTTGTTATTTTCAAACCCAAGCTCTCATACAGCTTCAGATTATCGTAATGCAGCACATACTTCTTTTTATGGTTTAAGTTTGGAATTAACTTTTTGACTTTGTTAATCTCAATGCTTTCGGGGGCTAACGGAAAATCGTTATGCAGGTCGTGTAACTCTTTAGGATATTCCAAATCAACTTCCAATATGCATGGAATACTTCTCCAATTATTTAATTCATCTTCGTTCATCCATTTGAACCCGTGAGTAGGTAAATTTTTGATCATAGCCCATCCATATAGATTATTCGCATCCAGGTAAGTAATAAATGTAGAATTTTCGTTACTATTGAAATCGCTCATATATTTATTATTCGCTTTCCCGTAACGATTTGATATTGTGCTCACTCCTCCTCTCATCCCTTGCCTAAGCATCAGAATCATATCATAATCATTCAATAACTCCAATTTCACGCCTGTCAATTTTAAAGCGGCATCCCAGGCTAAACCATGAGATGTAAAATACCATGCAGGGTCAAGCGTATAGTTCTTCATACACACATCTCTAAAGTTTTCGAAAACATCGGCAAGTAACAGAACATCCGAAACGTTGTATAAATCGTGATATTCTCTGAATGTTTTGCATCCAAATTCCTTCCATACCGTTTTTGCATGCTCGTAGTCTTCATCGCTAATATTCGAATCATTTAGCTTAGAATAGAATGCGGATTTTGGTGGTAGTTCGGTTTCATTAAAGGTAGTAAATGAATCGACGTAGTCATAAGGATATATGCCTTTTCTCAGCAAAAGATCGAGCTTCTTTCCAGTATATCGTTTCCCAATATTTTTACACTGGTCTTTGCTTAGGTTCCTCGATAAAGCATCAAGACTAGAAGCCATAAATTTAAAACTGTCGATAAAACGCAGTTGTCGCTTGACGGTAATCTCTTTTCCCTCTTTATTTACAAACTTATCAACAACGACCTCTCTGCTAAAAGATATATACTTTTCCTCGTTATTAGGTATGCAATTAATTTTCTCTCCATTATTACCTCTCAGTTTCTTAATGAACAGATGACAATCGTACCCGGAAAGATTATGAAACACTACAGGGAAAAACTTGGGGACTTTATAGTTTACATTACAAATGTTATGAGCAGCCCCTCTAAATTTACCGCTAAGATGACAGTGATCTCTCACTCGGTCTTCGCCCAACGGTTTTTCACAGATATGGCATATAGTAGCTCCATCAAAACACTTCTTGTCCTCTTCTGTAAATATCATCTTCTTAGGGAATTTAAATTGATTATATATTTGTTTTATATTCTCTTCTAGTTTATCTACAAATATTTGACCAACATCATCATCTTCGCTTTCAGCCGTAAACGTCACAGGATCTTGAGAATATACACTATCGTCGAAACATTTTATGTGGTAACAAAAGGAGCTAGGAATATGCTTTTGATATTTATTAGTGTACGACAACTCTGGATTTGGTTGGCATGTATCGATCGGTTTTACAAAAGACTCAAAATCTGCGTAGACTATAAACGGAACTCTCATAGAATTGTTATAATTTTTAAAACTTAACATAGTTCCTTTTTCTGGCATTTCTATTTTTTGTGCGTTATGGTGTTTGCAGTACTCATTATGGTTGTTAAGCGCTTCTGTCGTTGTGAAACCATTCATACACCTTTTACAATAGTGCGCTGAATAATGCGAATTTGCTGTTCGGAACGTCATCAATCGGTTAAAATTCTTTATCCAGCAATAATGTTTCCGTTCTCCGTTGGAAATAAGCAATAGATCTACACAAATATTGCTTTCACAGTTAGACAGATAAAGCGGATAGACATGTTTTTCGTAACCAAATATATTAACACTAATATTATTATTTCTCTCAAATTTACCTATCACATTAGCATCAGTCGCTACCGGAAACTCAATACCACTCCAATTAAGTTTTTTCGATTGTTCTTTCAAAGCTTTCGTTATTTTTTCCGGATGGTCATCCACCGGATTCAAAGCTCTAGTGATACACCATTTGAAGCATTCTTCGTCGTGGTTTTTCATATTTATAATAGCCTTTTTATTAGCTAAGAAGCTGGGAAGTGGAATGTAAGAACTACCTCTTAAGGGGGTATATTTTACCGTATTTATATCTAATTTTACAACAGCTTTAAATCTCCAATTACTTCCTTGCATCTGAAAACTAGCAATAGACTCCATGATTTTATCCTTCTTTCTGCTGTATATTTCATTCAAGTCGGTTGCTTCTAAAATAACTTCTGCCCTGGAAACGAATGGTATATCCTCAGAAGTCACTATTCCAGATTTCATATCTACTCGTTCCATAATACAAGTAAGAACTAGATTAACCTTTGTTTGGCGATTACTCGACAACAGATTTACTACCTGCGGTCTGACGAAATTAAGAAACGACGAGGCATCCATTCCATTAATTCCATCTATTCTATATTGCTTGGTGAATCCTTTAATAGCCGACGCCGTTTCTCGAATTTTAGTTTTATCGAATATCCTGGAAACAGTTGACTTCAACGATTCGAGTTTTTCGTTAACGACTTTAGTGTCTCGTTCGGGCACATAACTAAGTAACCAATCCGCAAAATCATTTAATTTGGATCTAACCCTATTTTTGTATTTTCTCTTAGGCGCTACTGGTTTGTACTTACCAGGTGTGGGTGTAAGCGTAGGAACCTTAATGTCAGGAACCGATGAGTCGAGCAAGTGTTCAACATGGTTCATGTTTCTTAAACTACTTTTCTTTAAATCCATTTTATCTTACCACGCAAAAATATTAATACATGTGAGATCGAAGATCCACTTAGCTGTGAGATCGAAGATCCACTTATCGAACACTTATCTGTGAGATCGAAGATCCACTTTAATATCATATCTATCTCTCGAACACTTTAATTTCGTATCTATCTCTCCAGACATTTCCGTTATGATAAGCTATTATACCAGCACTTTGACCATACGCCTTAGCAGCTTTGTACATCGATGGATACGAGGTAACAACGCCAGTCTCTCGATCTATAATATCTACTCTTCTCGGTTGTTTCCTGATACTACTCAACGTGTCATGTCGATATGACACAGACTTGTAGTCCATCGGAAGAATATTCTTTTCAATCAATACAGCTATCATTTGAGGTTTGTTGAGATGCGAAGTGCCTGTAACATTGTTATGCTTGGCCAACATTCTAAGCTCTGGTAGCTTCATAATATATAAGTATTCTTTAAATCAATTTTCCGTACACTACACTCATTTTCTGTCCATCCGATTGGAACTGCAGCAACCTATCTGAAATTACGACAGCATACGCTTCGGTGTCGGCTGGCACTGCTGCATTGAAAAGAGCCTTAATCTGAATATCGACGACTGAAGATTTCAAACGCTCGGATTGTTTGCTTACATCGAACACGAACAGCGGATATAATTCTTTATAATCTATAGGTGTTATATTTCCTTGCGTAATCAACTTATCCATACCATAGAATTTTTGACTAAAGGAGGACGCGTCTCTGTACGCTCTGGAGAATTGTTGATTAGGAAACGACAGGTTATGATCGACAGCTGGATATCTTTCTTGATTCATCATCACATATATGTTCTTGAGATCGCAGTGATTAAATAGCGACGGATTACTTTCCTGATTACCGCTACGGTCCGTCTGAAATCCTACGATGATATATCTAGGTTTCTCGGGTGATGTTTTTACGCTAAGACGCCAACTGAAACTTGTCGACTGAGGAACCGTTATTGTGTCGCATTGACGAGCTCTATACGCAACTGGCAACGTTAATTTTGATTCAATCGTCTTATACAACTGCATTCGTTCCATATCGGAAGGAATAACGTGTGGAATAAACCATGAAATTTTGTTTATCGCAACTTTTCCAGCAGCTGCAGCGTTATCTCGGAATATTGCATCATCGTCGGCTTTACGAACTAATGTCAGCGTCTGTTTAAAACCGTAAATAATCTTGTCGTAATCATCGCAAAACCCGAAAATATGCTTCAACGGAACAATAAAGCTGAACATTCCTTTAGTGTTTGGTTTGCGAATGAGAAAGCTTTGTCTAGTGGCAAAGCCGGGGTTGTCCGCAATAACAGCAGTCGCTCCAGTGTCTTTATACCACAGCTGATTTAAGCCTTGAGTCAACTGAAAATCGTTTGGATACGTAAGTAAACCGAGCATCGTTGTAGCTTGACCCGGATGAAATAGCGTTTCGATTTCTTGATTAGATAACTGATAGGATATTTGACTGAATAGATACATAAGCCCATTATTCGTAAGAGCGACTAAATCGGCGTTAACGTATGTATTGTATTGTATTTAAACATTTATAAAGCGCCTCTAGTAGGGTGAACCGTTCAGAGGCGCTCCCAGTGCGCAAGGCCCCGCGAGAAGAAACAAGTTTTGAGAAGAGACAAAGCAGAAGAGAGACTACCAGAGAGAAGTGTAGAGCGAACAGAAGGAAGAAGGGCATTCCAAAGAGAAGGACCAATTGAGACAAATGATCGAGACTGAGCCATAGCAGTTCTAGAACGAGGAACCAAGAGGTCAAATCTGTTGGATGAACGAAGTGGACGGTGGGAGGAAGCCGAGTGAGGACGAAGTAAAACATTAGTCAGATATTTTGGAACAAGACCCCGTTGAGCCTTAATGATCAGAGTGAGGATCTTAAATTGTGTGCGAGCACGGAGAGGAAGCCAGTGTAGTTCATGAAACATAAAGGCAGATATGTGAGAGTACTTGGGAAGGCGGGCAATCAATCTAGCAGCTGAGTTGAGAACCGACTGAATCGGAGAAAGACGAACTTTAGGAAGACCAATGAGGAGAGCATTGCAATAGTCAATTCGTGAACATATAAAAGCATGAATTAAGGTAGTGAAGATGGAGGAGGAGACAGAGCGACGAATGACTCTGAGACGTCTTAAATGAAAGTAAGACGAGCGTGTAACATTGGAAATATGCTCGGTAAAGGTAAGTGAGCTATCAAGTACAACACCCAGATCCCGCACACTTGAAGAGAAGGAAAACAGCGGGAATTTTTCAGAGAGCAGAAAGAAATCAAGCTTCTGGAGCTGCTGGGGAGTACCTAGCCAGATGAATTGAGTCTTTGAAGTATTAAGTGAAAGGCGATTAGAAGACATCCATGAGTGGAGATGATTAGTAAGGGATTCAATAAGCGCGACTAACAGCAGCTGGGAAGATGAGGGTCCATGGACAAAAGCCTGAACATCATCAGCAAATAGATGGCCAGCAGCACTACAAATCCGAAACAGAGAAGAGATGTCAGCCGTGTAAAGAATAAATAAGAGAGGTCCAAGAACTGAACCTTGAGGAACACCCAGATTAATATGCGGTGTCATCGGCTTTAATTAGTCTTCCATCGAATTGTAGATATGACTCTGCTGGGTGACTGTATAAGTCTTGTAATTCAATATTTATTCTTATTTCACCAGAACTGTTAAGGTTAGTTCTCGCTACAGGTTCGTACTCATGCCATTCGTATCGCTCGATACCTTCATCGATCAATGGTTGCTCTGTGAATCTTAGAATATCGGATTGCATTTTATTATACATATATTTTTAAATAAGAAAATATGTTTAAGCCATTTTCAAACCACCTCCGTTTAAGCGTTTTACTAGATCTTGAATTCTAATAGCTCCTCCCGTCATTTCTGGATTCGATCCTAGTAATCTAGCTAGAATGACTTTAGTTTCCTGAGTTATCGGCTGCTGAACGGGAGCTTTAGGGAGTATCTTATTGAGTAATCGTTTTCCAACGTCGATCGCCTTATCCTTAGCAACACTCCCAATCTCTTTGACAGCTGTGCTCGCAATTTGTTTGGCTGCATTCGATGTCAGTAGTCTCTTGAGAAATCCTGCAATGGAATCGAATATTCCTGCTCCACCGACAACGTGTACTTTTTTATAACTTCTTCTCGCAAGGACCAGCATTTCTATATCATCAATTTTTAAATTAGATCATCAATTTTTAAATTAGATCATCAATTTTTTATATTCATCTTTGGTTATCACTCTTTGTCTTAGTAACTCATCCGTCATACCTACAATTTCATTCCTTACACCCGTATTTCCCGCTTTGTAGCTATACAATCGTAACTCTAATTGTTTTACTAATTCATTTGGATCCGAAGGAATGGTAATTATTCCGCTTCCTGTTTTACCTCTTAACTTCATGTAATCGTCCCATATGGGTTTTATTATCTTTGCATATTTTACACTTCTAGACGATTTAGGTTTGTTTGGTTTATTTGGCTGACTCATGGCATTCGTTTTAATTAGAATCTCGGCGTATTCTTCGAGATCACGATTATCATAAATTGAACTGTTTGGACTAGCTAACGTTAACAATTCCCATAATCCTGGAGTTCCTTGATAAGTTGTGGTTCCAACTGTAATATCATTTCCTTGGATTGAGGCTTCGCTGTCACCGATGTAGAATTTTCCATCTCTTGATCTTAATCCGAATGTTGTATCCACAAGTCTTTTATCAGAAGCATATTTTTTAAGGTATTCAACTGCAATATTTCCTAATTCTAACCTTCTAATGTCTTCTACTGGGTCATCGTCATCGTACGCCTCTATAGACGGATACTGGGGAAATTGAATAGTTTTCAACGAATCTGGAAGTGATTTTAGAGCAAGTGATGTTGCTGCAGAATTATCCTTTATTGTCGACAGCAAAGCGTTTTGTTCTTTCGAAATTGCTGATTGAGAGTCGACTATTGGTTTGTAGATTTTCGTTAATTCTCGTTGAAGTCCAAGATCATCTATTCTCTCTGAGAGAAAGTTTTGTTTAATATTTTTTTTCGTTTTTAAAAACTCTTCGATAATAAAATCTCTTTTTGCAGGATCGCTAATTTTCAGTAGTGACATTTTTTATTATAATGTTTAAAACGTAACGTAAAACGTAAACGTAAAACGTAAACATAAAACGTAAACATAAAACGTACAATTTATGCATCGTAGTAATTAACATAACAAATTGAGTCTTTTTCATTTATAGTAACTGGTGAATCTGAGTTGTTTTGAATTGTAATTATTATATCCTCTGCGTCCTCTAGGACAGTACCATCTTGAAGACTCAGTCTGAGTTGTTTCAACTTCTGTCTAAGAGAGACTAGACACATTCCACTGGTCATTCGGACTCCAAGGCCTACTTCTACTGTAATATTTGTCTTTGGTTCAATCGTTATCGCTTGCTGAGCAAAAATCTCATATCTATCGCCTGCTCGTTGTCTTGCAGGAGCGTGAGTGACCACTTTAGGCAACCAAATTATTGTACTCACACGAGGCTTCCGTTTGGTGATAAATTTGTGTATTGGGTGACCGTATCCAGACATTTATAAAAGAGATTGTTTAAAGTAACATTCCAAGAATAGGAATATTTTTAAATGGTGAATTGGGACCAAGTATAATACCTTCACCGCTGACATATCCTGTTCCTCTTTTCATAAACAGACCGGAACCTGATATCGAAATACCCTTTTTCCACGGAGATAGAAAAAGACCTTCCCCAGCAGGCACTATCTTACAGCATATTCCTCCTTTCTTAACGTACAGCACGCCAGATCCACTTATCGAAGATCCACTTATCGGATGTGAGATCGAAGATCCACTTATTTTATCGACAATTTTGGAACCAGCTGCAGAACCCAATCCTGTTAAGGCTCCTGTGGCTAAACTCGGAAGAACACTAGACAGAAGAAACTTTCCGGCTGTTGCTAAGAACGGTAGAATAGCGCCAATAAATCCGCCTTCGACTCTCGCATTGTCTTCTAATTGCTTTTTACCCATTTTAATTGTCACACCAGTTCCATTCTGATACGCTTTAGTTAACTTGTTAATTTGCCTCTGGTTTAGAGCTAATACATGCTCACCAGTTATATCTTCATGAGAAAGTCTTATACTCACCCCAGTTCCGACTTGAACAGCTCGCTTAATCTTCTCTTTTTGCCCTTCAGAAATATTAACTTTGACCTTAGCGTAAGCGCTCATCTTATATTAAATATAAACTTTAAATTAAACCTCTCTTATGTGAAATCGTATCGACAATTCCTCACCTCTTAAATTAATTAGTTTTCCATTTTGGTCTATTAGTTTTGTTTCCATCGATGAAATAGAGTATAGCGTTATTGGAAGATAAACCAGATTATGAGGAGATTCGATTATCTTATAACCAGGCCCGACCGATGGAAAGAAAGAATAAATTATGTTCTCCGTAGTTCCGTTGGCATACGATGATCCTATTATATCACTGGTAACACGTAAACTATTCACGCTGTTTATATCGACTATGTGCTCGGATTCGTTATATCCTTCGGAGTATACACGACGCTGAAATCCTAGAACGGTGCTAATTGAATTTTCTACTGTAAAATCAACTTTATAGTTCTCATCAATTTCCAAAACAGCCTTCAAAGTATTGTTATTTGGTTGCAACTTTATACATTGTCCATGACCTTCTTCTTTTAGAATTCTCTGTATGTAATCGTTTAAGTCTTCGATTTCATAGCAACCGGTTGGAATGTCTAAATCTTCCCATGTTACACCGTTATCTGACGAATATACGAATTTATTATTTGTTTCATCTATATTAGGAAAACTGTAGTAAGTTTCAAGATTGACAAGAGCCATTTCATACGTTTTACTTTTGTCCAGTTCGATTAGTGGATTAAATTTCGTTCGAATTCGTGTGTTCCTTTCGCTCAACAAAATGCAAAAGGATTCTTTAGCTTCTGTGTTGCGTGCAATCGTTTGAGTATTAGATAAAATTTCGTCAAGAAGGGTTTCCATTTTAGATAGCTATTTTTAAACCTAGAATATAAAATCTTAAATTTTGTTATCATTTTATTATTGCTTTTATTTAATGTAAAATGTATCTAATCCAGATCTGTACCTGCCCTTATTTGTTTTACTAGTAAGGTCTATAACCACAAAACCATGCGTTTCATCCCACGCAGTTTTGCATAGTTTTCGAAATTCTTCAATAGTCATATCATCTACGCCTATATGATCGCTGTATATATGATTAATATTTTTGAGGTCTTGAGGGAATAGACATATAAAGTTAGCATTCTCTCTTATAGTTTGTCTAGGCAGTTTGAAATAATTTTGTGCTAGGTAAAAGCAGTCTACATTACTATGCCTACCTCTTATATAATACGATTCGCATTTATTTTGTCGCTCTAACTGTAAATCATCAAAAATCATGAGATTCTTCTTATCTCGACTTAAGTCTCGTGGATCTGGAACATCTTCAGAGGTTTCAAAGAACTTGCATTCTATATCCGATTTTTTTGCCATGTTTTTAGACATCTCCTCGACTACGGCGGTCGGTGATACATTTAATTTCATTATTTCATCTCGATTATCAAAAAGTCTTATAATTGCTTCCTTTGGTAATTTCTCTTCGAATGCTTTCTTGAGTATCTTGTATTCTGATTGAAAAAGCGATTTTCCAAAGATTTGCAAGTTATCATAGTCTAACCAACCAGGTCTCAGTAATAAATTAAGTAGTAATATTGTCTTGCCGCATTGAGACTTACCGACGATCAAACCTCTGATGCTTCTTGGTAGGAGAGGACTGTTAAAGCGTTTACTTGATTCTTCATTCCACGATAGGTCTTGGACTTCCATTTTAATTATATTATATTAAAATGGAGCACAGCTCGTATTGCGTAAAATGTAAGCGACAAACTGAATCTAAAGATGTTCAACGAGTCGTCAGTAAGAATGGTAGACCTATGCTTAGGGGTGTGTGCGTTGAGTGTGGCGCTAGAAAAACTCAGTTTACTAAAATGTCCACCGCTACAGGAGGTGATTTGGTATCAGCTCTCAATTCTGCTACTTCTAACATTAAACTTCCATGGGCAAAGTACCCGGGTGAAATGCATCTTCCAGGACATTCTTTCACGGGTCCAGGAACTCGATTGGAATTGAGATTGAATAGTGATGGAACACCAAAAGATTGGAGTAAACCAGTAGACAGAGTTGATGCAGCAGCCTATCGTCACGACCTAGCTTACGCTAAACATACTGATACAGCAGGGAGAAACGTCGCTGACAGAGCTATGATAGATGAATTAAATAATATACCTAATCCTTCTTTCCGCGAACGAATTGAAAGATCTATAGTTAAACCAATTTTATCAACGAAAACCCATTTTGGAATGGGGTTGAAAAAAAAACTCTGAGATGGACAGACCAACTTGCTGACGAATTGCATAAACCTATAGTCAGGAAGTTCAGGAAGCGAGTTGTTTATGTTCAGGGAGTGGACAAAGTTTGGGCAGCAGACTTGATTGACATGCAGGCTTATGCTAAATTTAATTCTGGTGTGAAATATTTGTTAAGCGTCATTGATATATTCTCCAAGTATGCATTTATTCAGCCGATAAAAGATAAGCGTGGAGAATCTGTGGCAGATGCTTTCGTTAAAATATTTAATACGAGCAAAAGAAGGGGGGAAAAACTTTGGGTCGATAAGGGAACAGAATTCTATAATAAACAGGTAAAATCATTAGGTATGCAGTTGTACTCAACTGAGAACGAAGAGAAATCTTGTATCGTAGAAAGATTTAATAGGACAGTAAAAGAAAAGATGTTTAAGTATTTTACAGCAAATTCAACTCAGAGATATATCGATGTTTTAGATAATATGGTTAATTTATACAACAACACAAGACATTCTTCCATTAAAATGACTCCTGTTAAAGCGAGTATCAAAGCAAACGAATGGGTTGTGTGGATGAATTTATACGGCGACGCTGTACCTGAAACTGTTAAACCTAAATTTTCGGTAGGAGATAAAGTAAGAATTTCTAAGAAGAAAAAGACATTCGAGAAAGGCTACACAAATCGTTGGACACAGGAAATTTTTACTATAACACAAATCCAATACACAGACCCTATAACCTATAAAATATCAGATTATAATGGAGAACAAATACAAGGGACATTTTATGAAGCCGAGTTACAATCGACAACGCAAGATACATTTAAAATAGAAAAGATTATAAGAAAAAGAGGAAATCGGTCTTTGGTTAAATGGTTAGGCTATGATGAGTCATTCAATACATGGATTGATAATAAAGACTTGATATCATTGTGATTTTAACTGATTTACTATTAGCAAACTGATTTACTACTACAGCCCTTGTGCAATCATTACTTCTCTATGAACACGCTTTAATAACAAGTTCTAATGTACATTCGCAGCCTGTTCTAAGAAGAAAAAGACATTCGAGAAAACAAAATTCTTGACTTTTTGGGACGGATGACTAAAAAAAAAAAAAAAAAAAAACCTAGAAAAAAAAAAAAAAAAAAACCTAAAAAAAAAAAAACCTAAAAAAAAAAAAAAAAAAAAAAAAAGTTAGAAAAAAAAAAAAACCTAGAAAAAAAAGTTAGAAAAAAAACCTAGGAAAAAAAACTGAGAAAAAAAAACCTAGAAAAAAAAATCCTAGAAACAAATTTAGAAAAAAAATTTAGAAAAAAGTTTATTTGCGTCTTCGTGTCCTGTAAAGTTGTCTATCTCGGGACAAACATTTATCTTGGGGACAGAACCGGAAGTTTGGGGACAGATTCAGAGGTGAAGGACGATTTTTCAACAAATTGCACCGCGTAGGATAAGACTTTATCGCATTGCACCGCGTGTCATAAGATCTCTCGTATTGTGCTCTGTGTGAAGTGTCAACGATGTTATAGGCCGGTTGCTGCGTGGCTTTTAATAGGTACACCCCCAGATTATCCTTTAGCACCATTTAAACTTAATTTATCTTCAATATCAGGCTTCTTAAAAGGTAGCTAAGTAATTAATTATGCATCAGGAAAAATAATAAAATACCCCAAAGGAGAAGAGGAGGAATCAGGAAGGAAATAATAAAAGACCTCTTGGTTGACAGTCCAGCGCGCTAACCACTGTACTACCGAGCACCCCCCTCAGGAAATAATAAAAGACCCTCAAAGGGCACAATTAACTACTACTCTTAGGACACTTAAAAACAATTAGAGTTACTTTAAATGTTCATTACAGCATAAATTTATCAACTATATAGCCTACTTATTTTTCAACAATTTTACGCTGCGGGGGATAGAATGGTGTATCCCCCTACCGATACTCTAAACCAGGTTTATTCCATCACCCGGTGAATAGATTAATTCACACACACCCCAGGATATCTAATATGAAGGATAGAATATCTCGCGACATTGGCGTGTCTGTATAAATTGATCCAAAATTAACAGCGTCCATCAACGAAACCTGCGCTGTGGACAATAATTTTATGTGGATCAATGCAATTCTGTGGATTAAGTCAAATCTTAAATTGCAAATTCCGCATTTTATCAATTAAAATCACCGTTAAAGAAGTCATATCACCGTCTAAATCCTGTAAACGAAGTACATGTATGATGATTTGTTGAAATAAGTCGTAGGTCAGCATTGCGTCTATGGCGCAATTGCACAATAATCACCTAGCCTATGTATGTAGCCTATCATTTTGTATCTTTTTATATTTATATTTTATTTATTTAGTTAGTTAGTTATATGTATATTCTTCTTTTACATAATATAATTATGCATTACTAATTTCATATCTTTTTTCATAATTTTTTATTACTGCTTCCGAATTCCGATTCATGCATTGACTGAGGGCCAACGTCCATGCATATGAAAACAGTGGGGGCAAGTTGGTTCCTAAAGTGGAATGGACGGGCCAGGACGGCCTTTGACTTTACCCATCGACACCGTATACGCACTACTGCAACAACTGAACATACATGTAGGATTGCTTTGGTGATCAATAATGAGATGAAAAAAATAGGAGATGAAACAAGTAGACGAATTTTCAAGCAAAAACCAATCGCACCTAAGGATAAGCTGCTTATCATTGGATGAAGTTGCGGGCGATGAAATAAATGAAGTTTATCACCTTTGATCGGAACGCAAGTCGGTCGTGAAGAGCAAAGACCATTCACGCAGATGAACGGTTCCAGCGCACACTTCTCATCCTTGGAGCAGTTTAAATCCTAGCCATAACCATAACCACAGTTTTTATTGCTTAAAGTGACAGTTGACAAAGCATCTTTATTAAAAACTAGCTGGGGTACCCGGCGATGCCCGGGAATTTTATGCAAATAGCCGTGAAACTATGGCGATGGAATGGAAATAGCAGTTAGGATTTCCCGCCCCGACCATGGCTGACGGTCCTCTGTCTACGTGCAAACTTTCATATTAATAGTTGCAAAACTGCAGAAAATTTTCCCACAAATTTTTTCACCTCATACTGCACCCTGCCCCACCAGGCCCATGCGGGGCGAGGTGTGTGTTGGTTTAAGGCGAGGTGATCCCTACACTAGCTGTACCTAACGGTCTTCTGTCTAGATGCAAAGTTTCAGTGCAACGGCTGGAAACCTGCACAAAATTGAACTTGGTTGCGACGGGTGCCCATTACCAGCTTCGTCAGCTTCGGGTGGTCTCCCATTCTCTCTCTCTCACGATGCGGTCGTCGTCCTTGTCCACGCCTTTGTTACAAGTCGAATCGACAACTGTTGCTCCTTACTTGTTGGTCTTCCCCTTGGGGTCCTGGGGCGACTTGAACGCGTCTTGCGCTCGGCTGCTCGCCTTGTTGGGCGTCTTCCTAAATTTGCTCCTGTCTTTGTCTATGCGCGATGTGCTGCACTGGCTGCCTGTGTCACAGCGGATCTCATACCGCATTGCTGCTGTGGTCCCTCGCTGTGTCCTTGGTTGTTCTCCGTCATACTTGCGTGATCTTTGCTGTCCAGTCTCTGACGTTGCAGCGCGTCGTGTGCTTCGCTCTTCGGCTAGGGGTGAGTTTCTGGTCCCGCGGGCTCGCATGGCTATTATGCAGCGCCGTGCTTTCTCGGTCGTGGGGCCTACTGTCTGGAACTACCTCCCGGTTACGCTTCGCTTTCGACTTGTGGTCCATCCGGCTGGGTTCTACAAATAGTATTTTTTCTTTGTTCGTTGTTGGGCTGGGAGCGCCTCTGAGTAGTTTTTTGAAAGGGCGCTATATAAATGCTCTGAATTAATGAATGATTTGCCTTTGCCATATAAATTCGTAAATGTGTTAGAGTACAACTGTCTAATTCGTGAATCCGTCTGTTCGCAGTTGCGCTCAGTTTTGTGTGTTCGTCTGTCAGTTATGTAGGCTATCCACCCACTAGTATAGTTACAATACAACATCTTCTATCTACCTTACGTTTACATGTGAGATTTAAAAAGACAACAACAGTACAGTAACCGTTCCCTACCGCGCAGTGGCAATCGCAGAATGGACATCCATCAGGACCCGGGATCAGTTGACATCCATCCATACACAACACTCCCACAGACTCACAGTTCGGTACGCTTACCGGGGAGGTCTCTGCAGGCGTTGTCATTTCTGCAGACGTTGTCATTTCTGAAACCAAGACCTTCCCAAGTGTACTATTTTCTCACGTGTTATCTGCTGATGTTAACCTCAACCAACAATATATTATAATTGAACGTGTGTGTGTATGTGTTGCATATGATATTGAACCGTGATGAACGTTGCAATGTCAACTGTCAGCGCAAGTTAATATAGAAGAATGATCTAAACCAATATTTGCGAATCTTTTACGGACTGTGCCGGTGCGGCAAAAAAGATTACCCTCCTACTAATTGTATCCTGGCTCGAGATGAAGAGAAGTTGAAAACAGTTACTTCCACTTGCGTTTACTTTTGCACATTAACTTCAATATGCTTTGTTTTGAACATTGCCACCAACAGGTGTGTTTATTCCAACTAGCCATTTTTTTTGCTTTGCTTATGGAACACTTAGAGCATGTACATGTAGTAGAACACTTGTGAACATTTACAGTCACTTACTAAATTCGAGTTACCCTGCTTTGAACATTGCTTAGGACACTTAAAAACAATTAGAGTTACTTTAAATGTTCATTAGGCTTACAGCATAAATTTATCAACTATAGCCTACTCATTATTCAACAATTGGCCTATACGCTGCGGGGGATAAAATGGCGTATCCCCCGCCAGGGCCGGATTAAGCAATGTCGGGGCCCTGTTCGGAAATTTTTGTGGGGCCCTGTTTGGGAATTTTTTTTAATTTTTTTTTTAATTTGAACATTTTTTGGGAAAATCATACCATTTCATCCGCCAAAAAAGTTGATGACCTTTTTTTTTTTTTTAGTCATCTGCCGAAAATTTTTGGAAAATAGTCGTGTGGCTGAAATTTGCAAAAAAATTTTTTTTACACATTTGTGGGGCCCCCTAAAGTGTGGGGGCCCCTGTTCCGCCGAACATGTTGAACATGCCTTAATCCGGCCCTGCCCCCCGCTACTCTAAACCAGGTTTATTCCATCACCCGGTGAATAGATTAATTCACACACACCCCAGGATAGCTAATGGGAAGGATAGAATTCCGCGACATCGGCGAGTCTGTATAAATAGATCCAAAATTACCAGCGGCCATCAACGAAACCTGCGCTGTGGACAAAATCGTGGATCAATGCAATTCGGTGGATTAATACAAATCTTAAATTGCAAATTCCACATTTTATCAATTGAAACTGTTTAAATCACCGTTAAAGAAGTGGGATCACCGTCTACATCCTGGAAACATAATTATTAGGCCTATTATGATGATTTGTTGAAATAAGTCGTAGGTCTATGGCGAAATTGCACAATAGGCCTAATAATCACCTGGCCTATGTATTTTTTGTATCTTTTTATATTTATATTTATTTATTTATTTAGTTAGTTAGTTAGTTATATTTATATTCATCTTATACATAATATAATTATGCAATACCATTTTTTATATCTTTGTTCATCATTTTTTTGTTATTACTGCTTTCGAATTCCGATGTATGCATTGATTGAGGACTAACGTCCATGCATATGAAAATAGTGGGCCAGTGGGTCCCTAAAGTTGAAAGGACGGCCTTTGACTTTACCCATCGACAGTGTACCTATAAGCACTACTGCAACAACTGAACATATGATTGTTTGGTGATCAAAACATGAGATGGCAAAAATAGAAGAGGAAACAAGTAGACGAATTTTCAGACAAAAAAAAACAATCGCATGCACCTGAGGATAAGCTTGTTTGTTTTGTTTGTTTGTTTGTTTGTTTGTATGTGCACTTATTATAAGTGGACGAAGTTGCGGGCGATGAACTAAATTAAACATCACCTTTGATCGGAACGCAATGCGGTCGTAAAGGGCAAAATCCCAAAACGCAGACGAACGGCTCGAGCACACACTTCTCATTCTTGGAACAGTTGACATTCTAAAGCACGACAGAACATTCATCTTTTTTATATGTATCTATCTGTCTGTTTGTCTGTGTATCCATGTGTCCGTCTGTCCCTCCCTCCATCCCTCCCTCCCTCCATCCCTCCATACATCCATCCATCCATCCATCCATCCATACAACCATCCATCCGTCCATCCATCCATCCATCCATCCATCCATACATACATACATCCATCCGTCCATCCATCCATCCATCCATCCCTCCATACATCCATCCATCCATCCATCCATCATCAGTCTTAAATTAGTCGGCGAGAAACAACAAATCATTAGATATCCGAACAACAACTCTGCCTATATGCGTGATGTGCTGCACTGGCTGCCTGTGTCCCAGCGGATCTCATACCGCATTGCTGCTGTGGTCTCTCGCTGTGTCCTTGGCTGTGCTCCGTCATACTTACGTGATCTGTGCTGTCCAGTCTCTGACGTTGCAGCGCGTCGTGTACTTCGCTCTTCGTCTAAAGGTGAGCTTCTGGTCCCGCGGGCTCGCTTGGCTATTAAGCAGCGCCGTGCTTTCTCGGTCGTGGGGCCTACTGTCTATAACGACCTCCCGCTCTCGCTTCGTTCACTACTTGTGGTCCATCCGGCTGCGTTCTACAAGTCCCTCAAGTCTTTTTTCTTTGTTCGTGGTTGGGCTGGGAGCGCCTCTGAGTAGTTTCTTGAAGGGGTGCTATATAAATGCTCTGAATGAATGAATGAATGAATGAACAGATGACATAATTGGCGGTGCAATGAGAATGATGCTGCTGCTGATAATGATGATGATGATAATGATGATGACGATGATGATGATGCTGATGATGATGATGACGATGATGATGACGATGATAATGATCATGATGATGATGATTTTGATGCTGCTGCTGTAATGATGATAATAATGCTGATGCTGCTGATGATGATGCTGATGATAATAATACTGATGCTGATGATGCTGATGATGATGCTGCTCCTGATGACGATGTTGATGCTGATGATAATAATACTGATGCTGATGATGCTGATGATGCTGCTGCTGCTGATGACGATGATGATGCTGATGATGATGATGATGATGATGATGATAATGATGCTGCTGCTGCTGCTGCTGCTGCTGATGATGATGATGCTGATGATGATGATAATGATGATGATGATGATGATGATGATGATGATGATGATGATGATGATGCTGATGCCGCTGATAATGATGATGATGCTGATAGTGATGATGATGATGATGATGATGATGATGATGCTGATGATGATGATGATGATGATGATGATGATGATGATGACTACGACGTAATATGTCGTTGCTAGTCGTCTAACCCGGCAGGTGGGAGGACAGTTACAAGGCGGACATCCTGTTGGCAAGACTTTCGATGCATCTTCAGAGTCACACACAACATCGCATTTTGGACATATGGGTAAATGTGTTGTTTGCTCTGAAACCAAAGCAAACAAAATAATCTAGTAGGAATAAACATAACTGTTAGAGTCTTTGATCAAGACAAAACAGATGGAAGCATAGGCGTACGGGAGATTTCAGCAGGGAGGGGCAAAGATGGAACTTCTGCCCGAAAAATTTATCCGGCTAAAACGTCGACGACCTTTTTTAGTCGTCCGGGACTGTGTTTGCCCGAAAAACCAAACTTGTCCGAAAGTTGGAGGGCATTTGCCCCTCCCCCTCTGGACCTCCGCCTCGTACGCCTATGGATGAAAGATAATTTTAAAGACTAAATACCCGCGGAAGTGACTTTTTCAATGTCTCTTCATCTGGGGGTGAGGGTACGATTAATGCGGGATATACTCTATTTCGTGACAGGGGTAGGCTACAGTCGTCTCTGAAACAATTAAAACCTACGAAGAATTCAGGGCTGGTGTAATCGAACTTCAAGGCAAGTAAACTTGCGCTGCAATGTAGGCTATTTGATAAGAAATCTATACATTATATTAACAGCTTGATTGAGTAAGCACGAAATCATGTGACAGCATGTTCGCGTATGTGAAGAAGTGGGCAACATTGAAAGAGCTTTTACGCGGCGTTACACGATCTGAATCATTGAACGCTTCTGTAAGCTTACACATTATATTCAATCACTGACCTTGTGCGTTGACCATTTGGATGACCACGAGAGCGATCACAACAGCTAAACAAATCTTCATGTTCTCCTCCTCTAGTTTTCCGCTCAAGGTTTCGTGAAAGGCGATTGTTTGGTTTTTAGATGATGAACTGTTAAAAGTAAGAGATATATTTACAACAAGGATTCATACGGACACTTTGTGAAATGGCAATCGATGATCATTGATAATGATGGGATCATCGTATGTCAGCATTAGCTGTTCCATCATAATAACCATTCAAACAATCAGCCACATCAAGACTAACATCAACCAGTCAAACCAATGAGTCAATCCGCCTACCTGTTGACCAAACAAACATCCAAACTACAAACCAACAAACTATAGGCCTACCTAATCACCAAATGCCACCCAAACAATTCCCGTCTGGTTTTATAGCAGCGCCGCTGGAATAGATTCGCAGTTGCACAATCTGTGCAGTTTTCCAATTTTAATCGATCGATTTCAATTTACAAGATCTAATTGAGAAAACGATTTAAATGAATTTTAATCTAGCACAGCACGCTATTGTAATAATTATTATTCTAATATTCTAGACGTACCGACTGCCAGGGACGTAACTAGGATTTTCCGTTTGGGGGGGGCTTAAGCCTTAAGTAAGAAGTGCCAGGACGCTGTATTGTAATTGGTCGTGAGAGGCGGCGCCGAAGGCGCGAAGTTGCGAGTGCCGAAGGCACGAAGCCCGTCCCGACTAGGGGGTCTGGGGGAGCGTCGTAAGCTCCCCCAGCGGGGTCTGGGGCGGAGCCCCAGCGACCAGCGCATTTTTGGCTGTGTCGACCTCAAATGGAGCCATTTTAAGGCTCCTGTTTGCCAGCTATTTGTGAACGGAAAAGTTGCGAAAATTGTAAGAATAAGTCGTTTTTCAGTGTCGCAAGGCTCAAGCTACCAGGATAACAATAAAAATAAAACTGCTCCTGTAAGAGAGAAAGGTTTTGTCTTTACCGTAAGCTCCCCAGCGGGGTCTGGGGCGGAGTCCCAGCGACCAGCGCATTTTTGGCTGTGTCGACCTCAAATGGAGCCATTTTTAGGCAGTCATGGCTGGTCATCCGTAACAGCATGTACGCCGTCCATGCGGTAGTCTATTTAAATTAGCCGTAAGCATACAACGGCTTGATTTCATTTGGGGGGGGGCTTCAGCTTCGTTTGGGGGGGCTTAAGCCCCCCAAGCCCAACGCTAGTTACGTCACTGTCGACTGCATGAGAAGCATCGAAGAAGGTAGAGCAGGAAGTAGTGCAACGTGTAGCCTCGTCTTGGTGATGTAATTGATGCTTACTCCCCCACCCATCATCGTCATCATCTGCAGTCGCAGTGGTGAAGGCAATAATAAGACTGCCATGGGCGGAGTTTTGTTTCCGTTCTTGGAGGGGTTAATACCTTCTTAAGAGGGGGGCTAAACCCAAAAAAGATTTAATTTTCATGGTAAAAAAGCTGAATCTGGGCCTTCTTGAGGGGGCTTAGCTCCCCCTAGCCCCTGATAAACTCCGCTCATGAAGACTGCTGCAGTAGGAGTTCGATGATTCATGTATGATATTCAAAAGCTTAGCAGGAGACATTTTCATCATCTGAATTTCAAGTTTACGTTTAAATAAGGTGAAAGAGAGGGAATTATGAATAAGAAAGGATAAGCTGCTGCAGGTCCTGGGCGCGCACTTTTAATTGAGAACTTAAGAGTATTTGTTCTACATGGTGGGCAAAAAGTAATCCCATACGGTTATCCTGGAGATTAATTTTGTGTGGAGGGTAAAAAAGTTAGCAAAGAACCATCAGCATGCACTTACCTAGAACAGAAACCTAGAAGACAGTGAAATGATCGCTGAAAGTGATTCCATGATTGATTATCTATCAATGTGTATGCACAAAACTAATTATGGACCCGCTCGAAAAACCAGTGATACAAAGAGTTCATTAACTTTACTGGTAGCCCAGAAATATAGACTGCATGTTAAATATTTTGATGCATGTGCACGATTGAAACTCACGAGCTGGCGAACGCATAGGCCTACCTACTTATGACAGATAGGCCTAATAGGCCCTATCTTAAATTGCCTTTGCCTATTTAATATTTGTGTGAATCAGTCTTCATAATTATGTCTGTAATAATTATGTCTAAAGTGCACCGATTGACATCTCCCCCACAATGACCCAGATAAAATATTCTGTCGATTACAATAATTATTGAAGACTTCAACCGTTAGATGGTGATTCATGACTGCTAAAGTGAAACTCGACATGAATCTCTAAGTTTACCATATGTTGCGTTAATGAACCCACGCAGGTTCGTCGACTTCATATCGAGTTTGTACGGTGAACTGCAATTTTAAATTTATCGTAGGCCTAGGCCTAGGTCTCACGAAGTCAATTTCTTCGTCATTTTCAACGTTTCATCAGCATTAGGATTGAATGGTGGTGGTGGTGGTGGTGGTGGTTGTGGTGGTGGTGGTGGTGGTGGTGGTGGTGGTGGTGGTGGTGGTGGTGGTGGTGGTGGTGGTGGTAGTGGTTATGGTCTTGGGTAGCGGGGAGTGATCTTCGTGGTGGTGAAGTCATAGTGATGGAAAGTTGGGGTTGAGATGATTTTGGTGGCAGGAGATGATGATATTGCGGTAAAGAAAATAATGTGACTGCCAGGTGCCTCAATTTTTGGGGAATAAGTTTTATGGTATCATTAGCATCCTGCCGTATTCCCACCCAACCAACGGCATGCCGCTCATATCATTTTCTCGCAATTACGATAGCTAACGCAGAGTAGCATATGATGGGTATTTTACACATAATTATATCCCCCACGTTCTTAGTGAAGCGACCCAATGACTCAGTAAAATAAAATACTATTATGGACGTTGTCTTGAAAGCAGATCCAGTTTCTCTGACATGGTGAGGTGGACCACTGTCATGCAGAAACATGACAAAATCACTTCACGACAATGTTATTGCGTATAAATGACAATTGCAAAACGTGATCACCGATTAAAACTACTCTACTTTAAAAATTGCTTTTTATGTTGTAAGATTCGATTTTTTGTTATCAAGTTTGAACTTGCATAACTTTGGAATGGAACCGGTTGGTGGAAGTTGATGCAAGTTAAAAAAAACTATTTGTCAACTTATTTTCTTTCACCACCGTAGAACGGCGTAGACCAAACATTGTATTGAACTGCGTGTAGAATTGACAGATTTATTTCCAATTCATAATGAACATCAGTTCAAATCAAATCAAATCAATTTTATTGGTCTGTTTGTAACAAGTCAGGAACAAAAATTGGACAAAGCATCTCAAGTATCACCAAGTTGTTAGACATTAATCATTCCAAAAACTTAATACTAGTTAATTAGTTAATCTGAGCACGGCGTATTGGCCAGGCATGAAAGACTTTCAATCTATAATCGTGATCGTAATCGTGCATTTATATAGCGCCACTTCGTGAGAAACCTCTCAGAGGCACTCCCGACCCGACACCAAACCACAGTCAAAGTGAAGATTTTCATACGCCTGCAGAAAAGAATCGCAAATAGTGAAAAGAAGTTCATTCAGGTAACTTATTTCAGAAGATAGAATAAACCATAGCAACTCAATACATGTGTACGTGGGTGGGATACAGAGAGAGGGAAGGATAACAATAACTTCACGGCATGGTCAATGATGCATGTCGGCCTAGGCCCCACGCTAATTTTCTTTCATAGTCTACATAAGCGCGCAACTTGGTCGCTTTTTCATCAGTGCATTTCACACTTAGCATGATCTGAAAGGCATCACAAAACGCTACAATAAATTGAACAGCTGATTTGTTATTCTGCAATAAGCATTTATATATACGTATGTATATATATAAGCTAATACATATGGGCCTATATAGACTCTATTTATACTTAATATATAGGAACAATGACTCGCTACTTTTAGCATAGGCCTACATAAAAACAAGACCCTTGAAATGTTCGGTTTCTCCTTAAGGGAAACTTTTTTCCATATTATATATAGCCTAACAAGATCATTCAGGCCTTTCCTCCGTGGTAAATTGCTCTTGTCTTCGATTCTCAGGCCTATGTTGGCTTTGGACAGCATCTGCAGAGTTGACATCCGTCTGCGTCAGTCTGCAGACCGTACGCGCACCGTATGTTGCACGGACGTTGTTTTGGACAAGGATCTACAACGCAAATCGATATACTTTTCCATTGTATAGATCTACATTAATTTAACATTGGGCATGGATCTACAATGCAAATCGATATACTTTTCCATTGTATACAATTATTTAACATTGGACAAGGATCTACAATGCAAATCGATATTGTATTCCATTGTTACAGACCCACATTCGGAAATCTTACAAGTGACAGCAAATTAAGATTAGATCTATGAGTTCGAAACTGATCTGCGAGTCTGTTTCCGACGTGGCTTCTTGTGTATTTTATAAGCCATGGCAACTGTACAGTCCATAGATAGTGACAGCCTGAATGTGTGACAGGGCTGTAATATTTGAGAGTGACAGAGATATTATTTACAGAGGTAAGAGCCATAATATGTTATGTTATTATGGTGCGATAGGACTATACAGTAGAACTCATTCATTCCTCCCACATCTTTTTCTCGCAGTCAGTGCCGAATGTGCATTGCATTGCATACTATAATAATAGTACACACCACATTACACAATTATACACGTCGTCCATTCGGTAGTCTTCGATTCAGTTTACTAATTAATCGTGATCTGAATTAGCATGAGCGCAGAGAAGGAAATGACGATAGTTATCATAAAATGGAACGGCATGAAGCGTTGTCGGCGTGCGCGAGTTGTAGGTCGCTGTTGGGTAGACTCCGGTAGAGAACCAAAGTGTTGGCTGATAGACAAACGGACAGTAACTGCTACGCTTAAAGTTGCTTAATAGTAGGCCTACATGTAGGTGAAATAGTCGCAAAACTTATGATAAAGCCCGCTGCATCATAGCTTTAACTGAGAACAGTTATATGCTCGCACCAATAATTTGACGTGATAGCCTACTGTAACAGTTGACTCAAGAACTGCTCCTGCTATTGCTACTGATGACGACGACGATGACAAGGGTTACGAAGACGACGACGACGACGACAATGACGATGGCGATGATGATGATTTCGAGATGATTTTGATGATAACGACGACGACGACGATGACGATAATGATGATGATGACGATGATCGATTGGTCATGACGACACCGTTAGATCACCAGAGAGCTCTTGTGATAGGCTTCGTTTGCCATTCATACAACTGCTTGAATAAATCTCAATGCAAGACTGAATAATCTGTTAACAAGCATTCTGAAAATAAATTTGAATGCTTTATAATCATGTGGGAAAAAAGTTTTACTTCCGGCAAAAGATATCTTTATTTCTTACCATCAACACAGTACGGCACAGGTGGCGGGTCGCACGGCGCCCTGATACAGACCGGTTCGAATAATCTGCAAACTTTGCCTGGAGGGCAGCGGTGGTTCTAAAATTATAATCCACGATTGTGATAATAATTTTGACGCCAATTTTGACAATAATGTTGATTAATGAATATAATGCAACAAAGGTAAATACATGTAGCTTCCTGTTGATTATGAGGATCATGTTGATGATTAAGGAACGTTAATCATTTATAGAATTGTAATGTAACGAAGGTGACTGAGTTCTTTTTGATTTACGATGATCGTATTGATGATTAAGGAACGTTATGTCTGTTACTGAATATAATGCAATGACGGTGACTGATTTCCTGCTGTTTACGTTAGTCAGTAGAGAGAGTTTCGTATTGGTCATACCCTGCATGGATTTGGACAGATGCATTTGGGAGGGCGGCCCATCTTCTCGATCTTATAGCAATTTTCACGACAACACTGCCCTGAAAAGCCAAAAACACAGTAGGCCCTACCAGGTAACTTGAAAAAAATCGTTCGTAACTTTTTTGCATTTTTACGTTTAAGATGCTACTATCTTCATGTCCTGTTAGCGTCATAGCTGTATTTGCACTGGTTACCGAGATTTATGTTGCGAAAACACAATAGGTTAAGACGCTAAGTCGAATATTTTTTGTTGCAGATCAAATCAAAACGCAGCACTGCGTTTTGGCTTGACAACAGTTAGCCTAGGCTACTCTATGCAGCGCAAAGCGTTGACTAAGATTAGGCTACTCTTTATCTACTGTAACAGCTCTCTTTGCGTTAACTTGACTTGAATGACAGCTTCAATTTGAACAACAATTAGGAAAAACTCGAGTAAAACAATAATTATTATTTAAAGCTATTTAACTTGAACTTTGCATTCTAATAGGATTTTTTATAGATATGGACATTCGCTTTTGGTTTCAACATTATTTGTACACAATTATTCTGTGTTTTAAAACATGATCTCTTAGGAGTTTTATTTCGCATTTGTTTTACAAAAATTACATTTGAGACACAAAAATTTAAACGTTCCACATATTTTTTATATCACTTTATGTGATTAGGCACAACCGGAAAAACAGATTAAAGGAAAGGGCATGTTGTAGGCCTTATTGTTTCTGTTTAAACTACTGTGCTTTCACGCCATGTTTATTCACACTATCTGTATAAGCCTAATGAATTTCAACTGAGGTTTGTAATAAAATACACTGTGTCCACGATAAAGTAGAACCCAATAAAAAATGTCATAACTCGGTCAAAACTTTCAGGATTTCTCTGAAATTTTAAACACAACAACAGTGGCCATATTTACATGCGATCCTAAAGCCGATTATAAATATTCTTGAGTTTGTCAAATTTATGAGCGTTTGAGATGAAGCAGCGAAAAATGCAACTTTCCAACATGGAAAAGCTGAAAGGAAGTGAAATTCAGCTAAATATGGTGATCAAAATGTCATTTTTGTTCACGAACACACGGCCGTAGACGTAGAGGCTACTGTTTGATGTCCGGTCGATGATCACCTGGTCAAACAGCTGCCACTCTTCAATCAGACGCACCCTACGGTTATCGATGTCATGAATACGGGAATGAAAAACGCGATACTCCGGTACATGCACCCGGATCGAGGTCTGGACTGCTAGGCGGCCACAGCTACGGATGTGAAGCCGAGTGTCTTCCGGGACAGCTACTACACTACTACGTACATACATACATACATACATACATACATACATACATACATACATACATACATACATGCATGCATGCATACATGCATGCATACATAATTGTATTATTCTGTATTTGACAATATGCAATAATACATAATTAAGCGCTTCTCGGAGTGCAGCAAAAAGGACAAGCCGGGCAGACTATATAAGAGGACGCAGCGAAGTGTCAGAGAGGGGCAAGAATACATGCACACGATACATGCACAATGGTGTTAGCCTACATAGACACTTCAGGCACTATTCACTCACTGACCTTGTCCGTTGACCATTTCGATGACCACGACAGCGATCACAACAGCTAAACAAACTGATGTCTTCATCTTCCCTTCCTTTGATTTTCCTCTTGAAGTTTTGTCGACAATCGATCGTTCAGTGTTTAGATGACTGTTAAAAGCAATGAAAACGATATGAAAACTTAGGCCGACTAAGAGTTATCGATGAATAAACCTGTCAGTATCAGTTACTCGATCACATTATTCATTCTAGCAATGAGTCACATATAGGGTGTCACCAGCAAAAGGTCCAACATTCAGTCAAAGAGGCTACCTGTAGTCTAATTCAAGCAAGCATCTAAACTACAAACCAAGCAATCTTCTCACCAAATGCCACAAGACAATTATTATTCACGTCTGGTTTTATAGCAGTGCCGCTGAATAAAGAAAACTTAGAAACTTGCTAATTTAAAATTGATTTGCATCGTTTCGCAATTAGATCTTGTAAATTACAATCGACAGATTTAAATTGCAAAACGGCACAGATTGTTTGACTGCGAAACCAATTATTGTGCGCGCTCGGCTCTAACCTATTGAATTTGGGGGGACAGCAAGCGTCATGCATCGTCGGGTGCAAAGAATGTGTAGATTAGTTATTCTCTTCCAATTCTATCTTTATGCATACGGCTACATTCCAACGGCTACATGTACGTCTGGATGAGTTACGTCTGCAGGAAGGTCTACCTTTAGCCTACGCTATGCAACGACCGCATATAAATATCTTTCACGCATGCGCGCTCAGCTCTAACTTATTGAATTGGGGAGAGCAAGCGTCATGCATCGTCGGGTGCAAGGAATGTGTAGATTAGTTATTCACTTCCAATTCTATCTTAATGCATATACGGCTACATTCCAACGGCTACGCCTGGCTGAGTTATGTCTGGGGGAGAGTCTACCTTTAGCCTACGCTATTCCTGGTTATATGCAGGAGGGCCGGATTCAGGCATGTTCAAAATGTTCGGCCGAACAGGGCCCCCACACTTTAGGGGCCCACACACGAGAAAAACATTTTAAAAGAATTTTTTTATATTTTGACAAAATTCCGGGGGAAATCGGTAGGCCTATATTGTAAAGAAATTTCCACCAAACGACTGAAAAAGTCATCAGATTTGAAGATCCTAAAAAAAATCGCACAGGACCCCCACATTTCTTAATCCGGACTCTGCGAATGCCATGCACTGAACAAATATCTTCCAGTGTTATAACATCGCTGGCTTTGATTTACAATTTAACAATCTGTTCAGTTTTCGTAAAGTTTGATCTATCCGAGTTTTGTTTCCAAGACAAAATAAAGAAAACTTCAACTCGGTTTTTAATTTACGCAGCGCAATATTTATAGGCTACTTGCCTCTTTATGTCATAAAATTATACGGTCAGTCAGTTTGAGAAGAAGCTTTAAAGAATGGAATGCGAGACGCTCTTTATATAAAGCATCGTCTGCAGGGTGAAATAGTCATGTCTTAGCAACCCCACGCCACCTCATGACCACCACCATTCTTATAACCACCACCCGTCATCGGGGGTTGAACTGTCAACAGGTAAACAAGAAGCAGGTTACTGGTTGTCCGACACGTGCCATGGTCAGCCAGGCACGACGACCCAAGCGACCAGCATTGAAGAAAATTAACCATTATTTTCTGTAAGCATGAAGGCAACTTTACACCTTGGCCGACTTAATAATAGGCCACTGGTCGATGTACGTTCTTACATTACGAAGTATGAATGAAATTTGGCATATGCGAATTACCTTTAAGCAGATACAAAATAAATTACCTTTAAGCAGATAGGACTACGAATTAGCCTACCTTTAAGCCTCCACAACTTGATTTTTAAAATGAGTTCAATGGTAGGCTAGTTTGCTGCTTGCACACCTACCGCAAGACAAAATCCTAATGTCCAATGATCTGGCAATTTCCATTGGCAAAGTTTCTTATTTTGTGTGTTTCCACAAATTACTATTTTCTTAAATAAACAACTAAATAAATTCATGGTTGGCCGTGCAACTCGTATTTATGAGTCAACACGCACTTCTTTTATTTCAAATTGCTTTATCTAGAATCTCTTATAAAGTCTAAAGATGGTTCATGGCCCGTGACTGCTCTCCCTATGGTCCAGAATCTCTGTCGCAGACCCTAGTGGCCTAATAAAGACTTTTCTAACTTAGCAGAGCAAAACGGTCGCCGATGCAGTTGAATAGTTGGTCCAGTTGCCCGATACACGTGTTAGGTGGTACCTGGTACGCGAATCAGGTGGTACATGGTAAGTGAAGCTCCTATCAGTTGATTGACTTGGATGATACACCGAAGAACCCGAAGCAAGTGGAGCGTTTCTTGTTATTGTATTTCAGAGTTTTGGGGCCAACGACTCGTCACGTTTCTTTGCGAACCGATCGAAAATGAACTTGGACAGGGCCGTAGCAACAATGAACGCGGCCCCCTCCGAGCATAATGTCCCCCGAAATATTTTCAGCCATCCGGCCAAGATTTTGGGAAAATTTCTTCAATTCGCCATCCGAAAAAGTTGATGACCTTTTTTTTACTAATTTCATTCATTTTTGGCACTTTTAGGGCCCCCTTCCTTGCGGGCCAATGCGGGGGCCCTTCGGTCGGAGGGTACGGAGAGCGGTCGCTACGCTACGCCTCTGAGCTTGGACACACATGGTAGACTAATAATAATTTTATCATCTGGTCCAAATACATTTTGTTCGGAGAGTGAGCATTCAAACTAGAAATTCAAAACATTCGGTCAGAATTCAGGGGAAAAAACGCTGTTTACGAGAGTGAAAATGAAGCAGAGGGATTCTGGGGTGACTGCAGAAAAGAACATTCAACGTAGAAAATGAAAATATAAAGTTTGAAATTAATTCGTAGTGCCGCGCAAAGCCGCTACACGGAGAGTTCAGTTTAATCGTCGGCTCTCTCTTGCATGTAAGGTTGTCTTAGTTCCGGTGCCAGGCCAGAATCTAAGGAGGTCAATCCGAGGAGACAGAATGGTGCATATATAGTTATATACCACAGTGGCAATCGGCGACGATGGTGGTCTTGTGATGGCGCAGATATAGCATCAATAATATCATAATAATATAGGGGCCTACTAATTCAACAAGAGCTTATAATTTATAGCCTCATGCATAGTAGGCTATATTATACTGTGTACAGTGTGTACTGTGTAGGCTATATTATAAGATGGCTTGAAGATTTCAGTCGTGAATGGAAAATAGCAGAGAAGAGTAAGCTTATGTATACAATATACAAGCGGAGGAGAGATGAAAATCAACAGGCCAGAAAACCTATAAAGTCAAATGGGAGAGGTCCGAGTCTGGTTGCCAGAGTTTCAGAGTAGCTGCTAAGGCGAGTTGTCGATTAGGATTTGAAGGCAGAGGAACATATGAGTGCGGCATGAATGCTTTTCAGCATGCAGGTCATCGGAGGTGTCAGTTTTGCGTGGAAATTTCGAGACATGATCAATCTCGATCCTTATCAAAGTGTATCTGCGCCGTCCACGGCTTGGCCTCCCATGATTCTTTCTGTACTGGCAGCAAAATGCACAAAGGCAGCCTGGCTATTGCGGACGATTTGATAAATTATAGGCCTAACGCTGGATCACTCTCTGACACATTCTATAAGCACGTTAAAACTGTTCTGTTTGGCCGTACTGGAGTCTGGAGCGCTTCTGAGTAGTTTTCTTGAAAAGGCGCTATATAAATACTTGAATGAATGGTGATTGTTCCGATACCACTGGCGCAATTTCAAATCTAATTTATGCCATTTTGATAATTTGTGCAGTTGAGAAATCTTCCATTAGGCCATCGAGATTCCAATCAAGTTGGCAATAGGCCTAATCAATAATATTTTCATGGGCGATCACGGATACAGTTTTCAACAACGGCTTCAAAATACAAGGCAGAAAAATTAAGAACGTGTTTCTTTTTCGTACGATGTCTAAGCGTAGATTTCTGAGTTTGCGTATAATTATACTGTCATTGGTGCTTCAGTGCCAAGACATTTGTGCAACACCAAAAGCTAATTGTTAGAAAAACTGATCTCAATTTTTCCAGGGGAGGGGCAAGTGCCCCTTGCTCCCATTTGCGGAAGCCCTTGCTTACAGAGTCAAACGAATTCAATATAAACATTACTCTTGCATTTTGGGATAGTGGAGTTTTGTGTAACCAGATTTGAATGTGCATAACTTTAGACCCGGTTGATAGAAGTTGATACAATAGTTAGATAGTAGTGTGGTCCTTAGCTCCATGTAAAAATATTTTTGTGGGAATTTTAAATGAGGCACCCTCCTAACTTATTCCTTTAGGTTAAAAAATATTAACACTGAAAATTTTGAAGGACTTTTTTGAGTTTTAGGAGTTGCTACCGGACATAACATATATCAATGTAAAGACACAGGCAAAGCATGGAATATCGTATATTGTATACTATTACCAGTGTGTGGTTGAATGCACAAATTAAAATAAATTCTGGTGGGCAGTGGACCGTGTTGGAGGTGGACTAGTGGGCTGTGGACTGGTTTACTATTTGGGTCAAAACACATACACACGTGCATAAAAATGTTTTTCCAGTGAATATTTCCATTATTGCATCAGAGCCTTTTTCCGACGATAGGTTTATTTCTTCACAACCAATAGCAGACTCTGCTTCTGATTCTCATAATAATTTGTTTGAAGCTTGTTAGGCTGTACTTGTTCTGTTGTTCATGAGTGCCAGTCCACACTCTGTTATGTCATTCACAACTTTCACTGAGCTCGTAGTGGCCTAACCTAACTTGAAGTTCTCATCGTTTGACCATGTATCAACGTGTTGTTGGAGAAAACCTGGTGTAATGCTGAGAAATCTCGTGTTTTCCGTGACAAAATCTTTCAGTTGCATTGAGTTTTTCTAGTGGATGTTCAAGCCAAGTTTTGTCCAGAGTAGTAACCTTTTGGCATTTGGTATAAATGGAAACCCCATAATCTTCTTCTTCTTTAGTTCTCTGCCGTCAGGCTGCAGGTTCATATGTCCAATGACGCCACGCATGTCTGTTCTGTGCGTCCCTCTTTGGTCCTCTGTAACCATCCGTTGTCATCATCCAGTCCAGTAGCATTGTTCTTGGTCTTCCTCTTGTCTTCTTCCCCTCCATTCTTTTCTCGATGATGTCTCTTACTTTGGTGTCACTCCTCATGATGTGGCCAATCGACTGCACAGTGTAAGAATTGTGAAAAAATAATTTTGGGGAGGAGTTGGACCATTATCCACTTGGAATTGGGGTGTGAAAAACAGACTTTACTATGGGGCTCTAATAAAGACTGGAGGGTTGAAACCCCCCAAACCTCCCGGAAATTCTCACCCTGGGTCGACACCCACTCCAGAAATAAGGACAGGAAGACGGTCTACTATTTCTTTACTGCAGATATCTTCCAACAATTTCCCATCCCAGTGAACTGTTAGATGAACTCCTGGTTGAGATTCAGCTTTCAAGTTTTCAGCAATTTTCTGCCGACTCTTTATACACTGCTTACGAATTGAAAAGCAATTGAGATTGAACTCTGTGGGATTATTGCCAAAGCATTGCAGTGTGAAAGAGAGTAGGCCTACAAGTGTTGATTTTCTATTACTCACTTTCCCCATTGCATTGTCAAAACTTAGACCTATTGCCAACTTTGTGTTACCTTTGAAAATAGAGAGATTATGCAATATTATGCTAATGATATACATGACAAATCAAAATGAAGCGAAATTGCCGCCAAAAGATGCAATGGCTGTTAATGGAACTTAATGCGTTATAGAATTTTTTAAAAATAAAATAAGTAAGTAAGTGACAATTATGATGTTGGGGGATGTTAATAAAATATGCAAGCAGTTGTCTATCAAATTCTATCATAGCCATTTACATGGTTGGAAAGCATATTAATGAAAATTAAGCATATTGTACCATAAAGCCTAAATTAATTCTAAGCTTGAACTTTAACCTCTGGTAGCGACCCCTAGATGTCCTTGGATTATCTCAAAAAAATTTCTCAAATTTTTTCTCATCAATAGAAACCATCTTTGAGGGTGCCCCGTTATAAAATCAGACTTTTAAAAATAAGGACCACACTATTAGATAGGGCCTAGTCATCGTTAATTATTTTCTTCCGTTGATTGCTATTTCATGGGTTTTCGATTCTTAAGTCATTACTGGCCTATCATTTGGTCCAACTACGTATTGATCGCAGCACTCGCAGAGCTGACATCCGTTATCATCCCTCTTGAGACTTTTCTTGCACCGCAAGCCACACGGTTCGGGCTTTGGACAAGGATCTGCAACGCAAATTCAGAAATTATGTGTTCCATTTTATATGGGGGGATGGTTCAGTACGTCCTCGTCGTCTCCCCCGGGCAACATGACTCGAGTCCTGGCTAAATCTGAACCGAGGAAGCGGGAGAGACCTGATCAGTCGCCCTTCAATCCATTTGATCATGAAACTCCAATATCACAGGACAGGGTCGATTGGAGGCTATCTTTAAAGGAGCGGCTGATGCGGGCGCAAGCTTCGCCAGGGCCATAAGTCAAGTAAGTCAAAAGTTTTATATAGGCTAGGCTTTTTGACGGAAATCCCTCTGTTATAGCCCGACAAGTGACAGCATATCAAGATTACGACTGCTACAGCGTTAGAAACTGAACTGATCGACCCCTTGATGATTATGACGACGATGATGATGGGGACGACGACGACGACGACGACGATGAGGAGGAGGAGGAGGACGATGAGGACGACAACAACGACCCTGTTACAAGATTGTCAGACTTAATTTTCTTAGTCCTGGTCCAAGGGGGCTGATGGCCATTTTCCTCACAAGTCTGGACCTATACATGTAAGTAGTGGGATTACTGATGATTCTAGAGATTTTTGTCCGTCTGCTTGTCTGTGTGCGTATGTCTGCCTGTCTGTGTGTTTGTCTGCGTATGTCTGTGTCTGTGTCTTTGTCTGTGTCTTTGTCTGTGTGCATAGCCACAACATAATTACAAATAGGGGGCGTGGCTATGCACACAGACAAAGACACAGACAAAGACACAGACACAGACATACGCAGACAAACACACAGACAGGCAGACATACGCACACAGACAAGCAGACGGACAAAAATCTCTAGAATCATCAGTAATCCTTGAGAGTACAAAGGATTTTAGAATTTGTGCTCATTAGTATTCATAGCGCAGTGACTGTGCTCATTAATATTCATGATATGCAGTGATGTCATAGCTCCAGAACTTTGTGGACCATTCTAGAAGATCTATTGTTTTTTTTGTCCGTCTATGTGTCCGTCTGCCTGTCCGTCTCCAGGCATGTGTAATAAATTGCTCTTTAACGATGTGCCCTGTGGCAATGGTTTTAGAAAGTAAAAGAAAGCAGGATAGGACAAAATAAAAACCACAGAAAACCTTAGATTTTCCACCTAGATTTTTCCACCTAGAAAAACCCAAAATTTTTCCGAAAAAAAAAAACCCAGATTTAAAAAAAAAACCCAAGATTTTTCAAAAAAATCCAAGATTTTTCAAAAATCCAAGTTTTTTCAAAAATTCAATATTTCTCAGAAAATCCAAGATTTTTTCAAAAAACGCAATATTTTTCAGAAAATCCAAGTTTTTTCAATTTTTATCACTGAGTACCATTCCTCCATACCTCCCTCCCTCCCTCCATCCCTCCCTCCCTCCCTCTCTCACTTTTAATCTTTATTAAAAAGAAAGAGTGATTGTTAGATGTGTCTTGTTGTGATTGTTTTATTAAATGATCATAATAAGACTTGTCTGTTTTTTGCAAACGTCTATATTCAACATTCCATATTCATGTAGCCCTATGCATAGAAATAACGCCAACACTTCTCAATTTCCAGAATCTTTATTATTACACTTTGCAAACGAAGTTATGAACCAAATAGTCATTCAAGCCAGTATCAAAAGTTAACATATTCGCTACAGCATTAATATTTCTACCTCTAGCTCTATGCAAGGAATACAAAACACAGTAATGTCCACAAAATCGGCTAACTATGCTTTGTAATTGTCTGTCCGTAAAAATCCAACGTGCACAATGTCTATGTAAAAATGTTCTGAATGGCGCTTCAGGTGGTGCACCGAAAGAATCAAAGTATTCGCCGTACGAAGAATTCTCTATGTAAAGAACGACCCAATGTTTCCCTGGATTGCCGTACGTATCTGTATTGCACACGAGGATGGATGGTTGAATTATGTTGATCGATGAAGGTAAGCGATCGCATGAAAACACGCCCAGAAACATGGGACCACACTTTGCATCTCTACGTAGTATCGTATCTATCGTGTCACTATCCATCTTCAGTTGGTGTAGTCGAAAATGACGTTTCTGGAGCGATCAATTTCCAGAATATTTTCAAATTCTGCGAATGCGATAACGTTGATGGTTCTAGCCAAAGCCTGTCCGAACTTCATATCAACGCGAATATTTCCAGGTTTGATGAGATTGAAATGACCACCTTCGGCCAAGTCTGGAGTTAGATCGAATGCGTAAAGAGTGTACCCGCCGGCAAAGTCCTCTCTCGTTATCTGATTCCCTTCGTCCCGCATCCACTTTCCAGTACCCGTAAACAGCGAAGCGTAAGCATTAACAAACTGATTGACTGCGAAATTCGTTTCCAAAGGTTTGATCGATTGCTGTTGTCCGTCCAAGTACACTTTTAGTTGGGTCAGGTTCATATGTTTGAAGTTGAATGGATTCTTCGTATAGAGACCGTTAAACGCGTCGTTGTCAACGCAGCCGATGACGATTCTGGTAGGTATCTGACCAGAGAAAAGACTCTCCTGTGACGCATCCAAGTTTCCAGCTGGAACTGTGAAAGTCTTGCAAATGGCTCTTCGAATGGGAAACTTCAAATTGCCAACCTCAAGTGCTTTAGCGTGTGCTAGAAACACTGACGGACTTAGCTTTACTTTTCTAACGTATAATTTGCATTCCAAGATTTTTACTTTATATGCAGCACCCTGCGTCGCTGTCATCAAGCAGAATGGATCCTTATTTCTTACGAGACGGATTTTTATATTAATATCGTTGGGGAGAAAGCGCTCCTGGAAGAAGAGATCGCTGTGAATTCCTCCTATCATATCCACGACACGTCCTTCGTCCGTCAACGCACTACGTTTCTTAAAACCGACATTCAATTGATTATCGTCGTGCGGATTGGCGTCTTCCATGTGTGGTGCAGTATCCTTGTAAAAGAGTGCAGAGGTAAGTTGTGAAGTTTTAGCTGCATCGCCATAGCTAAGAATAGTTTCCAAATAGCTGCGATATGCATACGTGTTGTTCGAAGAAGTGACAAGCGTATCATTTAAAGTGATGTCGACTTCCGAAAACAAGCTGTGTAGGAATAAGTTGATAGGTCCAACATGATCACCAGCATCCGTCGGATCGTTATTCGCTCTAACTATAGCCGCTCTAACATATAGCTGAGTATTCGACAAGTCCAAATAATCTTGACCAGCCCCAGTAATACTAAATTCAATGGGTGTTCCTTGCGAAATGGTGGCTATTGGATTATACTCTACGTACGACCCAGTTTCAATACTAGTCTGCGTGGGAGGTACGCTAAACAGATCCAATTCGCTCTTCGTACATTCGCAAGATTGTGGATGAACGAACGCCATTATTAAACTTTGCCGAATATATCTTCCTTGATTCTCTTGTTAATTCTTTTCAAAGTTCTTTTACGTCTCTTCCTGCCACCACCACTTTGCACATTGTCATCTTTGGATGATGTAAATGCTTTTATACCTTCTGGAACGCGACGTTTGGCCGAATCTATCAACTGCCCACCATCCGCGACATCGTTGGCAATCTGCAGACCGGTTCTCAAAACCTGTTTGCCAATTGCCTTAGCGCCAGTCTGTATAAGTGGCCAGGCACTTCTAAACAGCCCGCTAAGAAAGCTACCCACGCCATGCCCACGTTGCATGCGTGCACCTTGAAAAACTGGCATGCCATTGCCACTCTGTTGCACATAGTAGTCCTCGTAGGCCAAACGACTTGCATCGCAGCAAAATGGTTTTTTCATTGCAAAAGATAAGGTATCTTACAATATCTAAAGTGTAGTGTCACAATTGCCTTCCCGTATTCGAATGGTATAGGACTTCCAATGTCGCTCCTTATATCCACTTCAATGGAATCGAAAGTCTTCTGTTGCAGCGGTATGTAAACAGGTTTTTCGTAAGCCACACGCACGCTATCACCGCCTTTTCCGGACACGTTTACGATTCTGAGTAATGGAGCTTTCGTATCTCCGACCGGTACTTGCTCCAACACATTGCAATACACGTATAACGAAGAAAATCCACGATTTACATCGCAAGCGTTGGAACCCATGAACTCAAAAATGTAATCGTCATCCTCGTCGTCATTGATAATGGGATTCTGACGCGTGGTGACACCCAACATTGAACAGATGGCTGGAGAAAACTGTATACTTGCACCTTTGTTTATATCTCCATTCAGTCGATTTGCTATAGGATCATACTTAAACTTTGGAAATGAATCCAAGTCCATCTCATCCGCAACAAGATGAAAAAATTTGTTGATAGAATCGATGAGATGGTGTGCAGTTTCGTAGTGACCGGTCGGCAATCGTGTCGTTCTATGCACGGACCCGGCTAGTATGTCGCCAGTCTCCGAATATTTCATGTGTGTATACGTGATTCTACCATCGTCTCTTTCTAAATTGTTCCACGTATGAGGATACAGTATTTCGATCAGTCCAACTTCCCAGTCACCACTTAGCGAAACGGCATTTTCCAATCTCGTCGTAAAATGAGTTACGGTGTTGTTTGGATAATATTGCATGGAGCTGTTGCTTGGTAATGTGAGGTAAAAGTGAGCCATACTTTGTAAGAATTAATGTACAAGCTGGGATATTTTGCACTGTCTGAAATGAAGTGTCACAAACGACTTCCCATACTCGAATGGTATCAGTTTCCCGGTGTCGCCCCTCATATCTATTTCTATGGAGTCAAAAGTCTTCTGCTGAAGTGGTACGTATATGGCATTCTCGTACATGATATGTACATTGTCTCCGTTTTTTCCTTCGATGTGAACTGCTCGAAGTAATGGCGCTTTTGTATCGCCAACAGGAACATGTGTCAAAATGTTACAATAAACGTATATGCTTGAAAATGCTGGATTTATATCGCCGATATATTCAGATTCCCATTCCATGCTGGGAGGCTCAACCCAAACTTCTTTAAAATCGTATTTGCCGTAATTGATGTTTCGAATAGGAATCTGACTTTCAGGTATACCCAAAATAAAGCACAATGATGCTGAGAATTCTACCGTGGCACCCAGATTTATTTCACCTTTGATAGTTTTCGTTATTGAGTCATAATTAAACTGTGGATATTTAGTAAGTGAGTATTCAACAGAAGCCTCCTTTATGTAGTCATTTATAACTTGCACAACATCGTTCATACTTTCATAATAACCAGTTGGTATTTGCCATGTCTTTCGATCGGATGGCCCAGCGAACACGTCCGAATACCTTCTCGGATTTTGCCAATACTTAAATTCACATTCGCTAGTTACTATATTGTACCACGAGTGAGGATATTGTATTTCGATCAAACCAACTTCCCAATCTCCAGATAGGGAAAGTGCATTTTCCAATTTCGTTGTAAATTTAGCGACAGTATTATTGGGATAAAACTGCATGGAGCTGTTACTTGGTAGTACAAGATAAAAGTGAGCCATTCTCATGCATATACCGACTCAGAATGAACGATATCGTTACTATACATCGAATATATCCTGCGTCCATGAATTAAATTTGTCATCATATCCTTTCCACTTGACATAATATTCGGTCTTACTACGACGCTTCCGAGTTTTTAAAATCTTTTCGATACTGTACACATCGTCTTCTTTTAAAATTCTTTGCAATTCGACTTCGTAGAATTTACCCTTTAGTGTTTCACCTTTTAAATCGGCCAACTCGTATGTTACTGGGTCGGTTGGTATGCGAGCTATAATCTTAAAAATCTCTTCAGACCAAGAGGGAAGGTAACCCTTCTTGAATGCGATTCTAGCTTTTGCAATTCTCACTTTATCATCTACTTCGTATTTCCACTTTGCCGGTCTTTTCTCTTGGCCGTACAAACGACTTCTAATAATATTTTCATGCTCCTTAGACACCTGACTAGGTATCATACCTATGCTTCTATGATATGTATTGTTGTACGAATGCATAAGATCTTGCAAAACATCAACGTATCGATATGTATTCTTGTGTGTAAAGTACTTCCACATTTTCGTCTTAAGTGTACGATTAAATCTTTCCACTACAGAAGCCTTTATGTCACTATTTTCAGATGTGTAAAAGCGGATGGAATTTTTACGCAGCATGGACTGAAACTTTCTATTAAGGAATTCTGTTCCCTTATCGGTCTGTAGATGAGCGGGTTGTCTATCTATCAAAATGGATGAAAATGCTGCGGTCAAGTCTTCTCCCGACTTTGATTTAAGTGGAATTGCCCAAGCATATTTCGAAAAGACATCTATACAGGTTAAAATATATTTATTTTTATCATTATGTTTCGACAATGCAGAAACGTCAGCCAAGTCGGCCTGCCATAGATCTCCAATTCCTACTGTAAAAGTCTTTCTACGTCTAAAGTTCAATCTAACAGGCTTATGCAATGTGTAAGCATCCTGTTTCGTTAGCCAATTTTTGACATCCTTATTTTTAGATTTTTCGCCAAGATGACGTTGAAAGGTCGATACACCGCCGAAACTGGCTGGATGTTTAGGTTCGAAGTAAGACTCCATCAGTACGGTAGCCAACTCGACTCCAACTGCTGGTGTTTTCCGTGTCTACTTTTCGATGTAAATGACTGACTTTCATCGAACGGGCCGCTAATATATTTCCAACGATCTTGGTTGCCGATCAACTCGCGAGGAATATTGGAATCTTTCAAAGCGTCTGCCAGTTGCATCCATCCTGTAGGCGGTGAAGCTGTTGTACGTTTTCTGAGCAGATCGTTTACCAAGTCAACCACATGCGTTTTCGGAACAGTCGCATTCTTCAGCACAAGTTCGCCTTTAGCATTCCACGAAACGTCCGGATTGCTTTTCATATGAGATAAAAGTCTGGCAGCCTGTGTTTTCCATTTCTTTGGTACGGTTTCCAAGACTTGGGCCTCTATACTATTGGTTTTGATTGGCTGCGTTTTCTCAGTAGTTGTCACTTCATCTTCTTTCTTTTCGAATTTGGTAAGTACAGTAGGTTTATCAATGTTCAAATAGCGACTCAAACTATTGGAATAGAGTTTGGCTTTGTCGTCATCTGCAATATCGCGATGTAGAATCTCGTACATCTGCGTATCCAATTTGGATAAAGTCTTGTCCAACATGGTTTCCTTCCACTTTTCAATCTGTCGTGGTTCCACCAAGACCATCTTCTTCGTATGTTCCATACTATATTTTATTACTTAGCAGCGTACCCAAAAAGGAAAGTACTGGGGTAAGTAATGCACCTATGAAACCACCAGTTTGTACTAATCGTTTCTTAATCTTTACACGAGTTTTCTTCGAAGCCAATTTTCTTAACTTGTGTTTGAAACGACTAAGTCTCTTCTTCTGAGCTTTTTCCAAAGGTACAGTCCCTTTTAAAACGTTTAGAGCACATTCACAGAGACAGTAAAGTAGAGAAGAGTTGCAATCTTTCAAAATACGTTTCCTCACTTTGGGTGACGACTCTTTAAGCAGTCTCAGTTTCTCAAATTTCTCCTCCAGCGGAGACGACATTTTCAATGAATGAACGTTCGCGCGAATACACGACCTTATATTCACTTTCTTACGTATACATAATGCGTCTCACCAGGGAAAATGTTTGTTCTTAGTCTACAACGTTCATCCGTATCTGGTTTGAGATCAACCAGCAGGTATCCGAAAGGTGTCATAGTGGCGTCGCCGAATGCATCTATCATGAAGTTCGACTTGCCGGGGAACATCTGTCTTGCCAAGTTTGCCACCTGCGTCGAATCTCTCACATTTTTGAAAAGAACAAAGTAATGTGCATTCAAACTGATAGTTCTCGTATGTTTGCCGCTGTAGAATAGATTCTGAGTCAGGTAAAGTATTGAAACGTTTCTATGGTGACTGATCTTTGTAAATAGTTTGGTAACTCGTTCATCAGTCTCGCTCATAAGGTCGTCCAATACCAAAAGCGTTTTCTGCTTTCCGTCGAAAATATTCAAGTCGGGTAATCCTTCATGAAATTGTACTTGCGAATATTTGTCGAATATTTCTTGATATATTCCATAACACCAGATAATTTTTTCTATCTCTGGTTTGACTATATAATGTAAATGATCTATAAATCGTAAAGTGAATTGCGTTTTTCCACATCCAGAAGGACCGCTAACTATAGCTGAGAATGGATGCTGCCAAGTTGGATCCATAACGAAAAGTGAGTCCTTGAAATGTTGTAAGAAACTTTTATACAAGATATATTCTGACTGTGCCCAATATGCGTTCCTTGCATTGAGGACATTCTTTAGCTTCATCTGCACATGGGTCACACATATTTACGTGTGTGCATGGAAGTAGCAGTGCTTCCACTTGTTTATTTTTGCATACCACGCAAGTAACAGCTTTTTTGAGTTTTTCATTCTCCGTTTTCAATCTCATGACGCGATATTTTGCAGATTTTTCATCGTCAGTGTGCTCATCATTTCCACAAATGTCGCATTCGCACTTGTAGTTGCCACATACATCCATTTCACATACAGCATTTGATGGACACATATTTGCACAAGACGTGTATCACTCGCAAAGAATGAATAAGAAATAATTCTTAAATATATAACTTACATCTTTTAATAACGAAATAACAACAAGTGGCGCCATCTAACAACCAACCATGTTGATTGTATTACAACTACAGCATTAAACGCTAAGTGAAAAAATATTGTGTTTTTGAAAAATCTTGGGTTTTCTGGGAAATAATGAAATTTTTTGAAAAAACTTGGATTTTGTAAATTTTTTGGGTTTTTTGAAAAATCTTAGGTTTTTTAAAAAATCTTGGGTTTTTTGAAAATTTTTGGGTTTTTGAAATTTTTTTGGGTTTTTTAAAAAATCTTGGGTTTTTTAAAAATCTTGGGTTTTTTAAAAATCTTGGGTTTTTCTAGGTGGAAAAATCTGACTTTTTTCTAGGTGGAAAATCTGACTTTTCTAGCTTTTTTCTGTCTCTATCACTGCCGCTGCCTATGTCTCTGTCTGCCTCTCTATGACTATAGTGAATAAAACGACATTTAAACGACTTCTTTGTCACCCCGGCGCTTGAGTGGAGACGTTGTTTACCACAATGCAAGCCACCAAATATTGCCTTGGGGCACATAGACGGCGATCTTTTGTTAGACACACCTGTATGGTCACGGTGGATGGCTTAGGGTGCTGTTGATAAGTGTTCTGCGCACACCTCAAAATTGTCTGAACACATACAATCTCCTACGTAATAAAGCTCCATTATGTTCCAAAATGCTGCTCTAATATTCCCAGTTCGTTGTGATTTGCGTTTTAAGCAGCAAGAAATTTTAAATGAAAACATTGCAAGGACGGTTGGATTTATCGTGATGACAGATGTGAATAACCTTTGTCATCTACCTAAAGTACGTATTCTATAATGTCAGTCGCGTATGCAAAGGACTATACGTGGGCCAGACCCAAGCGGCGCTAAAAGAGGAGGGCGTCGCTATAGGTATTTGTTAACGTGCTGTTCTTTGTTACATCGCAGCGATGCATGTTCTTAAATTTTCGACTGTTTATTCCGATATAAGAATCTCTGTCTCTGGCTATTTATTGCCTGCGTCAGTCCAAATCGTAGATACATGAGGATGGTGTCGCTACTATTAGAATGATGAATGAATGGATGTATGGATGAATGGATAGAGGAGTGGATGGATGGATGGATTGTTGTATGGCTGGATGGGTTGGTGACTGGATGGATTGCTGAGTGGATGAATGAATGAATGAATTGATGGATGGATGGCTGGATGGATGAATAGATGGATGGATGAATGGGTGACTGTCTGCCTGCGTGCAATTGACAATAGTCATTGAAGAAAAGGAATTCTCTAGAATGATGATGACATTACTGTTGTCTTAATCACCTACGCACAAAGACAGCCATGTAGGCGGGCAGGCAGACAGACAAAAGAACAATGAGAATTCTCCAAGCTTCGAGAAAGTTGTGGAAGTATGACATCACTGCATATCATGAATATTAATGAGCACAGTCACTGCGCTATGAATACTAATGAGCGCAAATTCTAAAATCCTTTGTACTCTCAAGGATTACTGATGATTCTAGAGATTTTTGTCCGTCTGCTTGTCTGTGTGCGTATGTCTGCCTGTCTGTGTGTTTGTCTGCGTATGTCTGTGTCTGTGTCTTTGTCTGTGTCTTTGTCTGTGTGCATAGCCACGCCCCCTATTTGTAATTATGTTGTGGCTATGCACACAGACAAAGACACAGACAAAGACACAGACACAGACATACGCAGACAAACACACAGACAGGCAGACATACGCACACAGACAAGCAGACGGACAAAAATCTCTAGAATCATCAGTAATCCCACTACTTAAGGCATTTTATAATGAAATCGAAAGTGTATTGTTTATGCTATAGTTTGTAATTGTTTTCCGGATCTCGTGTTTCTGGCATATATATGAACTAAAATAAATAAATATAGTAGAGGAATTGGTTAGAAGGGTATAGACATAAGCTAAGAGAGACAGAAACAGACACACACACAGACACACACAAACAGAGACAGACAGTGTGATAGATAGAGAGAAACATAGAGAGATAGACAGAAAGACAGAGAGAAATATAGAGAGACAAGAGAGTAAATAAGACAGAAACACAAGTGAAAGTGGGTGGGACAGGCCTTTGGTATAATGATAGGAAGACAATGGCCTGTAGTTGACCCATTTAAGGCCTATTTGCAATGCATGTGAGCATTGTAATTGTTTTCCGGATCTCATGTTTCTGGCATATATATGAACTAAAATAAATAAATATAGTAGAGGAATTGGTTAGAAGGGTATAGACATATGCTAAGAGAGACAGACAGACAGACAGACAGACAGACAGACAGACAGTCTGACATATAGACAGAGATATATAGAGATAGAAAGAAAGACAAAGAGAGAAATAGAGAGAGAGAGAGAAAGAGAGTTATTAAGACAAAGACACATGTGAAAGCGTTGGGAAAGGCCTTAATTATTTTGATAGGAAGACAATGGCCTGTATTTGAACATTTCTTTTTAACAATTTACAAAGGTTTGCGTTATATTGTTATTGAAGGCTATATGGCAAATTGTTTTTTGCCGGAAACGTCTTTTCACCATGTGATTGATTCCGGGCTGTGAATTTTAAATTTAGGGGAGAAAAAGTTAATGAAAAATTTCTTTTTCGATTACTAGCATAGCTTCGATTGTAAATTAGCTGTATGTGATGAAGAAATTTTAATTGCTTTGCAAAAATTATTAAAATAACGGCTAATTTCTTGGTGTTTTCGTATTTACGTGTTTTCGTCTTTACGTGTTGCTACCTTTACCGAGGTGACCTGTATTCTGTATAAGATGCTTTTGATATGGCAATGGTTGGCATCGTTGTCCTGCCTCTGACGAAATTTAGTGACTCTAATTCATCAACTTGTTCATCCCTCGGTAAATGTGTATTTTAGCGCCGTATGTATTCACATATGTATTCACGACCATTTCTATAGCGCCATGCTATAGCGAGCTACTTCTAGGGTGCTTTACAGACAGCTGTCAGAAAAAAATGCTTGATAGCAAGAGTAATTTTTTCAAGACATGCAGCCCTGGTTTCCTGAATGAGTAAAGGAGAACTGTACGTTGGCCGGCAACTCAAAAAGCCTGATCGCCCGTTTTAGTTTTTGTCGCAGGATATATCAGCGGACTGCCGGACTTTGATGATTTGGTATTGTTGTGATCTTTACAGAACTGGTGTTGGTTTGGTTACGACAATGTTCGCCAACATTAATAAGAATCCTAATGCTGCTGCAAAGTCCAGGATTGCTTCAAAATATGAAGAGAAATATAGGCGATTGAAGCGATTGGTCAAAGAAACCATATTTGTAAGTTTACACCTTTCTCACGGAGAAAATCTTCTAATAGAATCTTACAAGACATTATGAATTGTAATTCATGTTGTTAATTTAATTTATACGCTACATTTGCCTTGAGAAGTGCTGAAACTTGGAGCTGTATCCAACAATATTTAAAATGTACAATGATATTTTAGGTTAAAATGTACAATGATATTTTAGGTTAAAATGTACAATGATATTTTAGGTTATTGCATATTGTGTGCAGAAGCTGTTATCGTCACTGTGTGAAATTTTTGGTGATCATTCGGTGATTCAAAGGATTGGAGAGCTCTGCTGTATCTGGTGCTCTTTGATATTGAATAGGGGTTATCTATAAGGAGATTCTATTTCTATAAGCAGTACTATACAAATTAATAATTACAATTGCACA
>OX243820.1:27386799-27417695 GCA_945859605.1 Lumbricus rubellus | reverse complement strand
AACTTGGACACACAATGGTAGACTAATCATAATTTCTCTCTCTCTCTATCTGTCTCTCTCTCTTGCCATGTGAGGCTGTCTGCTTAGTTCCGGTGCCAGGCCAGTATATCTAAGGAGGTCTACCACAGTTGCAATCGACGACGATGGTGGTCTTATGATGGCGCAGATATAGAATCAGTATATAGGGCTTTTTATAGGCCTACTATAGTATAGGCTCTAGGATGGCTTGAAGATTTCAGTCGTGAATGGAAAGTAGCAGAGAAGAATATACAAGCGGAGGAGAGATGAAAATCAACAGGCCAGAAAACAGAGAAAGTAAACTAGAAAAGGTCCGATTTCGGTTGCCAGAGGGGCAGAGGAGGCAGAGTAGGATCAGATAAGTGGGGGATTAGGGCCTAATGCTATTCAACAGGTCATCATAGTGACAGTTTTGCGTGGAAATTCAGAAGCATGATCAGTATAGTAACTCGATTTTTTATCAAAAGTGTCTCTGCGCTGTCTACGGCTTGGCCTCCATGTAATCTGTAGGCCTACTGGCAGCAAAATGGACGAAAGGCATTGCGGACTTGATTTTATGATTATATAGGACCTAGGCCTAACGCTGGTGATTGTTCCGATACCAAACTTGGGCAATTTCAAATTTAATTTAGGTCAATTGATAATTTGTGCAGTTGTGAAATCCTGCATTACAGCGAGATTCCAATCAAGTTGGCAATAGGCCTAATCGATAACATTTTCATCGGCGATCAATACAGTTTTCAACAAGAGCCTCAAAATGCAAGGCATACAAAATTAAGAACATGTATATTTTTCGTAGGAAGTCTAAGCGTAGATTTCTGAGTTTGCGTATCATTGGTGCTTTAGTGCTAAGATATTTGTTAGAAAAAATTATCTCAATTTTCCAGGAGAGGCAAGTGCCTTTGCTCCCATTTTCGAACGCCCTTGCTTACCAAGTAGGCTAAATCGAGTTTAATTTTAAAACGCATTGTTTGCATTTTGGGAGAGTCGAGTTTTGTGTAGCCTAACCAATTTTGAATGTGCATAATTTTCGACCCAGTTGATAGAAGTTAATAGATTAGAAGAAAAGTCAGCGTTAATTATTTCCTTCCTGTTTGTTCGATTCTTAAGTCATTACTGGCCTATCATTTGGTCCAACTACGTATTGATCGCAGCACTCGCACAGCTGACATCCGTTATCATCCCTCTTGAGACTTTTCTTGCACTGCAAGTCACACTGCTCGGGCTCTGGACAAGGATCTGCAACGCAAATTCATAATGTGTTCCATTTTATTTAGGCTTTTTGGCAAACATTCTTCTGTTATAACGCGGCACGTGACAGCATGTCAAGATTACGACTAAGCTTACTACAGCGTTGGAAACTGAGTTGATCGACCCCTTGATGATTATAACGATGATGAATTGATGATGATGGTGACGACGACGACGATGATGAGGACGATGAGGACGACGACAACGACCTTGTTACAAGACTGTCAGACTTAATTTTCTTAGTCCTGGTCCAAGGGGGCTGTTGGCCATTTTTCTCCCCAGTCTGGACCTATAGCTCACCTGTTGCTCGACAAGACAGTACCTCCGGACCCTTGGAAGTCCATAATGATGCACAATGAGTTTGTGGGTTCTTAGGCTTAGCCCCTAGCCCCAGATAAACTCCGACCATGCTTAGAACTGTTTTAATTAATCTTGTTAACACGAACTCTGGAGAGAGATTCGGATGCTTTGTGATTAGGTCTATAGATGCGAAAAGCAGTTTCACTTCCGTCAAGAGGTAAATCTCTATTTCTTACTCTTAACACAAGACGGTTTCGGTGGCGCGTTGCACGGTGGCTTGTCACAGACCAAGTCTACTAATCTGCAAACCTCGCCAGCTGCAGAGCAGGTGAAGTTCTAAAATTATAATCAACGATTGTGATAATTGTGATAAAAAAATTGACGATAATGTTCATTATTTAATACTAGCTGGGGTACCCGGCGTTGCCGTGAGTTTTAGAATTCGCCCCGTTCCCGGCCAATCCCTTCCACCCTCCGTCCCTCCCTCCCTCCCTGCCTCATTTTCTCCCTCCCTCATTTCCTCCTCTCTCTCGTCCCTCGTCCCTATTTCCTCCTCCCGTCCTCCCTCCCTCCCTCCCTCGGAGTCCATCCCCTCCTCCTCTCCATCCCTTCCTCCCGTCCCTCCCTCCCTCCTCCTGAGCCTCCCTCCCTCTCACCATCCCTCCCTCATACAGTTGTACCCCGACTGTGAGAGGTTCTTGGCCCTAGGCATGGACTGGAGGTCGGTCAACTTATTTTAACAGTGGATTTGACATCACACGTGCTCGTTGGGGATGTTTTGGGTCCTGATGATTATGAAGATGATGTTGACCAAAATCACCGACCCCCTCACCCCCTCACCATGATCTGCCCAGGGTCCACCCCGACCCCTTACGAAGGATTGGGGTCGATTGCTTCAAAACTGTGGCCGTGTTCATTTAACAAACAAATAAACACACAGACTTACGAAAATATGTATGAGATACTGCAATGTAGGTAAATGGTTTCTTTCCGATTCTGATGAACGTGATAATGATAAAACAATGTTGGTCAATTATTTTTTGACTAATGTTAATGGCTTCCTGTTGAATATGATGAACTTATTGACGATGACGGAATTTAGTCAGTTATTGATTTATAATGTAATGAAGGTATATGGTTTCTTGCTGATTACGATTATCATTGATCATGCTGGTGAGTAGGGAACGATATTTAGTAGAGAGTTTCGGATTGGCTTATACCTTGCATGGATCTGGACAGATGCATTTGGTAACCTGGTCCTTGTTCATCATCCTATAGCAGTCATCACCGCAAAATTCGCAGACGTTCGAAGACTTGCATTTCTCCTCGCATGCCTTCATAGATGTGAATGTGTTGGGACTTGGAGTGCAACCATAATAACGGAAGCTCTCACAGGAAAGAGTCGACGCATTGTAAGACCAAAGGAATTGGGTGTCATAGGAGTCACTGCATAAGCTAGTGTTTGGAGTTCCCGTGCACGTCACTATTAAAAATTAATACAAATTAAAGCATGACAACTTGGTTAAGGTTAAAACTAGAAATGATGCACAATGAGTTTGCTGGTTCTTGGAAGCTTGTAGCCTATGTAGAGGGTGTCGTGAAAGAGAGAGTAAATGAATGAATGAATGAATGAGTGAATGAGAAAATGAGTAAATGAGCAAGTGAGTGAATGGTTGATTTTTTTATTGAGTGTTTGACTGTGTGAGCGAGTGAGCGAGAGAGCGAGTGAGTGAGTGAGCATGCGAATGAGTGATTGACTGGATGAATGAAATGAGTTAAATGTTTTGAAAAAGTGATGACAGGGCCGGGTGGAAGGCGAAATGCAATGAATGGGGGGGGGTTATTAAATAAGCAAACAGAGGGATCGTATTTAGTTATTTACAGAGCTGCGACGCAACGAGTGAATGACTAACTGAACGAATGAACAAACAAACGATGGTAGATATACCATTTCTTGGAACGCAGATTGGTCGTGGAAAACAAGGATCTCGGTTGCATTCTATGACTTCCAGAACACATTCCTCATCTTTCGTGCAGTTGAGATCCTAAAGCAAATCAGTAAACTATATATGAACTTACGGTTGAGATGAACATCTAAAAAGTAAGTGACTCATTAATTATGAAAGCGATCGGGGAGGGGGGTAATTGGCACGAGGGGTAATTATCCCGGGGGTAATTGGTACGGGGTAGTTGTCCGTTGTTCCTCGAAAGGTCTACACAAAGATACTGCAGCAGCGACTGAAGAGGTATGTGGAGGAAGTGATGAGTGAAGAGCAAGCAGGATTTAGGAAGGGAAGGGGCACGATTGACCAGCTGTTCGTGATAAGACAACTAGCAGAGAAATATATGGAGCGGAACAGAACGTTATACAACAACTTCATAGATTACAAACAAGCGTTCGATAGTGTGTGGCAGGAAGGATTATGGCAGGTATTAAGATACTATGGAATACCAGAGGAGCTGGTACAACTAATAGAGGATCTGTACAGTAAGTCCATGAGTGCAGTTCGAGTTGATAGAGAGCTTACAGAATGGTTTAGAATCACAGTGGGGGTGAGGCAAGGGTGTGGGATATCGGCAGATTTATTCAACATGATCCTAGAGGCGGTGATAGGACTCGCAATGCGAGATGAAGAAGAAGGAGTAAATCTAAATGGACGCCTAGTGAACAACCTACGGTTTGCCGACGATATTGACATAATAGCCAACTCTCAACAAAAGTTACAGGAATTAACGGACACGGTGGACGATAGTAGCAGGAGAATGGGATTGAAGATAAACGCGGAAAAAACAAAAACAATGATAATAGGAAAACAACACAAGGAGCTGAAAGTGACTTTAGACGGCAGGATACTGGAGCAGGTCACGAAGTTTGTATACTTAGGAGGGCTAATAACAGAGGATGGAAAATGTACGGACGACATCAAGAGAAGGATCGGCCTAGCATGTGCGGTATTTGGTACACTTGGCAAAATGTGGAGGACAAAGAGCATCTCAATCACAACCAAGATGAAACTCTATGGAACCTTAGTGGTACCAGTACTGCTGTATGGTTCAGAGTGCTGGTGTCTGCGTAGAGAAGACGAGAGAAGATTGCTGGTGGCTGAAATGGGTTGGCTGAGGAGAATCAAGGGCAGGAGCAAGAGAGAGAGAATCAGGAACGAGAAGACAAGAGAGGAGCTGGGCGCAGAAGAAACGGTAGTGGAAAAAATCAGGAAAAGACGGCTCAGATGGTTCGGTCATGTGGAGCGCATGGAGGGAAAAAGACTACCACTCGCGGCCCTGCATGGGCATATAGAAGGAGAGAGAAGCAGAGGAAGACAACCAAAGACTTGGATGGACAATGTCAGAGAGGATCTGAAGATGATGGATATCGGTATACCAAGAGCAAAGGATCTCATCAGAAATAGACAAGTCTGGAGAAGTCATGTGAAAGCCTCATCGTCGTCGCATGACTGACGGAAGAGAGAAAGAAGAAGTTGTCCGGGGGTAATTGGCACGGGGTAGCTGTCCGGAGGGTAATTGTCCTGGGGTAATTGTCCAGAGGTAATTGTCGGGGGTGTAATTGTCCGGGGGTAATTATCCTGTCACCGAAACAACCAGAAGTTGAGATGGGTCAGGGATTAGGTCATTTCAATTGTGTCTCCTTTGTAGGTGGTAGCGAAAGTAGGGGAGGTAGCCGGAGTGGTTACGACACCAGTGGTGTCTAACCAATATGAAGTCGATGTTGAGATGTGCGTATGGTTGACGTAGTGGTTGCTTTATGGCTGTTCCAGCTGACGTTTCGGAGGTGATCGTAGAGGCAATGATCATAATGATGGTGGCCACTGGCCATGGTATGACTGTCTGCCCGCATTCAATATAAAGTCCTTTCTCTGGTAGGCTACGGGTACTCAAATCCAAACTGGGTCTTGCACCGAAATATCTCAGTTAATCTCATTCGTTCTCTTCTTTCTGCATCTTCTCATCGACCTCTTCGTTCTCTGGACAGGGCTGACTTGCTTGTTCCACGAGCTAGGATCACTATTGCTCAAACTCGATCCTTTACCATCATTGGACCCTCCTATTGGAATTCTCTTACCTTCACTCTGCGTGGGACTCTACTTTCAGAATCGTTGTCTACATCTCTGTCTATTCCTGAGACCAATTTTTCTAGGGGTTATCGCACTGGGAGCACTACTGAATGACCTCGGCTGTGAGCGGCGCTATAGAAATTACTATTTGCATTGCATCACATTACAAGTGTTACCTACCGTGCAGTTCTTCTGACAATGGCAGAATGGACATCCATCAAAACCCAAGACCCGTTCACATCCATCCATACACGTCACTTCCTTGCAAGTCGGTGTTGCAACGGTTGTTGAATTAGACGTTCCTGAAACCAAGATCATCATCCACAGTCATCTGTTGCTCACGTTTTCTGCTGATGCCAGTTACGATCAGCAATTGAACTCGGCGTGTGTATTGTATTTTGTATTGTATTTATACATTTATATAGCGCTTCTCGAAGTACGACTATTCAGAGGTGCAAGAAAAACTGTGGGGAGAAGTGTTTTAAAAGAAGGAGAGACTGATAAGGAAAAACGAGTCATTACTTTAGCCCGTAGTGCGGAAGAAAGGTCATTCCAAATGGAATGGTGGTGATGGGTAAGAGCAGTTCTAGTCCTGGGAATAAAAGATCAATCGAAATTGTATGCTCCATCGCCATGACAATTGATACAATGCTTAGAACTATTCTAGACAATAATAATGATTATATGGAAATATTTGAATCGTCTAAATTTATTTGGCCATTTTAATCGTCAAAAAACAGTGGGTGGGATCACTAAAAGAGATATACTGTAACTCTTGTTCTGTTTGATGAAATCCGGCCATCAGGTGTAAATATGAATTGTCATTAAGCCTGTAAAATTTAATTTGACATTGTCACTTCTGGCCCAGATAATGGCAAAAACACCATAGAGGTCTTTTTATGGCCCACCCTGTCTATGCAAAAATGTCACATAGTTACCTCAACATTATGTTCGATCACTGACCTTGCGAGTTGACCATTTGAATGACCACGAGAGTGATCACGGGAGGTAAAAACTCTGTCGGTTTCATCTTCCCTTCCTCTAGATTTCCTCTTGTAGTTTTGTTGAGAAGCGGTTGATCGATCTTCAGTGTTTAGACGACGAGATGTTGAAAGCAGCTCAAATGATAATTATAACTAAACATTTAATATAGACATGCAGTCTGTGAAATAGCCGTTACTATGATCAACCTATGTCAGTATTAGTGATTTGATCACATTATTATCCGTTCAGACAACAGCCACATAAAAAGAGTCTAGCTGTCCGCCAATCAAACAGCTCACTAACGAACTAAACTTCCTACTCACCAAATGCCACCCAACAGCAATTACTCCATTTTGTTTGATAACAGCTGAACAATCTGTGCTGTTTTGTAATTTTAATCTATCGATTGCAATTTACGAGATCTAATTGAGAAACCATGCAAATAAATTTTAAATTAGCAGAGCACGATATAATATTATTGTAGACCTAGGTGGGGATGATAAACTAGCCTACAGTTCGGTCGCCTCTAACAGGGTAAGGTGTTTTCCGTTTCATGTTTTGTCTGATGACGTTTTTAGTCTTTCTGTACATAATACCGTAGATTTATAATCGTTCATCCAGATTTCAAAGACTTAGTGTTGCCTTTGCTTTTAGTGTATCATCTCTTTCTTAAATCATGATATAGGCCTAATAGTAAATAATTGTACTTAAGGTTTCTTATCACTGCAATAAATGTGGATGCTAACAGCAGCTGACAAATTTTGTTGTGTCTTTTTTGTCAATTTTTCTGGGGGATCTCATTCTGAGGAGACTATGCTGTAGTAGGCTACTCATTCTCCCTCCCGCATATTTTTCTTGCTGTAGGCCTACCTTGGTGTTTGCATATTGCATTGCATAGTATAGTGCACAACACATTGCACATTGTCCATATGGTAATCTTCCATGTACTAATAGTGATCCGGATTGCTTCAGCGCCGAGAAAGTGAGATTACGAATAAAGTAAATGGTTCCATGACACTTAATCCCGCGACACTTAATACCGCGACAGTTAGTACCGGACATTTAATCCCGCGACACTTAATCCCGCGACCATTTAATCCCGCGACACTTAATCCCGCGACCATTTAATCCCGCGACACTTAATCCCGCGCCGATTTAATCCCGCGACACTTCATCCCGGCGACATTTAATCCCGCGACACTTAATACCGGGAAAGTAAAACAACGTTTACAAAAGAAGTTAAATTCTATAAATAGGCATATTCACAGCAATATTCACTTTGTGTTTAAAAAAGAGTTCAGCCTTTGCAGTAATCTATATAAATAAAAATGAAACTTTCCAATAGTTTGTTGCCAGTGTTCTCGAAAAGTACCGCACAGATTGTTTTGAAAATTTAACAAAACCTTCCATTCCAATGAGAGAGTTTCCAACTTTTTTTTCTCCGAATAAACGCAATATTTTCCACAAAAAATGAACTTTGCATTCCGATCGACCGCCATTTTCAAATTCAACAAAACTGCACGTTGCCAGATTTCAGAAACGCCTTGACAGTGACTGCGACCATGCAGGCGAAACATGAATGAGGTCGCGTGCCGTGACGTCATAAGCGATTCGCATAATTATTTTGCGGCCTTTCAACATTCTTGGTTGAGGGAGAAAAAAAGCGGAGGGAGCGGGACGGAGGGGGAAAGGAAGGGGAGGGGGAGCGGAAGGAGCGGGACGGAGGGGGAAGGAGAGGGGGAGGGGAAAGGGAGGGAGAGGGGGAGGGGGCCACCGCTCCGGGGCGGCCGAGGTTTCCTTTTTTCTGTTTTGCCTAAACCCGTCCCGCCATAAATAATGTCCAGATAGCCAACGTACGACGACACGGTAGGATCAGGGCTTTAAAGTGTGGCAGGACGGTCATGGACGGCATCCTGGCACTTATTTTCAAATCTCTATGCCAACCTGTCACTTATTTGACCAGCACACCTGAAAATGTAAGAGGGGTCCGTGGCACTTCTTTTGGAAAGGTAAGGGGCGTCCAGGCACTTCTTTTTCACACTTTTACAACTGGGTAAGATATTAGGGTCTAACTACCGATTGTAGGCTAATCGATATCTATAATAATTGTTATTGTCTTGTCCAAACCTGCGATCAACCGTTCATATTAGCAGTGCTTTTATTATTATTTTGCTAAACCCCGCGTTATAAGATTTGGCCCTCGTCGAAAAATGAAGTCAAGAAGTGATGACATCATAAATGTATGGGTTCGTTGAAAATCGATCGGCGAAAACAAAATAATGGCGTCTTATTTACTGCGTTAACTCTAGGATTCAAATTTAAATGTTCAAAATTATTCGGAAAAAGGCAATATTTTGGGATCGCGAACTCCTAAATCTCGGGTGCTAATTAAGCCATGGTTTGTATTGATCGCAGCACTCGCAGAGCTGACATCCGTTATCATCCCTCTTGAAACTCTTCATGCACTTCAGGTCACAAGGCTCTGGCTCTGGACAAGGATCTACAATGCAAATCGATATCATGTGTTATTTTGTATAAGCTTTATACTCGTTTAATTGACGGAAATCCTTCTGTCATAACGCTGCAAGAGACAGCATAATCAAGATTAGATCTATGTCTGCTACAGTGTTAGAAACCGAACTGGTCGACCCCTTGAAGATGACGACGACGACGACGGCGATGACGATGATGATGATGATGATGATGATGATGATGATGATGATGATGATGATGATGATGATGATGATGATGATGATGATGATGATGATGATGATGATGATGATGATGATGATGATGATGATGATGATGATGATGATGATGATGATGATGATGATGATGATGATGATGATGATGATGATGATGATGATGATGATGATGATGATGATGATGATGATGATGATGATGATGATGATGATGATGATGATGATGATGATGATGATGATGATGATGATGATGATGATGATGATGATGATGATGATGATGATGATGATGATGATGATGATGATGATGATGATGATGATGATGATGATGATGATGATGATGATGATGATGATGATGATGATGATGATGATGATGATGATGATGATGATGATGATGATGATGATGATGATGATGATGATGATGATGATGATGATGATGATGATGATGATGATGATGATGATGATGATGATGATGATGATGATGATGATGATGATGATGATGATGATGATGATGATGATGATGATGATGATGATGATGATGATGATGATGATGATGATGATGATGATGATGATGATGATGATGATGATGATGATGATGATGATGATGATGATGATGATGATGATGATGATGATGATGATGATGATGATGATGATGATGATGATGACAACGATGATTTTGATGCTGATGCTGATTATTATTTTTTAAATTCTGGATTCGTCTTTATTTCTTACTCATAACGCAGGATGGTTTCGGTGGCGCGTTGCACGGTGGCTCGTCACAGACCCCGTCTACTAATCTGCATACCTCACCAGCTACAGTGCAGTTGAAGTCCTAAAATAATTATTGTTATCGACCATGGTTACAGTAATTGTGGTTGCAATATTGACGATAATGTTGATTATTGAATATAATGCAACGAAGGTGACTGATTTTTTGTTGATTTTCAATGATCATGTATTCATGTTGATTATTAAGGAACGTTAGTCAGTTATTGAATTTAAGGTAATGAAGGTATGTGATTTCTTGCTGATTTACGATGATCACGTTGATGATTATGGAACGTTTAGTAGATAGAGTTTCGTATTGGCTATACCTTGCATGGATCTGGACAGATGCATTTTTTGGTAGGCTCATCCTTCTTCTTGAACGTGTAGCAATCATCACCACAAACTTCGCAGACGTTGGAAGGCTCGCATTTCTCTTCGCATGCCTTTACAGACGTGAATGTGTTGGGACTTGGAGTACAGCCATAATAACGGAAAATCTGGCAGGATTGAGTCGACGCATTGTAAGACCAACGGTACGGGTAGTCTTCGGCGTCGCTACATATGCTGGTGTTTGGAGTTCCAGTGCACGAAACTATACAAATTGTAGGCCTATTATGAAAGTGTGGTTGCGATTAAAACTAGAAAGACATGTTGCCATAACAACAAAATGTCTAGATACAGATTGCTGTACAATGTGTGGCTGAGGTAATGAACCTAAGCTCTGGGTACAAACAGCACTATACAGCGGAACGTCTAATTACATTGTTCAAATGTAGGGGAGACACTCAGTAGAAAGTCTTGTTATTCTTTCTTCTGTGAGATTTATTTTAAGATGATTTACCAGTTCAAAAACATAAAATCAAATCTTGTTTATTCATAGCGATCAACAAATCAAAACAGCACAAATATATAAAATAAAAGTGTGCAGTGAAATAAGGAGCTAATATTATCATCTATCAGGCAAAAGATCACTAAGAAAGGGTCACCCAGAAAGGGAGTGATCCCGCTAAACCTGGGCAACCACAAACATTGCAATAGTCGTCAAGAGTACAAGTCCAACTTTCTGGCACTCCTAATATTCAGTTGATTACGACAACGTATGTAGGCCTATATTAAACTAAATGAGAAGGTGAGTAAGTGAGTAACTGAGTGATGGAGTAGATATATTGAGTGGGGGTGAGTAGAGGAAGCCAGTAGATAGAGGGTGCAGACAGTGCAGTGAACGAGTGAGTAAATTGGTGAATGAGTAAATGAGCAAAATAATGAGTGAATGATTGATTGATATATTGATTGAGCGTGTGAGGGTGTGTGTGAAAAGGTGAGTAAGTGATTGAGTGTGGGTGTGTCAGTGAGTGTGTGGGTGGGTGAATGAGTGAGTGAGTGGGTGGGTGGGCGGATGGATGGGTGGTTGACAGAATAAATTTAAGTGTATGGAGTGTAGTTAGGGAGTGAAGTGGTGATAATAAATTAGAGATAACGAGCGAGGGTGTTGGGTTTTCACGCACGACATAGTTAAACGAATGAAGGAACGAGCTAAGGTAAATACCATTTCCTTGAACGCAGATTGGTGTTGGAAAACAAGGAGGTGCGAAGCATTGTATAATCTGTTCCAGAACACATTCCTCATCTTCCGTGCAGTTTTTGTCCTAAAGAAAATCAGAAACTTATGTGTTACTCTGATTAGCTGAAGATCTGAAAAACTGAGTGTTCTTCTTCGCGTATGCTACTGCTCCAGATCTTGTCGAAGCATGGACCGGGATTCGGATGAATTCGGTCAGCTGGTGGCATCCTTAGTTTCCCCGAAGGTACTCACAGGGAGGGCGCGCCCGGATTGACCCAGGCTTTGTGAACGCGGATGCCATCCTCCCCCAACTGAGTGTTGATGAGAGCGAATGAGAAAGAATTGATCGCTCGATCTATCAACCGATCAGCTTTTGACTTAGCAGGTGGTTCTTTCTTAGGTCGTTGCATTTGTGTCGATATTGCAGGTGGTGGTAGCGGAGGTAGTCTACTGCTACAGTACACTATAACGCCGCACGAAGATGATGTTGGTGTGTGCGTTTAGTTGTTTTCATGGCTGTGGCAACGTTTGTCTAGGAGGGGATCGTAGTCGTGATTACCCCGAAGTGGATGGAAAGAAATTACTTCTGGAGATAAGTCTGAGGCAATTATAGAATTTGAAGCTATAGTGGTGCTTGCGGTTGTTATCGTTGTGCTTTGAAGGTATAGTCGTGGTATCAAGCTTATGACGATGTTGGCTATTTTGAAAAAGCGCTGTCAGAGTGGTGGCTATGGTGGTGGTTAATCGATATGTACATGTAAATGAATGCTTCTCACCTTGCAGGTGGGAGGGCAGACACAGGTAGGACATCCATTGGGTCCTGTATCATGAACACACCCATCTGCACACTTGTACACTGGACAAGGTGTTGTTGGAACAGTCGTCTCTACAAGGCAACACATCACTCTTGTTTTGAAGAAAATTCACTATGAAAATCACTCAACACATTGATTATAGACCTACTGGAAAATTAGTTGGGCATTTAGGTAAAGGTTTTAGTCTTTATTAGCACTGGTTAAACGTTAGTCTAGAAAGATGGATGGATGGAAGAAAGGATGGATGGATGGAGGGACGGATGGATGGTTGTTTACATACATACGTACTGCATACATACATACATATGTACATACATACATACATACATACATACATACATACATACAATGTCATACATAAATACATACATACAATGTCATACATACATACATACATACATACATACATACATACATACATACATACATACATACATACATACATACATACATACATACACACATAGCATGTATGACATTGTATGTATGCATGTATGTATGTATGTATGTATGTATGTATGTATGTATGTATGTGTGCATGTATGTATTTATGTAATATGTGTATATGATTGTATGTATACATGTATGTATGTATGCATGCATGTATGCATACATGTATACACCGTGGTTCAAAAAAAGTAAGCCAAATTGCATACGCATATCACGCTAAACTTTTCCAAATAATTAGAGGATTGGACCAAGAATATGATTCCAAAATGTCATACGTATACATCGTTGCATGCGTGCATATAATTATACACGTAAAGACATACAAAATTGTATTGCATGCTGAATTCAAGCATTGTTCAATCACTGACCTTGTGCGTTGACCAGTTGGATGCTCACGAGAGCGACCACAGCAGCTAAAAAAGCTGACATCTTCATGTTGACCTCCTCTGATTTTCCTTGAAACGCAGTTGATCGATTGTTTAGTGTTTAGATGACGAACTGTTGTAAGCAACACAATTGTATATAATTATACTAAACACCAAGAATATGATATGATAAGAATATGCGAGGAAAGCCAAGGAAGAACTGGCCAGAAACAATTAGAAGCGACCTAAGATGCCTGGAGCTGACATGGGAGGAAGCGGAAGAACTGGCGATGGATAGAGACGAGTGGAGGAGATGCGTCGCCCGGTGTGCAGACATGCACAGGAAGGACTAAGTCTAAGTAAGTAATACTAAACACATTAGTACAGACACTGTGAAATGGCTTATTATATCAACATATCAGATATTCTATTGCATATCCATTCAAACAATAAGCCACGTAAAGGGTAACGTCAACCAGTAAAAATATGAAGTCAAAGAGACACCATACAAACATCTATTCCAAACTACAAACCAAACAATCAACTCACCAAATGCCACCAACAATTACTCCCGTATTGCTTTATAGCAGCGTTTTCCATCGATTTTAATTTACATGATCTAATTAGGAAACTATGTAAATCAATTTTAAATTAGCAGAGCACTGTTTTGGGCGGACGGCCGACGACATCTTCATCGACAAATTTTCTGACTGCTTTTTTCTTAGTTATTTGCTAAAAACATTTGCAAGAAATGTACCAATTTCGCTACTGAACAATTTGATGATCTTTTTTAATCTTTCGGTCAAAAATCACACGAATTCTTAGGTTCATGTTGGCAATATCGATAGGCCGTGCAACATTCTGATTTTACGTAAGCTTATAGGCCAACGCGTAACAGTGTACGTCACTAAGTATCGGAAATGCTGCAGTAATTATATTTTAAAGTATCTTATAGACAATCGCATTCAATGAGAATGGATCATTCATTTATTTCGAACACTTACAGAGCACCTCTAAAGGGCCACTTATTTTTTGTCCACCCTGTACGTGCCTGGGTTTGGTCGCCCATGGTCTGCATTATTTTTGTTTAACGCTGTTCGAGCTACTACCGTCGTATACGGGAACTTTTTGCCCCCATTTTTGGGATTTGCTCAAGTCGGGAGCATAATCTGTCTGCTATCATTAGAAAGTTGATACGCCAAGGTTTTTTGCCCACAAACACTACTACTTTTGACATGTTATGTTCTAAGGCAGATGTATCCCTCTTTTCTTCTATCCTTTGTGACCCTGTGCATGTCCTCCATTATCTTCTTCCACCTGAACGTGTAATTGTAATTGTAATTGTAATTGAACATTTATATAGCGCCGCTCACAGATTCAGTAGCGCTCCCGACCCTAGTTAGCACTGCCGCTAACGAATAGCATAGTCTTCAGGCGTTTGTATGCTAACTGGTTACTCTCTTAGGCCCCGATCACATAATCTAGAGATACCACGATGTGATTCTTTGATTGGTAATGGATTTATCACGAGAATGCTATATAGTTAACTTATTAATTTGACGATAATAGTTTAGTAGTTATATTTTAATTTAACTTGTGATTTTTAATTTGCACGTTTTTATTACATACTAGCTGAACCCGGCCACGCGTTGCTGTGGCAGAAAAGACCGTCCTCCCCTTCCCCTCCCCCTCCCCCTCCCCCTCCCCCCCCCCCCCCCCCCCCCCCCCCCTCCCCCTCCCCCCCCCCCTCCCCCCCCCCCTCCCCCCCCCCCTCTCCCCCCCCCCCCCCCTCCCCCTCCCCCTCCCCCTCCCCCTCCCCCTCCCCCTCCCCACAATTGAACCACCATTTGAAACGCGCACGAATTGAAAGGCAACGCTTATCGATAGGCGTAGGCCTATGTGTTGAAAACGGTAGAATTTGCAAATTTTGCTTTTTTTAGGCCGCAATCGAATGTGTTGAAATGCGCTACACAAACGGAACACACTTATCAACTGGCGTATGTGTTGAAAACGGTAGATTTTGCAAAGTTGCTTTTTTGTTTAAAACATTGCGCTTTTTCCCAAAAAGCATTCTGCAAACCCGGCCGTGTTGGAACTAAACGTTGTGGTGAAGTTTCGAAAGCAATCAATGAAGAAAGTTTGGAGATCTTTGAAGAGGTGCCAAACGCGGTTAGATTTTTATATATATATAGATTATTACTTCTATGTATTATAATGATGTTCTGTGTCCCATTGTGCGTTTGCAAGTGGAGTAATAAAGAAAAAACTTACTTACTTACTTACGTATAATCTTCTCAACGGCTTTGTGGGGTAATTTACCCGTTCATGCTCCTTTCCAGTCGAAGTTCATCGTTTTTAGATATTCTGACTTAGAGCTGACTGCTCTGATTCTGTTCAATTCTATGAAACATCTGTGACATCCTTCGTGGGGTCGATCCGTACACAATGCGGACCAGGTCACATTCATTCATTCACTATTCATTAAATGAATTTATTTAGAGCCTTTTCAATGGGTCTACTCAGAGGCGCTCCCAACTACAACGCAACCATATAAAACCGTCTTCTTATGAGAGAGGACTCAGAGGAATGCTTGATAAGAGTTCTAGAAAGGAAACTGGGCGTCAAGTGTAGGCCATTCCAGGTCGACGATCGGATTCGCGTATCAGGTTCTACCACCATAATACTACCTTACGGTCCTTACCCAAGGTTGATGATATTGTCAAAAGAAAGTTTCTTTTGAACATGTCATTTGACTTTGCGTAATTGTAGGCTATTATATTATAGATCTATGCTTCTCGTGCATTGCTACTGTGCGGTCACTGGCAGTCTACACATCCACCTCCGCCACGAAGTGGAAAAGAGACAAAATATAATGTCCAGGATCTGACAACGTTCATGGGCCGTGCGACAAAGCTTGCTACGTTCGTTCAGAGTGCACCGGTTCTAACTCCAATGCATTTAGGCTAGCAATGGAGTTGCACCATTGCACTCTAAACAGATTTAGTCATTTATTATTTTGTGTGTTTATAAAAATTGCTATTTTTTTAATTACCGTATCAACTGAGTAAAATGATTGTTGGTTGCACAACTCGTAGGTCTATTTATAAGCCAACAGGCACTTCTATTAATTATTTCAACTTGCTTTAATTTGGATTCTCTTATAAAACCTAAAGATCAGGAATAAGCTTACCATAACTGCTCTTCTTATTATTGTCCAGAATTTCTGTCACCGGTGTCACAGAATAATCAATCCCACCTCTTTAAGGCTATCCGGGTGGAATGAATTGATCTATCCCCCAGGATGGAATATACCGGTATATACTATACGGGGATTAAACCATTCTATCCGAATTATTGGAAAAGAGTAGCCTATAATTGAAAAATTATGCTGTAATCAAAATTTAAAGTGACTCTAATTATTGTTTTAAGTATTTTAAGCGGTGTTCAGAGCAAGACAACTCGAATTGTTTCAGTGACTCTATGTGTTCGTAAGTGTTCTAAATGTTCTAAGTGTTCCAAAAGAAAACAAAAAACAAAATTATCTAATAGGAATAAACATACCTGTTAGTGTCGTTCAAAACAGAACAGATGAAAGTCAATTTGCACAAATAAGTAGCCTACACGCGGAAGTGACTTTTTCAACTTCTCTTCACCGGGAGAGGATACGATTAATACGGGGAATACTCTATTTTATGACACATGCCCCAGTAGCCTAATAAAGACATTTATAAATTAGCAGAAATAATAGTAATAGATCTAAGACAAAATCGCGATTTGTCGATTAGGATTAGAAGCAGAGGATCACATGAGTGTGATACGAATGCTTTTGAACTGGCCATCGCAAGGGTCAGTTTTGCGTGGATATCCCGTGGCGTGATGAATTAGATCTACTTGTCAAAGTCTCTCTAAGCCTTGACCTTCCTAGATTCCGCAGTGGCAGCAAAATGGCTATTGCCGACTTAATTTCGTATAGAACACTGGTGATTATTCAGATCTCTATGGCACAACTTCAAATTTTTAACCATTAGTGTAATTTATTGATAATTTGTGAAGTTCTGAAAGCTTGAATCACATCGATATTCCAATCAAATAATGATGATGCCGTCCATCCTCATTCTTAAGGGTCGGAGACCAGAGGCAACGACGGCAGCTTCCTCCATTCCTCTCTGTCCTGAAAAAGGACAAATAGGCTCTAATCAATACTACTTGCATGGGCGACCTAAAGAAAGGCAAAGCACTATGGTCACGGTTAGATTTAAACAAGAGCTTCAAAGTACAAGGCAGAAAAATTGACAACATGTTTATTTTTCGTAGGGATGTGTAAATCGTAGATTTCTGAGTTCCACTTTGCATAGATCTATCATTATAGCGTCATTGGTGCTTCAGTGCGAAGAAATTTCCGAAACACATATTATAAAAGGAGCAGGCCTAGTTAGAAAACTGATCTCAATTTCCCAGAGGGAAATACAAGTGCCCCTCCTTGTATCTATTTGCTGGTGACCTTGCTTACCGAGTAAAATGAGTTTAATTTAAAAATGAATCTTTGCATTTTGGAAGAATCGACTTTTGAGTAAGCACAAAAATTGTGCATAACTTTGGACACGGTTGATAGAAGTTGTTACAATAGCAAGAACGTTATCGTTGATTTCCTTCCTCTGAATGCCTTAATTCTTAAGTCTTATTACTATTATTGGGTCGTATTGATCGCAGCACTCGCACAGCTGACATCCGTTATCATCCCTCCTGAAACTCTTCATGCACTTCAGGTCACACGGCTCGGGCTTTGGACAAGGATCTACAATGCAAATCGATATTATGTCTTCTATAATATAATCGAACATTCGTTTAATTGACGGAAATCCTTCTGTCACAACGCTCAAGTGACAGCATAAATTATCAACTTATCTGGTCGACCCTATGATGATGATGATGGTGATGATGATGATGATGATGACGACGACGACGACGATGATGATGATGATGATGCTGATTATGACGACGACGGCTACAACGATGACAATGACGATGAAGATGATGATACGGCGACGACGATGACGATGACGTTGACAACGATGATTACTATTAGTATTACTATTTTCACTATTATTATTATCATCATCATCATCATCATCATCGATATTATTATTATTATTCTAATTATCATTATTATTATGGATTCGTCGCGACCTCGCCATAACTTAGCCTAAATCTATAATGCTCTCGCAATAACTTACCCACTCATGAGATTGTTTTCAATATAGCCTATCACAGTTAAAGCTGAATCTTCTCAACTCGAACTGTGGAAAAAGATTTTTATGCAATGTAATTATGTGAAAAGCAGTTTTACTTCCGACAAGAGATAGGCCTATCTTTATTATTTTCTTACCCTTAACACAGGACGGTTTCGGTTGCTCGTTGCACGGTGGCTTGTCACATTTCACGTCTATTAATCTGCAAACCTCGCCAGCAGTGCAGTTGAAGTCCTAGAATAATATTGTAATCGACTATGGTTACAGTAATTGCGGTTGCAATATTGAGAGATAGCCTACTGTTGTTGATGATTGAATGTAATGCAACGTTAATTAGTTATTGAATACAATGTAATGAAGGTACGTGATTTCTTGCTGATTATAAAGATCATGATATTGATGATTAGTAGAGTTTCGTATTGGCTACAATACCTTGCATGGATCTGGACAGATACATTTGGTAGGCTCATCGTTATTCTTCAACGTATAGCAATCTTCAAGACAAACTTCGCAGACTTTCAAAGACTTGCATTTGTCCTGACATGCCTCTCGAGACGTGAATGTGTTGGGACTTGGAGTGCAGCCATAATAACGGAAGCTCTCACAGGAATGAGTCGATGCATTGTAAGACCAACGGTATTGGGTGTCATTGAAGTCACCGCACAAGGTAGTGTTTGGAGTTCCCGTGCACGTCACTGTTAGAAATTAATACAAATTAGACACACTGCAAGAGAAGGTCTAATTACGTTACACAAATGTGGTGAGAACGTCGGTAGAAAGTCTGGATGGTCCTTCTTCTGTGAGATTGATTTTAAGACGATTTGCCAGTACAAAACATTGCAAAACAGCCGTCAGGAAAACAAGTTCAACATTCTGGCTCTCCAAGTAATTCAGTTGACTACGACGATGAGTGCATAAATAAACAAGAAGGTGAGTGAATAAGTGAGTGAATGAGGGAGTGAATAAGTGAGTGAATGAGTGAGTGAATAAGTGAGTGAATAAGTGAGTGAATAAGTGAGTGAGTGAGTGAGCGAGTGAACGAGCAGGTGAGCAAGTGAGGATATGAGCCATTGATCAAGTGAGTGAGTGAATGATTGGATGAATGAAATGAGTGAAATGAGCTAGCAATGTGCTGACAGGGTGGAAAGAAAAGCGAAATTGAGCGCATTTGTGGAATTAAATAAGAAAAGGGATGGGTCGAAGACATTTCCCCCCTGGACATACTTCCTCGGACACACCCCCAAAATAACCTCACGGACAAATCCCCCCGATTTAGCTTAGGACATTAACCCCCCCCCTTCAACAAAGCCCCACTGCCGATGCAAATAGCCTATTTCTGTAATTACATATAATTTATAAAGCGCGTTTCACAAATCCATGTTCTATTTAAATAGTAAAATTTCTTTTCATCGATAAAACTTCTACTTAGATAGCAATTAATTTTCTTCAATCCACTTCCATTTAGTCACTGCAAATATCCTATTTATGTAGGTATTAGCCTAATGATCAAACTTAGACTAATTGTCCAGTTTGCGGTGCTGTGTCAACTAGTTAGTGCCACATGGGTAGCCACCTGTCACTGTGGTTCAGGCTTGAGCTGATAACCTCTTAGTGTCGCTCAGTCATTCCGATATGAAACTAATACCTGCTGGCAGCATTCTTAGGTTGGCAATGCTGCATGGTGTTATTTACGATAGTATGAAACCTTGTCATCAATCCAGCTTCCATTTAAGCAAGAATATTTTCATCAGTCCAGCTTCCACTTCAGTAAAAATTGTTTTTATCAATCCGATTTCTACTTAGTGAGAATTCTTTTCATCAATTCAGCTTGCGTACTTAGGACTGTACGTCATTAGGAGAAGTAGGCCTACCACTTATACCAAGATGTTCTACCAGGGTGATTTTGTCCTACCCTGGGGAGGTTTGTCCGGGGTTTTTGTCAGTGGTTTTGTCCGAAGGTTTTGTCCAGGGGGAAAGGTCCTACACTCGTCAAAGATGCAGGCAGGCGACGGAATGACTTAAACGAGCGAGGGAACGATTGAAAGAACAGCTGAACGAATGAATAAAACATCGTGATGGTAGATACCATATCTTGGAACGCAGATCGGTCGTGGAAAACAAGGATCCCGGTTGCATTCAATCTGTCTCAGGACGCATACTTCATCTTTCGTGCAGTTGATATCCTAAAGTGAACCATTTATTTATGGTTTATTCCGATCAAATAAACACTGAAACAGTGGATATTTATGATGACGGTGACGGCGACGTGAAGAAGGAAAACAATAGTGGGCTTAAAAAACGAAAGTTTCTGCAAAATTATAGTGCGGGGATCTAGGGCAATGTTTTTACTGGTTTCTAGAGCTATCACTGCGAGTAGTCTTAAAGAGAACTCAAGAAACTAAATTAAATTTTTGGACAATTCAATCATTTATTAAACAGACAGACTGTGCAGACAGTATAATCCAGTGGTTCCCAACCCGTGACCCTAGTAGGCTAGCCTAGAAGAGCTGGTTCGAGGGACCAGCAGCTCCCCACTGACCGAAGTTGGTAGTAGCAGCTTCGTGTCACCAGGTTGACAAGCTTCACTCTACCTTGCGTCTACTTGTGTGACCAAAAAGAGCAAGTGTTCTCTACCGCGCAGTTCTTTTGACAATCGCAGATCGGACATCCATCAGGACCCATGACCCGTTCACAACCATCCATACACATCACTTCCTTACAAGTCGGTGTCACGACAGTTGTTGTATTAGACGTCCCTGAAACTAAGATCATCCACAGCCATCTGTTTCTCACGTTTTCTGCTGATGCCAGTCACGATCAGCAATTGAACTAATTATATTGCATCACATTACAAGTGTTACTTACCGTGCAGTTCTTCTGACAATCGCAGATTGGACATCCATCAGAACCCATGACCCGTTCACATCCAACCATACACATCACTTCCTTACAAGTCGCTGACGTATTGGTCACTTGCGTTGTCGCTGTCGTATCTAAAACCAAGATCATCCGGAGTTTCTCACGTTTTCTGAGCTCACTGTATTGTATTGTATTTTGTATTCTTTTTATACTTTTATATAGCGAATCTCCCAGTATGACTATTCAGAGGCGCTCTCAGCACGAAGACCTCAGGGGAAAAGAAATGTGTTTAAAGAATGAGAGACTGATAAGGAAAAATAGTCATTAGTTTAGCCCGTAATGCGGCAGGAAGGTCATCCCAAATGAAGAGACCAACCACATGTAGCAAACGCCCGATGTTAGGCAAAAACGGTCCTCGTCCTTGGAACAAAAAGGTGAAGACGACCAGAGAACGCATTGAGCGAGATGACGATGCAGATGGCGGCTTTTTGCATTTAGGCCTCTAGTTTGAGGGGTAGGCTATATTAGGGACATATCCCAGCTGTGCTTTGGAGACTAGATGATCAGAGGATCTCGTATTGAATGCATGAAGTGATAGGTAACCATGTGTAGGTCCATGTATACAGAGATAAAGACTATACACAAAAAGCTACATAGCGACATCAAGCACAATATTCAGTCACTGACCTTGTGCGTTGACCATTTGGATGACCACGAGAGCGATCACAACAGCTACAAAAGCTGACGTTTTCATCTTCCCTTCCACTAGATTTCCTCTTGAAGTTTTGTTGAAAAGCAGTTGATCGTTCGTTCAGTGTTTAGATGAAGAGCTGTTGATAGCAACGGAAATGAAGTAGTCTTACCAAGAATTTTCGATGATTAGGCCTAACTACCAGAATTTGTTATTCGATCACATTATCCATTCTAGCAATCAGCCACATACACATAGGCCTATAATTATTATTATACTAGCTGAAGCACCAGGAGTTGCCCGGGAATTTTAGGATTCGGCCGTTCCCGGCCAATCCCTCCCTCCATCTCTCCCTCCCACCCATATTATTATAATATAGTAATACCATATGGTATCATCAACCAGTGAATACTTTCAGTCAAAGAACTTACCTGTCCACCAATTAACATCTAACCAACGAACGAAACAATCTTCTAACCAAATGCCACACATCAATAAATAATTATTATTTCTGTCTGGTTTTATAGCAGCGCCGCTGAATAATTGGTTTCGCAGTCAAACAATCTGCAGTGCAGTTTTGCAATTTAAATCTATCGATTGTAATTTTACAAGATCTAATTGAGAAACGATGAAAAATCAATTATAATTTAGCAGAGCACGATATAATAATTATTCTAGACCTGTGGTGGGTCGATATGAGGTTACGGAGGGGGCGCCCACACATAGGGGCAAGAGGGGGCACTTGCCCCCCTCTGGAAAGTTGAAACCTATTTTCATAATTACCACTTTTTGGTTGTTAGCAAATTTCTTTGCACTAAAGAACCTATTATTCATAATAAAAATCATAAGAAAGTGAAACTGAGACATTTATATAATGGGAAACCTCTATGAAAAATACCCATGCATGTTCTAGATTTCCTTATTTGCATTGGAAGGGGTTTTTGTAAAGAATGTGTCACTGCACTCATCATCCCAATTTTCTTTGAATTTCCACATTACAATGACAGCATTATAAGTTGTCTAAGCTCTAAAGAATTTGCTGTATTTCAGTGCTGTCATGAGCGGTCGAACTTTATTAGGCCTACGACCCTGGCATGACCAGTCCTGCTGAGGTCGGTAGACCTATAATAGATCTGGCGTGGCCAGTGAAATTGTAGCTCCCCCCACCCATTGTGAAAACTTTCTCGTTAGGCATACCTTGATAATTCTTTTAAATCTATTAGCTAAACTCACTAGCCTACTGAAGGTGTAATAGGCCTATAATATTCCATATAAATGACAACTTCGTAACGACTTTTTTGGGTTACAACTACATTTTGATCGGGGCCTATGTCATTTACATAAAACCGACGTTTCAATATCCAAGTTTCCATCTTGTCAAAAACCGGGACAATTCTGCCCTTTTGCTTAAGTCGTCGGAACACCGGGACGCACCACAAAAAACAGGGACATGTCCCGGAAAACCGGGACGTACGGTCACCCTACCCTATACCTATTGTTCATTCTCGTTCACACATAATAACGTTATCCTGCAATTTGACAGTCATACCTCGAGACGATAACACAATTCAAAAAGAGGTCAGTAGCCTAAGCCTATAGTTTTTCCTGCCAACAGCACGGCGGTTAAAGGCGCCAGTAGACCTAAAGTTAAAAAGAAAGCTAATGCATTTGGGTTCACAACAATAGTAGCCTACTAGGTTTACAGCTGCATAAAATAATGTGATATTATTAATTAAGATAGTAAAATAATTAAACAATCACCTTGGGCCCCTGGAGCTCGTGGGCCCGTGGGCTTTGCACACATTTTTGTCGTACCGCTACTATGCAGAGAAGAGCATTTTCCCTGGTGCATGGGTCCATATACACTGTGTCCACGATAAAGTAGAACCCACAATAAAGTTTCATAACTCGGTCAAAATGTTTAGGATTTGCCTGAAATTTTACACGTAACAATAGTGGACATATTTACACGAGATCCTAAAGCCGATTAGAAATATTCGTGAGTTTGCCAAATTTATGAGCGTTTGAAATGCAGCACCGAAAAATGCAACTTTCCAACATGAAAAAGCTGAAAAGAAGTAAAATTCAGCTAAATATGGTGCTCAGGATGTCATTTTTGTTCACGAACACACGACCATAGACGTAGTAGTGTAGTAGCTGTCCCGGAAGACACTCGGCTTCATATCCATAGCTGTGGCCGCCTAGCAGTCCAGACCTCGATCCGGGTGCATGTACCGGAGTAGCGCGTTTTTCGTTCCCGTATTCATGACATCGATAACCGTAGGGTGTGTGACCGTGCGTCTGATTGAAGAGTGGCAGCTGTTTGACCAGGTGATCATCGACCGGACATCAAACAGTAGCCTCTACGTCTATGGTCGTGTGTTCGTGAACAAAAATGACATTTTGATCACCATATTTAGCTGAATTTCACTTCTTTTCAGCTTTTTCATGTTGGAAAGTTGCATTTTTCGGTGCTGCATCTCAAACGCTCATAAATTTGACAAACTCACGAATATTTTTAATCTGCTTTAAGATCGTGTGTAAATATGGCCACTGTTGTTGTGTTTAAAATTTCAGACAAATCCTGAAAGTTTTGACCGAGTTATGACATTTTTTATTGGGTTCTACTTTATCGTGGACACAGTGTATATCTGAAATGCCAGAAATGGCCTCCCTCCCGCTCTTCGTTTGCTTTCCCGTGACTCTGATGGCTCTTTCTATTGTCTTCTCAAGACTTTTCTTTTTGACTAGGCCTGGGTTGGGAGAGCCTCTGAATAGCGATCTTGAAAGGGCGCTATACAAATTTATGTGATTTGATTGACTGATTGATTGATTGATTAATTGATTTCACACATGGCAACTACGCGACCAAGGTTAAGACCTCTGTTAATGGACTTGGATGAAGCATTTCTTGTTTGCTTGTTTCGGTGTTTTGGAAAAAATATAGCCTACTAGTCATCTCGTTTCTGGCACAATTTCAAATTTTTACAATAAGATTTAGTGTAATTTATTGATAATTTGTGCTGTTGTGAAAGCTTGCATAACAGTGAGATTCCAATCAAATAGCCTACACTTAATCAATTATGATCAACTATTTGTATGGGCGACCTCTGTGAAGATAAAGCACTACGGTATCGGTTAGTTTCTAACAAGAGCCTGAAACTGCAAGACAGAGAAATGAACAACATGTTTATTTTTCGTAGGGATGTCTAAACGTAGATTTCGGAGTTCTACTTTGTATATCATTGTAGAGTCATTGGTGCTTTGCATAGAAATTTATGAAAATAGTAGTTAGAAAACTGATCTCAATTTCCAGGGGAGACACAAGTGCCCCATTGCCCTATTTTCGGGCGATCTTGCTTACCAAGTAAAACGAGTTTAATTTTAAAATGAATCTTTGCATTTTGGAAGAATCAAGTTTTGTCAAACCAAATTTGAATGTGCATAACTTTGGACCCGGTTGATATAAGTTCATAGAATAGAAAGAAAGTCATCGTTAATTTCCTTCTCTTGAAAAAAATTAAGGTTATAAGCTTATTCAAACACGCAAAAAAGTTATTACCGGACCTTTAGTGGACAAATTGTAGAAAAATCGACTCAGCAAATTATCGGGAAAAGTAGAGACTTGACAGAGTTGTTGAGTACACTACACTGACGAAAATACTAAAAGTCCTCATTTATCCGTGTTGTGCTCGAACCGCCGTAAGCAGATAAATATATTTTCATGGGCTCTAGAAACTACACGCCAACAATTATAGTCTTGTTAGCAATAATTAAGCTTATTTACCGAACGCAGTTATTCCGGTGTTGTCTGAAATTTCTGACCGGACAGTTTGTGTAAATACCGGACAGTCCGGTTCATTACCGAACAGTCCAGTTCATTACCTGTAAATACCGAACAGTCCAGTTCATTTCATGGGCTCTAGAAACTACCCGCCAACACTAAGTCTTGTTGCCAGCAATAATTAAGCTTATTTACCGAACACAGTCATTGCGGTGTTGTCTGAAATTTCTGACCTTGCAACCCTATTCAGTAACGGTTCAAGAGCGACTGCCTAAAAATCAAATTTGTTTCGCCATTTTCCAAGATGGCGGCTCAAGCACAGCACGGATTTATGAGGACTTTTGGTATTTTCGTCAGTAGGGTGTACTTAACAACTCTGCCAAGTCTCTACTTCCTACTAATTTGTTGAATTGATTGATGTTTTTTGTTCTACCAAAATTCTATTACTACGTATTGATCGCAGCACTCGCAGAGCTGACATCCGTTATCATCCGTCTTGAGACGCTTCATGCACCGCAAGCCACACGGCTCGGGCTCTGGACAAGGATCTGCAATGAAAATCGATATTATTAGACCTAGGTGATTTTTCATGTAAAGGGACCCACTGACTGATTAGAAGTGAGAAACTCCCCAACACCATTTTGCATACGGGACCCCTCCCCATGGCACACAATGGACTACTTCTGTCATAACGCGGGAATAGGCCTAACTATTGTCAAGATTATGACTGCTACAGCGTTAGAAACTGAAATAGTCGACCCTACGATGATGAGGATGGTGATGATGCTGATGCTGATGACGATGACGACGACGACGACGACGATGACGATGACGATGACGATGATGATGATGATGATGATGATGATGATGATGGTGATGATGATGATGATGATGATGATGATGATGATTACGACGACGACGATTTTGATGATTACGGCGACGACAATGATGATAACGACGACGACGATGATGATAATGTTGATGATGGTGATACGACGACGATGACTTTGACGAAGATGACAATGCTGATGATGAGTTGTTATTATTTTTTATGCCCCAAGGTATTTAGGATCCCTCAGGGACTTAAATAGCCTAATAATTAAGAACAGAATTTTTTTAAACATCTGGAACGGCACCTAGTCGTTGTTGAAATCCTGCGCTGGAAACATACCCCGCAGTCGATCGAGTCGATCAATCGAGTCGATCATAACTCGGCCAAGTCGAGTCGATCGAAAAATCGTCGACTCGATCGACTTGCGAGTCGAGTCGATCGTGAGTCTTGCCAAGTCGAGTCGATCGAAAAATCGTCGACTCGATCGACTTGCAAGTCGAGTCGATCGTGAGTCTTGCAAAGTCGAGTCGATCGAAAAATCGTCGACTTGCAAGTCGAGTCGATCGTGACATTCGTGAGTCTTGGCAGGTCGAGTCGATCGTTATTTCATCGACTCGAATCGACTTAGAAATATTTCACTTAGGCCTACTCTATATTTCTTGAAGTCTCAAAGTGACCTGCAAATTACAATGGTCCTAACTTACGTAATATAGGCTAATGATGCAATTCAGTTTTTGCACATAAGTGCAGCTAATGAACCTTTTGGCAACTGGCGATTTCGTGTTAGTGGAACTGTGAAAGTTAACTATTATAATAGACGTGCGTTTTTGATGTGAGTTGAACGAATACAGTGCCGGATATAGAGAAATTTTGAAAGGGGTAAAAAATTTGACCTTGGGCCGAAAAAATTTTTCGTTCGTCTTCCGCCGAAAAAATCCTTATTTTAGTCTTTCGCCCCAAAAAACATCTAAAAACCCGTGGCAACTCAGGTTATTTAAAATCTGATGACTTTTTAGTCATGTGCAATGCCTACTTTCTCGGAGTTTCTCCCTCATGCACCTTCCTGTTCCCATTGCATTGATTTACAGCTTCTTGAAACCTGATGGGAGAGGGGCCACGTCCTGTGCAAATCTTTGAATGTGGTGGAGGCATTGCCGGATTCCTCTTGGATCCGCTCTGAATGAGCATGATACATGCGCATATTATAGGCCTGTATATAGTGTATAGTTTATACATGTTGAAGTTAATTTTGATAATATAAAACGGGGCATTTTATGACGTCACTTCGTTTATGATACAATAATGTACAATTAAATAAGTTCATTTAGAAAACAAAATTAGGTCAATTGTGACGTCAATTCGATCATGATACAGATCTACTATCATATAACTTAATTAATTTTGAGAATACAAAACTAAGCCTATGATTATTGTAACGTCACTCTGATTATGGTACTATTTTACTATTATATTATAAGTTCACTTCGAGAATTAAAATAACTAGGCCTATTATGACGTCACTTCGATTATGATACAAAATGTACTATCATAGAAGTGCATTTTGAGAATATAAATAAGGCCTATTGTGACGTCACTTCGATTATGACACAAATGTACAGGGCCTATTATAGGAGTGCATTTTGAGAATATAGCCTAAACAAGGCCTATTGTGACGTCGTTTCGATTATTATACAGATCTACCAGTATATTATATTCATTTTTAGAATATAAAAGGGACCTTTTATGACGTCACTTCGATTATGATACAATTTTAGGCCTATTATAATTATATTAATATAATTTCACTGAGAAAACGAAATTGGGTCTATTGTGGCATCATTTCGATTGCGATTGTAGACTAATATTGTTTCATTTTCATAATACAAAACTGCGGCTGTTTAAACGCAACATCGCTCTGATTATGATACAAATCTAATTATTATACGTTCAGTTTGAGGATATAAAACTAGGCCCATTGTGACGTCACTTAGATCATGATACAGATCTACTAATAAAGAAGTTCACTTTGAGAATAAACTAGGTCTATTGTGACGAACTTCGATTATTACACATAATTTTATCTATATCGTAATAATTATTGAAGTTCATTTACAGAATCTAAAAGGTCCATTGTGACGTCACTACGATAACAGTACAAATCTACTATAAATTCGCTGAGAATACGAAATTAGGCGTACTGTGACGTCACACAGATTATGACACAGATCTACTATTGTATGATTTCATTTTGAGGTCACATAACTGCAGAGGTGAGCAAGAGACAAAAATTGGTCAAGTCGACGAAGTCGATCGAGTCAATCGTCGGTCGAGCCAAGTCGATCGAGTCGTGGAAAGGTCGGCGAGTCGACGAAGTCGATCGAGTCGATCGTCGCGCGAGCCAAGTCAATCGTAGCCCACGACTCGATCGACTGCGGGGTATAGCTGGAAAGGCACCGCTGAATGCAACGCATTGAATTGCTGGATCATAATACTGATGCGCTGATGTAGTTAGGATGATGTTATTATTATTAGGCCTATTATTATTGTTATTATTATTATTAATCATTCGTCGTGACCACGCCATTAGCTCTCGCAATACGTTTCCCACTCATATGACTGATTGAATAGATCACAATTAAACCTTAATCTTGTTAACACTTTAAAACAGATTTGGATGCTTTGTAATTATGTGAAAGTCAGTTTCACTTTCGTCAAGAAATATCTTTATTTCTTACTCTTAACGCAGAACGGTTTCGGTGTCGTGTTGCACGGTGGCTTGTCACAGACCACGTCTACTAATCTGCACACCTCGCCGTCTGCAGTGCAGTTGAAGTCCTACAATTATAATCGACGATGGTTACAATAATTATGGTGGAAATGTTGACGATACTGTTGATTATTGAATGAAATGCGACGCAGGTGACTGATTTCTTACTGTTCATGATTAAGCAGCGTTAATCACTTATTGAACATAATAAAATGACGGAATATGGTTTCCTGTCGATTATGATGATCACGCTGATGATTAAGCAACGGTAACCAGTAAGTTATTGAACATAATAGAATGAAGGTAATGAAATTACTGTTCCTGTTGATTATGATGATTAATGTGATTTCCTTATGACTATGATCGTGCTGATGACCAAAGAATGTTAGTGAGTTACTGAATATGATGCAATTAAGGTCTCTGTTTCCTGGCTGATTTATGATGATCGTGTTGATGATTATGGAACGTTGTTCAGTAGATAGAGTTTCGGATTGGCCATACCTTGCATGGATCTGGACAGATGCATTTGGTAACCTGGTCCTTCTTGAACGTATTGCAATCATCTCCACAAGCTTCGCAGACGTTCGGAGACTTGCATTTGTTCTCGCATGCCTTCAGAGACGTGAATGTGTTAGGACTGGGAGTGCAGCCATAATAACGGAAACTCTCGCAGGAATGAGTCGATGCATTGTAAGACCAACGGTATTGGGTGTCATTGGAGTCACTGCATAAGCTGGTGTTTGGAGTTCCCGAGCACAACACTGTTAAAAATTAATACAAATAATAGCATGATAACGTTGTTAAGGTTAAAGCTAGAAATTCATGTTACAAATGGCATACTAATAGAATGTCTGGATACAAAAATAATTGCATTACAATGTGGGGCTTAGGAATGAACTTGAAGTCTGGGTACAACAAATATTCACATCATAATCATCTTATCTAATTGATTCTTATCTCATTTAATTTATTCTCATCTTATCATATCTTATCTTATCTTATCTCATTTAATCTCATCTTATCTGCAACAGAAGGTCTAATTACATTAAACAAATGCGCGTAAGAAAGTCCGTTGAAAGTCCAGTTGTTCCTTCCTCAAGTGAGATTAATTTTTAAAGGATTGACCGATAAAAGGATTGCAAAAGCCCTCACGAGTACAACTTGAACGTTCTGGTGGAAATTATTAGGTAGAGGGTTATTGGACGAGTGAGTAAATGGGAGAATGAGTGAATGAGCAAATGATAAATTGATTGATTGATTGATATATTAATTGATTGAATGATTGAGTGAGTGAGTTAGTGAGTGAGTTAGTGAGTTAGCGAATGAGTGAGTGAGTGAACGAGTGAGCAAGTGAGTGAATGATTGAGTGAGTGAGTGAGTGAGCGTAAGTGTGTGAGTGAGTGTGAGTGAGTGAGTGAATGAGTGAGTGA
>OX243820.1:27369299-27384299 GCA_945859605.1 Lumbricus rubellus | reverse complement strand
ATAATAATAACGATCATCTGGCAAAATCAAGGTCATTAGGCCTATTTAAGATGTGATCCAATAAAATCGTTTTCTGTTACTTTTTGTTGCGTTATATCATTGAATCGTAAAAATGTCACTGAAAGTGATGTAAGTCTTTTGTTCCGTTTGAAAGAGTTTGCTGACATTATTTTTGGCCATTGTTCAGATAGGAATGGCCTCTAAGTCTGTAAAATTTGATTTTAACATGCTTACCGCTAGCCGTGATAATGGAAAATAGGCCTAACCATAGGAATCGCTTTTTGGCCAACCCTGTAGGCCTACATTGTACAATGTAGCCTACGTAGGCTACGTGCGTATCAAATCAGACCACAAGGTTTTTTTATTGTATCGGACGGCAACTCCTAGAATAGATCCAATTGTATAATCTACAGAGATTTATCATAGCCTACACAAAAATGTTATTTAAGCTTATCGACTTCAACAATATTCAATCACTGACCTTGTGATTTGACCCCATGGTTGACCATGAGAGCAATCAAAACCACTACAAAAGCTGACGTCTTCATGTTAACTTCCTCTGATTTCCTCTTAAAGTTTCGTTGAAAAGCAGTTGATCGTTCGTTCAATGTTTAGATGACGCACTGTTGAAAGCAATGAAAATGATATAAGAACTTATGCCTACCAAGAATTATCGATGATTAACTGTCAGAATTATTTATTCTAGCAAAACAATCACATACATGGTAGCATCAGCCATTAAACCTACCTGTCTTCCAAATAAGCATCTAAACAATAAACCACACAATCTTCTCACCAAATGCCACACAGCAATTAATTCTGTCTGGTTTTATAGCGGCGGCGCTGAATAATTGGTTTCGCAGTCAAACAATCTGTGCAGTTTTGCAATTTAAATCTATCGATTGTAATTTACAAGATCTAATTGAGAAACGTACTGAACCACCTCCCCTGGAGAGGTGGTTCAGTACGTCCTCGTCGTCTCTCCCGGGCAATAGTAAAAAACCTGGCTAAATCTGAACCGAGGATAGGGGAGAGACCTGATCAGTCGCCCTTCATTCCTAAATGATCATGAAACTTAACCACGGAAAGCACACCAACCCAAACAACAAAAGAGTGGAGAGCTACCATGGGAAAGCGACTGACGCGTGCTGAAGGCATCGCCGGACGGCCATAAGTCAAGTCAAAGTAAGTCAACGAAGAAACGATGCAAATAAATTTTAAGGTAGAGCGCGACATAATATTCTAGACCTAGGGGATTCGATGCAACAGAGGGAGAAATTTTGAAGTCTATAAACATCAAATATTCTATTTGAATTAATTATAACAATTGTTATATCCTTTTAGTTAATTAAATTTTAGGATTGTGGCCCCCTAAATGCCCTAATGTCCTTCAACTAAGAAAAAGTGGCCCTCGTGTCCTCCAACTTAGAAAAAGTGGCCTTACAGTAAAAAAAAGGTTGGGAATCACTGGCCTAGATCTACAGTGGATACTGACCGAGAGGAAATGATAGCGTGTAGGCCTACTCACCACCGGGAAAACGACATCGTGTACTCACCTCTGAAAACGAGGGTACACAGTGTATACTCACCTCACAAACACCAATGGAGTATTATAGACCTACGCAGGAAAAATCGCGATTTACCCAAAAACTATCGGAGTAAAAAATAAATTTTTTGGGCCAAAATATTTCTGACGACATTTTTTAGTCATCACAATTTCTGACGAACTTTTCTGCTTAGTCATTGGATGATTTTTGATGATTTTGCCCGAAAACCTTCATTACGACGTAAAACGCTCTAATTTCGTGTTTTTTCCTTCATAAATAGCGCGCCTTTTGTATGCTTCCCCTGCATGGTTTGGCTTTGCTAATTCTGGTCCGCGCGCGTGTCTTAAAGCAACAATAGGGGGAATGGTGCGGTTCAACTTTCTGCCTGCCGCCCAAAGGTAGTATTCGATGATCTCTGTGGCCATGCTGATTCCTCCCTCTTCTCTTCTGTAATTGACAACTTCAGCCATGTCCTAGGTCTTCTATTACATCCCATTAAGAATGTTACCTACTCACTTCGTCCTCGTTCTCACACCCGTGAGATTCCTCATGCAGACTCATTAACCAGATGTGGTTTTATAGCACGGATGATATTCAAGTGACTTTAATTTTATAACTATTTTTCTATTCTGTCTTTCCTTTCTCTTCCACATAGTTTCAAAGATGTCTGTTATGTTTTCTAGGTTGCAAACTATGAATTTTAAATTGTATATATAATATCGACTTTTATGATTTTACAAGCTACCTTTACATTCTGTTCTCACCCAATGTTCCCGCAGTACGTTTGCAGGCGGTTCAATAGAGTAATGTATGCTTACTTACTCGAAGAGTAGTCAGAAAGAGGTCCGATTCCGGTTGCCATGCAAATGGCCATGGCAGAGGATACAGAGCATAGTTGCTGAAGCGAGTTGTCAATTAGGACTAAAAGCAGAGGATCGCATGAGTGGGGTATGAAAGCTTTTGAACAGGCCATTGGAGGTGTCGGTTTTGCGTAGAAGTCCCGAGGAGGGATCATTTATTATGGAGACTCGATCCTTATCAAAGTGCCTCTAAGGCTTGACCTCCCTAGATTCTGTAGGCCTACTGGCAGCAAAGTGGGAAAATAGAATGGCTATAGTGCCGGTGATTATTCCGATCCTTCTAGCGCAACTTCAAATTTTTACATTAGTATAGGCCTAATTCATGTTTTATTTTTTATGTGATGATATGTACCTTGTGTGCTTTTCTCTGGCTCAATAAAAAAAATTTGATTTGATTGATTTGATTTGATTTGGTTATTGATAATTTGTGCAGTTGTGAAAGCTTGCATTATAGGGCCTACATCGAGATTCCAATCAGGTAGGCAATAAGCCTAATGAATACTATTTGTATAGTGACCTCGGTAGAATTAAAGCACTATGGTCACGGTTAGTTTATAACAACAGCTTCAAAACGCAAGAAATAAAAACTCAAGAGCATGTTTATTTTTCGTAGGGATGTCTAAACGTAGGCTAGATTTCTCAGTTCCACTTTGTGCGTTATTTATAGCGTCATTGGTGTAGTGTGAAGAAAATTGATTTGTGAAACGCCCAAAATAAGTAGGCCTAGTTAGAAAACTGATCTCAATTGTTCAATCTCAATTGTGCACAACCAGGGTGATGTCTTGGGGAACCTGCCAGCAGTAACGACTGAAAAGTCAAAACACAATATAGTAGGCCTACAGTGAATATTGTGGTAGCACCTGCCTCTGAAAAAGTCATAATTATTCATTCATTCATTCATTCAGAGCATTTATATAGCGCCCCTTCAAGAAACTACTCAGAGGCGCTCCCAGCCCAACCACGAACAAAGAAAAAAGACTTGAGGGACTTGTAGAACGCAGCCGGATGGACCACAAGTAGTATCAACTGCCAATATTTTTCTGTGACGAAATTGAGATAAATGATCAGAGAGCAAGAAAGAAACTGTTCCTGTCTGGTCATCCAAAAAATGTAAACATGATAGGATACCAATGGGGCTTATCCCATCTTCACCTATGAGGACATTCAGAACAGTGATGCCACTGCCCACTGACTTTCAGTCTATAAGCCTATGCTCAATGATTGTTCATCTGCGAAGAAATTCAGAAAGTGATAGCACTGATACTCAGTTTATCCTCACCTGTGAAGAAATTCAGGCGAGTAAAGCAGCGTTTAGGAATTTATAGTGGCTTCATGTAATGCTTGACGTCTGGAGCACAGACATTTCCCCCTCGAAAAAACCCCAGACCCCCCGGATAAAACCCCGGACAAAAACTCTGGGAAGGACAAAACCCCACCTGGTAGAACATTATATTGCGTATAAGTGGTTGCGCTATAAAACGGCGGTCCTAAGTACGCAAGTTGGATTGATGAAACGAATTCTCGCTCAATAGAAGCCGGATTGATACAAAATAAATTTTACTTAAATGGAAGTTGGATTGATGAAACTGTTCTTGCTTAAATTAGAGCAGGATTTATGAAAATGTTTTTGCTTAAATCGGAGCTCAATGGACAAAAATAAATGTTATTTAATAGAAGTTGGATGAAACGATATTTTGCCTAAATGGAAGCTGGACTGATGACAAGAATTCATGCTGTGCTAAATTACACAAACATTTATTAGCTTCATATCGGAGTGACTGAATGACACTAATGAGTTATAAGTTCATGCATGAATAACAGCGACAGTTTTACCTGTTTGACACTGCATGACTAGGCTAGTTGACACATCACCGCGAACTGGATAATTATCCTAAGTGTGAGCAAATGATACCCACAGAAATAGGCTATTTGCGCAGCAAGGTGAGGAATTGTTAATGTCCTAGGCTAAATCAGGAGGAATTGTCCGGGTTTTTTCCGGGGGTTTGTCCGGGGGATGTGTCTGGGGGGATATGTTCTACACTCTTGACGTCTAGTTCTCTTGTTCAGAAAAGCCATTACCACGTTCTTCTGCCTACTGCTGCTGGAAAGCGTAAAGATGGAGCGAATAGGCCTATTTAACAAGGCTGCATGAAGGCAAGTGCGTGCAAAGCAAGTCTATAGAGGAAAAGTGCACAAGATGGATCAAAGAGGAGGCTACCTTCTGCGATGGCAGGTACCTAAAAATGAAATGACAATGGAAGCCGAGAAACATAAAATGCATTTAAAACACAGAAATTAAAAAATCACAATAGACGTATGTCTTGTGTGCTTTTGTAATTGTCGTTTATCTTATCTTATCTTATCTTATCTTATCTTATCTTATCTTGTCTGACCATTTATAAAGCGCTTCTTGCAGCAAGAGCCTTTCAGAAGCGCTCCCAGTGCGTTTAACTCCGAGAAAAAGGCAAGTTTTTAGACGAGAGAAAGATGAGGATACACTACCAGAGAGGATGGCAGAGCGAACTGATGGGGGAAGCCCATTCCAAAGAGAGGGACCAATGCAGGCAAATGATCTGGATTGCGCCATGGCGATCCTGACTCGGGGACAAAGAGGTCAAGCCGATCAGAGGACCTAAGAGGACGCAGCGAAGTGGCAGAAAGGGGGCGAAGTATCTGATCACACAGATACTTCGGAGTAAGACCCATTTGAGACTTGATGACCAAAATTAGGACCTTAAATTGTATACGGGCCGAGAGTGACTAACTGACTAGGACTTTTGTCTAGATATCATAAAATATTTAACATTGTTGTAATTTTTGTGATTCAAGTTTAATACATAGGCTAGTGTCAATTCTTTAGATTGCTTAGCAAAACGGATACTTGCGGAATTTCATGGAAGGTATCTTCTCATCATACTATACTTTGCTGTGTGCAAGTGTTTCATTTAATAAGTAAAACATAAATTCCTGCCTTTTGTTCTAAAGCAAAATTGTTGAATACGTAACCTATACTATTACTCCTGTCTCTGGGGTACGAAGGGCATGCCAGTCATGCCCTCAACATGGGGAAAGGGGCATGATATCTTTGCCCCACAGGCCGGGGCAAGAGTGGCCTTTTGGGTACCTCCATCCCAAGCCAGATTTTGGTAACGAAATCGTATCCAGTAGCAATTTAAGCAAGTTTATGAAAGCACCAATGATCTAACAATACTACGAAGCAAATTTTATGTTTATTGGTTTAATATTAAACATTTTATTCAACATTTTATGGCTTTACGGCATACGTGGTGTCGTATTCCCGTCTATTATGATAATTATTATTACTGTTGAGTATTGATCGCAGCACTCGCAGAGCTGACATCCGTTATCATCCATCTTGAATCTCTTCATGCACTTCAGGTCACACGGCTCTGGCTCTTCTAGACAAGGATCTACAATGCAGATCGGTATTATGTATTCTATTGTATATTCGTTTATTATAATTGACTGATATCCTTTAGTCCTTTATATGCCATGAGATCTCGTATGCAAACTGGTGTGGGGAGTTTCTCATTTCCAATCAGTCAGTGGGTCACTGGACATGAAAAAATCACCAAGGTGCCTGTCCTCCATGACGTCACGAATGGCGCAATGGCCAAATCGATATTAAGTGTCATACACCGTGTCTCAAGAAAACTTAACTGTGTCTCGAAGCTTGTCTCCACTGAAATCCATTGCATCGAGGCGGATGGCAAAGTGAATGGGGCATAAGCCTACTATCACGACAACCTTCTAGCCCAGAAGATACCGTCAGACATAAGCCGAATATCCCAGGGTGAGTTTATTGTCTTTCAACAGGATGGCGCCCCGGCGCATCGAGAGCGCGACACCGTCTCTTTCCTGGAGCGAGAGACGCCCGACGTCATCCCTCCAACACTGTGACCGCCGATTTAACCGGATCTTAACACAGTCGACTATAGCACATGGACTCATGGAGTGTGCTGCAGGAGATGGTTTACCGGTCGACAATAGCCAACGTCGACAAACTCGAAACGCGCCTGCTCAACGACTGGACGTGCTTTGACTAGTCTATCGTTCATGCTGCAGTGACCAGTAGCGTCGCCGTCTAAGCGCTTGGGTCCGTGTATGCGCGGCACATTTCGAGCACAAATTCTAACACTTTTAAGCAGATCTATCATAACAATTAAATAACTATGCTAAGTAAACCATATTTTACTTTACTGCGGCTAATTCAGTCGTCAGAAAGTTTGTTGCAAAGTAGGCTAATAAAATTCAAGCGTTATATGAAAAAAATGGTACATCTGTGTTTAACAAGGTAGTGCGGTGATACGAGTCAGGTGAGATGGAAAATTTATATATAGCATAAACTTTCAGCCATTTTGCCATCTATCTTCCAAAAGGTATTAAAATCGGTGGAAAAGTGACAAAGTTCTGACAGAAACAATTTTGCACAGTTTTTATTGTATATTCGTTTAATTGACGGAAATTCATGTCATTAAGCTCAAGTGGCAGCATATCAAGATTACGACTGCTACAGCGTAGAAAACTTAACTGGACGACCCCTCGAAGACGATGACGACGATGACTCTGGCAGCGACGACGACGATGATGATGACGATTATAATAATGATGATGATGATGATGGGATAAAAAAAAGAACCGCAGAACATAGAAAAATGGCGTCATTGGACATACGAACCTGCCTGACGGCAGAGAACGCGAAGAAGAAGAAGAAGAAGAAGATGATGATGATGATGATGATGATGATGATGATGATGATGATGATGATGATGATGATGATGATGATGATGATGATGATGATGATGATGATGATGATGATGATGATGATGATGATGATGATGATGATGATGATGATGATGATGATGATGATGATGATGATGATGATGATGATGATGATGATGAGGATGATGATGATGATGATGATGATGATGATGATGATGATGATGATGATGATGATCATGATCATGAATGATCATGATGATGATGATGATCATGATGATGATGATCATGGCGATGATCATGATCATGATCATGATGACGACGACGACAACGATGACGACGACGACGACGATGACGATGATGATGGTGATGATCATGATCATGATGATGGTGATGATGACGACGACGACAACGATGACGACGATGACGACGAGGACGAGGACGACGACGATGACGATGACGATGATGATGATGATGATGATGATGATGATGATGATGATGATGATGATGATGATGATGATGATGATGATGGCGGCGATGATCGTGTATATTATTGTTGTTGCTATTATTATTATTATTATTATTATTATTATTATTATTATTAATATTATTATTATTATTATTATTATTATTATTATTATTATAAAATTAGTATTGTTATTAATTATTATTATTATTATTATTATTATTATTATTATTATTATTATTATTATTATTATTATTATTATTATTATTATTATTATTATTATTATTATTATTATACAACAACAGTCGGATTATATAGTATTGTTACAGAGGCAATGTGGAAGAGAAGCAGATGGCGTTGCCCCGCTGGATTGCTATCGAGATTCTTTGAAGGAGGTAGCTAGTCTCGAGTTTGTCTTGTGTCGCCTCGGTCAACCTTCGTCCCAGGTCTAAGACAAAGTCCAGTCCTTCCGTACTCCAGGATCCGCTGCACTCCAATGCCACCGCCACGAAGTCATGTGTCCGGGTGATTGCGTCGTATTTGGTCCTTTTGGCAGCGGCTGCTCGGTTTGCGGCCTCCCCTGCTCCTGCTGATGTTGCTGCCAGATGCGATGCCGCAAAGGTGTCTGACACCGTCACGTCCCAAGTGAGACACTTTCCACATGTCCATGGAATGAGCGTCACGCCGTCCGGCCGTTTTCCGTCTTCCCTTGTGAGCCCTAACGGTTCCTTCTGAGATGGAATGTTGGCCCTTCTTAAGGAGCGCCACACAATATCATTCAGCATATTGTGACGTTGTTGTCTGCCAGAGTTTTTTCTGCATGCCAGACCGTGGAGTCCTCTGGCGTCGACTCTTTCGCCACAATGACACACGTGCGGTTCGCAGAGGGTTGTCCCGAGTCGCATTCCAACGGAAATCCTTATCACCTCATCGGACAGGCGTAGACCCAGAGCAGTTACCGGAGGTGCTAATAGCCAATCTCCCGCGTGTGGTGCCTGAGAGGCTAAGAGACGAGCCCGGTCAATTGCTGTATTAGACGATTCGTTCAGGGTTGTCCATGCCTTTATGATCCAGAGGTTGTCCCATTCTCTTTGACGATTAGCTGCTGATCCGGATGGTGGTTCGGATTCCGTGAGTGTTGTCCATGCTTTTAACGCTGCGTCCACTAGGTCGTCTGAGGTGGCAGCTGTTTCTGGTGGCAGTATGTTTGCCTGGAGTTCGCTAGTGCTCGCAGCAGATGCCAAGAAGGCAGAAAGTGCAAGCGTTGCAGCACAGCGAATTCCAAGGCCACCATCCTTCACCGGTAGAGATGCCTGAAGCCATTTTTCGTCCGATAGCTCCACATTAAGAATTCTTGATAACCCTGTTCTCAACAAGCAGTCAAATCTAGTGAGACTAGGACAGTCGACGCATAAGGCTGTGCGCATTGTGTAGAGGAGCTTTGGTACACTCAACCCATTACGTAATAGGATTAGAGCAGTGGTTCCCAACCTTTTTTGACTTGAGGGCCACTTTTTCTAAGTTGGAGGACACGAGGGCCACTTTTTCTTAGTTGACGGACCTTAGGGGGCCACAAGGTTAAAACTGTATTAACTAAAAGCATATAAAATTGTTATAATTGATTCAAAATATAATGTTTGATGTTATTGATCAACGTTAAAATAAAATAAGTTGTAATAGAAAATAATAATGTGTTCAATCCTGTCCAAATTGTTAATTTTTCATACATTTTTCATAATTGTTTGAGAGATGAGGGCCATTTTCTGAGGCCTGGCGGGCCATTTTCTGAGGCCTGGCGGGCCACTTTTGGCCCGCGGGCCACGGGTTGGGAACCGCTGGATTAGAGCATCGTGCGAGTGAAGCATGGACAGCCTCCCTATCGCTCGCTCCAGGTCTTCTGCCTTCTTATTCACTACCTTATCAATTGCCGGCCCAGGCATAAGAGGTGAGCCTAGCAGCGTCGCTTCTTCTAGTGGCGTGTTCTTGAAGCCGTAGAATGAGGGATCGTCAACCTTTTTGTCGGGATTTTGACAAATGACCTCACATTTCGCGCGGTTGAGTATAAGCCCAAGTTTAGCTGCCTCATTTGCAATTAGCTCAACGTCGTGGGCAACAACATCAATCTTGCCTCCCAGTGTCAGATCGTCTAGGAATGCCACTCTTAACTCTGATTTCAACTGTAGCAAGAGTGGGTGCAATGTTAAACAGAATTCTAGTGGACCCAACGGATCGCCTTGCTGGGTTCCTTCTTCTGATCGTAGAACATTTGAAACATGTTTCAACATCGGACTGCATGAATATGATGCATGAGCGAAGCGGTAAAGTTCCGGCATGTCTTTTGCAACTGCTTCCAAAAGTGAGTCCCTGCGAAGAGTGTTGAAAGCATTAGCGAAATCTAGCTTGACCAGAACATCATCATCCGTCTGCATCGAAGTGGCCCAGCGTCGGGTTGCATGTACTGCTGCTTCAGCGCCTCCAGGTACTCCAACCCCCAGTTGAACCGGGGCGAGTATTTTTGATAGTCTGGCAACAGCGTGGGCGTTCGCGCACTTGGCTGCCAAGCGTCGCAACGTGTATCCGACAGCGATTGGTCTGATTCCTCCATCTTTCTTCCTCAAAGCAATTAGATTTGCCCCGTAGATGACTTCGTTGACCTCGATCGGCACGGCTCCTTCCAGCATAAGATTAACCAGTTCACTCAGGTGGCGGATGAGTTTGCAGTCGACTCCAACAGAGATTAAGTCTTTGAGGTGTTGTGGAGTGATACCGTCTGGACCAGCGGCCGAGCCTGCAGGAAATGAAGAGATAGCCTCGATGATCGATCGCTCTGAGATCTGTAACGGAGCAAACCGATCTGAAACCTTTGGGTCACATATTTGTCTCCTGTCTGTCGGAGCTGGCGGGTGCTTCGTCTTTAGTGCAGCCAGCGTCTCAGGAGTGTCGGGAGCTGGTTCGTCATCACTGCAGATGAGGCGGATGGCAGCCTTGTAGTTACCATCTTCCAGTTTGCTGGCAACTGCCGATGCGAGGTGCTTTTCCGAATCACGTTTAATCGTACCTGTACGACGAACTGGCATTGGTTAAGTCTCGTCTTCGTCTGTATCGTAAACCGGTCCCTTCAATCGCCATTTCGTAACTCTAGCGATAATTATCCGCGTTAGCTTGTGTTTGACTCCCCCTCGTTTTGGCTTGGCCAGAATGCAGCCTCCAAAGGCCAATAGATGCGACCATTTCTCAGTGTCTTCCGGTTCCCTCACCACAGACTCTATGAGTTCACCCAAAAGGGTGGCGCATGATGCTATTGCCGATCTAGGAATTCGTTTGACAAGCGCGCCTCTTATGACCGGGTGCAAGAGTTTGGATACTGGAGGTACGTGAAGACGCTGTCCGTCCGAGTCTGGCTGTGTTTGAGCGGATATGCTGTTTTCAGGGTCGGCCGTACAGGAAGGTGACAAGGTCAAGTTAGAAACTAGTATCTCTGCAGGCGGCAGTTTTGTGATGTTACACGTAGCCGTCGTAGGTTTTGTGAGGCAGTCCGCAGGAGGCTGGTCAGAGCCTGGACACGGGGCGGAACGAGGACCGTGCCGATGGATGGTTCCGTCTGAAGCATGTGTCTTAAATGACGACCAACACATCCCGCAAACACCCTGCCCCTTACATGGTTTTTGACTCATTCGTGAAAATGTGACATTCATCGGTCCTTTTGATTTGAATAGACTGTTTACAGTTAGCGCCGCCATTGCAGCCAACAGAGCGTTGCCATTGACGATTGTGACGTCGTAGGCCTGTAAACGTTGCGGGCGGCCATCAGCTGAATTTTAAAAGGCGTCGTTATTAAATATGGTAGAAAATAGACTTGCTCTAACCGATCTGTGCTGATCAAATGTAGTTAATATTATAATCCAGATCACGACACGTAACGCAAGACGATGGTATAAAAATCCCTTTCGAAAGACTCCGGAATCCGCGTAATTTAAGCAAAACAGCCGGACGTTCAAATCTTACAACCTACTAAGTCCGCTGATGACAAAACGTATTATTATTATTATTATTATTATTATTATTATTATTATTATTATTAATATTATTATTATTATTACTATTATGATAAACAATTTTTTTTCAAAATAGATGCGTCCCTATTGTTGTCAGAACAATTCAGAAGAAAAATGATCGCTACTAGGATTCTTGGTACTCGTCTTCTGTGTTGTGTTTAAAAATAAATTAAAAGTAGGCTACCTCTTATTGCTATTGCGTCGTAGCGCTGTGTGCAGATGGACATTCGCTCGAATAGATAAGCTTACATAGTTTCTATAGGGTCGAATGTGGCGGCAGTCAACCGACGACCTAGTTCCATAATGAACTACATGTAGACAACTCACGACCTTACATATTAAAATTATTGTTCATAATGTTTCTAACGCTATCGGAACAAAGTTGTGGGTTGCAGAGAGATCAGCATATTTTGTCATTTTTTTTGCCCTGAGGTACTTCATTTTCCCCAGGGAATTATGGACTATTATTATTTGAAGAGTGTATGTCTGGTGGGTCAGGCCTCGTCTTCAGGGTGTGAGGCAAAAGCGCCTTTGAAAGCGACCAAGTTGTAGCGTTGAATGCAAGTGGACAGACGTTGATAAAGAAAGAAAGATTCACGTCTGTCACCAGTGATAGAAGAGATGCGGCTGCCAATTTCAATTATGAAGTCTGAGGCTGAAGGATTGAACGGACCCAATGTCTCTGTGGCCACAGGCTGAAAGATGTAGGAAGCGGGCAACTCTCGGTATTTCTGTTGTTATTATTATTATTATTATTATTATTATTATTATTATTATTATTATTATTATTATTATTATCATTATTATTATTATTACTATTATTATTATTATTACTATTATTATTATAGGTACCTAGGATCTCTAGGGATTTACAGAAATTATGCTTGGAGCTGTTTTTGTGTGTTTAGAAGATCAGGCCTCGTCCTCCGCAACAGTATTATTATTATATTTAATATAATTAATACCCTTGCCAGATAATGACAAGGGTATTAATGATATAACTAATATTATTATTATTATTATTATTATTATTATTATTATTATTATTATTATTATTATTACTATTATTATTATTAACGTTATGGATTCGTCGTGACCACGCCATTAAATCTACGGCGCTGTCGTAATGCGTTTCCCACTCATAGAGCTGTTCAAATAAATCCCAATTAAAGATTAATCTTGTTAACACGAACTCTGGGAAGAGTTTCGGAAGCTTTGTGAAAAGCAGTTTCACTTTCGTCAAGAGATATTTTTATTTCTTACTCTTAACGCAGGACGGTTCCGGTGGCGCGTTGCACGGTGGCTTGTCACAGACCACGTCTCTTAGTCTGCAAACCTCGCCAGCAGTGCAGTTGAAGTCCTAAAAAATCAATTATAGCCTAATCCACGAATGTGATAAGTGTCATGAGAAATTTGACGATGATGTCCATGAATGACCCCCCCCATATTTTAATAAGGATAAATGGTTTCCTGCCGATAATGATGATCGTGAGGATGAAAAAACAACTTTGTTCAATTATTGAACACATTGATCATGTTGATAATTATATACCGGTACAGGGTGGCTCAAAAAAAATGTACCACCGGATAAAATGCTATAACTTCGCCTATCGATTGAACTTTTTCTCCGAAAATTTTCCAATTTGTAGGGGAATGAATTTCCTACAATCCTTGAAAGCTTGAAAGTTTCATTTGAAACTTTGCATGTTTGCAAAAGTTACAGCTGTTTAAACTTTAAATTTCGTTTTTTTCAAATATTCGGAGAATCATGTTCCATTACATGTGATTTCATTGCAATTTTTTGGCAAATTGCAACACATAAAATGTTGATAATGTCATACAATCTCACTAAGAGCTGTAAATAAGCTGTTTGTGATGTAAGCTGTTAGTATTGATTATATTTTGCATATTAAGGTCTCAGTTTGTGAATCCGTTACTGAACGTCATGGGCAAAGTTTCTGCACATGATAAAATGGGAACTTGGACGTTACGTGAACAGAGACTGATTGGGACATCGCGCGGTCATAGCAAAAGACCTAGTGAAAAGGGGAGCCTGAATACAGTGAAGGTTATCTGCAAATGTGTTTATGTAACAGAGGTCAGATGTTGGAAGAGAGGCAGGGAGTTGTCGTTTGGTCTGACATGGAAAAAGCGCCATGCTCAGGAAATTCGCTTGGTATTCGAAAGGGTCAAGTTTGCAAAGCACATCATGGTTTCAGCATCAGCTTTGCTGGCACGTGTTATGGCTGCAAGAAAAGACTGCATTTTAATCCCATGCAGTAGGTTAAATGTCAAACCCGTCGCTGAACTCTCTTACCCAGAGCCATTGAAGACCAGGTATGCTCTAACATCCGGTTTTAATTTCCAGCAGGAAAAGTTTCAACTGAAACTTTCAGGGATTGTTGGAAATTCATTCCCCTGCAAATTGGAAAATTTTCATAGAAAAAGTTCAATCGGTTGCAAAGTTATCTCATTTTATTCGGTGGTACATTTTTTTGAGCCACCCTGTAGACCCTAAGAAACCTTAGCCAGCTATTGAATAGAATGCACTGAAGATAAATTGTTTCTTGCTGATTATGATGATCATGCTGGTGATTAGGAAACGTTGAATAATATATAGAGCTTCGTATTGGCTATAACCTTGCATGGATCTGGACAGATGCATTTGGTAGGCTCTTCCTTCGTCTTGAACGTAGAGCAACCTTCAAGACAAACTTCGCAGACGTTGGAAGGCTTGCATATGTCCTCACATGCCACTCGAGACGTGAATGTGTTGGGACTCGGAGTGCAGCCATAATAACGGAAGCTCTCACAGGATTGTGTCGATGCATTGTAAGACCACCAACGGTAAGGATGGTCATCAAGGCATCTGCCAGTGTTTGGAGTTCCCGAGCACCGCACTAGACAATTACATAATGATAGCGTGGCTAAGGTTACAACTAGAAAGTCATGTTACAAAATTATTGACATAACAACAGAATGTTCAGATATAGGCCTAAATTGTGTTGCAATGTGTGGCTGAGGGTATGAACTTGAAGTCTAAGTACAGACAACACTACAACAAAAGGTCTAATTATGATATTATTACAAAAATGTGGGCCAGTAAATCAGTAGAAAATCTAGTTATTCTTTCTTCTGTGAGGTTGATTTTAAGACGATTTGCTAGTAGCCTACAAAAACATTGCAACAGACGTCAAGAAAACAGGTTCAACTTTCTTGCACTTCTAGTATTCAGCTGATTACCAAGACGACTGCATAACTAAACTAAAAAAGGTGAGTGAGTAAGTGAGATAGTGAGTAGATTGTATTGTGTGGGGTGAGGAGTGAAAGCT
>OX243820.1:27361799-27366799 GCA_945859605.1 Lumbricus rubellus | reverse complement strand
CGCTGTCGTATCTAAAAAAAATTTGTCCGGAGTTTCTCACGTTTTCTGCTGATGCCAATTACAACCAGCAATATTATTGAGCTCGCTGTATTGTATTTTGTATTGTATCTATACATTTTATATAGCGCCTCTCACAGAATGACTATTCAGAGGTGGTCTCAGCAAGAAAAACGCTGGAGGAAAAGAAATGCTTTTAAAGAAAAGAGATTTATAAGAAGAAACGAGACATTAGTTTAGCCGTTAGTGCGGGAGGAAGGCCATTCTAAATGGAGAGAACAACCACAACAAAAGCCGGTGAGTAGCATAGACCTAATTATCATGAACGCTGGGCAATCAAAAAATAAATATTATATGTCCAACGCCACGACAATTGCTACAATGCTTCTATTCTAAACAATAATAATGAGGATTATCTGGCAAATATCGAGGCTATTTGATAACAATTTTGTGAAGATGTGACTTAATCAAATCGTTTTTGTTACTTGTTGTTGCGTTATATCATTGAATCGTAAAAACATTGGGTGGTCCAGTGGTCTCACTAAAAGTGATAATTATAACCTTTGTTTCGTTTGAAATTTGTGAAAAACTTGATTTTAAAATTAATACTCACTGCTGGCCATGATATTGGCAAGTAGCCTAACCTTACGGTCATTTTTTTTCAAACCCTGTATGCTACAGTGTACACACATGCGTATCAAATCAGACCAAATAGTTTCTTTTATTTATCGCCCAGCATCTGCAGTAATTTAATAAAGATTATATAATATATATTATAGGGCCTACACAAAATGTTGCATACCGACTTCAACATTATAGATCTATTCAATCACTGACCTTGTGCGTTGACCATCTGGATGACCATGACAGCGATCACAGCAGCTAAACAAACTGATGTCTTCATCTTCCCTTCTTCTGAATTTCCTCTTAAAGTTTCTTTGAAAAGAAGTTGATCGATCGTTCAGTGTTTAGATGACGAGCTGTTGAAGGCAATGCAAATGTATAGCCTAAATGTAGGTCCTACTAAACAGTTTTGGAGAAATGGATAGGACACATCTTAAGGAGCGACACCCTACTAAGAGACATCATTGAGGAAAGAATGCAGGGGAAAAGGATGCAAGGTAGACCAAGAACAATGATGCTGGACTGGATGATGACAGAGGAAAGATACAGTGGACTGAAAAGAGAAGTACATAACAGAGAAAAATGGCATCGTTGGACATACGCAGCGCCGGATTAAGGCATGTTCAACATGTTCGGCGGAACAGGGGCCCCCACACTTTAGGGGGCCCCCACAAATGTGTAACAAAAAATTTTCAAAGAAAATTTCGGCCACACCACTATTTTCCCAAAAATTTTGAATGACTAAAAAAAAAAAGTCGTCAACTTTTTTTGGCGGATAAAAAAATTGGTATGATTTTCCCAAAAATTTCGGCGGATGACTAAAAAAAAAAAGGTCGTCAACTTTTTTGGCGGATGAAATGGTATGATTTTCCAGAAAAATTTGAAAAATCTTCCGCAAAAAATTAAAGAAAAGGGCCCCCACAAAAATTCCCGAACAGGGCCCCGACATTGCTTAATCCGGCCCTGGACATACGAACCTGCCTGAGGGTATAGAACGTGAAGAGAGAGAAGACTAAACATATAGCAAAGACATGCACTCTGTGGAATTGTAGTCTATGTTAGTATTAGTGATTCGATCACATATCCGTTCAAACAATCAGCCACATCAAAAGTAAACTCAACCAGGGAAAATATTCAGTCATCGATACTAACTGACCGGCTATCAAACAGATCACCAACGAACTAAACTTCCTACTCACCAAATACCACCCAACAATAATTGCGTCTTGTTTTATGGCAGCGTCGCAGCGAAACAATCTGTGCAGTTTTGTAATTTTAGTCTATCGATTTTAATTTACAAGATCAAATTGCGAAACGATGAGAATCAATTTTAAATTAGCAGAGCGCAATTATGGCCCCCGCAGCAGCGGCAGCAAGGCTTTTTTAACGTGCAGTTGTAGGCTACACAAAAATGTGCAGTTGTAGGTAAAAAAATTTAATAGCAAGAGCTTGAAAAATGGAGGGCAGGAAATTAAGAACGTGGGTATTTTTCATAGAAATTTTCTTCATGTAAATTTTTCAGTTGTATCAATTTTAATGTGAATAGTTTCTTTTGTTGAAAAACAAAAAGTAGGCTATTAGTTAAAAAGTAGGTTCGTGAAGGGGTGCTAATAAGTCCATAGAATGAATTAATGGATAAATGGATGACAAAAATAGGTGTCAGTTTTCCAGGCGCAAGTAAGTCCCTCTTGTTACTTCTATAATTATAGCAATCGTGATTTCTAACTTCTTAAGTAAATCTTCGAGAATTTCTCAGCGCGCACAAAGCCACGTCAGAGAGACCAGCTTATTAGTCTAGTTATTAGTAAGTGCCACTCGAAAGATAATTCCTGGGCACCAGCTTATTCATGAGCCGCTGCATCGAGTTGTATGGCTGTCTAGAGGGTAGTCATAAAGATGTCCGAGTCAGCATCGTTGTAATAGGAGCAAAGTAGCTACTAATGAATGTGTTTTTTAGAATTGAAAGCAGAGTAGCTGCTAATATATGTGTATTTTAGATGATTAGTTTGGGGTTGGAGATTATGAATTCTTTTGAACAGGCGATACGCCAGCTTTTGAGTAGAAATCTTGATGCGTGATAAATAGAGCCCCGTATCAAAGTTTCTCTACGGCTTGGAAAGTTGGCCTCCCTTGCTTCTGCGTGAATTAGTAAAATTGGACAAAAGTCCATGAATGCAGGATGCTGCACGCTTGGATTTTTTTAACCCCGAAGAACAAGCAGGTCTCCCTGATTCAATTGAAAAAATTACATTGGTATATTTTATTAATAATTAATTGTGCGGTTCTGAAAGGTTGCATCACAGCGAGATTCCAATCAAGTAGGCTAGCTTTATAATGAATACTATTTGCATGAGCGCCCGCAGGAGGGTTTGAGGCAGTCACATTATAGCTGTGCTACTGCGCCATATAAATTGTCGTAATTATTATCACTATTATTAATATTGTTATTATTAATATTGTTATTATTATTATTATTATTATTGATATTATTATTGTGGAATGGTTCGCTCGACATCATGAAAAAACAAGTAAATTTATCGAAAGAACAGAAACTAACAGATTAGGCTATGGTATTTGACGACTTATAGATTAGTAGATCTAAATTCTTAAACATCGAAGTCCTACTTACACGTATAGCCTATGCAGCCAATCTACTGAAAATATTTATATAGGCCTACATCTTGAGCGCCTCTGAGTAGTCCCTTTGAAGAAGCGCAATTGTGCTCCTAACGAATAAATTAATGAGTAGAGTCGTACAATAGGCCTATACCCGAATAGCACATATTAACATATGGATCTATGGTAGCAGTGGTGGTTATGGTGATGGTGCTTATTGTTGTGGGTTGGTGAAGCTATTGTGATGGAGAGTTGGGTGTTGGGGTGGTTTTGGTAGGAGAAAGAGGAGACGATGATGCTGCAGTGAAGAAATGTGACTACCTGATGCTTTTCTTTCGGAAAATACGTTTGATGAGGTCACAAACACCCTGCCGCTTTCGCACACAACCAACTGCCACTCATATCATTTTCTCGCTGATAAGATGGTTAACGCAGCGCAGCATACGATGGTTCAAATCAATTCAAGTCCAATAATGATTTATTTGGCGACCAAGAACAAAAACAAATTAGTGAATTGATCCAATGGAAAGACACAGTTTACATATATCATAATTATAGAGAACATCTCAATTCTCAATGGTGCTAAGGTGAAACGAACCGCTAATAAAAATTATTCATGTATTGTAATAAACATTGCTGCATTTAAATATAGGCCAATTCCGTTTTTAAGCATAAAAGTAAGGTCTTCAAAATATTTATTTCCTGTTTTTAAGGAAGACTTAGTTTCCATATTAAAAGTTTGCCTTCGTAGTAGGCCTAAACAAGTCATTTCCTGTTTTTTCGATTTTTAAATCAATTCATTAGGGCTTTTTAACGTGCAGTTCTACACACAATTTGCAGTTGTAAACGAATTTGTGCAGTTGTAAAAGCCGTCATGTGCAGTGATAATCATTAGAAAAAGGTAACTGCAACCGGTTCACCACGGAAGTAGAAAGGACGTGTGCAGTGAAAAATACTTTATGGCCTATGCAGTAGGAAGGTCAAATTCCGAAACTTGAAGTGGATGACTAAAAAAGGTCATCGGTTTTTTCATCTGCGACTTAGGACATTTCAAGGAAAAACTGGGCGAACGACGGGAAAAATTCTGCCAAACGAATAAATAAAGAAAAAAGTGATCAGATATTTTCGTCGGCGACTTGATAGATGTGGCATTTTTTTCTTTCAAAAACGCCTAAATATCAGTTATGAAAATTTCATAACTAAAGCCCCCCAACCCATCCTGGAATGTATTGATCGCAGCATTCGCAGAGCTGACATCCGTTATCGTCCCTCTTAAGACTCTTCATGCACTTCAAGTCACACGGCTCTGGCTCTGGACAAGGATCTACAATGCAGATCGATATCATGTGTTCACTATTATATTATTGTATATTGTATAATAAAAATTAAATTTTGACGGAATTCCTTCTGTCATAACGCGGCAATTGACAACATATCAAGATATTGACTGCTACTGTAATAGTGCTAGAAATTGAACTGGTCGACCCCATGATGATGATGATGATGATGATGATGATGATGATGATGATGATGATGATGATGATGATGATGATGATGATGATGATGATGATGATGATGATGATGATGATGATGATGATGATGATGATGATGATGATGATGATGATGATGATGATGATGATGATGATGATGATGATGATGATGATGATGATGATGATGATGATGATGATGATGATGATGATGATGATGATGATGATGATGATGATGATGATGATGATGATGATGATGATGATGATGATGATGAT
>OX243820.1:27344299-27356799 GCA_945859605.1 Lumbricus rubellus | reverse complement strand
CTACATGTATTTCTCAAAATGATGACTTAAACAATTACATAATGACACTATAATTAGCTGAATCCTTGAAAGTACGGTAAAACGTGTGTATTATCAAATAAAAATTAAATTAAGGAAAATAATGATAGACAGTAAATAAATAAATAAAGTTACATAAAACGCAAAAAACGATAAAAAACGATGCAAAAAATAAAGAAAGAAAAACCACGTTTTTGGGGAGAGAATAAAAAACGAAAAAGACGTGATTTTTTACAAAGTATGGTTGACAACAATTAGGCCTATTTCAGCTGTGACTTAAGAAAAAGTTTTGTTACTTTTACGTTTCGTCATGTCACTAAATCGTAAAAAAGTGTGTATTCTCACTAAAAGCGATTTAAAAACATTTATTTAAAATAGTTTGCTGACATTCGACCGTTGTACGTAGATATGAATTGACACTGAGTTTGTAAAATGTGATTTTAAAATGGTTACTGCTAGCCATGATATTGGCAAAACCTTAAGGGTCTTTTTTGGCAACCCTGTAAGTCTACAACTCTATAGAGTATAGACCTACGTGCGTATCAAATCAGACCAAATAGATTTTTTAAATATAGGCCTAGGTCTCCTTTAGGCTAATTGCACAAGTCTTGCATAGAAATATCCACACAAAGTTATTTCACGCCGACTTCAAGCATAATTCAGTCACTGACCATGTTGTGCGTTGACCATTTGGATGACCACGACAGCGATCACAAACGCTAAACAAACTGTTGTCTTCATGTTTCCTTCCTCTGATTTCCCTCTTAAAGTTTCGTTGAAAAGCAGTTCCTCGAGCGTTCAGTGTTAAGACGACGAACTGTTGAAAGCTACGGAAATGAGATACAATGTAAGAACTTAGGCCTACCAATAATTATCGGTGATTAACCGTTGGTATTAGTTATTCGATCACAGTATCCATTCTAGCAATCAGCCACATGCACATAGATCTATTATTATTATTATTATTATTATTATTATTATTATTATTATTATTATTATTATTATTATTATTATTATTATTATATAATGAATAGACCTTCTTTCAGTCAAAGAACTTACCTGTCCACCAAAAATGATCTAAACTACAAACCAAACAATCTTCAAGTTCTCACCAAATGCCCCACATCAATTATTTCTGTCTGGTTTTATAGCAGTGCCTCTGTATGGGTTTCGCAGTCAAACAATCTGTGCAATTTTGTAATTCAAATCAATCGATTGCAATTTACAAGATCTAATTGAGAAACGATGCAAATCAATTTTAAATTAGCAGTGCACAATATGATACTTTAGACCTATGGGAGGGGGAATTTGAGGTTACGGAAAGGGGATGATAAACGATTCTCCGTCCATCGCTTACAGAGTACCGTAAGGCATTTTTGGTAACATGTTTCGCCTATCTCCTCATGACTTTTGTAGTCTTTCTGCAGCCTCGTGTGGATTTCTAACCGTTCGTCGAGGTTTCTGAAGTGATGACATTCCATTCTTCTTTTTTTAGTGTAGGCCTATCATCTATTTTAATCAGGATAGCCTATAATAGTAAATTATATTTGCTATTATAATACAATTATAAATTATAATATTAAGAAAAGAATTATAAAGGTCTGTAATCACTGTTTATGTGATGCAATAAATATGGGTGTAAGCAGCAGAAATTCATTTGTTATTTGTTGTCAAATTTTCTGGGAGGGGAAACTCATTCCTTGGGATTTTCTGCCTTCCCCAGAGATGACTATAGATGAAACACTGCGTATACCGACTGCCTGGGAAGCTTCGAAAAAGGGACTGTGGAGTGTGGAGTGCATTTTCAAACGTCGCCTAGGCGAATTAATTGATGCTTATTGAGTCACGCCCACCTTGTCATCAACATCATCAACAGCTGGAGCGAATAGCAAACGAAATCAAACGAATATTTATCAATTCTTTCGTTTGCGTCCTTTTGATCGCGCTTTTTGACTTGCGCCTCTTTCATGGATACCAGGGTTAGGCTACCCATCGCTTGGCCAGCAGGTACAAACGAAAGTAGCAGCAACAGGTTATGCAAATACACCAATATAAGAGAAAATAATTATTTTATGTTTCAATTAGTTGACTAAATTCTGAGCAGGACAAGTATTTAGTCTGGTTAGTCGAGAGGAATGTTTGTAAGCCCATGAAAACAGCATTGCACACTGACAGATAGGAATGGTTGATTATGTTGCGGTGAAGAAATGTGACCATATACCTGCCTGGTGCATTGGTGCTACTATTTCGGAAAATGCGTTTGATGAGATTATTAACATTCTGAAACATTTCCACGAAACCAAATGGCACAAAGATAGGTGGAAGGAAGACAACAACTTCAAAGAATGGTCAATGGTGAATGTCCGCCCTATGTAGATTTTCTTAAAGACATAGGCCTAAGCTTTCAAGTCAGCATCAGTGCGTTTCACAGTTCTCATAATCCCTTTGAAAAGCATCTGAGAAAACGCTACAATAAATTCAATTCAATTTCATTTATTGAACCCAAGATAATTTTTTTATACAATTTACAGTTAAACAGTGCATCTAAAAAACAAAGTAACAACGAAACAAATTAAAACAGCAGAATCTTTAATAAGTTTAAGTAGGAACAAAAGGCACACCTTCAGGTACACAGGTCCCGCTGGTATAGGGGCCATTGGATAAGTGAGTGGCTGAGTGCGAATAGATAGACGGTCAGGAGCTAGATGTGGTATAATGTATTTTGTGTGTTTAGTATGTTTACTTGTTTAGTGTATGTGTACGGATAAGTCCTTTGAATTGTGGTAGACTGGGAGCATTTTGGATGTCACTGGGTAGATTGTTCCAAACTTGGGGCCCTGGTACAGTATGCATGGTGAATTTAGGAGTGTTGGTTCTGGCATACTGACACACAAAGACACGGTTAGCTTGATAAATTGAATGGCTAATTTAATGTTCTGTAATAAGCATTTAGCCTACATAGATCTATATCTACTTTAAGCATCAATTAAAAACAAGGTTTTTAAAGTCTCCGTTTCAGTTTGCCTTTATGGAAAAGACTCTTCTCATGCAGATAACAAAATCATTTCAGATTCTTGCTCCGTGGTAGACACGTCATTTCCTGTTTTGTTCGATTCTTAGGTTTGTGGTGGTTTTTCGCAGCATTCGCATAGTGGACATCCGTTGAAATCCGTCTTCTGACCGTCCTCGCAATGTATGCCGCACGGAGGGGGTCTTGGACAAGGATCTGCAACGCAAATCGATGGCATGTGTTCCACTAACTCGTTTAATAAACTTTAATTAACGGAAATCTTGCTGTGTCATGACGCAGCAACTGACAGCAATTTCATCAAGTTTATGACTGCTACAGCGTTGGAAACTCAATAATTATTGGTCGACCCCATGACGATGACGATGACGGTGGCGGTGACGATGACGATGACGATGGTGATGATGATGATGATGATGATGATGATGATGATGATGATGATGGTGGTGGTGGTGGTGGTGATGATGATGATGATGATGATGATGACGACGACTACGACGACGACGACGATGATGATGATGATGATGATGATGATGATGATGATGATGATGATGATGATGATGATGACGACGACGACGATGATGACGACGACGACGGCGACGACGACGACGATGATGATGATGGAGGTGATGGTGATGGTGATGACGATGACCATGACGATGAATATAACGATGACGATGACGATGACAATGACGATAACGATGGCGACAAAGATTATGATGATGATGATGACGATGATGATGATGATGCTGATACGGTCGTTTCTGCGACAATAGATCTTCAGACTTCTCAGGATACGTTTCCTACTCCTACTCGTACGATACGACCGCGTGTGTAAAATCAGGATTCGAAGCTGAATCTTGTTAACACAAACTCTGAACAGAGGTTTCGATGCTTTGTAAGTGAATAGCAGTTTCACTTCCGTCAAGAGATATCTTTATTTCTTACTCTTAACACAGGACGGTTTCGGTGGCGCGTTGCACGGTGGCTTGTCACAGAACACGTCTACTAATCTGCAAACCTCGCCAGCAGTGCAGTTGAAGTCCTACAATTATAATCGACGATGGTCACAGTGATTATGGGGAAAATTTTGACGATACTGTTGATTTTTGAATATAATGCAACGAAGGTGACTGATTTCCTACTGGTTATGTTGATGATTAAGAACGTTAGTCAGTCATAATTATAAGCGCCTGTGAACAAGCTGATCGTTGTATATATATAATTCTCTTTGTGGGAGCTGTAAAAACCTAGAGATTACAATTACGATTACGATTATTGAATATATCACAATGAAGGTAAATTGGTTCCTGTTGATATAATTATGATGATTGTGTTGATGATTAAGGAGGTCAGTATAGAGAAGACATTTTTGTATTGGCTATACCTTGCATGGATCTGGACAGATGCATTTGGGAGGTTTACCCTTCTTCTGGAACGTATTGCAATCATCACCACAATGTCCGCACACGTTGGAAGACTTGCATTTCTCCTCGCACGCCACTCGAGACGTGAATGTGTTTGGACTGGGAGTGCAGTAAAAATAGAGAAAGCTCTGACAGGAATTAGTCGACTCATTGTATGACCAACGGTATGGGTAGTCTTTGAGGTCGCGGCATACGCGAGTGTTTGGAGTTCCAGTGCACGAAACTACACAAATTACATTATGACAGTGTAGGCTAGTTACGGTATAAACTAGAAACAAACATAGCATTACAAAAGTAAATCTAAATACAAATTGCATTAGGAATGTGTGACTGTGGTAAAACACAGAATGCCTTGGTACAGAAACACTGCAAAAAGTTATAATTAGGCTACATATTAACAAAATATGTGCTTGAGAAAGTTAGCAGAAAGTCTTGTTGGTATTTCTTTTTTGAGATCTATCTAGGAAGACTTACAAGTACAAAAGTATGGCAGCCGTCGCGAGAACAAGTTCAACTTTCCGGCAAATTTAGTATTCAGTTGATGATAACGAAGAGTGTATAATCTAAATGAGAAGGCGAGTGTCTCAGCTAGTGAGTAGTTCATATTGAGTTGAGTGAGTGATGGAAGTTAGTAGGTAGGGGGGGGGGGCGACGTGAATGAGCGAGTGGATGAGTGACTTGATGGAATAAGTGACAGACTGAATGAGTAAACGAAAGAACGAATCAGTGAGTGTGAGTGAGTGCGTGATTGATTGATTGAGTGAGTGAATGAGTGTGAGTGACTGAGGGAGTGACTGAAGGAGTGACTGACTGAGTGACTGAGTGATTGAGTGATTGAGTGATTGAGTGATTGAGTGATTGAGTGATTGAGTGAGTGAGTGAGTGAGTGAGTGAGTGAGTGAGTGAGTGAGTGAGTGAGTGAGTGAGTGAGTGAGTGAGTGAGTGAGTGAGTGAAGGAAGGAAGGAAGGAAGGAATCAATTGGAGCGAGTGCAGTAAGGGAGCGAAGTGGTAATAATGAATTAAAAAATTAGCGGACGTGAAGGGGGGCACGGACGTGCGACTTGAAATGAACGAATGAAGGATCAACGAACGAATGCATGAAACGAAGCGATGGTAGATACCATTTCTTGGAACGCAGATCGGTGTTGGAAAACAAGGGGGTACGAAGCATTGTATGATCTGTTCCAGAAAACATTCCTCATCTTCCGTGCAGTTGTTATCCTAAAGAAAATCAGTTACTTCTGGTTTATTCGGATTATTTGAGTTTATTTGGATTAAATAAGTTCTAAGTGAATTCAAACACGTTTTCTCTTTGATCCTGCATGTTTCGGTATAGATAACTATCTATAATAGACATAGACATATTTTTATTGATCCCAGCAATTAAATTGTACATGTATAGGCCTATGCTTAACAAAGCATAGACATAACCAGCAATAAGCAAATACTCAAAGTGAAAAAGTAGGCCTAGATATAGAAATCAGGGAACAAATAGTTACACCAAAAGGGACAAGTCCCGCTAAGTAGGGGCCTAATTACCAAAGTGAAGTGTAAAAGTGCATTATTATCCCGAAGCTGTAGGGATAATTGGAATGCAAAGATGTTACTTAACTAAGGAAACAGACACAAAAATTATCAAAAGCTAATGTAGTAATTAAACACTACACGAAAAATTCAGAGAAAGAACAAAAACAAAAGATAAACTCAAAAAAGCAAACAAACAATCAAAGAAATCAGCATCAGCATGAGTAACCCCTCATGTCATTAACAGAAAACATTACATAATGTATGCACACGTAAAAGGTGTTTGAAGTGAGTGAAAGTAGTAGCCTTGCGAATGTCTATCGGAGGTTTATTCCATAAAACAGGGCCTTGGAATTTAATGGAGAATTTCCGAACATTTGTTTTACAAAAATAATACTGAATTCTCTTTTTTAAGAGGCGCTATATAATTTTCACAGATAGACATAGATGGATAGAAGTTGCTAGATAAGTTGGGGAATGGGAATTGGGGGGAAATGGGCACCCAGAGTTTGAGTTGGTTGTGGTGGTTGATGTTGTTGTCATTGTGCTTTCAAGGTAGTCGTGGTTGTCATGATTATGACGGACCGTGTTGACTATTGTGCAATGTGCAGTGCTGATCGCGGTCGGAGCGGTAGTTATGATGATGGTCAATCGATATGTAAATATGAATAGCCTACTTCTAACCTTGCATGTGGCAGGGCAGACACAGGTGCGACATCCGTTGGATCCTGTAGTCGGAAAACACCCATCAGCACACTTGTACACTGGACAAGGTGTTGTTGTTGCAACAGTCGTCTCTACAATGTATCAAATCAGTGTGTGAGCGCGGTGGTGTAGTGGTGGCGTCATTGCCTAGGAGCCGGAAGTTTCGAGGTTCGAATCCACCTCGCCGCGTAAGGACTTTGGGCAAGTCCTTCACTCGCAATTGCTCAGCTCTTCGGCGTGAAACTCCGATGCAGTGTCCGCTCTGCATTCGGGTGCGCTTCTGAGTAGAGAGGTCTTGAAGGGGCGCTATAACAAGTGCACATACATGTACAAACAAAACTCTTGTTTTGAAGAAAAATCATTATCAAAATAACCGATGTCAATTTAGCCAGAAATAAGTAAGCACTTAAATTGGTCAGTAAATCGTAATCTATAATTATAATTATTTAAAGCCAAGCGCAGGGCACCAGCGTATCCACGATCGCTGTGATTTGTCAGAAGGTTTGTCCAAATGAGTAGCGTAATTCCAAGAAGGTCGTAGTCCGGTTACATACATAGATACTTAGGCTACATGCATTTACTCGTAGGCCGATATATTTTCGGAATGAATATTTACATTATATTGTATTTATAAACCGCTTCTCACAGCTAGCGCCTTCAGAAGCGTATGCCAGCGCCTTCGACCTCGAGGAAAAGTCAAGGTTTGAGGCGATGGAAAGATGAGGAGAGACCACGAGAGAGGATGACAGAGCGAACGGGAGGGTGTAGTCCATTCCCATTCTATAGGGAAGGATCTGTGCAGCATATGATCTGGTTTGAGCTATGTCAACGCAAACGAAGAAGTTAGGCCGATCAGAGAACTTACGAAGTCTCAAATAGAGGCGTGCATACATACAGACACACACACGCACAAATATATACACGTCAAAGTATTTCGTGCCGACTTCAAGCACCATATTCACTCACTGACCTTGTGCGTTGACCATTTGGATGACAACAATAGCGATCACAGCAGCTAAACAAACTGATGTCTTCATGTTCACCTCTTCAAAGTTGCCTCTTAAAGTTTCTTTGAAAAGCAGTTGATCGATCGTTCAGTGTTTTGATTACGAACTGTTGAAAGCAACACAGGGGATATACATCTCCGGGAAGACACACGAAATCGCATCTTGGATATAATTATTAGCTACCAATTTAAATAAGCAATTTACTCACGATATCTTAGTGTATAATAATCTTCATATCTGCCAACCAATCAACGTACCAACAAACTAAACAAAACTGCTCCCAAATGATGCTCTTGTTGTTTTAAACTTTAAAGCATCGCTAGAATAGATTGCCAATAAAAGTCTGCGCAGTTGTCGCAAAATTTAATCGATCCATTCCAATTTCCAATACAATTATATTAAAAATAACTTGAAATCGGTTTTAATTTAGTGCAGAGCAATAAACATGCATGTTATAGACCTACCATCAGTCAGCTTGAGAAGCCTCAAAAATGAAATGCATAGCTCTTTTTATAGTTTTATCTGGCAGAACAAATCGTGTCTTAGCCACCCACACCCTCGGTCATCACCACCACCACCACCACCATCCTTAGGCCTATAGTTACCAGCATCATCAATGTCATGGTGTAAATTGAATCAACAGGTAAATAAGCAGTTCTTGCAGTCCGACCCGTACAATGATCGGCCTGGCACGGCAACCCGACAGCGACCGACAAAGAAGCACGTCTTTATGCACGAATGTAAATTTAAACCTTGGTCGACTTATAAGGTTATGTGTTGTTATTTTGTTGATGCATGACCTGACTATGCAATACTGGGAAACAGGTGAAGCTCCAGTGGAGGTGCCCGTGACCGAAAAAGAAAAATTCTACCTATAGTGTATAGCCTACGTGCGGGCAAATTTAAAGGTGGCTCTGTTCAAAACAACGAAGATATCAAGAATCTTTGGGAGACATAATTATAGGCCCGTCTGATATAGGCCTAGGCCTAATTTAATTTTATACACGAATCAGACCTGGCACGAATCAGACATGTCACACGAATCATAATGTACTTAGTACACGAATCACAATGTACTTAGTACACGAATCACAATGTAGGCTACATGGTACGCGACTATCATGCCAGTGGATAGACTTGGATGATCCATTGAAAACCTCGAAGCAAGTGAAGCGTTTCTTGTTTGTGTGCTTTGATGTTTTTTGGACCAATTATTAGTCATCACCTTTCCTTGCGGACCGATTGCAAATGAACTTGGACAGACATACTAATAAAAATATAATATCAGTATAATTATGGTCCAATTTGTACCACGCAAATGTCGCGCAATATATATAATATATATATATTGCCCCGAGGTATTTAGGATCCCTCAGGGACTTTATTACTAACTACTTGTTTAAAAACCAGTCCAGAATGGCCCTAATATATAGGCTTATACATGTATATATTATATAGCGCATTTTGTGCTGCAGCTTGCCCGATGCGACTTCTGCTTAGTGCTAAGAAACTTCAAAGATTTATATTTTTATTTACGTTGAAAACTGCTCTGCTGTTCAGCCCAGAATCTTTCACACTCGTAAACAGCGGCTGTTGTCTTGAATCCTGCCTGTCTGAACTTATAGGTTGCATGCTCGGATTGCTCGACTCTCTGCACACACACACACACACACACACACACACACACACACACACACACACACACACACACACACACACACACACACACACACACACAATCTATAGACTATATATATATACAGGGTGGCTCAAAAAAAAATACCCCACCGGATAAAATGTAATATCTTCGCAACCCATTGACATTTTTTCTACAAAAAATTTCCAATTTGTAGGGGAATGAATTTCCAACAATCCCTGAAAGTTTCACTTTAAAATTTTCATGTTTGCAAAACTTGCAGCTGTTTAAACTTTCAATTTCGTTTTTTCAAATATCCGCGGAAAAGTTGGCGTCACTTGTAGATTTCCATGTCAAATGATATCACTTTCACCACGACCGCAGAAATCCGTTTTACAGTTTATCGTAAAGTATGATGGGAGTGTCCACTCCCTGCTTTAACTCGAGATCAAATTGTTTTTGTGAAGCTTAGTATGGCCTTGTTGATCGGGTCCTACGGCAACTGATCCCACATTAGCAACAAGACTTCCTTCAGTTAGCCAATGTTCTCCAACTTGGGATGATATGTCTTGCCATGTTCCAGCATAGGTTCCCAGTCGTAATAAAAAAAGGGTTAAGGTCTGGCGAGTATTATGGTCATTCACCTGTGCCAATAAATTTCCGGAGTTGATGGCAATAAGATAGCATCATCATAATCAACCCTGCCGTGCGAGCAAGCAGGCGTACCGTCCTGCTGGAAAATGAAACCAAAGTTAAAACATACCTGCAGTCTTCAATGAGTCTGGGTAACAGAGTTCAACGGTAAGTTTGACATTTAGCCTACTGAATGGGATGAAGTGCAGTCTTTCCATGCAGCCGTAACACACGCTAGCAGATTTGACGCTGAAACCATGATGTGCTTTGCAAACTTTACCCTTGCGACTACTAAGCGAATTTCGTGAACATCGCGCTTTTTCCGTCAGACCAAACGACCGCTGTCTTTCTGCTTGCTCACACGGCAAGGTTAGTTATGATGACGCTACCTTATTGCCATCAACTGCAGAATTTTTTTCCGCAAACATGAATGACCAACAAACTCAATATACCTTAACCCTCTTGATTATCACGTATGTGGAGCTCTGCTAGACATTTCATCACAACTTGGAGAACATTGGCTGGCTGAAGGAAGTCTTGCTGGTCATGTGGGATCAGTTGCCGGAGGAGTCGATCAACAAGCCCATACCGAGTTTCACAAAAAGAATTCGAGCTCGTATTAAAGCAGGGAATGTACACTCCCATCACACTTAGCGATAAACTGCAAAACAGATTTCTGAGGTGGCAGTGAAAGGTGATAATATTTGACATGGAAATCAACAAATGACGTTAATTTTTCCGGCGGAAATTCCAAAAAACGGAATTGAAAGTTTAAACAGCTGTAACTTTTGCAAACATGAAAATTTGAAAGTGAAACTTTCAGGGATTGTTGGAAATTCATTCCTCTACAAATTGGGAAATTTTCGTAGAAAAATGCCAATTGGTTGCGAAGATATTGCATTTTATCCGGTGGGGTATTTTTTTTTGAGCCACCCTGTATATAGCCAGACTGTTTAGTCCGTTCCGGTGTCTGGTCAAAACCCCGGGAGGTCAATCCCAAGAGACGGCAGCGAGTTATATATAAGAGACACAATCGATGATGATGATGATGATGATGATGACGACGACGACGATGATGATGATGATGATGATGATGACGACGACGACGACGATGATGATGATGGCCGTGTGATGGCGTAGCAATAGAATCAGAGTAGGCCGATAGAAGTAGATGTCATACTGTAACAGCTAATAGCCCACTTGCCCTCAATAGTCCCAAGTGCAAGATAAAAATAGACTAATTATTTCACTGTGAGATTATGCTCGGGCGCTTTGGTGTGAAACTACGATGCAGTTTCCGCTCTGCAGTCGGGAGCGCCTCTGAGTAAAGCTTGAAGCGGCACTTAAAAAATTGAGAAATAACTAAATAAATTTATTATAACCTAATGTAAAAATATCTGGTGTCAGTCTAATAGATTAATGATTGGATGGATGGATAGATGGATGGGTGGGTGGGTTGATGGATGGATGGATGGATGGATGGATGGATGGATGGATGGATGGATGGATGGATGGATGGATGGATGGATGGATGGATGGATGGATGGATAAATGGATGGACGGATGAATGGATCGATGGATGGATGGGTCGAGATAGATAGATGGGGAAGGAGAGAGAGGTAATTGGAGAGAGACAGACAGATAGACAGACAGAAAGAGACAGAGACGGAGACGGAGACAGAGACAGACAGACAGAGACAGAGAGAAAGAAAGAGTCAGTCAGAGATACGGACAGACAGATGGAGACGGACACCAATCAGTCACGAACCATTCCGTGCGTTTCTTCGATCAGATAATAAAGCCAGTCGGTGTAGTTACTTAATCTCATCTCTTCCATTCCTTCGTTCGTCCGTTCATTCCCCCTTTTCCTTTAGCTCTAAATAAACCAATTATTGCTCTTTTCTTTCCCCTTTTTTCTTCCTCCCATCATCTCTTCCTCCGTTCCATCCTTCTGTTGTTCGCCCCCATTTTCTTCTTTAGTTCATTTTCCCCTTTCTTTATCTTGCTTCTCCGCCACCCTTGCATGCCCCTCCCCTTTTCTATTCAAACACAACCCGTTTACTGTTATTCTCCTGCCTTCTCAGCCATCCTTTCCTTCCCTACTCATTCTGCTCCTCTTCCACCTCTCCTCTCTGCTTACTCCCTTTCATTCCTCATTCCTTCTCGGGTGATTGGATGGATCGAGCAATCGCGTTCATCGCGTATTTTCGTTGTTAATGAAAACTCCGGACACAAAAAAACTAATTCTTATCTCACGCCGACCATAGATGGGTATTGCTTCATTTGTCCTTTACACCCTATAGGTTTTACAAACAAATACCTATAATTATAATTAAATATATACACATATTATAAATATAGATCTATACAGATGCATGTATAAATATAATGTAGCCTATAGGCCCTATTTAATACATCTATCTGCGATCTTGTATAAGAAGCTAATGACTTCTCATCAATGGCAGATGATCTTCGTCGATATATCATATTTATGATTCTGCATAAACAACAACGAGCAGTA
>OX243820.1:27334299-27339299 GCA_945859605.1 Lumbricus rubellus | reverse complement strand
AGCTGCACGCACCTGTATATTAGAATATATACACGCGTTTGCTTATACATGTATGTGCAGGCATTGTATACATGTGTGTGTGTGTTTAGCGCTGCTAAGTATATATCTTGAATAATAATAAGACGATTTATATAGCGCCGTAGATCAGCCAAGGCCGAAGGAAAGGGCGCTGTACAAAAGTAAGTGTACATATACAGGGTGGGCCATAAAAAGTAACCTCTACGGTTTTTAGCCCATATCTTGGCCAAACATAATAATTTTTAACTGAAACTTTACAGTCTTAAAGGCAATTCATATTTGAGTACAATGGTAAAATTTCAACAAAATATTTCAAACCGAACAAAAGTTATGCCACTTTTTAGTGAGGCCACCCACCGTTTTTTGACGATTCAAAAACGCGACGCAACAAAAATATTTTTAAACAATTTAATTATTCTGGCCAATATCTTAATATAATTGTTATCAAATAGCCTTGATATTGCCAGATGATCATTATTATCACCATTTAAAAAAGAAACAGGGTACCAACGTAGCTGCACGTAACTGAGAAGTCACTTAGCAAGATGACAATCAAATGGTAAATAAGACAGAGTAGGCTTAATCAACAGGTGCATCAAGAAATTTGCAAAGAGACTCAAAAGAAGTTTTGGCACTGGTGGTGGGCACATTGAACACAAGTTGTGAAGCACTACCAAGTTCATTTGACAACAGTTATTTTAGATGAGACTTAATAAATCGTGGTTTGCCACTTTTTGTTGTGTTTCGTTTTTGAATCGTCAGAAAAGGTAGGTGGCCTCACTAAATGTGGTATAACTTGTGTTGTACTTGGAATATTTTGATGAATCTGGCCATCATGTGTAAATATGAATTGTCTTTTAGCCTGCAAAATTTCATTTGGAAATTCTTACTTCTGGCCATGATATTGGCAAAAAACCTAATTTTTGCTGCATTTGTTTTTGAATCGTCAAAAAACGGTGGGTGGCCTCACTAAAAGTGTTATAACTTTTGTTGTGTTTGAAATATTTTGATGAAATCTGGCTATCATGTGTATATATGAATTTCCTTTAAAATTTCAATTCGAAATTCTTACTTCTTGCCAAGATATTGGCAAAAAACCGTAGGGGGTTACTTTTCTATAGCCCACCCTGTACATACGCAGGCAGTGTATACATGTGAGTGTTTTTATGTGTGCATGTAGGCCAACATATTCATCGGTATAATTATGGGCATAATTGTAGGAACCTTGGGCAAGTCCGTCACTCGCAATATTATTGCTCAGTGTCTTCTCTGTAGTCGGGAGCGCTTCTGAGTAGACATCTTGGAGGAACATGCATACATACATACAGTGGTGTAGCCCTACAAAATGAAGTGGGGGAACGCCTGGAAATGGAAGTACTAGCAACTGTAGCAAAAAGTGCAATCTTGCAAGAATTTTGCATAGTGTGAGCGCTGCTATTTTTTGAAACTGTTGAATGTTAAAAAAAATTTAAAGTAATAAATGTAATTATGTAAACTTATACATAGGAATTTGTTATTTGTAACATATTTTATTCAAGTATTCAAGCATTCTCTGTAGTTGGCGTTGAATCAGTTAATGTAACAAAACCTCCAAGGTTGGAAAAAAGGGGGAACGGCGTTCCCCCGCGTTTCCGCCCCACTACACCACTGCATACATGTATAAACACACCCACTTATACATAAATATCAAACATGCATAATATATAAACATGTATGACATTGTATGTATGTGTTTTCAACTACAATAATGCGCATACCCTGTGCATTTGTTGTATAGTTGAACGTGTGCATGTATAAACAGATTATACAGATTCTCATACATGTAGCCTATGAAGGCCATTGTGAAACGTTGTCTATAATAGTAAACCATGTTCACTGATGTAATTGACCAGACTACGTTGGTGACTCGATTCTAGGTTGAGGCTGCAGGGGAGGAGGTAGGGATGGATGGAGGCAGGCGGATGCGTTGTCATGACGACCGCAAGTGACTTCGGAGATGGATCGCTGCGGATCGGTTCCGTGCGTTGCCATAGTAACGCGTTTGCGGCGATTAGAGAGAAGTCGCTGTGGAAAATTATCTTCGCTGCCCCGAGAGACTCCGTTCAATGTCTCGACCGCGTCAGACCAATTAACTAGCGGCGCTCGATCAAAACGGTATACGGCTCCCGGCGCAGTGTCTTTCCATTTGTGTGTGTGTGTGTGTGTATCTCTGTATGTCTGTCTGTGTGAATGTCTATCTGTCTGTTTGTCTGTCTGTGTGTCTGTCTGTCTGTTTGTCTGACTATATCTATCTATCTATCTATCTATCTATCTATCTATCTATCTATCTATCTATCTATCTATCTATCTATCTATCTATCTATCTATCTATCTATCTATCTATCTATCTATCTATCTATCTATCTATCTGTCTATCTATCTATCTATCTATCTATCTATCTATCTATCTATCTATCTATCTATATCTATCTATCTATCTATCTATCTATCTAAATATCTATCTATCTATCTGTCTATCTGTCTGTCTGTCTGCCTGTCTGTCTGTCTGTTTGTCTGTCTGTCTGTCTGTCTAATCATCTCTTTCTCTGTATAGCTGTCTGTATATCTGTCTGACTGTCTCTCTCTCTGTGTTTCTCTCTATCTTTTCATTTTCCATTGTCCTGTCTTTCTGTATTCATCCGCCCCTATCTCCGTCTCTGTGTGTGTCTCTTTACGTGTCCCTCTCTCTGTTTATGTATCTCTGTCTCTTTGTTTTGTCTAACCGATGAAGCCTTCCAACCGCCTCTTCCTCTTGCTCACTTCCTTCCATCTTTCCAAACCGTCTGTTCGTTCTTTCGTCCTTACATCCTTCCTTCCTTCCATCCTTCCGTCCTTCCGTCCTTCCTTCTTCTCCCTCTTAGTTTCAATTCTTCTGTCTATCTGTCCTTTCATCCATACGTTCCCCATTCCATCCTTCCGTCCTTCGATCCGTCCACTCATTCGTTCTTAATGTCCCTACTCTTTATTTGCTGCTTTTATGAATTCCATTCCAAATGCCTTCACATCGTTTCACTACCAATACTTGACTGTATCATCTGGTTCAATACTGCTGAGATCAACATTCACAGTAAACGCTTCTGACTCGGGTCCGTTTTGCGACCGACCCGAGACCAATTTCAAGAAGAACTCGGTAAATTTCGCGTCCAAATCAAAAGATTCGATATCTGTTGGAAACCTGAATCGAAGAACCGGATGTGACGTAGACGTCGTCTGCCATACACGGCTCCCATCGAAAGCTAGGATTCTTCCGGTGGCTATCTCTAGGTGGCCTTTCCAAGGTTTCCGGGAGAATGAGACCCTAAGCGCTGCTTTCGCTGCAAGTCGACATTACACTGCAGGCGCTGTTCATGCAATGTAGCCTATACATTTGCACTCCCCGCTATATGTCAAGACAACAAGAGAAAATTTCTCTTTATTCTCTCATATTATTCTCCCATATTATTCTCCCATGTGAGACCGTTCAACTGACGTACTATTTATTTATTCATGACGTTCCTAACTGGTGCTGCAAAAACTTCGCCTTTTGCCATATCTGCACAGGCTTTTAACGCAAATTTTTTATTAGGGACCTACTTCCTTGCACAGACCCTATAATAGACTATAGCTTGACGAGTCCTCTCAGTTATCTTACCTCGTTCAGGGGCTTCAATTCTATAAACAGCATCTATACACTGTGTATATTCGTCTGACTGCATGCCTGTCTGCTTGCTTATACTTGCCCGTTTGCTTGACCTTTTGAATCCTTATAATTATTATTAACCAGATTTCAACAGGGTTTCTTTTAAAGTAATACTTAGAACTGAGCAGCCTCTTCTCTCCATTCCCATCCTCCATGGTATAATCATGGGCGGAGTTTATCAGGGGCTAGGGGGAGCTAAGCCCCCCCCCCCCCAAGAAGGCCCAGATTTAGCTTTTTTACCATGAAAATGATATCTTTTTCCGGGCTTAGCCCCCCTAAGAAGGCATTAGCCCCTCCAAGAACGGAAACCAAACTCCGCCCATGGTATAATTATTCTGTGTTACAGATGACAAAGAATATTTTTAACAGTTAATAACTGCATGCACAGAAATACTTCTACATGTAGCTGCACAATTTCATTTACAACTCCACTTTTTCCGTATACATAAGAGACATATTAATGTAGATCTGCACGCTAGAAAACCCTGGACTTTACCACCGTATACCTTTCGATATTATTCCAACTGAATGCCTCTGAATAAATTGAATCCCACGGCTTGGTTTTTGAGATGCGATGCAAATCTCGAGATTACGAATACACGATTGCGATGAAGTGAGACACGTTTGAAAACATCGCGGGAAAGGATTGGTACGAATATCTTAATCTGCTTAGATGTTATCGCTTTCCTCATCCCACGTACATCGTGATTCAGCTTGTCGCTTCGAGAAGAGGACTTGATTGGAAACGCCTAAAGGGACAGAAACATTGATAGGCTTAGGGAATTGCGAGGCGCTCAAGAGACTGACAGCCACATAGACAAAGACGCCGACAGAAACAGAGGAATACATACAAAGACATACAAACATACAAAGATATACATACAAAGACATGAACAGAGGAAGACACGGTGAGAATCAGGCATGACTGTATGTACAGGAAAGGCTTAGCTACAGATGTCATGACGTTAAGCTGCTGAGAGCAAAGAGACAGACAAACAAGCAAACAAACAAACAGACTCTATAGGAAGCTGATCGACAGGTACAGAGAAAAACAGACTGAGGAAACTTATGAAGTAAGGAGAAAAGGATATATAGGCCTATATAGAGAGAGATACATACAGACAGAGAGAGAGGGAGACAGAGAGAGAGAACCAGAAACAGACAGAAAGACACAGAGAGACAGAGAAAGAGACAGATAAAGAGAAAGGCAGTCAGACAGACAGACAGATACGAAGACACAAAAATACATAAAATAAATAAGTCA
>OX243820.1:27321609-27334099 GCA_945859605.1 Lumbricus rubellus | reverse complement strand
AAAATCGTGGTTACTTGTACTGGATACCCACGAACACACTGTTTTTGAAAAGCAGCTCAGACATTTTGTGGCCGCGCAAAGTCTGCCTTGAATAAGATCGAGAATGCTGCAAACTTGACTGATTTTAATGCCGTGTAAATTGAACGATGGACGGTTTTCCAGTGATTTTGAAAGCTTGGCATGACTTTTAAAGCGCCGCCACAAAATCGTGGTTACTTGTACTGGATACCCACGAACACACTGTTTTTGAAATGCAGCTCAGACATTTTGTGGCCGCGCAAAGTCTGCTTTGAATAAGATCGAAAATGCTGCAATCTTGACTGATTTTAATGCCGTGTAATTCGAACGATGGACGGTTTTCCAGTGATTTTGAAAGCTTGCCGCGACTTTTAAAGCGCCGCCACAAAATCGTGATTACTAGGATTGGATACCTAAGAGCATACTGCTTTTGAGGAGCAGCTCAGAAATTTTGTGGCCGCGCAAAGTCGGCCTTGAATAAGATCGAGAATGCTGCAATCCTGACTGATTTTAATGCTATGTAATTCGAACGATGGACGGTTTTCCAGTGATTTTGGAAGCTTGGCATGACTTTTAAAGCGCCGCCACAAAATCGTGGTTACTTGCACTGGATACCCACGAACACACTGTTTTTGAAATGCAGCTCAAAAATTTTGTGGCCGCGCAAAGTCTGCCTTGAATAAGATCGAAAATGCTGCAATCTTGACTGATTTTAATGCCGTGTAATTTGAACGATGGACGGTTTTCTAGTGATTTTGAAAGCTTGGTGTGATTTTTAAAGCGCCGCCACAAAATCGTGGTTACTTGTACTGGATACCCACGAACACACTGTTTTTGAAAAGCAGCTCAGACATTTTGTGGCCGCGCAAAGTCTGCCTTGAATAAGATCGAGAATGCTGCAAACTTGACTGATTTTAATGCCGTGTAAATTGAACGATGGACGGTTTTCCAGTGATTTTGAAAGCTTGGCATGACTTTTAAAGCGCCGCCACAAAATCGTGGTTACTTGTACTGGATACCCACAAACACACTGTTTTTGAAAAGCAGCTCAGACATTTTGTGGCCGCGCAAAGTCTGCCTTGAATAAGATCGAAAATGCTGCAATCTTGACTGATTTTAATGCCGTGTAATTCGAACGATGGACGGTTTTCCAGTGATTTTGAAAGCTTGGCGCGACTTTTAAAGCGCCGCCACAAAATCGTGATTACTAGGACTGGATACCCAAGAGCATACTGCTTTTGAGGAGCAGCTCAGAAATTTTGTGGCCGCGCAAAGTCGGCCTTGAATAAGATCGAGAATGCTGCAATGCTGACTGATTTTATTGCTATGTAATTCGAACGATGGACGGTTTTCCAGTGATTTTGGAAGCTTGGCATGACTTTTAAAGCGCCGCCACAAAATCGTGGTTACTTGCACTGGATACCCACGAACACACTGTTTTTGAAATGCAGCTCAAAAATTTTGTGGCCGCGCAAAGTCTGCCTTGAATAAGATCGAAAATGCTGCAATCTTGAATGATTTTAATGCCGTGTAATTTGAACGATGGACGGTTTTCTAGTGATTTTGAAAGCTTGGCGTGATTTTTAAAGCGCCGCCACAAAATCGTGGTTACTTGTACTGGATACCCACGAACACACTGTTTTTGAAAAGCAGCTCAGACATTTTGTGGCCGCGCAAAGTCTGCCTTGAATAAGATCGAAAATGCTGCAATCTTGACTGATTTTAATGCCGTGTAATTTGAACGATGGACGGTTTTCTAGTGATTTTGAAAGCTTGGCGTGATTTTTAAAGCGCCGCCACAAAATCGTGGTTACTTGTACTGGATACCCACGAACACACTGTTTTTGAAAAGCAGCTCAGACATTTTGTGGCCGCGCAAAGTCTGCCTTGAATAAGATCGAAAATGCTGCAAACTTGACTGATTTTAATGCCGTGTAAATTGAACGATGGACGGTTTTCCAGTGATTTTGAAAGCTTGGCATGACTTTTAAAGCGCCGCCACAAAATCGTGGTTACTTGTACTGGATACCCACGAACACACTGTTTTTGAAAAGCAGCTCAGTCATTTTGTGGCCGCGCAATGTCTGCCTTGAATAAGATCGAAAATGCTGCAATCTTGACTGATTTTAATGCCGTGTAATTCGAACGATGGACGGTTTTCCAGTGATTTTTGAAAGCTTGGCGTGACTTTTAAAGCGCCGCCACAAAATCGTGATTACTGGGACTGGATACCCAAGAGCATACTGCTTTTGAGGAGCAGCTCAGAAATTTTGTGGCCGCGCAAAGTCGGCCTTGAATAAGATCGAGAATGCTGCAATCCTGACTGATTTTAAGGCTATGTAATTCGAACGATGGACGGTTTTCCAGTGATTTTGGAAGCTTGGCATGACTTTTAAAGCGCCGCCACAAAATCGTGATTACTAGGACTGGATACCCAAGAGCATACTGCTTTTGAGGAGCAGCTCAGAAATTTTGTGGCCGCGCAAAGTCTGCCTTGAATAAGATCGAAAATGCTGCAAACTTGACTGATTTTAATGCCGTGTAAATTGAACGATGGACGGTTTTCCAGTGATTTTGAAAGCTTGGCATGACTTTTAAAGCGCCGCCACAAAATCGTGGTTACTTGTACTGGATACCCACGAACACACTGTTTTTGAAAAGCAGCTCAGACATTTTGTGGCCGCGCAAAGTCTGCCTTGAATAAGATCGAAAATGCTGCAATCTTGACTGATTTTAATGCCGTGTAATTCGAACGATGGACGGTTTTCCAGTGATTTTTGAAAGCTTGGCGTGACTTTTAAAGCGCCGCCACAAAATCGTGATTACTGGGACTGGATACCCAAGAGCATACTGCTTTTGAGGAACAGCTCAGAAATTTTGTGGCCGCGCAAAGTCGGCCCTGAATAAGATCGAAAATGCTGCAATTCTGACTGATTTTAAGGCTATGTAATTCGAACGATGGACGGTTTTCCAGTGATTTTGGAAGCTTGGCATGACTTTTAAAGCGCCGCCACAAAATCGTGGTTACTTGTACTGGATACCCACGAACACACTGTTTTTGAAAAGCAGCTCAGACATTTTGTGGCCGCGCAAAGTCTGCCTTGAATAAGATCGAGAATGCTGCAAACTTGACTGATTTTAATGCCGTGTAAATTGAACGATGGACGGTTTTCCAGTGATTTTGAAAGCTTGGCATGACTTTTAAAGCGCCGCCACAAAATCGTGGTTACTTGTACTGGATACCCACGAACACACTGTTTTTGAAATGCAGCTCAGACATTTTGTGGCCGCGCAAAGTCTGCTTTGAATAAGATCGAAAATGCTGCAATCTTGACTGATTTTAATGCCGTGTAATTCGAACGATGGACGGTTTTCCAGTGATTTTGAAAGCTTGCCGCGACTTTTAAAGCGCCGCCACAAAATCGTGATTACTAGGATTGGATACCCAAGAGCATACTGCTTTTGAGGAGCAGCTCAGAAATTTTGTGGCCGCGCAAAGTCGGCCTTGAATAAGATCGAGAATGCTGCAATCCTGACTGATTTTAATGCTATGTAATTCGAACGATGGACGGTTTTCCAGTGATTTTGGAAGCTTGGCATGACTTTTAAAGCGCCGCCACAAAATCGTGGTTACTTGCACTGGATACCCACGAACACACTGTTTTTGAAATGCAGCTCAAAAATTTTGTGGCCGCGCAAAGTCTGCCTTGAATAAGATCGAAAATGCTGCAATCTTGACTGATTTTAATGCCGTGTAATTTGAACGATGGACGGTTTTCTAGTGATTTTGAAAGCTTGGTGTGATTTTTAAAGCGCCGCCACAAAATCGTGGTTATTTGTACTGGATACCCACGAACACACTGTTTTTGAAAAGCAGCTCAGACATTTTGTGGCCGCGCAAAGTCTGCCTTGAATAAGATCGAGAATGCTGCAAACTTGACTGATTTTAATGCCGTGTAAATTGAACGATGGACGGTTTTCCAGTGATTTTGAAAGCTTGGCATGACTTTTAAAGCGCCGCCACAAAATCGTGGTTACTTGTACTGGATACCCACAAACACACTGTTTTTGAAAAGCAGCTCAGACATTTTGTGGCCGCGCAAAGTCTGCCTTGAATAAGATCGAAAATGCTGCAATCTTGACTGATTTTAATGCCGTGTAATTCGAACGATGGACGGTTTTCCAGTGATTTTGAAAGCTTGGCGCGACTTTTAAAGCGCCGCCACAAAATCGTGATTACTAGGACTGGATACCCAAGAGCATACTGCTTTTGAGGAGCAGCTCAGAAATTTTGTGGCCGCGCAAAGTCGGCCTTGAATAAGATCGAGAATGCTGCAATGCTGACTGATTTTATTGCTATGTAATTCGAACGATGGACGGTTTTCCAGTGATTTTGGAAGCTTGGCATGACTTTTAAAGCGCCGCCACAAAATCGTGGTTACTTGCACTGGATACCCACGAACACACTGTTTTTGAAATGCAGCTCAAAAATTTTGTGGCCGCGCAAAGTCTGCCTTGACTAAGATCGAAAATGCTGCAATCTTGACTGATTTTAATGCCGTGTAATTTGAACGATGGACGGTTTTCTAGTGATTTTGAAAGCTTGGCGTGATTTTTAAAGCGCCGCCACAAAATCGTGGTTACTTGTACTGGTTACCCACGAACACACTGTTTTTGAAAAGCAGCTCAGACATTTTGTGGCCGCGCAAAGTCTGCCTTGAATAAGATCGAAAATGCTGCAAACTTGACTGATTTTAATGCCGTGTAAATTGAACGATGGACGGTTTTCCAGTGATTTTGAAAGCTTGGCATGACTTTTAAAGCGCCGCCACAAAATCGTGGTTACTTGTACTGGATACCCACGAACACACTGTTTTTGAAAAGCAGCTCAGTCATTTTGTGGCCGCGCAAAGTCTGCCTTGAATAAGATCGAAAATGCTGCAATCTTGACTGATTTTAATGCCGTGTAATTCGAACGATGGACGGTTTTCCAGTGATTTTTGAAAGCTTGGCGTGACTTTTAAAGCGCCGCCACAAAATCGTGATTACTGGGACTGGATACCCAAGAGCATACTGCTTTTGAGGAGCAGCTCAGAAATTTTGTGGCCGCGCAAAGTCGGCCTTGAATAAGATCGAGAATGCTGCAATCCTGACTGATTTTAAGGCTATGTAATTCGAACGATGGACGGTTTTCCAGTGATTTTGGAAGCTTGGCATGACTTTTAAAGCGCCGCCACAAAATCGTGGTTACTTGCACTGGCTACCCACGAACACACTGTTTTTGAAATGCAGCTCAAAAATTTTGTGGCCGCGCAAAGTCTGCCTTGAATAAGATCGAAAATGCTGCAATCTTGACTGATTTTAATGCCGTGTAATTTGAACGATGGACGGTTTTCTAGTGATTTTGAAAGCTTGGCGTGATTTTTAAAGCGCCGCCACAAAATCGTGGTTACTTGTACTGGATACCCACGAACACACTGTTTTTGAAAAGCAGCTCAGACATTTTGTGGCCGCGCAAAGTCTGCCTTGAATAAGATCGAGAATGCTGCAAACTTGACTGATTTTAATGCCGTGTAAATTGAACGATGGACGGTTTTCCAGTGATTTTGAAAGCTTGGCATGACTTTTAAAGCGCCCTCACAAAATCGTGGTTACTTGTACTGGATACCCACGAACACACTGTTTTTGAAAAGCAGCTCAGACATTTTGTGGCCGCGCAAAGTCTGCCTTGAATAAGATCGAAAATGCTGCAATCTTGACTGATTTTAATGCCGTGTAATTCGAACGATGGACGGTTTTCCAGTGATTTTGAAAGCTTGGCGCCACTTTTAAAGCGCCGCCACAAAATCGTGATTACTAGGACTAGATACCCAAGAGCATACTGCTTTTGAGGAGCAGCTCAGAAATTTTGTGGCCGCGCAAAGTCGGCCTTGAATAAGATCGAGAATGCTGCAATCCTGACTGATTTTATTGCTATGTAATTCGAACGATGGACGGTTTTCCAGTGATTTTGGAAGCTTGGCATGACTTTTAAAGCGCCGCCACAAAATCGTGGTTACTTGCACTGGATACCCACGAACACACTGTTTTTGAAATGCAGCTCAAAAATTTTGTGGCCGCGCAAAGTCTGCCTTGAATAAGATCGAAAATGCTGCAATCTTGACTGATTTTAATGCCGTGAAATTTGAACGATGGACGGTTTTCTAGTGATTTTGAAAGCTTGGCGTGACTTTTAAAGCGCCGCCACAAAATCGTGGTTACTTGTACTGGATACCCACGAACACACTGTTTTTGAAAAGCAGCTCAGACATTTTGTGGCCGCGCAAAGTCTACCTTGAATAAGATCGAAAATGCTGCAAACTTGACTGATTTTAATGCCGTGTAAATTGAACGATGGACGGTTTTCCAGTGATTTTGAAAGCTTGGCATGACTTTTAAAGCGCCGCCACAAAATCGTGGTTACTTGTACTGGATACCCACGAACACACTGTTTTTGAAAAGCAGCTCAGACATTTTGTGGCCGCGCAAAGTCTGCCTTGAATAAGATCGAAAATGCTGCAATCTTGACTGATTTTAATGCCGTGTAATTCGAACGATGGACGGTTTTCCAGTGATTTTTGAAAGCTTGGCGTGACTTTTAAAGCGCCGCCACAAAATCGTGATTACTGGGACTGGATACCCAAGAGCATACTGCTTTTGAGGAGCAGCTCAGAAATTTTGTGGCCGCGCAAAGTCGGCCTTGAATAAGATCGAGAATGCTGCAATCCTGACTGATTTTAAGGCTATGTAATTCGAACGATGGACGGTTTTCCAGTGATTTTGGAAGCTTGGCATGACTTTTAAAGCGCCGCCACAAAATCGTGGTTACTTGCACTGGCTACCCACGAACACACTGTTTTTGAAATGCAGCTCAAAAATTTTGTGGCCGCGCAAAGTCTGCCTTGAATAAGATCGAAAATGCTGCAATCTTGACTGATTTTAATGCCGTGTAATTTGAACGATGGACGGTTTTCTAGTGATTTTGAAAGCTTGGCGTGATTTTTAAAGCGCCGCCACAAAATCGTGGTTACTTGTACTGGATACCCACGAACACACTGTTTTTGAAAAGCAGCTCAGACATTTTGTGGCCGCGCAAAGTCTGCCTTGAATAAGATCGAGAATGCTGCAAACTTGACTGATTTTAATGCCGTGTAAATTGAACGATGGACGGTTTTCCAGTGATTTTGAAAGCTTGGCATGACTTTTAAAGCGCCGCCACAAAATCGTGGTTACTTGTACTGGATACCCACGAACACACTGTTTTTGAAAAGCAGCTCAGACATTTTGTGGCCGCGCAAAGTCTGCCTTGAATAAGATCGAAAATGCTGCAATCTTGACTGATTTTAATGCCGTGTAATTCGAACGATGGACGGTTTTCCAGTGATTTTGAAAGCTTGGCGCGACTTTTAAAGCGCCGCCACAAAATCGTGATTACTAGGACTGGATACCCAAGAGCATACTGCTTTTGAGGAGCAGCTCAGAAATTTTGTGGCCGCGCAAAGTCGGCCTTGAATAAGATCGAGAATGCTGCAATCCCGACTGATTTTATTGCTATGTAATTCGAACGATGGACGGTTTTCCAGTGATTTTGGAAGCTTGGCATGACTTTTAAAGCGCCGCCACAAAATCGTGGTTACTTGCACTGGATACCCACGAACACACTGTTTTTGAAATGAAGCTCAAAAATTTTGTGGCCGCGCAAAGTCTGCCTTGAATAAGATCGAAAATGCTGCAATCTTGACTGATTTTAATGCCGTGTAAATTGAACGATGGACGGTTTTCCAGTGATTTTGAAAGCTTGGCATGACTTTTAAAGCGCCGCCACAAAATCGTGGTTACTTGTACTGGATACCCACAAACACACTGTTTTTGAAAAGCAGCTCAGACATTTTGTGGCCGCGCAAAGTCTGCCTTGAATAAGATCGAAAATGCTGCAATCTTGACTGATTTTAATGCCGTGTAATTTGAACGATGGACGGTTTTCCAGTGAATTTGAAAGCTTGGCATGACTTTTAAAGCGCCGCCACAAAATCGTGGTTACTTGTACTGGATACCCACGAACACACTGTTTTTGAAAAGCAGCTCAGACATTTTGTGGCCGCGCAAAGTCTGCCTTGAATAAGATCGAAAATGCTGCAATCTTGACTGATTTTAATGCCGTGTAATTTGAACGATGGACGGTTTTCCAGTGCTTTTGGAAGCTTGGCGTGACTTTTATAGCGCCGCCAGAAAATCGTGAATACTGGCACTGGATACCCAAGAGCACACTGCTTTTGAGGAACAGCTCAGAAATTTTGTGGCCGCGCAAAGTCTGCCTTGAATAAGATCGAGAATGCTGCAATTCTGACTGATTTTAATGTTATGTAATTCGAACGTTGAACGGTTTTCCAGTGATTTTGGAAGCTTGGCATGACTTATAAAGCGCCGCCACAAAATCGTGGTTAACGGGACTGAGTACCCAAGAGAACACTGCTTTTGAAAAGCAGCTCCGACATTTTGTGGCCGCGCAAAGTCTGCCTTGAATAAGATCGAAAATGCTGGAATCTTGACTGATTTTAATGCCGTGTAATTCGAACGATGGACGGTTTTCCAGTGATTTTGAAAGCTTGGCGTGACTTTTAAAGCGCCGCCACAAAGTCGTGGTTCATGGAACTGGATACCCAAGAGCACACTGCTTTTGAGGAACAGCTCAGAAATTTTGTGGCCGCGCAAAGTCTGCCTTGAATAAGATCGAGAATGCTGCAATCCTGACTGATTTTAATGTTATGTAATTCGACGGATAGACGGTTTTCCAGTGATTTTGGAAGCTTGGCATGACTTTTAACGCGCCGCCACAAAATCGTGATTAATGGGACTGGATACCCACGAACACACTGTTTTTGAAAAGCAGCTCAGACATTTTGTGGCCGCGCAAAGTCTGCCTTGAATAAGATCGAGAATGCTGCAATCCTGACTGATTTTAATGATATGTAATTCGAACGATGGACGGTTTTTCAGTGATTTTGAAAGCTTGGCATGACTTTTAATGCGCCGCCACAAAATCGTGGTTAATGGGACTGGATACCCACGAACACACTGTTTTTGAAAAGCACCTCAGACATTTTGTGGCCGCGCAAAGTCGGCTTTGAAAAAGATCGAGAATGCTGCAATCCTGACTGATTTTAATGTTATGTAAATCGAACGTTGGACGGTTTTCCAGTGATTTTGGAAGCTTGGCATGACTTTTACAGCGCCGCCACAAAATCGTGGTTACTTGCACTGGATACCCACGAACACACTGTTTTTGAAAAGCAGCTCAGACATTTTGTGGCCGCGCAAAGTCTGCCTTGAATAAGATCGAGAATGCTGCAATCCTGACTGATTTTAATGATATGTAATTCGAACGATGGACGGTTTTCCAGTGATTTTGAAAGCTTGGCATGACTTTTAATGCGCCGCCACAAAATCGTGGTTAATGGGACTGGATACCCACGAACACACTGTTTTTGAAAAGCACCTCAGACATTTTGTGGCCGCGCAAAGTCGGCTTTGAAAAAGATCGAGAATGCTGCAATCCTGACTGATTTTAATGTTATGTAATTCGAACGTTGGACGGTTTTCCAGTGATTTTGGAAGCTTGGCATGACTTTTAAAGCGCCGCCACAAAATCGTGGTTAGGCCTACTTGCACTGGATACCCACGAACACACTGTTTTTGAAAAGCAGCTCAGACATTTTGTGGCCGCGCAAAGTCTGCCTTGAATAAGATCGAAAATGCTGCAATCTTGACTGATTTTAATGCCGTGTAATTTGAACGATGGACGGTTTTCCAGTGATTTTGGAAGCTTGGCGTGACTTTTAAAGCGCCGCCACAAAATCGTGATTACTGGGACTGGATACCCAAGAGCACACTGCTTTTGAGGAACAGCTCAGAAATTTTGTGGCCGTGCAAAGTCTGCCTTGAATAAGATCGAGAATGCTGCAATCCTGACTGATTTTAATGTTAGGTAATTCGAACGTTGAACGGTTTTAAATAGGCCTAAGCCAAAGGTTATTGAATATGTTTGCAATAGAAAGAATGCATTCAGTCATTAAACTATATGCTTCAGGGGTCGTTGGAAAATAGTAAGATTAATATATATTTGACGGAATTGTATTGCGATTAATTTGCCGTTAATTGCGATTAAAAAAATTAATCGTGCGATTAATTTCGATTAAAATTTTTAATCGAACAACAGCCCTAATTTTAATGTTATGTAATTCGAACGATGGACGGTTTTCCAGTGATTTTGAAAGCTTGGCTTTCCCATTAATCACGATTTTGTGGCGGCGCTTTAAAAGTCACGCCAAGCTTTCAAAATCACTGGAAAACCGTCCATCGTTCGAATTACACGGCATTAAAATCAGTCAAGATTGCAGCATTTTCGATCTTATTCAAGGCAGACTTTGCGCGGCCACAAAATGTCGGAGCTGCTTTTCAAAAACAGTGTGTGTTCGTGGGTATCCAGTCCCATTAACCACGATTTTGTGGCGGCGCTTTAAAAGTCATGCCAAGCTTCCAAAATCACTGGAAAACCGTCCATCGTTCGAATTACATAGCATTAAAATCAGTCAGGATTGCAGCATTCTCGATCTTATTCAAGGCCGACTTTGCGCGGCCACAAAATTTCTGGTGGTGGTGGTGGTGGTGGTGGTGGTGGTGATGGTGATGGTGATGGTGATGGTGATGATGAGGATGATGATGACGATGACGACGACGACGACGACGACGATGACGATGACGATGACGACTACGATGACGATGACGATGATTATGATGATGATTATGATGATGATGATGATGATGATGATGATGATGATGATGATGATGATGATGATGATGATGATGATGATGATGATGATGATGATGATGATGATGATGATGATGATGATGATGATGATGATGATGATGATGATGATGATGATGATGATGATGATGATGATGATGATGATGATGATGATGATGATGATGATGGTGATGATGATGATTCTGATTCTGATTATGATGATGATGGTGATGACGATATTAGACGATGACGATGATGACCATGGCCATGATGATGTTGATTGTTGGTCGTCTAACCCGGCATGTGGGTGGACATTCACAAGGCGGACATCTGATCGACGTCTCTTTGAATTCACCATCTCCGGACAGGCACACGAAATCGCATCTTGGACATATCAAACGTGGTGGCTTAGTCGTCTCTGAAATAAATCAAACCAATAATATAGGCATAGGCGTACGAGGCGGGGGTGCAGGGGGGGGCATTTGCCCCCCTCCCAAATTCGGGCAAGTTTGGTGGTTTTTCGGGCAAAACAGACCAAACGACTAAAAAGAAGGTCGTCAAGTTTCGGGCAAGTCTGGTTTTTCGGGCAAAAATAGTCGCGGGCGACTAAAAAAAAAAGGTCGTCAACTTTTTGGCCGGAGATAAATTTTTCGGGCAGAAGTTCAATCTTTGCCCCCCCCCCCCCCATCCACTTCTGAAACCTCCCGTACGCGGCCTGCATGTAGGTTGGTGATATCCATAGGCGTATAGCAGATTTCAGCAGTGGCGGGGGAGCTTTTACTTCTCCTTGAAAAAAACCCGGAATAAATGATTTCGTGCACTTCTCGTGAAAAATACTATTTTTCAATTTCCCAGACAAAAAATTCCCGGACAAATTACAAAACTCATTACCTTTTTCTAGTCATCGACTTGAAATCTCTTGAAAAGTACTCATTTTTCCAGTTACTTTTATATATTTTTATACACACATGTGATTAGATGCATGCATACGTACATTCATGCATACATTCATACATACATACATACATACATACATAGTTACATACATACATACATACATACATACATACATACATACATACATACATACATACATACATACATACATACATACATACATACATACATACATACAATACATACAAGTCATACATACATACATTCATACATACATACATACATATTTACACACATACATTACAATGTATTTGACCATTTTATAAAGCGCTTGTCACAGCAAGCGCCTTCAGAAGCGTATGCCAGCGCTTTCGACCCCAAGGAAAAGTCAGGATTTGATGGAAAGATGGGAAAAGACTAGAAGACAGACCAAACTGGTAGTAGAAGTTTATTCCAATTTCATAGGGAAGGATCTGTGTGTGTGTAGGCAAATGATCTGATTTGTGCCATGTCAACGGGAACAAAAATTACAGGCCGATCAGAGGGCTTAAGAGGACGCAGCGAAGGCGCAGAAAGGGACATGCATACACAGTATTACACACACAATACAGAAATACACAAAATATACACAAAGTATTTCTTGCCGACTTCAAGCACTATGTTTAATCACTGACCATGTTGTGCGTTGGCCACTTGGATGACCACAAGAGCGATCACAGCAGCTAAACAAAG
>OX243820.1:27296609-27316609 GCA_945859605.1 Lumbricus rubellus | reverse complement strand
GGGTGCATCTGGTTCACACTCTTCAAAACTTCGTCAGCGACAAATCCAAGATATTAGATTAGGATTGAATTGAAATGGAGGTAGGCTATTCATGGAACTCGTGAGACCCGGAAACCATTTTATACGGTATCAGGTTTAATGATTTCTGCCTATGGTGCACATCCGCGTCTCGTGAATCTCCAACGCCTCCCGTGAATAGGTGACACATCCATAGGCGTACGAGGCAGGCGTGCAGGGGGGGGGGGCAATTGCCCCCCCCCCAAATTCGGGCAAGTTTGGTGGTTTTTTCGGGAAAAACAGACCCAAACGACTAAAAAAAAGGTCAAGTTTCGGGCAAGTCTGGTTTTTCGGGCAAAAATAGTCGCGGACGACTAAAAAAAAAAAAAGGTCGTCAACTTTTTGGCCTGACGGATAAATTTTTCGGGTAGAAGTTCAATCTTTGCCCCCCCCCCACTTCTGAAACCTCCCGTACGCCGATGTGTCACACATCCATTGAATCAGTGGTGAGCACTTCCTCTAAATCTATTACGTTCCACATAAATCTGCCACTACACTGTCATTGCGTTTGTGTTATGGCTCCACAGAAATAGAGAAATTTGGCTGATTGCGTGGACCGATGCATGTGTTGTTTTCGAGAGTGCAAACTCTTTGGTCGCGTTTGAGTTATCGTCCATGGTGCGGATGATAATTCAAACACAGCAAAACGGTTTGTAATTATTTCGTAATTGCATTGCATACAGCCGCGTCCTGTAGGTACATGTATGTGTTCGAAGCACGTGTTCAGAATTATTACGAACTCGTTCTGTTAGAACACACACCACACATGCTGCTATGTTGCCATTACGAAATAATTACGGGATCCTCTTGATCGCTTTAATTCCAACGCTTATGATCGGCATAGCCTATAATACTTCAGCGGTTGGTTCTAGCCTTCTATAAGCTTATAGGTCGAAGGAAATTCTGAGAAAACTATGGTAACTACTATCCAATATTTATCTTTTCAGCAATCGCTTCAAGAGCGAGCATCTAATATTTATGATAAATTGGTCGATTTTATTTCGAATTCACGGCAGTTTTATTGCACGCAGATGATGTACGACTAAGCAAGAAAATGACATATTATAGAGAGAGTGTTGATAAGATTGATCAGCGGAAAGGCTAGATTAATGGATTATGTCAAAACGATGCGTTGCGTATACATGTACATGCACTATCTATCATAATATAGTGGTGGCGTCATTGCCTTGAAGCCGGAAGGTTCGAGGTTCGTATCCACCTCGCCGCGTAAGAACCTTGGGCAAGTTCTTCACTCACAATTTCTCAGCGCTTCGACGTGAAACTCCGATGCAGTGTCCGCTCTGCATTCGGGAGCGCCTCTGAGTAGAGAGAGCTTGAATGGGCGCCATAACAAGTGCACATACAAACAAATATTATTACCTGGCACCTGCTGCGCCCAGTCGCTATAATTATGCATGTGGATCGTTACATGGCATAGGATAATTCTGGTTTAGTTAGCTAATGCATCGAGCATACGCAGATGTATGCATACATACAATAGGCCAATACATGTATAGACAAATACACGAATAAATTCATGTAGGCCTATCTCTTACCTGCGATAAAAAATATTTGTGATAAATAATAATAATAATACATAATTATGCGTAGGCCTACATACATTTACACCCACACATTCATTCATACATGCATATGTTCCTAGTCATAATAGGGATAGGCTCTACTCGCACACACATTTACACCCACACATTCATTCATTCATACGTATGTTCATAGTCATAATAGGGATACTCGCTTCCGTGTAATATCGATAAATAAATACACTCTAATCATCACAGATTCGCTGTTAATTGCATTTCCATTTCAAACGCGAGATTGATCAACATCCGGGCTTCTATCTGTTGATGGTGACGCCATCTAACGACAATGAAGCCAACTAAATAGCAGACGACAGGGTTTTCGGTCGGAAGCATCAGCAGCAGCAGCATCATCAGCAGCAGCATCAGCAGCAGCAGCAGCAGCAGCATCAGCAGCAGCAGCAGCATCATCAGCAGCAGCAGCACTCACGATTGTTTTGACAACAATCAGATACAAGCTACCGTAACTGCGTTGGCGATACTTTCAACCGCGGATGAATGAATGGATGGATGGATTCCATATGGGACGCTCTTCAATTGATGTCAATGCTTATTCAGAATTAGCCCTCTCATACTATATATTATATAGATAGGCCCTAAATATATATTTATATATATATATAATTTATACATATGATTATACAGTATATAATATTTGTATGTACAAATGTATATATTGGTATATGAGAATATATATACTTATGCATGCATTCCACACAGTCCTCAACGTATACTTATATACATGTACAATCGAACGCCTGCATGCCGGTATATAGACAAATGCATCAACAGAAAAACTATATGATTATATATTGTATGAAAATACATTCTTGCTTAACTATATATATATAATATATATATATAGATTATATGATCAGATACTTCTGCATACTCGTTGAAGTGAGATTTAATTGTTGTGTGATTTGGTTGATGTGTTATTTGGTTGATGTGTGATTTGGCTGATGTGTGATTTGCATAATGATTATTTGATTGATGTGTAATTTGGTTGATGTTTGATTTGATTGATGTTTGATTTGGCTGATGTGTGGTTTGATTGATGTGTGGTTTGGCTATGTGTGACTTTGTCGGTCTCTATATTCTTCTGTGTGTCAGTTTAATTTTTAAAAGGTAACGAAAACAATAATACAGAAGACTGCCAACATGTCACTGAGTTTGGTTGCAAAGCTTGATGTAAACTGCAATGTTGGTCTTTTCTGCTATGCATCTGTTGCATGTGAGTTCGTGGCCGTGACTCCCAATATAATTGATTAGAATGCTTTTATCTGAAAATGAAAGCAACTATTCAGGTTCTCGTTTACTTCTACAAGTTTGCTCTGAAAAATTTATTTTAGTAGACGAACTGTATTAACGAATATAAATATTATTATCAATGCAGTACATGTACTGTAACTCAGAACTTATCCTTATCATCTTCATCCTCATAATCAAAAATCATAATCACCATCACTATAATTATAATCATGATCACCATCATGCTCTTCAGCAGTAGTCATAGTTGTAAAAAACGTTTTTTTCCGTTTTTTATTCTCTCCCAAAAAACGTCGTTTTTTTCGTTTTTTATTTTTTCCATCGTTTTTTATCGTTTTTTATTATTTCTTTATCTTTATTTATTCATTTACTTTCTGTTATTATTTCACTTCATTTTAATTTATTCTGATATTCCTTATGTTTTCCGCCAACTCTCAAGGATTCAGCTAACTAAAGTCATTATTTTATCGTTTAACATCATCATTTAAGAGATAGCCTGCGTGTAGTAGGTTCCTAATCAAGGTTTTCAAGGGTAAAATGCGGTTTTAGATGTAGCAAAGTCAAATTATTTTCCGTTTCCGTTTTTTTATCGTTTTTTGGACGTTTTTTATTTTTTTGAAAAAAACGTCGTTTTTTACCGTTTTTTATTTTATTTTCATCGTTTTTTTACATCTATGGCAGTAGTAGTATATAGGAGGAGTAGGAGGACGATGAGGAGCAGGATGAGGACGAGGACGAGGAGGAGGACGAGGACAAGGAGGACGAGGTATACAGGAGGACGAGGTAGAGGACAAGGAGGAGTAGGAGCAGGAGGGGGAGCAGGAGGACGAGAAGAACGAGAAGGAGTCTGAAGGACTATGAGGACGAGAAAGAGGAGGAAGAGGAAGAGGAGGAGGAGGAGGAGAAGTAAAAGGAAGAAGAGGGAGGTGGAAGCTGATCTGAAGGGAGGCGAAGAAGAAGACGCATAGAAAGCATTGATGGATTAAACGCTGACAAGAAGGGAAGAGAAAATGGATGACCCGAAGAAGCACAACTGCCGCTGAACACGCACAATGTGCGTCGCACATGCATATTATGTAATTATATTTATAGCAGCACGCACCTGTATTAGGGTGTCCCAGAAAATATTTTTTCCGGAAATCTTCTATGCAGTCCCCCTAAAAAGTTTCCATATGGTCCCATAATAACACCTGTAAAATTTCATGACACTGCAAAAATATTTAGGGGTCCCCCAAGGCACCCAAAGTTTTCCCAAATTGGCATGATTTGCGTCTGATGTGTCCAACTTGTAAATGCTTTTAGACTCCAAACTTTGATCCTATGAAAACATGTTCAATACCATTGAAAAGCTCTTAAATGGTAGAATTTACAAGTATCTAACTTTCTTCGATACAATTCGATATTTGAGGATAGTTTTACAACAACAAAATTTAAAAATCGAGCAAAATCTAACATTTTTTAATTTTCACACTATCAATGCGATTACAACTAATCATTGGGAATTTTCATTGCAAAGGTTCTTGAAAATGTAGCAAGCCATGGTTTCAGCTCCTCCATATAGGCTACCCGCATCTGTTTCATGGTGAGAATTTCTAGGGGGATGGGGGGGGGGGCTGAGGGCTCCACCTCTAGACTATCCTAGGATCACACAGTAAAGCATTAATTGCACACTCCAGCTACACATAAATTAACGTCTGGTCCGTTATTTTTTCACTTCTCATCCTGGCCTGCTTATTGTACATTACTGTATACACCTCAAACTTGTTCTTCAGTCGTACATTTTACATTTCTACATGTCAGCAAGATTGTCACGATTGCACTTAGAAATGTGCCCATGTTTTTCTACAACTTGTTTGAGAAACTGTCTCTGATCTTCGTTATTGTTTAACTGAAATTCTGTATCAGAGCTGCGTCGCGTTCAGCAATGTTGTTTACACAGACTAAGTTATCAACCAAATCACACATGATCCTATACGATTGGCTATCTCGTCACTTTTTCGCTGAAAGATCACGAAAAACTATCATCGATGGCAGTAGTTCGGAAGAAACTTTTAGGAAGAGATAACCCCCGTTATTCTACGTGGACGAGACAATCACTGAGAGAACAGAGAAAATTGCTATCTCCTATCTCTTAGAGGGCACTTGATTGTACAGTGGTTAGCGCGCTGGACTGGTAGCCTCATGGCTAGCTAGAAGGGATCTCATTATTATCTCTTAGGTAGGCCTACCAAGAATGATGATGCGTTGCTGCAGACTTGTCGTCTAGAGCAGCATCGTCAGAATTATGCAGCTTTGGGTTAGTTCCACGAGAGCAGCAGTGATTCGACATGAGAACAGCGACTGACTGTAGATTTCAGCCACATAATTATCTGAGAATCGTTTGTTGCCATGTAATTCACTGTCGTCAAATGTATCTGCGATTCGTGCCACTGTAAAGTATTTCGATAATTGTCTTCGCCACCCAATTCGCTCTGTGATGGGCATCAGGCTTGCGAACCGCTACCGAATTGCTCAATCAAACCATGGATACCGAGAATTGAGGAAGCTATTGATATTCATTTCGACAATCTTCACACTGAAGCTGTTCAGTAAAGAATTCGATAGATTTGTTATATGCAGGATGTAGTGGTATTGTTCGAGGTTTGATAGACGGTAGATCAGATCAGAACATTTATCGTTGAATCACTTGAAGAGCATAGGCTGAAGATCTATTGATGGACAAACTAAACCAAGGACACTTCAGGCGACATGACTTAAAAGATTTCTGTGATGTCAACAAGAAATCTACATCAGATCACAACTGACGGCTGTCTCTATAGAAGGCTGCATACTCCATCTAATTTGCAGTTGTTCAAGGCCATTGTGTCAAAGCATATGCCAATAAATAATGCATCACACTGCCATAACTTCAAACGGTCCAAACTGCTACCTGTGTATAGCTGTCCTCATCCGGAAGTAAACTTTGTCACAAAATTTTTTTAGTACCTCCACAAACTAAACAAGAAATCAGGACTGGCAATCTGTTAACTTTATTTATATATGTACTCCAGCGATGTCACTTACAGGTAGCAGCTTAATTGCCATCCAAGTGCAGATTTACATCATGGTTTGCTCGAGAGCTTAACTGTCATCCTTATGCTTGAAAAACCTCATTCACAAACACAATAAGGTTACATGTTTGTAGATTTTAGTATTTCACAGCATTATAATGGTATTAGGCAATACGTAAGCATGACAGTTGGATCAAAGTGTGGACCTACAAAATTTTCAAACTCAGAGACACCATACGTAATTTGTCACAAATTACACAAATTACATGAGCTTTGGGGGACCCCTAAATATTTTTCAAATGACATAAAATTTGGTGGGTGTTACCATAGGACCATAAGGAAACTTTTTGGAGGGACTGCATCTAAAGTTTCAAGAAAAATATTTTTTTCTGTGTAACCGTGGGACACCTTAACCTGTATATTATAATACATATTCATGCGTGTGCTTATATATATATATATATATATATTCTATAATTAATATATATATATAATTATGTATTATATATGCACTGCTATGCAGATAGTGTATATATGGTTATGTGTGTGTTTTTAGCGCTTCTGAGTATTTATCCTGAAAGTGCACATATATACAATACATACGCAGGCAGTGTATACATGTGAGTGTGTCTTATGTGTGCAACTGTGCATGTAGGCCAACATATTCATCGGTATAATTATGGGTATATGATTGTAGGGACCTTGGGCATGTCTGTCACTCGCAATTGCTCAGTGTCTGCGCTGCAGTCGGGAGCACTTCTGAGTAGACATCTTAGAGGAGCATGCATACATATAAACACTAATATTAAACATACATATAATAATGTATATATTATGTATAATATGTTTCCAACTATAATAATTGTATATGCCTATAATTATACGCCGTATAACCCTGTGCATTTGTTGTATAATAGCTAAACAGATTATATACAGATTCTCATACATGTATGAAGGCCATTGTGAAACGTTGTCTATATAGTAAACCATGTTCACCGATGTAATTGACCAGACAACGTTGCCGACTCGATTCTAGGTTGAGGCTGCTGCGGGGGAGGGAGGGAGGGAGGCGGAGGATGCGTTGTCATGACGACCGCAAGTGACTTCGGAGATGGATCGCTGCGGATCGGTTCCATCGGTTGCCATAGTAACGCGTTTGCGGCGATTAGAGAGAAGTCACTGTGGAAAATTATCTTCGCTGCCCCGAGGGACTCCGTTCAATGTCTCGACCGCGTCAGACCAATTAACTAGCGGCGCTCGATCAAAACGGTATACGGCTCCCGGTGCAGTGTCTTTCCATCTGTGTGTGTGTGTGTGTGTATCTCTGTATGTCTGTCTGTGTGTATGTCTATCTGTCTGTTTGTCTGTCTGTGTGTCTGTCTGTCTGTTTGTCTGACTATATCTATCTATCTATCTATCTATCTATCTATCTATCTATCTATCTATCTATCTATCTATCTATCTATCTATCTATCTATCTATCTATCTATCTATCCATTTATCTATCTAACTATCTATCTATCTCTCTATATCTGTCCGTATATCTGTCTGTGTGTCTCTCTCTGTGTTTCTCTTTTTCCATTGTCCCGTTTTTCTGTATTCATCCGCCCCTATCTCCGTCTCTGTGTGTGTCTCTTTACGTGTCCCTCTCTCTGTTTATGTCTCTCTGTCTCTTTGTTTTGTCTAACCGATGAAACCTCTTCCTCTTGCTCACTTCCTTCTATCTTTCCAATTCGTCTATCCCTCTGTCTTTTCATCCATTCGTCCCCATTCCATCTTTCCGTCCTTCAATCCGTCCACTCATTCGTTCTTAATGTCCCTCCTCTTTATTTGTTGCTTTTATGAATTCCATTCCAAATGCCTTCGCATCATTTCACCACAGCAATAGACCTAATTGACTGCATCATTTGGTTCAATACTGCTGAGATCAACATTCACAGTAAATGCTTCTGACTCGGGTCCGTTTCGTGGCCGATCCGAGACCAATTTCAAGAAGAACTTGGCAAATTTCGCGTCCAAATCAAAAGATTCGATATCTGCAGGAAACCTGAATCGAAGAACCGGATGTGACGTAGACGTCGTCTGCCATGCACGACTCCCATCGAAGGCGAAGATGCTTCCGGTGGTTATCACCAGGTGGCCTTTCCAAGGTTTCCGGTAGAATGAGACCCTAAGCGCTGCTTTCGCTGCAAGTCGACATTACACTGCAGGCGCTGTTCAATGTTCATGCAATGTAGCCTATACATTTGCACTCCCCGCTATATCTCAAGAGAACAAGAGAAAATTCTCTTTATTCTCTCATATTATTCTCCCATATTATTCTCCCATGTGAGACCTTTCAACTGACGTATAATTTATTTATTCATGACGTTCCTAACTGGTGCTGCAAAAACTTCGCCTTTTGCCATATCTGCACAGGCTTTTAACGCAATTTTTTTTTATTAGGGACCTAATTCCTTGCACAGACTCTATAATATAGCTTGACGAGTCCTCTCAGTTATCTTACCTCGTTCAGGGGCTTCAATTCTATAAACAGCATCTATACACTGTGTATATTCGTCTGACTGCATGCCTGTCTGCTTGCTTATACTTGCCCGTTTGCTTGACCTTTTGAATCCTTATAATTATTATTAACCAGATTTCAACAGGGTTTCTTTTAAAGTAATACTTAGAACTGAGCAGCCTCTTCTCTCCATTCCCATCCTCCATGGTATAATTATTCTGTGTTACAGATGACAAAGAATATTTTTAACAGTTAATAACTGCACAGAAATACTTCTACATGTAGCTGCACAATTTCATTTACAACTCCACTTTTTCCGTATACATAAGTCTTAGGAGACATATTAATGTAGATCTGCACGCTAGAAAACCCTGGACTTTACCGTATACCTTTCGATATTATTCCGGCTGAATGCCTGTGAATAAATTGAATCTCACGGCTTGGTTTTTGAGGCGCGATGCAAATCTCGAGATTACGAATACACGATTGCGATGAACTGAGACACGGTTTGAAAAGATCGCGTGAAAGGATTGGTAGGAATATCTTCATCTGCATGCTTAGATGTTATCGCTCTCTTCATCCCACGTATACATGATTCAGCGTGTCGCTTCGAGGAGAGGACTTGATTGGAAACGCCTAAAGGGACAGAAACGTTGATAGGCTTAGGGAATTGCGGGACGCTCAAGAGACTGACAGCCACATGGACAAAGACGCCGACAGAAACAGAGAAATACATACAAAGACATACAAATATACAAAGATTATACATACAAAGACATGGACAGAGGAAGAGACGGTGAGGAAAAGGAAAGGCTTAGGTGCAGATGTCATGACACTAAGCTGCTGAGAGCAAAGAGACATACAGACAGACAAACAAACAGACTCTATAGGAAGCTGATCGACAGGTACAGAGAAACAGACTGAGGAAAGTGAAGAAGAAAGGAGAAAAGGAGAGAGACAGACAGACAGACAGACAGAGAGGAGAAAGAGAAAGAGAGAGGGAGACATAGAGAGAGACAGAGAGAGACAGAGAGGGAGAGACAGAAAGGAATAGAGAGACAGAGACAGGCAGAGAGACAGAGACAGACAGAGAGACAGAGACAGAGAGACAGAGACAGAGACAGAGATGAAGATGCAACAATACATATGCTATAGTCTGTAGACATGCAGATTATAGCATATACATGTAGCAAAAGGCACAATAAACAGAGAAGGAGAGTGATTGAACAGAACACACGCACAGCCAAGAAGGCAGAGAAGGAGACAGACAAACAGACAGAGCCAAAGAAATAGAACCAGAGACACACAGTAAGTGAGAGAAAGACAACCTCAAGCGCGAAAAATACTAAAACAGAAGTTCAGAGACTGCAGATGTTACAGAAGATGCTGAAGATACATCTGCATCACTGCGCTGCATGGGATGCGGAAGAAAATGCGATGGGATGCGGGTGGGCTGCTGAGTCAGAGTCGGGTACAGAAGCAGAGAAGGAAGGCTGCTGCTCATACATCTGAGTTACACTCAGTGGTCGGTTGCTGCTCGGTTACAGCGACAGACGTGCATTAGAGACGATGCAGAGAGAGAGATGGTGGCATAGAGAGGCAGACGTACAGAGGATGGAGTGCATGGACTGGATGCTTAAGTAGATACGGAAGCTGGGTCGGTCAGTCAGCTGCAGCAGCAGCAACAGATGGAATGATATTCCATGTCACGTCGGATTATACGATATGCGACGATGCGATGCTGCTACGTGGATCCGAGGAATTTCATTGTCATCTACGATATGTATGTATTCGTGTATATTATCTATATAGGCATGCACGTGTGTATGCATGGGAGAGTTAGCATGGAAGCATGTATGTTGGGTTTTAAGCATGTATACTGTATACTTATATGATGCCGTTCGTGCGTAATGTGTGTATGTAATGTATGTATGTATGTATGTATGTATGTATGTATGTATGTATGTATGTATGTATGTATGTATGTATGTATGTACGTACGTATGTATGGTATGTATGTGTGGGTATGTGTGTGTGCATGTATGTATGTATGTATGTACGTGTATGTATGTATGTATGTATGTATGTATGTATGTATGTATGTATGTATGTATGTATGTATGTATGTATGTATGTATGTATGTATGTATGTATGTATGTATGTATGTATGTATGTATGTATGTATGTATGTATGTATGTATGTATGTATGTATGTATGTATGTATGTATGTATGTATGTATGTATGTATGTATGTATGTATGTATGTATGTATGTATGTATGTATGTATGTATGTATGTGCACTTGTTATAGCGCCCCTTCAAGCTCTCTACTCAGAGACGCTCCCGATGCAGAGCGGACACTGCATCGGAGTTTCACGCCGAAGCGCTGAGCAATTGTGAGTGAAGGACTTTCCCAAGGTCCTTACGCGGCGAGATGGATTCGAATCTCGAACCTTCCGGCTCCAAGGCAACGACGCCACCACTACACCACCGCGCCCCACATGTATGTATGTATGTATGTATGTATGTATGTATGTATGTATGTATGTATGTATGTATGTATGTATGTATGTATGTATGTATGTATGTATGTATGTATGTATGTATGTAAGTATGTATGTATGCAATGTATGTATGCAATGTATGTATGCATTTACGTATGTGATATGCATATTTTAAATTATCAACGTATGCATGTTTGCAGATATAAATAAATGTGTGGATGAATTTAAGTGGGACGCGGTGGTGTACTGGTGGGTGGTGTAGTGGTGGGTTTGGTGCCTTGGAGCCGGAAGGTTCCAGGCTCGAATCCACCTCATATAATTAAAATTCGCTGCGGGATAGGGAGCCAATGCGCGACAACCCGCATATAATCGGTGACATGATCAAATTTTGGTATAGCCTATGGCCAATAAGACGGGCCTGTCACGAAATAGAGTATTCCCCGCATTAATCGTATCCCCCCCACGCCCCCCAAATGAGGAAAAGTCAAAAAAGTCACTTCCGTGTGTATTTTTTTCAAATTAATTTTCATCTGCTTTGTTTTGACCAATGACACTAACAGGTATGTTCAGTGGCGGATCCAGAACTGTTTCAAAAAGGGGGGGCCAAAATCTTAGATCTTGGACGGGAAAAAGAAAACATTTTTTGAAAGTTCGAAAAATATTGATCAGCCGTTGAGGAAAAAAGTACTTTTCATCCGCCAAAAAGTTGATGACTTTTTTTTAGTCATCTGCCACCAAATTTTTCGGGAAAGTCGTGCCATTTCATCCGCCAAAAAAGTTGATGACCTTTTTTTAGTCCTTCACTTGAAAACCCAACGGGGGAAGGGGCCACGTTCCATGCAATTTTCCGAATAGGGAGGGCCAATATCCATTGCACCAATGTTAGTTTTGCTAATTTCAGACCAAATGGGGGGGCCACGTCGCATGGCAGTTTTCAATGGGGGGTGGGGGGGCCAAGGCCGGATTGCCCCCCTAGATCCGCCTATGGGTATGTCTATTCCTACTAGAAAATTTTTTGCTTTGGTTTTATAGCACATAGAACATTTACAACATTTAAGAACACTTACAGTCACTAAATAATTTCCAGTTGCCTTTCTCTGAACATAGCTTAGGATACTTAAAACAATTAGAGTCACTTTAAATTTTGATTAGAGTAAAAACATTGAATTGTACGCATTTTTCAAAAATTGGGATAGAATGGTTTATCCCGCCGGATAGTCGAGACCGGTTAATTCCATCCGGGGGATAGATTAATTCATCCCCGGATACTTTCAGAGGGAATACTCCTTTTCCTGACACCGGATTCAGGCACCCATATGACCTGAATATTGTCCAAATGTTATCTACCATAATTGGATTTTTAAAGCCACCTATAGCAGTAGTCACTACGGCGTAAAATTCGTCGCTCTAAAGTCTAAGCAGTTTGGCAATAGAACTTTTATTAAAGAAAAGCTTTTTGAGCGCAACATTTTGCACGACCAGTTTGCATTGTTAGATTGGCTCACTTAAATAGACTATATATATTAGGGAGGTTTTTGCTGACGATGACGACGACGATGACGATGGTGATGACGACGACGACGACAACGATGACGTTGACGATGATGATGATAATGATGATGATAATCATTTTGATTTGCAAGGAAACACAAACTACCCTCTTGTTGGCCCTTCAGCTGTCCACTCACCCATTAGGATGCTTCGTCTCTCTCTCTCTCTCTCTCTCTCTCTCTCTCTCTCTCTCTCTCTCTCTCTCTCTCTCTCTCTCTCTCTCTTTCTCTCTCTCCTTCTCTGCATCTCACTTGATGGTCGTTAAGCGAAGGGCAATCGACGGCCGTAGAGCAGTAATTGGTCGAGCAGAGTAAACAAGAACTGCGACTCTTTATAATTATGGACTCTTGGACTGCTACATGTAGCCTATCTGGGCAGAAATCTCCTCCAGATCAGATTCATTTGTTGGAAGATTAATTATTACACTGTTGCATCAGACATATACCAACATTCCTACACCTTCTTGACATATTTTATGACAATGTTTTTATCACTGTGAGCTGTTGTGTGGATAATATTATTATTCTTGGCGGAGATAAGCTAACTGTATAGTTATTCAATCTAAACGTGAAGATTGTTGCGTGTACAGTAGACCTAATGCAGAGTGGCGAAAAGCGAGAGTCAGTGAGTAGCGTGTTGAACTGTTTGTCGAGAAGTCAGTCAAACAAATCCCCACCAAAGAAAAAATTCTTTTGAGATTTCTGCTTCACTTGTGTCTTCTAGTCTAGGCAAAAAAACTACAATGAGTACACCAACCGTACACTGTCTATGGAAAGATGAGACGGCAAGGGAGAGTACTTGCCATCCGCTCCAATTTTTTTCAGTTAAAAAATTAAATTGCTAGCGCCTAAAATCGGTGACTAACTCTGGGTTTGTCTTTATGGTCGCGATGTTCTTCAAATTGTTAATTAATTATAGTAGATAGACTCTATAAACCTGATAACCATTGGACGAACTGTTAAGTTCTGTCTTTGTTTCAATTTCAGTTGCTGCAATACGAAGGAGGGCGCAGCTGCTGTCGTATATATACCAACTACGATGAGACATCTTTTAAACGAAGGAACGCAACGGAATTCTCCAGTGGCTGCAGTGATGGAGATTATCTCGCAAAGCAAATGATTCTGGTTGACCATCTGTGACATCTGTGATTACCCAACGATACACCACCGCCGCCCCAGCTCGTCTATAGGCCTATAATTGGATGCCATCTGCTGTCTTTTCTGGCTCTGGTTCTACAGAGCAAATCGATTGCGTCTATGTAGAGAAAGGGTATACAGAGTAAGCTTATTACTGTAGGGATGAAGGAAAATGTTACAATCGCGTCATAGACCAGAATTGCATGGATATAATGTTCCTCGCAAGGCGACGCAAGACTATTATATCTCTCATCGACTTGTCCTGATGTTATGTCGGTAGCCTGTCTATAATTATACTGGTCTCCTTCACGCAGCGTTTTGAAGTCTAAAAGATTTACGTTACGTTACATGTTGCTTTGTTGAGATTTTCGTTAATGCCTTTTGTGAGGAGTTTTGCTACAGGATGGTTTGTAAATATTATTGATATTAGATATATCTGCCTGAGTTTTTTTGTTAAGGATTTTTCCGAAGCGTGTAGTCTCAATCTAACGACACTGCAATGTGATGGCAAAGATCATTAGCGTCGCCCTCCTCCTTCATCCAGACTTTGGACTGGCACTGACAGAGAACAATCAGCGGCGAAGTTCTTTACGATGCGAATTATGAAATCTGAAGATAATGAAGTCGGAGTAGCAGCACGGCTTAAAGTGTGACTGGACGGTCATGGACGGCGTCCATGCACTTCTTTTCAAATCTTAGTAGGCCTACCGTCCTGCCACTTATTGGGCAAGCACAGCCTGGAAAAGCAAGAGGCGTCCAGGCATTTATTTCCTACACGTTAAACACTGAGCAGTAGGCATCCTCTGAGTCTTCTTCGACGGTCAGCCGTGGTACAGAGAGGCAGGGTTTAAAGTGTGGTTGGACGGTCATGGACGGCGGCCATGCACTTACTTTAAAATCTGAACGCCATCCTGTCACTTATTGGCCAGCACAGCATGGAAAGGTAAGGAGCGTCCAGTCACTTCTTTAAGGAAAGGTGAGGGGCGTCCAGGCACTTGTTATCCCACACTTTAAGCACTGCAGAGAGGAAATCTCTCGGGATGCAGAAGAAGAACCGGCGGTCCTTCTCTGGCGACGCCTTCCCCGGTCGGCGTCAGTCCGTCGAGCGAACCGTCACCCAGCTGACGAGCTCAACGCGCAGCACAGGCCTCCACCATTACGCCGACCACCGACTGTTCGGCGTTGCGAAGACCTCCCTTCGTCGGGCGTCCCTTCAGGCGGAGGACGGGGCCACCAGCGCCGCCGCCGCCGGTCCCTGCCGCCGGTTGATCGTCGCACGCGACGAGCTGTCCCCTCTGGGGGAGGACGAGACCCCGATGGTCCGAGGGGGTCGAGAGGCCGGGTCAAGTGGTCTGTCGAGGTACAAGGCTGCGACGCTCGGGTCACCGGTGTCGGATTCGACCTCTTCGATGACGACATTTGCGACTATGCCGATGCAGCAGCAGAGGGAAAGCGTCAATCGAAGGGCGAGCTGCATGGCCGGGGGACTGACGAGTGGCCATGGCAACCGGGGAGGGATGATGATGATGCCCGGATGCCTGAGGGAGCCGACGATCTTTGACATTGGAGCGGATCTGATGAAGGTTAGATGTTGGATCGAAGCAGGTTTTACTTTTATCCGGGTTTTTTAAATTCCGTTCCGTTCAACCTCCCTTGCAATGTCTGTCTGTCTATCTATCTGTCTGTGTCTCTGCGTGTCTGTGTCTGTCCGTATTTGTCTGTCTGTCTGTGTCTCTGCGTGTCTGTGTCTGTCCGTATTTGTCTGTCTGTCTGTGTGTGTCTGGTTTGTATTGGGCCGTCTCTCTCTCTCTCTTTCTCTCACTCTTCCTTTGTCTATCTCTTTATTGTTTCCAGAATGCATGTGGGTCTTTCTAAATGTCTCTGCTTTTACCCCTCTTGCATCTTACTAATCTTATTCTCCCTCTGTAGATATTCTTATCCATCTCTTTTCTCTTCTCTTATCTTTATTTCTTCTTTTTTTCTTCTCCTCTCTGGTTTCCATTCGTAGATTTATATAGCGCCAATCGGCAATCGCAGAATGTCTTTGCAGTATACAGAGGAGCAATGCCATGCTTATATACTCAGTGCAAGTTGCCATAGAGTGTTGTTTCACTGTGCTCCTCTTTATCTCTCTTAGCCATTTTCTCATCTATCTATGTCTCTCTGTCTCTATCTGTCTCTCTATCTGTCTGTCTATGTCTGTATGTCTGTCTACCTGTCTGTCTGTCTCTGTCTGTCTCTGTCTCTGTCTGTCTCTGTCTGTCTCTGTCTGTCTGTCTGTCTGTCTGTCTGTCTGTCTATCTATCTGCCTCTCTGTCTCTGTTTGTATGTTTCTGTCTGTCTCTTTCTCTCGCTCTACTTCTCTCTCGCGCGCTTTCTGTCTCTGTCTCTCTCTCTCTCTCCCTACTTTTCTTCCTCTCTGCCTGTCAGTCAGTCTGTCTGTCTGTATGTCTGCCTGTCAGTCAGTCAGTCAGTCTAGTCTGTCTGTCTGCTGTCTGTCTCTCTCTTCCCTTCTCTGCATCGTTCTGTATTTTGATGCTTGATGCGATTTTCATTGCAAAACAGGTCATTTTCCTTTCATTCAGCTGTCGTGTTCTTCATGACGTCCATTATGCCGCCAACATGAAAGGACTGACATATGAAACGTTTTTGCACAACCATTCCATGTCATCAAATTATATCAGCGAGACGCAACCAACCAATATTTTTAAGTGCCTCAATAAAAGTCTCAAAAATATTTTCATTTGCCTGGACAAATTCACAACAGTACCGAAACCTAAACTTCGTCATCCTTTCTGTTGAAAGGTCAATCAAAATATAATGTCAGCACTCGTGAATAAGCTGGTGCCCTGCGCTCGGCTTTCGAGTGGCGCTTTAAAAATTTGGGATTACGATTACGAATACCTCCGCTAGATTTGTGTCTATTATAAATGTCTTAGTTTATTGATTTTTGGTCCGTTGCTCGATCGGGTGCAAAAAGTAAAACGTTATTATTCTAAATTTCCTACGATCGGGAGAAAATTTAATAATCTGCGTTTAACTTCTCGACAAAGTTACAAGTCAATGTTCAGCAAATGAACATTAGCGTGATGGTCACGTCGCTTCTTCCAGCAAAATCTGACAGCATTTATTTGATATGTCTGCATTTGCTGCTGTCGACTGCATTGGCAATAACTTAATAGTTTTGATCGTGACATGATTCCATTAATTTCGAAGAATTTCGTCGTGCATCTATCTTCGTCTGCAGCCAGAGAAGAAAATTTGCATTCGTCGTTTCTCTCTCTCTCCCTCTTTCTCTCTTTATCTCTGTATTTCTGTCTGTCTGTCTCTCTCCGTCTGTGTCTCTCTCTTTCTCTTTATCTCTGTCTCTCTGTCTCTCTGTCTGTCTCTGTCTATGTCTCTTTATTTCTCTCTTTCTCCATCTCCAAGTGTCTCTCTGTCTTCCTGTCTCTCTCTCTTTCTCTCTTTATCTCTGTATCTGTCTCTGTCTGTCTGTCACTCTATGTCTCTCTCATTCTATTGTTCTTTCTTAATTTCTCTCTCTATCTATTTCTGTTTTCTCTCTATTTTTTTATCTCTTTCTCTGTATCTCTGTTCCTTTATCTCTCTCTCTCTCTTTGTCTCTTTCTTTATCTCTTTCTTTATAACTAATTCTCTCTTTGTCTCTATGTTTCTTCTCTCTCTCTCTGTCTCTGTGTCTCAGTGTCTCACTGTCTCTCTCTGCATTAAGTGTCTGTCTGTCTGTCTGTCTGTCTGTCTGTCTGTCTGTCTGTGTCTCTCTTTCTCTTTTCCTCTCTCTTTAGCTCTCTCTTCTGTTTCTCTTTCTTTCTATTTCTATCTCTTTCTCTGTATCTCTGTCCCTCTGTCTCTGTCTATGTCTCTGTCTTTATCCCTAAGTATCTCTTTGTCTCTCTGTGTCTTTCTGTTTCTTCTCTCTCTCTATCTCTATGTCTCCCTGTCTCTCTGTCTCTCTCTCTGTCTTAAGTGTCATTCTCTGTCACTGTCTCTCTGCCTGTCTCTGTCTGCCTGTTTATCTGTTCCTCTCTTACTTGGTTTATTTGTCTGTGCCTTTGGTATTGCGTGCTCCTTTATCGCTCCTGTCATGTAGACTGTAGAGACTAACATTAGTTTTCCTACTTCATCCTTCTCTTACTCTTTGTTTTCCATTAGTGAAATCATTTTTCATCTTTTGTCTCCTATCTCCCTTTCTTACTCTCCTTCCCTCCCCCTCTATCTATCTCTCTTATTGTCTCCCTTTATCTGCAGTCAGAAAATTGAATTATCAGTTTATTGTCTCTCTCTTTGTCTCTCTCGTTGTCTCTCTCGTTGTCTCTGTCTTTCTTTCTGTGCCTTCTTGTTTGCGTGACTCAATGCGACCTGAACTAATGTCATAGTGCCATATGACAATCTATCTCTGTCACGACATGGATTCATCATGATTTATGAATCCTTTATTCGCTGGTGCTATTTCCGCCAGAATAATAATAACCAGATAAAATGAGTCGTTTGGCAGCTGAATAGATAGCACGATGGTGGCTGATTGGTTAGAATAATCGACATACAACGTGGAGATTACCGGTTCAAATCTCGTTAGATGGCTTACAGCCTACCTAGCCTAATGCAGCCGATTGGGGATAATTTACCCTGGAAGACCGGAATGGAACGAAGGTGATGTGCTGTGAAAAAGACGGTGAAAAGCAAAATTTCTGGCGAATAAGCTTAGTCTAACTTTAAGAAAGGTCGTCAGATTTTACAGCGAATGATTAGCAACAGTTTTCGGAGAATTTCTGGCAAATGACTAAAAAGGTCGTCAGAAATGTTTGCGGCTAAGGGCACACCAACCAGATTCAAATTACCGGTTGTGCAATTTTTAAAAAACCTTCTTTGATGACCTTTTTAAAGTCATTCACCAGAAATTTTGCTTTTCTTTTCGCCGTGGCCATTTCAGGCTCTTTCAAGGGCCATCAAGGCTCTTTTCAAGTGTCCTTCAAGACTCTTTTAAAGTGGCCATTAACGCTCTTTTCAAATGTCCATTAGGGCTCTTTTCAAGCGACCATCAAGGCTCTTTTCAATGGTCCATCAAGGCTCTTTTCAAGCGGTCATTAAGACTCTTTTTAAGTGTCCATTAAGGCTTTTTTAAACTACCAATTAAAGCTTAACCCTTACCTTACTAACCTAACCATATACCTCCTTAACCTTGCAGGTGAACGGAGCGATTCGACCATTCAACCCTCTGCGCAGCCGCCAGTCAATCCAGTTCCTATCTGGCTCAGCGCTGACCAAGGACTCCGACATCGTTCTTGAGGAGGAGCTGCCCTCCATCATCGACCTGCAGCAGGCAACGCTGCCGGCGTCGTCGGCGGCGACCGGGACGACGAGGCGGTCAACGACGGACGAGAGGCTGCCCCTGAACGGCCAGCTGAGCCGGTCGTCGTCGAAGCAATCGCGGTCGAACGTCGGTTACCGACTGGGGCGAAGGAAGGTGCTGTACGAGAGGCGCAAGAAGGTGTCCGACTATGCGCTTGTCTTTGGCATGCTCGGAACGGCCATTATGATATTGGAAACAGAGCTGTGCATGAATCAAGTCTATACTAAGGTATCTAAAGTGTTGTCTTATTGTTGTCGTCGTTGTCGTCGTCGCCGACGTTGTCGTCGTAATCATTGTTAACGTCGTCATCATCATCATCGTCGTTGTCATCGCAGTCAATAGCAAAAGATCTGTAAGAGAAACACAATTATTGTCATCTTCTTAAAACTTTCTCGTCATTGCTGCTCTGTGGAACTTCGGAAATGTTTGCATTTTTATAGTGCCAGTCTCAAGTCTGGATAAAGGAGGAGGGCGACGCTAATGATCTTTGTTATCGCACAGTGTCTCCAAACTGCAACAACTACTACTATTACTTCTGCTCTGCTCCTCTTCGTGCCATTTTATAATTGAATTGGCAACAGAATGTTCGCATAGCGCAACGAAAAAGTCCTCTCTGTCTCGGTCTCTATATCTTTGTCTCGTTCTCTGTCTTTGTCTCTGTCTTTGTCTGTCTTTGTTTCTGTCTTTGTCTCTGTCTTTGTCTCTGTCTTTGGCTTTGTCTCTTTCTCTATCTTTGTCTCTGTCTTTGTCTCTGTCTCTGTCTCTGTCTCTGTCTCTGTCTCTGTCTCTTTCTCTTTCTCTGTCTCTGTCTTTGTCTCTGTCTCTCTCTGTCTTTGTCTCTGTCTCTGTCTCTCTGTCTGTGAATTTTATCTGCCAGTTCACTCGTTCTGTGGCTATTTCTGTTGGGCGAATACTTTGATCCCACGGCTTATAACGCGTGAGAAGGCATACGCCTTCAAGTC
>OX243820.1:27276609-27291609 GCA_945859605.1 Lumbricus rubellus | reverse complement strand
GAGTAGACTCGAAAGTCTACTAAGCCTAACCAACTATATAAAATATATAGTCCTATATTATATATATATATATATAATTATACGATAACCAGGTTGGTTCTGTGTGGGTTCATAAATAGAGACAGGCAGAGTAAAGCATGCAGCACAAACCCGAATTTCATGGGGCACGAAAAGGGGTCGGCTGAGCCTTCCATGCAGCAGATGGTGTTGGCAAAATGAATAGCAGGACGTTATTGGCGCCTTGCATAGTTACCGACAGTTAAATTCCACTCCTGTAGTAAATTGTAATCGTCCGTCTTACTATGGATTGTAATCAGTAACCGTCGTGTTGGTTTGAAATTTAAACGAAGATTATTTTCAGGCAAATAGCCAGCGAGATCTATAATAGTACAGCTAGCAATAGCACAATAGATCTAATTATTCGTGTGACCTGTAAGAACTCTGCAAAGTCATCCCAAAGGTTTGTCATCAGCCAGCCTGAAGTAACCAGAGAGTGGACAGAAATAGAGGACAGAAATAGACCTATTTACACCATCTAACGTCTGTTTTAGACTCTCGTGTTGTCTCGGTCAGTAGGCTAACTAAGACCTCTGTACAAACGACGGACCGTAGACTCAAAACGAAAACCGGTTTCACAAACGGATGCAACAAAATCGAGATGTATGCATTAAAGAGATGGCATTATTGTAATAGGAGATCATGCGCAAAAACGCCACAGCTTTTCTCAATGATCCCTGCAGTCGATTCATCTTATAATTATAGCTATAGATAAAACGCATTTATCAGAAGCAACAGCGGGTCTTGAGGTTTCCTTTCCGTAAATGGTATTCAACTGCAAAGGGAAATTAAAGGAAGTCAATTTTACTTCATTCCCAAACGAATCACGTGTAGCCTACATATATATAGAGTGAACGGTTATAAATACCATAATTAAACCGTCCGTGAAGGATAGGACGACTTCAGTCAGGGCAAATAGCTGCGCGTGCTTTTATACGTCCAGGACCAATTACGCCTCACTGGGAGCAACCAGGAGACGATGTGCAGATTAGATATTGGTCGATGATGTTGATTCAAACTGCCAGTTTCATTGATTGATGAACGAATTCGACAAAACTGACATGAAACCTGATTGATAGACTGTTCGATTCGTTTTGATTAGCGACTGTCCGATTAGAAATGAACCCAAATAATCCAGGGCTGTTTTAAAGGAATTTTAGCACTGCACAACCCCTTCTTTTCTTTCCCGTCCTCTACGGTAAATAAACGTAAATTACTTCCAATCGGAGGACAATGGCCTTTTTTGCTAGTTTTAACTGTACATAAGTGTTTCTACAACTGCACAAATCCGTTTAGAACTGCACATTTTGTGTACAACTGCACGTTAAAAAAGCCTTGCAAATAAGTCGTCAGAATATATTATTATAAATAATCTTGTTGTGCAATAAATTGTACGTACACTCGTAAAGGTCGCGTTATCTTCTATTCTGGATCAACGCATCTGATATTTTTCTCTATTAAAAACCGCATCGAACAAAAACAGGTGCTGCTATACCGGTACTTGAGTGTGTTAGACAGCGGCAAAGTATCATTTATTCAGTGGCTATCAGAACGTAAGGACTAAGGAGGCGAGAAGTGATAAGCCTGTAGTTTATGGCGTCTCTAAGATATACTGGTACACTGTACAGTGCCAAATATTTTCTGTAAGCAAAGAGATAATAAGTAGCCTTTAAGGTGGAGACTGTGATGGGTGACGGAAAAGAGAGAGAGAGAGGTTTAAGAGGGAGAGGAATAGAGACAGACAGTCAGACAGAGAGAAAGAGTGACGGATAGAGACAGAGACAGAAAGAGACAGAGGGAGAAAGAGGAATACAGAGAGACAGAGACAGGCAGAGAAAGACAGAGAGACAAAGCGACAGAGGCAGTTAGACAGAGACAGACAGCGAAACCGAGAGATATGGAGAGGGAGAGACAGAAACAGACAGACAGAGACAGAGACAGAAAGAGGGACAGCGAGAGAAAGAGACAGAAGGAGAGAGAAGAAGGAGGTAAGGAGACAAAGACAGAGATGGAAAGACTGCCGGTGGAATACATGATTGATGAAGAACTCGATGTCTCAATGCATAGCAATCATTCACCTCAATCATGTGTCTATTCCTAACCAACTTCGTCTACTCTATATATACATGCTACGGGTCATCTCTCGTTCACTATCCCAGGATGCTGTCGCTGGCCTTTTGTCATCACCCGTTTGGTCTATTGCCGCTCTGTCTATACACATGGTCGACCAACCCCTTCTATTGATAGCCCGTCTGGATCGTGATCTTCGCTCTGCAGTCAGACTAATTGGATGAATCCATAAGTGTGCACCCGTTTCGGTTTACTGTACTTGCGCGACACTCTGCAGCATCGATGTGCGTATCCTGGTGACGCCTTCTTGGATATATACATGTATGCTTAGGTATATAAACATGAGCTCTGTTGCCCTGTTTCTGCTGTGTAGTCTTCACGAGGAGCGCTATATAGGCCTAGATCCTTGAAATGAATAAATTAAATGAATAAGAACTGTGATAGAGATTCTAGCAATGCTGTCACGATGCCTGGCCAATTCATGATCCATTTCATATTTCAAGCACGAATGTCCATTGAAATAAGACGCATCCGTAAGCGGCTAAACGGTAAAACAGGTATTGTATTTGCATAGTGTTGTATCTGATAATTTATAAAGAGCCCCTAGTATGGTGAACAGTGCAGAGGCGCTCCCAGTGCTCAATGCCCCGCGAGAATCAGCAGGTTTTTGAGAAGAGAGAAGGAGGAAGAGAGACTGCCATGCAAACAGAATTATTGTAAAGCAAATAGGCGGAGAAATCGCACTCCACATAGAAGGACCATTTCTGTTGTATGACAGTACGAGCAAAGTGGACGGTGGGAGAAAGCTGAGTGGGGCTGAAGCATAACGACAGCCAGATTTATGGGAAAAGACTCGCTGAGTCTTGAGTATCACAGTGGGGTTCTTGGATTGTATGCGAGCACGGATAATCGGAGAGGTAGCCAATGAAGTTCGTGAAACATAAAGATTGAGATGCGCGAGAACCTGGGAAGGTATAGCCTATACATGTCTTGAGTCAAAATCGGAAACTAATCTAATCTAATCCAATCTATCCCTATCCCTATCTAATCTAATCCAATCTATCATAATCCTTATCCTGTCTAATTTGACCTCGTTCTCACGACCATATCATACCGCAAGCTGACAACTGCAGCATTCGAGCAGAGAGAAGTTCGTGGTTCGAATACTTTATATTCTTATTGACATTTATTAACATTCATCGCTATAAATTATTAAGATGCACGAAGACCAGAGTGCGGTCTGACATCTGCAACGATAAAGTACAATTAGAATCACTTAGTTTTTACGTGAGGCAAAGTATAGGACAACGAAAATCTATGAAAGAACAATCTAACAGAAAAGAAAAAGAAATTTGTGCTACGAGGAAAGAAGAAAAGAAGCAACAGCAACAGAGGTTAAACCGACAGCAAAATCTAATACGCTGATCTGGTTGGAGAAAATATCCAAAGACTTAGAAAGAATTTTTTCAATCGGTTTCGAAGATATTGCATTTGATCTGGTGGTACATTTTTTGAGCTACCCTGTATGTCTCTGTCTGCCTTTTACCCTCCCTGTGCCTCTGCATTTCTGTCTCTATCCCTCGCTATCAATGTCTATGTCTATGTCTGCCTTTTCTCCTTCCTATGTCTCTGCATGTCTGTCTCTATCCCTCTCTTTATATGTCTCTGTCTGTTTTTTCCCCTCTCTATGCCTTTGCATGTCTGTCTCTCTATCCCTCTCTATTTATGTCTATGTCTCTGTCTACCTTTCCCCTTTCTATGTCTCTGCACGTCTGTCTCTATTCCTCTCTATATAATTTATGTCTCTGTCTATACCTTTCCCCTCCCTATAGCCTATATGCCTCTGCATGTCTGTCTCTCTATCCCTCTCTATTTATGTCTATGTCTCTGTCTACCTTTTCCCCTTCCTATGCCTCTGCACGTCTGTCTCTATCTCTCTCTATGCCTCTTCCTGTCTCAATCCATTGCTATGCCTCTGTCTGCGTCTGTCACATCTCTTCCCATCCTATCTGTCATCACACAAATGCGCTCTCATAGTTTACGCCGCATCTTGTTTGCTGCCACAGGCGCCTAACACTCAGCCTCTGCAACTCAGACACGATATAGAATAGATGGATAGACACATGCACAACATTGCACATTGCACATACATAACACATGAATGTACACGCATATACCACTTAATGTCTATACACACACACACACGTCTGTGCAAATACACCACATAAGGAAATACTGATGCACTTACATAATATTTATCATAGATAGCCTATACATAAGTATGCTCAAAACTATTATATGTTGCAGATATACATGCAGATATATCATGATATGCATGCTTGTTCATATGTATACCTAAACGCAAGCACACATTATACACTGTGCCCCATAAAAAAAACACCAAATTGTTTTGCAAATATCTCTAATACCTGATGACATATCAAGCTAAACTTTTCCAAATATTTAGAGAAGTGGACCAAGAATACGATTCCAAAATTTCATGAAATAAAGTTGAACGGATAAAAAGATATGAATATTTAAACTTCATATACCGAAATTGCAGTTTACAAGCAATTTTCTGTCAGATTCGATAAACTGTTTCCCTATTATCTCCAATGCCTGATGATTAATCATTCTAAAATTTTCCAGATATGTAGAGAATTGAACTAACAATATGACCCCAACAGTATGGTTTGATAATTTAATTAAATAAGATGCTCAAAATGTCCTCCTCCTGCTTGCACGCAAGCCTGAGGGCGCTGGCGCCATTGCAATGGCAACAGCAACGTCGATTATCCTCTGGTTCAGGCCATCCCGCACTTCCAACAAGCGTTGCTTCAGATCGTTTATATCATGGATTGTTGTCTGGTAGGCTCGATCTTGCATCACGCTCCACATTTTATAGTCGACAGGATTCAAATCTGGACTGTTCGGAGGCCATAATGTGGGAGAAATGAAGTCTACACAATAACAGACTTGCTGAAAACTGAAATTTCGGGTGATGAAGTTGAAATATCCATATCTTTCTATCCCTTCACATTTATGACATGAAATTTTGGAATCCTATTCTTGGTTCAATTCCCTAAATATATGGAAAAAGTTTTTATGATTACTCATCAGACATCAGAGATGTAAAAAAAATTGTTTGGCTTACTTTTTATTGAATCTGACAGAAAATTGCTTGTAAACTGCAATTTCGGTATATGAAGTTTAAATATTCATATCTTTTTATCCGTTCAACTTTATTTCATGAAATTTTGGAATCATATTCTTGGTCCACTTCTCTAAATATTTGGAAAATTTTAGCTTGATATGTCATCAGGTATTAGAGATATTTGCAAAACAATTTGGTGTGTTTTTTTATGGGGCACAGTGTATTATACATATGCATTATGCAGCACACACAAATTCCTACAATGCACAAGTATAGGCTACATGTATGCACAATTATATAGTTGAATATTATACGCATGCTAAATATATATAGATCAGAAAAACAAAGCAATGGATCATTATATATACATTATATAACATATATGTATACAGGGTGGGCCATAAAATGTTCAACAGCCAAATTTCACCAGCAGATTTCAAACGGAACAAAAGTTATATTACTTTCAGCGAATGCGCCCTCCTTTTCGACGATCCAAAAACATAGCGCAGCAAAAAGGAACAAAAACCCATTTTATTAAATCACATAGGCCTATTGGTATCAAATAAACTTCATATTGCAAGTTTATTACTATTACTATTATTTAGAAATGAACACGTGTATACCAGCGTATAGTTTCACGTAAGACGATCAATTAAGTTGGTAATTAAAGAATTATTATTTGGATAAATAATTTTTAAACAATAAAATTGAAATTTAAAAAAATAAAATACCCAGGGTGTCAATTATAGAAAATAATTTATTCCGACGCCTCATGAGCAATGTATTGAAACTAAATCTATAATCACCGCTTACTGTGATAAACAGTGCAGTTAAGTGAAATTAAGAGTTAAATTGAGAGCTAAAAATATGCCGTTGATAAAAGAAGGTCGGCTCAATGTCAATAACTGTCCTGTCCTGCTTGGTTTTATTGAAAAAAAGAACTAATGGCCATCAAATCTCCTGATTTGATCCAACTGGATTATCAAGTGAGGGGAACTACAGGGCTGTTTTTAATGAATTTTTATCACTGCACAACTCCTACTTGTCCTTCCAATCCTCCATGGTAAATTACTTCCAATCGGATGACAATGACCATACTTTGCTAGTTTTAACAGTACAGAAGTGCTTCTACAAGACTGCAACTGCACAAATTCATTTAGAACTGCACATTTTGTGTACAGCTGCACGTTTAAAAACAGCCATGGAGAACTATAATGTTGGAGAATTAGGCTACTTCAATCTGCAGCCAAAACCAAGAGAGATAAGAGAATTAATTTTATAATCTCATTGAAGCTGATAAATTATGGGAAGATTTGCCTCCAGAACACATCGACATTCAACAAGGCCATCAAGAATATTAATTTTTCACAAAGACACTCAGGGCACTAGTGATTGAACACAAGTTGTGAAGCATATCGATTTAATTAACTTGATAACTATTATTATTATTTGATATAACTATAGTCTAAGACAGCGGTGCGCAACCTGCGGCCGTACGGCCGCATGCGGCCGTGAAAGGAATTATTGGCGGCCGTGGACCCAAATCCAACTATAACATACTGGCGGCCGTTTGTAGATAAATTCATAAATATTTTATTCAATTGTTTTGAAACTAAGGTTATTTGAAGCAATGAGTTGCATTCGTGCGTTTTTTAGTGTACCTGGTGTGTAGATATTAGCCTATGATTATAATATTCTCACTTGAAGCACCCGTTGTCCGTCGCATGTGCATGCATTTTAGAGGTATCAGCAGCTGCGCATGTAGCCTATCCTCCAGATGTAGATCAAAGAGCCAGGGCCGTCAGAGTAGGCTACTAATATCCCATAGCCTGCCCAGCTCCGGACAGTCAATCATTGTATACAAATTATGGACCAAGATTACTCCACTAATGAGTGGAAAGATCTTGATATTGTACGAACGGGGCTGACCGTCAGCTGGCCGAAGCTGGCGGGAGAGAGTGTGACCAATGAAACTTACACCACAGATAATTTTCAAGTATATTAGGTTACAATGCACAACTGTATCTGTGTAGGGCAGAATGGAAAACAGGTGGCGTAGAAAGCTGCATGGAGCTCTGACCTTGATCATGCGTTTGTCTGAATTAATTAATAGGTCACCCACTCACTGCGATCAGAAGAGAAGCAATAGTAGATTCTTCTGTATTCTATCTGTAAAGTGTAAACTTAATGTAGGGTCACCCGGGGTGTTATGGACACCCTGGGTGTTATGGCCACCCCTCTTATACAGCTTAATGTGATAATATAATAAACTCTAGTCTGTTTATAGCTCTATGCACATTCGTCCTTCACCTTTCAACTATAATCTGATGTCGCGATGGTAAAATTCAGACTTATACACGTTGTTTTTCAAATTATCCCATTTCCTTGTAATAGCTAACCCTGATTCTGAAAATTATATAAAAATGTGCCTTTGGGAGGTAAATTTTTGAAGTTGGCAGTTTTAAATAAAGGCTATTTGGCATTGTATATATGTCTTTTATTTCACGTCATGTGCTTCCTAAACGTGAGAAAGCAACGATCCGATATACCATTGCTATTGGGGTGTTATGGACACTGAGACACCGGGGGAATATGGACACTGTCCATATCACCCCCGGCTGGGATATCCATACCTGCCAAGCTGTGTTTTTTGTACGTAAGGAATGTTTTAAACAGACTTACTGATGTTGATATTGTTTAATTGCTTTTTGTGATCAGTATTATTGGAAACAATGCCACGAGAGTCCCAGAATAGACACATTAGGGTTCAGTGGTCCTTAGACAATGCCAAATTAGCAGGTGCACCAGTGATGCGCTGGATCTATCGTATGTGCCACTCAATGTAGACCTACAGCGCAGGAAGAGATCTGGTATATCCCCAATGTTTGGGCATCTTGATGTACCAGTGATGGCACCGGATCAATCCTATGTCTCATGCGGTATACCAGAGGAGCCACTAGGACCATCATCTATGTCAGTTTTGCTGAACTTACCGGATGAGGCACTGGATCCATCGTATGTGCCACTCGATGTAGGTCTACAGCAAGTGACATCTGCTATATCCCCAATGTTTGGGCAGCTTAATGTACCGGCGATGGCATTGGATCTATTGCCCATGTCTACGCTACTCAACGAACTGGAAGATTTCCCAGGGCCAGCACCCATGTCCGTGTCTTCAGAGATGGACACAGAGTGTTGCCTTTGTTCTGGTTACCAATGTTCTCATAAAGTTAATGACTGTTTAATGTTTCTAATTAACTTTCCTATCAATCAGGTGCTTTTGGGTGATATCGACATTAGTGGGGTGATATGGACACCCCATGTCCATATCCCCCCAATCCCGGGGTGATATGGACACAAAACCAAAATTATATTTTCGAATTTTCCACAAAAACCTGTTTATATTTTCCAGCTTTTAATAACGTTCCAAGTACCTCTCCTTGAGTACCTTGAAATAGAATATTCACATTATAATCTTTATTTAAAATTAAGCCGATAATAGCCAAAAGGCTTAAGGGGTCCATAACCCCCCGGTTGACCCTAAATCACAAATTGTCAGCTGTTGATTACGATGTCTCTGAAAAGAAATCGAACATTGGAAGAGAAGAAACCTTCAAATTACGAGAAATGGGAAAGTGATTTTTCGTTGTGGAGACAGCTATGGTAAGCAATCGATTAAATGACTCATCTGCAGTCAAGTAAGCCTAATAAAAATCCTAAAAAACGGACAACGCAAGCAGTATATTTTCGCCGAAAATTATTATTGTAGGCCTCAGTATATTTATTGAAGTCTTAAACCACAGTGAATCTTAGCACTGAAAATTTAAATGAATTTTGTTTAGATGACGGCTTAAAATGCCACCATTGCAATGTAGAAATTTAAAAAAAATCAAACTCCCCTCTTGGTGTAACGCGCAACGGAGATCGTCTGCCGGACGCTTCTTGGTCCTTACCCAGAAAGGTCGATTCCCTGCCCCCCCCCCCAGAAAGGGAATAGATTAAACACTGGCGGCCGTGGCAAGAATGTAAACTTTTGATGCGGCCGACACTGGCGAAAAGGTTGCGCACCCCTGGTCTAAGAGATGATAAAATTATCGCCTTTTGTTGCTCTTTGCTGCGTTATGTTTTTGTATCGTCGAAAACAGTGGGTGGACTCTTTGAAAGTGATGCAACGTTTGTTGTGTTTGAAGTATTTTGATGACATTTGGCCGATTTGCGCAAAATAATGTCATGTCATGCCCTGTCAATCACCTACGTCGCCGCGCGACGGTTGATCACGTGCATGGACTAGACTCTAGAGCTCTCCACCACCTCATGTCGCGTGTAGCGGCGAGAAGATGGGATCCGGAAATACGGAAATTTACTCAAATAGGAATTATTGCCTTTTAGCCTAATCAATTTGATTTTAAAATTCGTATACGCTAGGCTACTTTTGGCTAACTATTGGAAAATAACCTTGATGCGGTACTTTTTTGGCCCACCTTATATAACCTTATAGAAATTATAGATATAAAGAATTATATGTATAATATATATATGTATATCAGAGAATATGTGCTTCGCATATTTGAAGAAGCTGAAAGCTTTTGCTTTATGGTACTTTTTGGGAGCGTTGTCCCATTGCCATGCTATAGAGAGACGTTAGCGTCGGCTGCACGTGGCGGGCGGGCGGGCGGGAGGCGGCGGGGGTGGGGGTACGGCGGAGGGTGTCGGGCGAGCGGCCGTGGTGACCACCAGCCATATACTTATCTGCAGAGACGTCAATGACAATCAGATACTGAGAGCGACTTCGGCTGACAATAAATGGCGTCTGGCTTTGCAAAGACAATACCATCTCTTCATCTACATTTGTATATAATGCTCCTAAGTATATACTTAGCTATGTCAGGACTAGCCGCACCTTACATCTGTATGCCATTTAATATCGTCCCTGTCTAAAATAGAGTGTAGATCCCTTGGAGATAGCGGTTCGTTTGGGAATATACGGATTGTCTCTATTCGTCGTGTGGTGAAGCTTACGACTGTTTATTTCCACATGACATTGTGTGTATGTATGTGTGTGTGTATGCATGCATGAATGTATGTATGTATGTATGTATGTATGTATGTATGTATGTATGTATGTATGTATGTATGTATGTATGTATGTATGTATGTATGTATATATGTATGTATGTATGTATGTATGTATGTATGTATGTATGTATGTATGTATGTAATAGACTGGTGCGGAACATCACTGCAAGAGCTGAGCCACATTGCACTGGAAAGAGATCTGTGGAGGAATATGGTGAAAAGGGCGTCGGACACCTACGGGCGATGAGCCCACGGTTTATGATGATGATGATGATGTATGTATGTATGTATGTATGTATGTATGTATGTATGTATGTATGTATGTATGTATGTATGTATGTATGTATGTATGTATGTATGTATGTGTGTGTGTATGTATGTATGTATGTATGTATGTATGTATGTATGTATGTATGTATGTATGTATGTATGTATGTATGTATGTATGTATGTATGTATGTATGTATGTATGTATGTATGTATGTATGTATGTATGTATGTATGTATGTATGTATGTATGTATGTATGTATGTATGTATGTATGTATGTATGTATGTATGTATGTATGTATGTATGTATGTATGTATGTATGTATGTATGTATGTATGTATGTATGTATGTGTACATGTACATGTATGTATTGCAGGCCTATGTTTAGTATGTATTATATGCATGTATGTAACTACTGAATGTATGTATCTACGTATGTGGGTATGTGTGTATGTATGTGTGTATGTATGTATGTATGTATGTATGTATATTATTTCCGTATGCTGTATAAGGTCTTTTTGTGTCTTGTGACTTCAACGTAAACAACGGTGTTTACTTAATGTAATTAACAGATTATGCTTAAGCCTATAGCAACTACTTTCAGGCGGATAGTGACCAACTGACCATGCATGGACCAAAACACATCCTTCTGCATTTGCTTTTGTTGCCAGTAGATCTCGTTCAATGCTAACTAGGCACCAGGTGGCGCCTGTCGTCCTATAGATACTGATCAATTTGCGAAACTCCAGCGTAATGGACCTAATGGTGCAGTTGGATTAAAGCAGTGTATCCCACATTGATTGTGATTTGGCGCTGTCAGGTCAGGAGCGCCTCTGAGGAGTTTCTCCTGAAGTGGCGCTATATAAATTCATGATTACGATTACGATTACCGCTATCTTCACTTGTATTAGCATTTCGCAATCCATCTTTAATATCTGTTTCAGCTAATCTAAGTGCTTTTGCTGCTGACAAACGGTTGTGTGCAGAAACATCTGTTTGCTTTGTGATAAAACATAATATCACCCATTTTCACACTTTTTATTTATTATGATTACTTCCGGGTGTGAAAAGACAATTAGCAGGCATAGAAAATAGCCTTACATTCCATCTATAGAATGACATAGTTTTTTCTCTTCACAATAAATTATGTATATGAATTAGTCTATAAACTATGTGGGGTATTCACTACCCCCGCCCCTAGTGACTCAGGTATTTCGGAAATAATAATTATTAGTTTGAACAGTGTGAGATATCATCATGCTTTTTACCTCAAAATGTGTGTAGCCTAGATGAATCTCCTAGAGTTTCCTAAAATATCGAAATTTTATTCCATACGAAAGACGTTTGAGATACAAAACTCTGGGGTGGTAACCTCCTTTGGCAGCCCGAGGTTAATCATATTTTTAACCTAACAAAGAAATTGCATAGGCCCCCCTATATACAATTCGATTATTTTTCTTGAAATGTCGTCACAGAGTGACAGAGGTTTTTGATGCAAAGGTCAAACGACGAGTCTTACAATAATAAACATTTCCAGTCGTATAAAATATCTCCAAGCACAATATTTAATGTATAAGCTTATATATTTTCGTATGCGCTTACGACGACCATTATGCGGTGTATGCACATGTATTATGCATGTGCCCCACTGGGACTCCGGTGGGTAGGTTATGCAATACAGACCCTATAAAATATATCCACCGCGTAGGACTACTCCTGGGAATCGTTTTTTCTCGCAGACTCATCCGTCTGGTGTCATGGTCGAGCGACGCCGGGAATCGACTTCCAAACGCCACTGGAATATCGCATGACACCACCACCGTGGTGTGCAGCGGGACTGGTGTTATGCACTGCATGAGGGTGCACCGAGCAGGGATGCCACTCTGAATTTTGAAAAAAGGTCACATAAAGTCGAAAAAAGGCCAGAAAAGGCTAGATTGTCAATTTCTCTGAAAAATACAAGGATTTTTCCACTTTTCCGGCTTGAAATTTCTGACGACCTTAATTATTTTTAGTTATACGATGATTAAAATTTGCTCATTTCTTTTCCGATAAAATTTATGATGGTCTTTTTTTAGTCTGTCGCTCTAAAATTTACATTAATATTGTTGGTCAAAAATCACAAAATTTTCGACTTTTTCACGTTTTTTGCGCATTTTCACCTAACAGAAATAAATTTTGCTGTTAAAAAGTCGGAAAACGTGGTGAGAAAAAAGCTAGATCCTGACGAAAATACCTAGAAACCTAGACAAGACCTAAAGACCAAGATATAGGTGGAAAAAGCTATGAGGGGCATCCCTGGCACTGAGGCCTTTGCGAGATGCCAGGAACGGGGCTGGGGAGGGGTCTAGTGGGCTGATTCGATGGGCAATAATAGGGGGAACTGACGTCGAGAGTCGCTATCTTGCTGCGATTCGGTAATGTAGGGACCGCCTGTTTGTATCGTAGATCACTCCGCTGAGCGAATGACCCTGAACTATGCGGAGGAGACAGTCGTTATGTATGGGCCACTGGTATTCGTCACTGCGTTCCGTCGGTAGTGTTCGGTTTATGATTGGAATGACGGTGCATGTGGGTCTGCGGGGAGTTGATAAGAGGATAAGAAAGGAGAGGACAGGAGAAGACAGGACAAGACAAGACAAGACAGGATAGGATAGGATAGGATAGGATAGGATAGGATATGATAGGATAGGATAGGATAGGAAAGGATAGGATATGATAGGATAGGATAGGATAGGATAGGACAGGATAGGATAGGATAGGATAGGATAGGATAGGATAGGATAGGATAGGATAGGAAAGGATAGGATATGATAGGATAGGATAGGATAGGATAGGATAGGATAGGATAGGATAGGATAGGATAGGATAGGATAGGATAGGATAGGATAGGATAGGATAGGATAGGATAGGATAGGATAGGATAGGATAGGATAGGATAGGATAGGATAGGATAGGATAGGATAGGATAGGATAGGACAGGATATGATAGGATAGGATAGGATAGGATAGGACTGGAGAGGACTGGAGAGGACAGGAGAAGAGAGGACAAAAGAAGACATATAGGAGAGGAAAAAGAGAAGGGGAGAGGACAGGACAGGACAAGACAGAAAAGGACAGGGGAGGAGAGTAGAAAAGAGAAGAGAGAGAGACGAGAAGCGAGGGAGGGAAGGATAAGAGGGGATAAGACAGGATAGGGTATAGGAAAGGAGATGCAATGAAAGAAGAAATGAGAAGAAAAGAAAAGAAAAAAAGAAGAAAATAGAAGAGAATACGAGAGGAGAGGAGAGCAGAGGAGAGCAGAGGAGAAGAGGAGAGAAGACCAGAGTAGAGGAGAGGAAAAAAGAGGAGAGGAGATGAAAGGAAATGAGAGGGCAGAGTTGGGCAGAGCAGGACTGCAGAGCAGGACTAGGGAAAAGGACAGGAGAGTATGCTGTTTGATTATAATTAGTAAAATTCTAAAGAACCGTCTAAAACGTCAGCTGTGGCAAAGTATAGGATGAAAGGTGACGTGGTGAAGCGGTGGTCTTTGTGATGTGTGTCTTGTCGTCCAAGTGGTTCGCTAAGTGCTATGGGAAATCATCATGTTCTCATGTCATCTCTGCTTTCGTCCTTCGAATGTCACCCAATAGTCTTATAGTCTTAGTCTTATGGTCTTATTCTTAGTCTTAGTCTTGGTCCTAGTCTTAGTCTTAGTCTTATAGTCTTAGTCTTAGTCTTAGCCTTATTATAGTCTTAGTCTTATAGTCTTAATCGTAGTCTTATGGTCTTATAGTCTTAGTCGTCCAATGTCAGAAGCAGCTTAATATTTTCGGACGACAGAGTCAGTGTCCCAAGGTCGATCGTTGAAAGTTATGTTTTTTTATACCTTATGCTTCTTTTCATTCCACTCGTATAATGTTTGTATTTTTGTATGCGTACTTGTTATAGCGCCGATTCAAGCTCTCCCTACTCAGAGGGGCTCCCGAATGCAGAGCGGACACGGCATCGGAGTTTCACGCCGAAGCGCTGAGCAATTGTGAGTAAAGGACTTGCCCAAGGTCCTTACGCGGCGAGGTGGATTCGAACCTCGAACAGTTCGGCTCCAAGGCAACGACGCCACCACTACACCACCGCGCCCCACAGAGTATAAGCTTACAGGCTTTCAATGTTTGACTTAGTATTAGGCCTATTATGGTTAATATGGTGGTAACTATGTAAGGTGAAAGTGATGTGTTATGCTTCTTTTCGTTCAGTTCGTATAATTATTAGTCCGTTAATGTTTGACTTGTAGTATTAGGTTACTATGATGGTAACTGAAGTGGCTGTTTGAATGATAGGCTTTGTTTCTCACTTCATATTCCACGCTAAGATCAGTCGAATGTCTGTTTGTA
>OX243820.1:27269109-27274109 GCA_945859605.1 Lumbricus rubellus | reverse complement strand
GCGCAGCATCGGTGCGCTGAACCGCATCAGCTTCAACACGAGATTCGTGTTGAAGACGCTGATGACGATATGCCCGGGAACGGTGTTGCTCGTCTTCATGCTCAGCCTCTGGATCATCGCCAGCTGGACGCTCAGAGCATGCGAAAGGTGAGGACTCGGGAGGGGTGAACTAAGTTCGGGTCAATCGTAGGGTCACGGCGCATGCGTTTGTATAATACGCGGTGTTGGAATGAATTTAATCATGTGGCGGAGTTTTAAAAAATTAACTTAACATTTGTATTCTTCGCGACCTGTGACCTAGAGCATGGGCGCCCGCACATAGGGGCAAGGGTACACTTATTTTTCTAACTACTACTTTTGAGTTTTTAACAAATTTCTTCGCATTAAGACACCAATGATACGAATGATACACACAGTGAAAGTCATAAATATACGCTTAGAAATCTCTATAGAAATAAATATTTATAGTGCTCTTCATGGACCTACTTTTTAGCATCTACTTTTGGATTTTAAAAAATCGCACTTAAACTATTCATATTAAAAATAATACACAAAATGACACTGAGAAATTTGCATTTAGAAACCTCTTTGAAAAAATACCCGTTTTTTAAATTTGAAGCGCTGTATTTTTCATGCTTTTGGCGCTGCAAAATTCAATCGTGACCATCGCAAAATTTTTGCCCCCTCCTGCAAAATTTTCTGCGGGCGCCCATGGCCTAGAGTTAGATGTCAGAGTTGAAACCAAGCCTGTGACACGGTTGGAGGCAACAGTTTAGAACTGCCTATAATATTATAGTGATCTGTGACCTAATTAGGTTTCGGAGTTGAGACCAAACCTGTGACACGATTAAAGGTCAGAGTTTAGAACTACCAAGTGACCTGTGACCTAGTTAGAGATCAGAATTCAAACCTGCCTAGTAGCCTAACCTATATGACCTATAGTTGGATGTCTTGGTTGAGACTAAGGCCTGTGGCATGGTTGGAGGTCAGAATTTAAACCTGGTCTGTTATCTGATTAATTAGAGACGGGGAGATAAACCTTGTGGTAACGGTTCTCCATAGGCTTTTCTTGCTTGTTTACGTCTGAGATTCATAATAATAAATTATTATTATTGGTCATGGCTGTGTAAAGTAAGAGTTAGTGGTGTGATTAATGGTAATGGTATAGGTCATGATAGTCTTTTAGGGTCATGGTTAAAGATGGGGTGAAGATTAAGGCTAAATTAAATGTTCATATTCATGAGGCTAAGGTTATAAAACTGAAGTGAGTTCCATGCGTCTTATCTAGGCCTACATTGTAGTCAGCTTTGCATAGGCTTTATTTTCTTTAGAGTGGCTGGTTGCACTCCCATGCTTTTTGTTATCTTGGTCCAAGAATTTATATCGCCTCGCCACTTCCTCGTCACGTGACTCTCTCCAACGACTAGATTTGACGATCTGACGAAGCTAAATGCGTATATACCGAGAGGCCGATCTAGGAGGACCAATCCGGCCACCCACCCATTTAGAATTGCCCACGTATCGTGACCCCTCATTCGGTTTGAAATTGGTATCTTTTTCGGACTTTATCGGTCGGATGACTAAAAAAATGTCATCAGATTTTTTCTGCCCAGGATCAGCAAAACAAATTTCGGACAAAGTCAAACATTTTGGCCCACTTGTAAAATTTATGTATCCGCCTTTGTATAAGCGTATACCCAATTACAAACAGACACAGGCCTACAATGTATGATATAAACGTATATGCATACACTCATTACACAAAGCTCATTTTCCAAATGCACATTCCATGCATTAGCCTAAATCTATCAATAAAGGCATCAATATAAATGCTCCATGTTATGATGGCACTTAAGCCATTAATGCTCCGTGGAGGACACAAATATGATATATTAAGTAGGCTACGGTATAATTATGTCAATAATGCATAAGCGCACGAATATATCAAACACGTAGGCCTACGCGGTTCTGTATGCACAGAGAGGTGCTATAATTATGGTGTCAATATGAAAATTATATATATTATATAGTTTTATATACATTATAATAAATTATTTCAGTTTATGTAAAGATGTATAGTAAGCTTATTACTCGATCGCTCAATATTCGGGATTCATTCATTCATTCATTCATTCATTTCAAGAACTTGTAGCCTATAGCGCTCCTTCATGAAACCTAGAGAGCCTACTCAGAAGCGTTCCCAGCCCAACCACGGTGTATAAATTAAAAAGACTTGACAGATTTATGAAAATTTAATGAAGTTTGATTGACCAGATATTATAAAAGTAATAAAAGCAATTTCGAAGGTTTGTTCAACTAACGAAGCTACCTACATACCGATGATTTTATGTAAGATTAAACATATACAGCTGGCCTATACATAAACGTATATACATAGGCTACATGTACACATAATGCTCATTTTCTAAATGCACATTCTGTACCCGGTATAATTGCAGCCTATTTAAACATGGGTTGTTGATCGAGTAGTGTAGAGTAAAGGAACATTTGGATGCATGTCATTGCATGATGTTGAGCTTTATTGATCAAACATCGACTCGACGTGCACTCCGTTTATAATAGTAATGCGCTGCAGGCGTGCTTAGCACAGGTAGTGGCATCGTGTCTGTGGTCAAGCCATACAGGCCTACATTGTGTCAAATATGTAGGCCAATTGACTCCGACCGACCGAGCTAAGCTTCAGCTTAGTAGACCTTGTTACTGTTTAACGACACTGCCATATCGAAGATGATTAGTGTCGGTGTCGCCCACCTCCTCCTTTATCCAGGCTTGGCACTGGCACTGGCAGAGTGCAACCAGTGGCGGAGTTAGTAGGCCTACAGACACGATTCCCCTATCTGTGCTAAGCACGCCAGCGCATTCCTGCCATGCCAATACATTTATAATAAGCATTATCAGTTATCACAGTACAGAATGTATTACTGTATTCATTTACTGGCAGTGACTATAATTTATAGATCTAGTCCCCGCGTTATTCATATACCGGTAGCGATTACCTATATAATAGTCCATGTTGCGTTGAAATACATTGATCCATCATACACATCTAGCCTTTGTCGACCTGTCTCCGCCCTTGCAGCTCGTCGAGCCCTTCGCTCTGCGGCAACAGAGGGAGGTTTTGGTTTTGCGAGATTGCAATTCTTCCATCAGACAGCACCGAGTCTTTTCTATTGTGGGACCCGCTATGTAGAATGGCCTCCCACTAGCCTTCCAACGCATGTCTATAGGCTAAATTCCCTTGCTTTTTATAAGTCCCTCAAACCCAACTTTTTTACCTGTGGCTGAGCTGGGAGCGCCTCTGAGTAGGTTACCTGAAGAGGCGCTGTACAAATTCTCGAAAAGAATGAATGAATTGATTCATCATATAGCTGATCGCCGATGTAACGCTCGCAAAATAGGCCAACCAAAGCGAAAGCTGATCATCCCTAAATGGAAATTCATCCGCAAACAGAATTCATTATGACGGTAAACGGATGAACATGCATGATCCGCCCATCGGATATACCGTCTACGTCTCTACGACGATGTCTGTGTGATACATGCGAAAAGCTCACATCAGCCGTTGACAATTCCAGTCACCTGAATATAATAAAATATTTATAAACACGAATGTTTTGCTGCATACAATGTCATGTAGATATAAAGTTATAATCTGTGTATCTCGTTCTCGTTGCTTCTTCTGTTTAACACTTTGAAAATCTTGAGGCTGCGATTGTGATTATGATGTTTTTGATGATGTCTTTGACGATGATGACGATGATGACGATGATGATGATGATGATGATGATGATGACGACGACGACGATGATGATGATGATTGTGATGATGATGTTTTTGATGATGTCTTTGACTATGAGGATGAGGATGATGATGATGATGGTGATTATGATGAAGGTGATGTTGTTGTTGATAATGGTGGTGATGATGACGATGATGACGACGGTGGTGGTGGTGGTGGTGTTGGTGGTGGAGGTGGTGGTGGTGGTGGAGGTGGTGGTGGTGGTGGTGGTGGTGACGACGACGATGATGATGACGACGACGATTATGATGATGATGATGCTGATAATGATGACGATGACGACGACGACGACGATGATGATGATGATGTTGTTGTTGATGATGATGATGATGATGATGATTATGACGGTGATGTTAGTGTTGACAATGACAAAAACGATGACGATGTTGATAATGATGATGATTATGACGATGACGATGACGACGATGATAATGATGATTATGTTGTTGTTGTTGTCGTCGTTGTTGTTGTCTGGCAGTTATCATTCGGAGAAGCATCGCAATATCCTCAACTCCCTCTGGCTCATCGCCATTACCTTCCTGTCGGTCGGCTACGGAGACATCGTTCCAAACACCTACTGCGGAAGAGCGATCGCAGTCTCCACGGGAGTCATGGTAATGCGCCACGACCCCCACGCCCCACGCCCCACCCTCCCTAGGTGGCTGCACGCCGTTGTCATGGTATTAGGCTTGTCACACGTTGTAGTGTTTATGTGGCTACCATGGCGATATACTTTTATCACGCGCAGGTGTGTCGCACGGCTTTTTAGAGTAATTTATCGAACAGTACAATGATGTCTTCGTTCTTTTTGGTACTGCCTCTGGTTTTTAGATTATCAGCTTTTTCTTATGACCTTTTTAAAGTATATGATTAATGATTATGCTATGTTTATTTCTTCTATGAGAATCATATAATGTCAATGATTTACATTGTAAGTTACAACTGTTACTATTTCTAACTGCACGTATCCTAAGTCCTTTACAACTGCACAAATCCATTTAGAACTGCACATTTTTGTCGAGAACTGCACCTTTAAAAAAAGCTCTGGGTATAATGTAGCCCTAAGTGGTTGCCATCGTGATATATGCTTTTATCACGTGTCGGTGTGCAGATGGTTACTATGGTAACATGTCTGTCCCACGAATGTTGTACATTGTTGTCATAGTAATCAGCGCATATG